>CM059275.1:630000-1297500 GCA_030347295.1 Setipinna tenuifilis | reverse complement strand
AATGCTGGCATTGGCTGTAGTACCTGAGGCAGCCCGTGGTGTTTCTTAGTACCAGGGATGTGTGCAGCTTCAGTTTGTGGTCCTCCCTCTGGGGGGCGCCACCCCAGCCCGAATGCGGGATGATCACGGTGTTGGTGAGCACGCTCAGCGCATCCCTCACAATTGTCATCTTCACAGCATCACACGACGACAGGTTCCACAAGACCCCTGTGCACAGCAGAGGCAGAATGTCAAAGGGCACCAGGGAACACTTTGAAGAACAATCAACAATCTTTGTGAAATTAACATTGTTGCACAGAGTAACTGAAATAGAAATTCATTGATAAGAAACACCACTACTATTATTACTAATACCAAAAGACCAAGATGACCAAGACCGTATGCCGTGCCATATGTCTCCTTAAAATTATTATAAGCAAACACTGTGATCCACACATAATTTTGAAACATTCCTTTTGCCCATTTCCAATCACATCCATATGAAAAGGTCTTAACCTAGACACAAGAGTCCTACAACCCTCAAGTTCCTGTACCTTTTTACATTAGATTTATTGCTAGATTTTTCAATCATAAAATGAAGTTGTCCACCCAGATGTCGCAGATGTCACTTTCCAGGGGAGGCTGACGTACAGCTTACCCCACAAGTGCGTTGACAAGTACCTTTTATGCCAATTCTGTTAGCACTTACGTACATATAAAAAGTGCATGGAATAATGTGTTTTTTTATACTCTCAGGCCATTCTTCAATCCAGCAGATGGCCCCAGTCCAAAGAAGCCTTTAACAGTGACGATGCTATCAGGTTTTTGTCACACCTTTGTTTAAATGGTAAGTTATTTCAACGTACAGTGCAGTTCAAATGTTTCTGATATCTGCGAAGAACATTGCATCCCTTTACCATGGAAAACCAACAGAATTGTTTTTTTAAACTATATTGTTGAAATAACAAATAAGTAAATAAGTAAGCAAGCCCTATTATATATATAGCGAAATTAGCCATCAACCAATCCAACATACAGTATGTCACATAAGTGAGTACACCCCTAACATTTTTGTTCTTTTTCTATTATAGTATCTTTCCATGGGAGAAGTCTAAAGATATAATACTTTTCTACAACGTAAAGTAGGCAGTGTGCAACTTATATAACAGTGCACATTTGCTGTTCCCTCAAAATAATTCAACACACAACCATTAATGTCTAAACCACTGGCAACAAAAGTGAGTACACCCCTATGTGAAAATATCCAAATTGTGCCCAATGAGTCATTTTTCTTCCCTGGTGTCATGTGATCCATTAGTGTTACAAGGTCTCAGGTGTAAATGGGTAGAAGTTGTGTTAAATTTGGTGTTATCACTCTCACACTCTCTCATACTGGTGATTGTAAGTAAGTAAGTAAGTAAGTTTAATTTATATAGCACATTTAAAAACAGTTAGGACTGGCCAAAGTGCTGTACAGTGTCAAAAACTAAAAGGCTAGAATTAAAAGTAAATGAAGATACAAAAAGCTAAAAGCAATACATTTTCAATCAGCACAAAATAAAATATATAAAATACCAAAAGCATTTCATCAGACAGGTGCAATAAAAGACAAGGTAAAGGGTAGGGATGAAAAGAGAGGACTTAGGAGGGAAAGGCCAAAGTGTACAGATGTGTTTTGAGTCTGGACTTAAAAGTAGTGATTGTGGGAGCAGATCTAATGTCGGGAGGCAAAGCATTCCACAAACGTGGAGCTGCCACAGCAAAAGCACGGTCCCCTTTGTTTTTAAGGCGGGATGGGGGAACATGGAGGAGACCTTTGTCTGCAGATCTGAGGGATCTGGGGGCAGAGTAATGGTGGAGCATGTCAGAAATGTACAATGGGGCCTGGCCATGGAGTGACTTAAAAACCAAAAGAAGCATCTTAAAATGAATTCTAAAACAAATGGGGGGCCAGTGCAGAGAGAAGAGGACAGGGGTGATGTGTTCCTGCCTTCTTTTACCAGTTAAAAGTCTAGCAGCAGCATTTTGTACCAACTGCAGGCGAGTTAGCTGAGACTGGGGGAGGCCAAAATAAAGGGCGTTGCAGTAGTCCAGTCGAGATGTTATAAAAGCATGGATAACTGTTTCCAGATCTTGAAAAGATAGTGAGGGCTTGAGCTGGGTGATCACTCTCAACTGATAATAACTATTTTTAATAACAGTATTTATCTGTTTTTTAAAACACAAATTTGACTCAAAGATAACCCCAAGACTTTTGGCAGATGGCTATCAGTAACTGTGGGGATTGATTTAGGAGGTCCAAAAATTATGACTTCGGTCTTGCTGTCATTTAATTGTAAGAAGTTGTTAGACATCCAGTGCTTGATGGCTTCTATGCAGTGTAGGAGAGATTTTGCTGACTCCTGGGTTGTTAATGGTAAATAACTGTGTGTCATCAGCATAGAAGTGGAAAGAAACAAAGTGTTTACGGATAATGTCCCCTAGGGGGAGCATGTAGAGGCAGAACAGTATTGGCCCTAAAATTGATCCTTGGGGGACACCATAGGAGACCGGGGCAGAGGCAGATGAAGAATTGCCGATGGAGACTGAGAAAGTTCTGTGTTGTAGATATGACTTGAACCAGAGCAGTGCAGACCCTTTGATGCCAACCCAGATTGGAAGTTCAACATGGCACCTCATGGAAAATAACTCTCTGAGGATTTCAAAAAGAAAATTGTTGCTTTACATGAAGATGGCCTAGGTTATAAGAAGATTGCCAACACCCTGAAACTGAGCTGCAGCACAGTGGTCAAGACCATACAGCGCTTCAAGACGTCAGGCTCTACTAAGAACAAGCCTTGCCATGGTCGACCAAAGGAGTTGAGTGCATGTGCTCAGCATTATATCTTATAATCTATCTATCTATCTATATCTGTGTCTTCAAAATAAGCGTAGGAGTGCTGTCAGCATTGCTGCAGAGGTTGAAGGGGTAGAGGGACCGCCTGTCAGTGCACAGACCATACGCTGCACACTGCATCAAACTGGTCTGCATGGCTCCGCCCAGAAGGAAGCCTCTTCTGAAGATGATGCACAAGACAGCCCGCAAACAATTTGCTGAAGACAAACAGACTAAGGGCATGGATTACTGGAACCATGTCCTGTGGTCTGATGAGACCAAAATAAATGTATATGGTTCAGATGGTGTCAGGTGTGTGTGGCAGCAACCAGGTGAGGATTACAAAGACAACTGTTTCCTGCTAACAGTCAAGTATGGTGGAGGAAGTGTCATGGTTTGGGGCTGTATGAGTGCTGCCGGCACTGGGGACCTACACTTCATTAAGGGAACCACGAATGCCATGTACTGTGACATACTGAAGCAGAGCATGATGTCCCCCCTTTGAAACTGGGCCGCAGGGCGGTATTTCAACATGGTAACGACCCCAAGCACACCTCCAAGATGACCACGCCTTTGGTGAGAGTGAAGGTGATGGACTGGCCTAGCATGTCCCCAGACCTGAACCCAATTCAGCATCTGTGGAGCATCCTCAAATGGAAGGTAGAGGAGCTCAAGGTCTCAAGCTCAAGGTCAGCTCCGTGATGTCGTAATGTAGGAGTGGAAGAGGATTCCAGTGACAACTTGTGACGCTCTAGTGAACTCCATGCCCAAGAGAGTTATGGCAGTGCTGGAAAATAATGGTGGCCACACAAAATATTGACACTTTGGGCACAATTTGGACATTTTCACTTAGGGGTGTACTCACTTTTGTTGCCAGTGGTTTAGACATTAATGGTTGTGTGTTAAGTTATTTTGAGGGAACAGCAAATTTGCACTGTTATATAAGCTGTACACTGCCTACTTTACGTTGTAGAAAAGTATTATATCTTTAGACTTCTCCCATAGAAAGATATAATAAAAAAGTACACAAATGTTAGGGGTGTACTCACTTATGTGACATACTGTATATACAAACATATATGAATGTGACAAGGGGGTAGACAGGATGGGAAGACAGGGATGTAAAAGAAATACAGCATCACATGAGGAAAGAGGAGGAGAAAAAAGCCAACCAACAGACTATGCTCCTATGGGGAGCATAGTGTGAGAAGGAAAAAACACCTTAGCGACAGAAACACATAATCAGCACACTTTATACCATGTAAGACAGGGTAAGAAAGTCTCTGGGGTTAAACCAGCAAAATTCTAGAAGTTTAGAAAAAACATTTTAATATACTCACAAAATTAACATATTACAAGTTCACAATATTATCTGCAATAGCTGGAAAAAAATCTGCAGAAAACGGACACCATAGCCATCAGTTTCCCTCTCCTCTCTGTCCACTGTGCACACACCCCTCCTTGGAAAATTCAGGAGGATTCCCAATGGGCCGACTCATGGCAATCTTAGGTTCGGGCCAGTTTGATGGGAGAAATAATTTTGAAACTTAGGCTGTCGCTAATTACCTCCGCCAAAAGAGGTTATGTTTCCGCTGGTGTTGGTTTGTTTGTCCGTCTGTCTGTTTGTTTGTTATTCGCATAACTCAAACAGTTATCGACAGATTTAAATGAAATTTTCAGGATAGGTCAGAAGTGGGCTAATAATAATGCCCACAATGTTTAGTAAAAAAAAATACAGTATAAGACCATCATAAGGTCTGCCAAACCCCAGGTGGAGACCTAAGCTGCCTTGGTGGAGGTTTGCGCTCTCCGAGTGCTTTTCTAGTATTCTTCTTGCATTCAGTCTCCGCCAACGCCTAGTAGCCACCTTGTGTTAGCATTTGCTGCCTTATTGCATTTGCAAAACTTTGACCTAAGAAAACAGTAATCACAAAAATAGCAAAACACAATTAGTATACCTATTAATATTGAAAAACTGACAATAAAATCATTCACTGCAGGATTTATTAAACACGCAAGTTGGCAAACCAACTTAGCAAAGTCTGCTTGTCAGCTGTGTAGCTAGCATTACTTACTCCAAAAAATGCACCTTGCAAGGCACATCTCTTGCATAGTCCAATAGAGATTCTTTTCAAGGTGTTTTGGAATATGTATTAATTCCACAGAAAATATAATCAAACGTATCCACATCTGCACTAGCCCTTTGATTTCACAAGTGTCCTAGAATCTTGCATAGAAACAAAGTTAGAACATAACATTAGGCGAGTTCGAGTTACAAACCCCTTTGTCAGCGTTTGTCTGCGTCTGTCTAGAGACATCAGCGAGAATTGCGCGTCACAGCATGGGCGGGTGTTTAAAAGGCTTCGGTCAAGTCGAACACAAGTCTTCAAGGACACCTTCCCGATCTTTGTAGTAGATGACGGAGAGGTCATGTGTGTGGGGGAGAAGGAGGGGGCGGACGGTTGTAGTAGGGTGCATTGAGACTTCAAGTCAAGTCGAGTCTTTTTTTTAATAGCACATTTAAACAAAACAACAGAGATGTCCCAAAGTGCTGCACAACACAAGGATGAAAAATAACATGGTAAAACCATAACCCAAAGACCATTAATAGGTATAGTCTACTGACACAAAGCAATAAAATAAAAACGAGATTAACAAATACATCAATAAATAAAAGGGTGGGCTTGACAGCATCAGATAAACATCCCAGAACAAGCTAAAAAGAGAGAGAAAAGATATGTCTCCAAACTGGACTAAAATAACGTACATATAAGATGAGAAGTTCAGTGCTACACAACACACGTGCCCAGACGTCAATGAACTTTAAACCAAACCAGGGCAAAATTGCGTCACCACGGAGGCATTAGTTAGATGCTTGTAAACGCGTGGAAGCATCCACAAGCGCTTGCACAATTTGTCTACATGCGTCTACATGCGTCTTACTCCCGCAAGATAGTGAACAGCCACTATCTGTTGTGGAGGAGAAATCATTCCGTCGCATGATAACCTGCCTTGATCCCCAAGCAGGAGATATCTAACTGATGTATGTCTCCCTCAGTTGTACCAAACTGTGTACGCACACATTGAAAACCTTCTGAAGGCTAACGTATCCATTAGTTTCACCAGCGATATTTGGAGTGCAGACGCTCGGCCAGCCAATTAGAAAACTCCGCTTAGATGTGAGTCTCTTGGAGCAGAAACTGGCCCTCGCATCATATGCAGCAGAATACGAATTGCCATGCAACTTCACAGTCCACCAATGGAAATTGATTGAAAACACAATAACCATCCTGGCCCCGTTTGAAGAGCTAACCAAAGAAATCAGCTCATCCACTGCGTTTGCTGCGGAGGTAATCCCATGCATCTGAGCGCTCACTCGTCTACTTGAGACGGACCATGGCATGAAGACGGCGAAATCAGTGCTACTGGAAGCTGTCCAGCGACGATTCGCTGACATTGATGCAGAGAAGTTGTACACAATTGCTACAATGCTAGACCCGAGGTAAGAGACACGTCCTGACCCAATTAAGTTGCCTATATTCCTGAAGCCCAACAATATAATATAATATACTAGATGTACCGCATAGCGGTACATGGTATGACCGCCGCAGTGTATTGAAGTGTGGGAATCATAGGTATGGTGAGTTTGTGGTAGGTCAGTGAGGTGAGAGTTTGTGTGGAAATGATTTGCTGGAAGTGGACATGGATGTGGGTTTTGAATGAATGACATTCTGTGTGTTTGTGTATATTTTGTGTAGTTCCCACCTCCTTGGTCCAATATCCCTATTTTTGCATTTAACTATATCACTAGGTGGCGCTATTTCTTCAAGTGAGTGTTTATAGGATGGGTTGATACGGCTCTTAACACTGGCTTACTAACACAAAATTATTGTCTTGGGCAAAATTTTTGATAAGTTATTTAACAAAAACTGTTTTTGTACACCTAGCACATGAAAAGAAGCCATTCAGAGTTGTCATGTCAACTTTGACCAAATATGAGCAATTAGAAGCCGAGATATAGACTTTTGGAGAATTTTAAGCTATGTTTTGAATTTTGATTTACATGTAACTTGGAAACAGTGCATCTCAAGATAAATCCTTTGATAACTTTTTGTCAGCATTGTCTGTAGATGACGTACCAAATTTGGTGAGATTCACATGAACGGCCTATAATGAGTTCGTTTGGTTTCGCTTTCACAATGTTAAAATTTCACAGAATTTTTTTTCATTGGAAGTGGGCGTCGACAAGTGTTTTCAATGTGGGAGGGTCAATAGATTTCAAGACAAAAAAGAACTGCTTGCAAACATTACTGTTCTCTAGATAATAGGCAAAATGACATTTTGTACAATTACAGCGCCCCCTATGGGCCAAATTGTATGGCATGTGCTGTGCTTTTTGTGCTGATTGTGCATGACATATTTTGTACAGTTCCCACCTTCCCAGTCCAAGACATTGGGAATACAAAATCCCAATTTTTGCATTTACCCCTATCACTAGGTGGTGCTATGCTTCAAGTGACAGTTTATGGGCTGGGTCAATGCGTCTTTGTAACCCCGACATACTACCACAAAATCACTGTCTTGGGAAAAAATGTTGATGAGTTTTTAAAAAAAAAACTGTTTTTGGACCCCTAGCTTTGACAAAAAACATCGTCCCCTTTGACAAAATATAACAAAATTTGATGCACATGAACAGAAAGCTGTTTAGAGGTGGCATGTCAATTTTCACAACATTGGAGCAATTAAAAGCCAAGATATGGACTTTTGAAGAATTTTAAGCTATGTTTCAAATTTTCATTGACATGTAACTTTTAAACGGTTTATCTCAAGACAAATCCTTTCATAACTTTTTGTCATCATTGTCTGTAGATCACATGTACCAAATTTGGTGAGATTCACATGAACGGCCTATGACGAGTTCGTTTGGTTTCGCTTTCACAATGTTAAAATTTCACGGAAATTCTTTTTGTTGGAAGTGGGCATCGACCAGTGTTTTCAATGCGGGAGGGTCAGTAGATCTCACGACAAAAAAGAACTGCTTCTAAACATTACCGTTCTCTAGATAATAGGCAAAACAACATTTTGTACAATTACAGCGCCCCCTATGGGCCAAATTTTATGGCATGTGCTGTGCTTTTAGAGGTCTTTGTGCTTATTGTGCATGACATATTTTGTGCAGTTTCCACCTTCTCGGTCCAAGATATTGCCAATATAAAATCCCATTTTTCGCATTTACCCATATCACTAGGTGGCGCTACACTTTAAGTGAGTGTTTATGGGCTGGGTCGATATGACCCTGTAACACCGACATATCACAAAAAATTCATGTTGTTCGGTGAAACATTCACTGAGTTATTCAGCAAAAACTTTTCGGCGTCTCCCCCTCTTTGGACACTGGCACAGCGGGGGGTGGCTCTTGGGGGCCAAAAGCTCCTATTCGCTCAAAAACTTCTAGGGCTACATGCCTACAAAGATTCATCTCCCCCAGAGTTCCAGTGTCCTGGCAATCGTTGACGAAAAATCGGTGAAAAAAAATAATTAAAATTAAAAAAAAAGGGAAAAAAGTCTCGGCAACACTATAATGACCGCCGCTAGCGAAGCTATAATGTAATGTAATGTAATGTCATTGAAATGAATGTTATTTTGTTTAGGTTATAGTGATATGCCAATCAATTTCTTGTTTTCATTTTTGTTATGTCTGTTTTAGGTATAAAGACAGATATTTCTCAGAGGCACTCAAACCATCTTCCCACGAACAGCTTCAGAGCGCCCTTGAAACCAGCCACCCTGAACTACCCATCACTACAAGCACTGTGGAGCAACCCAGTTCCAGCAAGTCAACTGACAAGACCCCACCTCCCTGCTCTTTGCAGGCAATGTTCGCAGTTAGTCGATGAGGTAGCAGGGCACAGTGAGCAGGAAATTACCATTATCACCCAGGTCAGCCAGTACATGGCAGAGTCTGTATTGCAGCCCAGTTCAAACCCACTTGCCTATTGGCAGTTGAACAAAGTCCGCTTCCCTGCACTTGCACAGACAGCAAGAGCATATCTTTGTTCACCATGCACAAGTGTGGATAGTGAGCGGCTGTTTAGCACAGCTGCAAACATCATTGATGACAAAAGAAACCGTCTCACCCCCAAAAATGCTCATAATGATCAAAAGAAACTTGCCATATGTTATTGGGCAGTGAAACATTTTGTCCTTTGTGTCCTTTATTGTCCTTTATTTTATCTTTAACCAGCATTAACAAGCCAGTTTTCAAGTAGCCCAAGTTTTTTGTAATGTGAGTTAGAAGCCGTCTGCTTGGCTTTTCTAATGTACTTTTATTTACATTTTGAATGGAAAGATTCATATTTATATTTTGAATGGTGAGATGTCACAAAGGCTACAGTAAAATAAAGACATTCTGTACATTTGAAGATTTTGACTGTTTCTGTAGTTTTTTTAATATATAGTTCGTTATTTTTTAAAAATCGGCAGTGATCGGCAATCGGCAGATCAAGTTTTTTGGTGATCGGTATCAGTGATGACCAAGAAATGGTGATCGGTGCATCACTACTGGAAACGCAAACGTTTGCAAACGTTTACATCAAGTCGAATGTGCCTATTATCGGTAACGTGCTCATGATATCTTGACATGGAATTTGTTCTGTTGTTATGTGATTGAAACCTTTCGACTAACCTAGCCTGTTTCATCCATCTTTTTGATGTATAACGCTGTAGTCATTATTTTCTGCTGTTGATGTACTCCTGCTAATTTATTCAGTGTACATTGTGGACTTTATAAATTAAGGTGTGCATTCCGGTGCTTTCTCACATTTTCTTATCAAGACCTGTCATAGCTTGAATGTTCAAATGTACATAAAATGGTTTCATCGGCCATTTCAATGCGACTGAAGACAATCCAACATAGTGGAAGGCAACATGAGCAACAACATATTACTTATGTAGCACATACAGTTTCATATAGCAAATGCTCAAATGTGACATATAAATACGCTTTAAGAAAATACACACAAATACCGCCATACCTCATGTTTTAAAAACTTGAACAGCTAATAGTTATGACTGCTTTGGTATTTCTATTACATTTTGCATGAAACTGGTGGGAGTTGTAAAATGTAATTTGTTGAATGCATTTGTTGAATGTTCCCTTTTCTCTTTTTTGTTACTACTCTCTTTGTCCATTTTGGTCTCAGAATCGATCCCTTTGCCTTTGCAAAGCCACAAGCTTCTCCATGATGTTGGCCATGTTGCAGTTATTAGCTACAGTCTGAGTGCTGACACCTCTGCCCACTGCATCAATTTGTGGGGCATTGGACAGCTGACCTTGTTTTGTTAATTCTGCAATAGACCAGGGCAATACCTAATCCAACCAGCAGAAGACCCATAGTCAAGGGTCCGAATAAGTAAATGTCTTCAATGTCCTCCACGGAAAGAGGCGCCAGGCACATGACTTGTCACCTGTCCCATGTGTTAATCGTGTAGCCGGCTGCGTACATTCTGGCAGGACAAACAGGTTCCCCCAAGCTTCTCGTCGCGAAGATGGTGTCAATTGCGTTGAGAAACCAGTTGATCAAATGATCCATGATAATATATCCATGATAAAATATCTTTGTTAAAATATCTTTAGTGCAAAACCAGAAGAGCTAACATCGCCGATAACTTATATTCCGTTAGTATGAACTGATGATTTTAGCTGGCTTCCTAACTCATTGACAAATAGAGGAATTTCACACAATTTTACTTACTTTGGAAGGAATAATATCAGCAGATGACACTCAGCCATGATCACAGCTCTCGTGTTGAAAAGAAACGACAAAACACACTTGCGTCTGGGTTAAGACTTTCACGTATGGATCAAATTGGCGTGTTGGGTGATCTGTAAATGCAGGGACCCTTGTATTATCAACATTTTGACTGACTTTTCAAGATCCACAGAAAATAATTTTCAATGTCTTGGTCAACACAAACACTACAAAAAACATCACTGGATTGTCTTCTTTCACCTGGACAAAGAAGTATGTGTTTATCTTTTTCTCTTCTGAAGTTATTGGCCATAGAACATAGGGTGGCGTCACCAAAAACGCCCTGTTTTTTAACCAAAAAGTGGCCTCTTGTGAAAAGCTTCATCTCTCCTGTGAAGCTGATGAGCCATGAGAGGCATCAACAAAATATAATACTGAATATATATATATATATATATATATATATACTGGAAATTGCAGCCTCGTAGCAAGATACTGCATTAACGCTTACTCACACAACAGTCCTTCTCCTGAGCCAAAGCAAGACTGACTTCAAGTCAATTTTCCCCGCTCTAAATACAGCCACCAATGATTGTATAATTGGTTGAAACTAGGGATGCACCGATGTGAAAATTTTGGCCGATACCAATATCCGATATTAATAGTGCTGTTGTGGCCGATAACCGATATTTACCGATATCGATATTTAAAAAAAATGGAGAAAAACACACAAATTGAATTGAATGTCTTATTTTATTTTCAAAGTTTTGACTCCATAAAGAAAAAGCAACCAACAGAGTTTACAACTTCTAGCAAATAGTTATTTAACTCTCTCCTAGGGTTAATTTTTATAACATCTTGTTTTCAAGTCCCTGCTGTGAAAACTGAAGCTTGACCTATTTTATTCACAAAATATATTTTAGGTTTGGGGGCCACTTTGTGTATTACCAAGAAAGGGAACTCAATCACATTTTGTCAAATCACAATAAACTTAGGACTCAGCATTGAAATCTAAAAATGGACAGATACAAGATTAACCCAAAAGGTTTGACCTTGTTAAGGGCAGCCAACCCCACCTTTCCCGATAGCAGACAGATAACTCCTCCTCCAATCACCACGCTGAAGATTTCTTTAACTTCGTTTAATGATGAGTGAAGTTGGGTAAAACTACAAGGATACAAAACATGGCTTGTATTCATCCGTAATAAAATACATATGAAATCCTACAACAGTTTTTAAAGTTCATTAACTCATGTTTCTTCTTAACAGCAATACATATAGGGCCCTATTTTGCCATGGCGCATTGTGCATTCGCGACATGCGCATGCTGTCATTGCTATTCTGTGCCAGCGCATCGTTCATTTTTTCAGGCAAAAAAATCACGTTGTTGACATTGCGCCGTGACGGGCGTGTCAGCGAAAAGAAGAGGTGTGGTCTGGCGCAAAGTGCACCAGATGCTATTATGAGGACGTAAAACCATTTTCCTATAGACCAGCGCAAACCATGTTTTTTGTCAGTTGTCAGTCGTGCAAGGCTGAAAAGCTATTTTAGGGGCGCACAACGCTTTGAACCCCAATGCACCTGCTGTTGTGCCAGAGAGACAAGCTGAACTGGCAGAAAAGTTGCAACATGTATAGCCTGTATAGCCATGTATTTTTATGTTTTAGTAAGCAAACGGGCACAAATAATGAGAGCATAGCAATGTTTTGCAGTTTATAGCAATGTTCTGCAGTTTATTTAATAATAATAATAATAATAATAATAATAATAATCTTTACTTGTATAGCACAGTTCATACATACAAGATGCAGCTCAAAGTGCTTTACAGTTTGGCAGGGTCACAAAACAAAACAGCATTTCTTGCAGTCCATTGGCATTGGAGTAATTGAATGTAATAATGGATTGGTGTAGTGTCATAGCAAAGTAATGTCACAGCAATGCAATGCCCTGCTGATGCGTGAACACAGGGAGAGCATTTGTTGTGCTTGTGGTGGTGCATTTACGTTTTCTTTTGTCATTTTAAATAAACAGCGATTGTAATGTTCTGCAGTTTATTTACGATTTCTTTTGAAGGTATAAATAAACAGCGTCGGAAGTTGTAAGAAATGAAATGGACAAATCATCAAAAAGAAAACTTGATGGACCTTCACCTTCCGTTTATTTTTTATGTTTCCTTTGAGTTTAAAGCTTTTGTTTCCCCGTCTTCTAACGTTGTTGTACCGCTTTCAGCACTGTTCGAAAGTTCTCTTCTTGCCAAAGGAGGACACAATTACTGAAGATATTTCCTCCCATTCTTCTTTGACCCACGGAGGTTTGGGGGCATTCTTTCCATCCCCGAAGATTAACTGCTCATGCCCTTTTACTTCATGCACGAGCAGATCGGTCTCCCCCACCGAAAAGCTCCTCCCGTCCGGGTAAATCCATCGTAATAGCAACAGGCCATGGACAATGCTCCCGCTGGCTCTTAAAGGGAATGAGAGTATAAATTCTCATTGGTTAATTGTATGTTACGCCCAAAACTATGGAGGACTGGGTTGGACAAAACTAAATAAATAAAAGAGGAATAAAAACATGCAGGAAGAACCTTTGATGTAGATAAAAATGACTTATATCCGACACATTGCTGCATGTTTTTATTCCTCTTTTATTTATTTAGTTTTGTCCAACCCAGTCCTCCATACAAAACACACCCATGACTAATGAAGTAATTTAAGACCAACCCTTTTGAACAATGCGCCTGGCGCAATGTTCGCTTTTCCCGCCATCAAAATACCAAATTGTGTCGGGAACGCCCCCAAAGCAACTTGCGCTTCAGACTTTAGACAATGCGCATATGATTGTGAAAATAGAGCCCATATTCTTTATCAACATGGAAGTATTTTTAACACACGACAACGGATTACCTCATCCAGCGGCATACATTAAGAATCAGTGTAACACATGTAAAATGAGCTCATAAAAATATGACATCTCATCTACGCTAATTAATCAAATATTCATAAAAAATGCATACATAAAATGCAAACATAAAACTTCTTTTAACAACATAACCGACAGTGCATCCAAAGACAAGGAATGTGAAAGATTAAGTTTGATGTGTCAGCAGATTATTTTCTTACGTGAACTCTGATTTGACTTCCTAATGCTGTTGCTAAGATTCTGACATCATCAGTAAACATAACGCTCTTAAAGCGACAAAACACATTACCGGGCTAGAGAGACAGAACACCGACACTGCACAAAGAGCAAGTGGACTAAAGTAATATCAGTCGTTAATATCGGCCAGATTTTGCACATCGGCCGATGCCGATTTGTGAAAAAAATGCCCAAAATCGGCCAATACCGATGTTGATGCCGATATATCGTGCATCCCTAGTTGAAACCATTACCAAACGGTGGAAAATTACATTTTAAATAAATATATAAAATACACACATCCTTCAACATAAACAACACCAGTGAAACACATAGAAAACATTTAGACATATTCCCACATACATTCCACAACACTGCAATTAATACAAACAACACAAAACGATAAACCACGACAACAGCAAACAAACACTCACCCCCTACACCAAACTAACATTTCCCAAGCCCCAAGATGGACAATAAAAGGATAGTTCACCCATAGTGCGCGCTTCTACAGGGAACCCCTATGATGACGGACCAGGAAGTCCAACGGTGCAAGTGTGAGTAGTGTTTTGAGTTCGTTAGAAGTTGCCATGTTTGCTACAGAGATTAATGGTTATTGGAGACGAAGCAGTGGGTACCTCACTGTTCGCTATGATGTTGACAATAAATGGAACTTGACGGTAACGTACAGTGTTGCGTGTGTTTGTAAATGCTATATACTGGTTAACTCACCCCGCAGACACCGGTGCCGTGTGCTGGTTCAGACAGAGATGAGTGCAATTAGCGTGCAGGTGCGTTAGCAGTGTATGACGGGACATGTAGTGCGTGAGTGGGCCAATTACCGTGCAAACAAAGACAGAGACACAGACAAAGAACACCGTGGCGCTAAAAAGTGTCCACACTTTTTACATCTCCCTTATGGCATTTTTGCTTGGATGGCAAAGGGCCTTTGATAGTGTTAATCTTTGGTATACATCATATTTAGGGGTATTGAAGGGTGCTGAATTCAAATATGCTGTATACCAAGGTCAAATATTTCCCATAATGCCTCAAAATGAAGGATCCAATATGGCCGCCATTACCAGACTAAAACCCATTTCATGGCATATCTCTTTGATTAAACAAGATAAACTCCTACATATATTACATATTTTTAGGTATCCATACATGGGGAATGCATTACTCTGCTTAGTTTTTAATATTGGAATTAGAACATGTTAATCTACATGTTTACAACAGTTGGCTTTCAAGTGAATTAACTGACAATTACGACTGCAATTTTCTCTCAATAGTCCGGTGCAGATATGGCCTGACCCCAAAACCCCTAACAAGGTTCCTAAGCTGTTTTGTGCATTATTAGGTGTTAATATTAAAAGTCTACCAAAACCTGACTTCTGGAAAGGCCTCATATTCAAGATGGCCGCCGCCAGGCCTTTAAAACAATTAATTAACAATGAATTACCTTGAAATGACCAGGAATAGTGGGGTTTCATACATGTTTTGACCATGTAATATTTTAATTAGTACAGTAGCTTGATAGATAAGTGATAATGAGTGCAATTTGAAGTAAATATATATATTAAGACTGTGTGGTACTGTAAAATTAGTCGAAACAGGGCCGCCACAAGTAGGCTCAGTACCGCTAACCCCTTGTGTGTGTGTGTGTGTGTGTGTGTGTGTGTGTGTGTGTGTGTTTTTTTTTTTTTTGTTGTTGTTTTTTTGTCATATTTTTTGTTTTTTGTGATGCAACTTACAGTATTTGCATTTTGAATGTTATACGGAAAATAATTTTATCTAGTTTAAAATTAAAGCCATTGTGAATAATTTACTTGATGATGATATTGTAAAGAATTAACTTGATATATTTTAACTTATTCCCAATCATCCTCCTCCACCTGTCCAGTGTTTTGACAGGAGTTAGTGAGTTTGTGGCAACTGCATGACTCCATGCACTGCATGCCACTTCTCCTGCAGCTGCAGCGTTGGCTGAGGCACCCCTTGAGGCAAGCACAAGTTGGAATTTCTTGGCATGCTTTGGGAATGGGTGGCAGAGAGAGAAGTAGTGGGGCTAAATACCCATCCAATTCCACCCATCCCATCTCAGTGACTGGTGGGAAAACCGGATGAGGTATGTGGGCCTGATTCCATACGGTGGCTTGATAATGGGCGCGCATAATATGGAAACGTGCAGCATCTGAAGTCGGTGGCAAAGACTCCTGGGACCGACCACTGCAAAACAACTTCACTCTTGCTTTGTCACAGGTATGAACCTCTGGAACACCATACATCCTACAGATGAATGTCTCAGTCAGTCTTATAACATTGTCTGTTAGAGGTCCTTTTCCAAGGCCAAGAAGATCTGTATGGTGATCAAGGAACACTTTCCAAGCCGTTTTCTTGCTGTGCCCACTGAACTGAGACACACTATCACACCCAGTGATGGCATGGAAAGCAAGAATTGCATTTAATTGATCAGGTGTGAGCGACTTGTGAATGTCATGCACTGGGAAATATTTTGGAACTTTTGATGTTCCGGCCTTCATGTAAAGATAGGTACACGGCATTTTGTGAAAGTGTTTTGCATGTATGCAGTGCCAAATAAGTCTTGTGTCAGCTTCCTCATGATCAGCCTGTAAGGAGGAGATGTCAAGGCTTGTATCAGATGACATGGCAGTGGTCGTGTCCGCAAACCCCACTGACACTACAATTGTCTGTTCCCATTTTGAGCTTTGGTTGATGAGATGATTTGAGAGGAAAAGCGCAAGATCTGCTTTGTTATCATCAAGTGCCATGAAGTTGGACCAGTCTGTTGGTAAGGCCACTGATTCACTTTCAATTTTTCAATTGGCTGGCAGCGCTGTGTCCTCTTCTTTCTTGTACCTGCCTTAATGGACTGTTTCTGGTACCGATCAAAGACAACATCTACCCTCTGGTACGAAATGCCTATCTTGCACACGGTGTTGGAAAACATGTCAGCATATTCACCAAAGGTTGTTATGTCAGATGGCTTCCCAAGTGCTATCACAAGTGCTTGGCCATCAATGAGCAGACAACTGGGGTTAACAGGGGTGATATCTGCAAGAGTTTGTACTTCTTCTGTTAGAATGTTGAGCATCACTGATTTGTTGTTTGAATGGAGGCTACCATTGGTTGATGCTAGAGATAGTGGAATAGACACGACTTCATGCTGGAGGATGTGGCTCACACATGTGTTTTTCTACAAACTCCTGTAGTTGTTCTTGTCCAAGTTGTTCTGCATTTCTCTTGTAACAATGTCTTTGTTCATTATGTTCTTCAACATATCATCACCATGCTGAAAAACACCTTGCTCATTCAATGATGCAACTAGTCTGTTCTCATCTGTGTCGTCTTTCTCCATTCTGCTTTTTGAACACTCATTGTGTGTATACTCATCATCTTCATTCTCCACACTCATTCCCAAAAGTGCTGTTGTCTTTGATGCAATGATTGTTCTTAGATTGTAGGACAGAGTCCATCTACTAAGTGCAGTTGCCCTCCTGGTGATGCCCACAAGGCCTCCACTCTTTTTTCCTGTGGCATTCAACCACTCTGTACTTTGGTCTGCTGACACTTGATTGAAGCGCCTGTCAGTGGATTTTACAACAAAGTTTCTATTCTGGAACTCAAGGAGTACCGCTGATGAGAGAGCTACATCTCAGCCAGGTATACTGTACCCCATCTGGCATAGTTGGTGCGATCATATCTGAAGAAAAAGGGCAGCATGCGCTTAAAGGCATATAGATGGAGATCCCACAGCCCATCACGCTGTGCTCTTGTAAAGCAGAGTAAGGTGCTCACCATAGTCATATACCCCCACCAGAATGCAGCATTTGGGTCTTCAACAAGAGATGCAGAGAAGTCTTTCAGAGGCTGTTTAAATCTGTCGCTGTTCAGTTTGTCAACCATCTGTGCAATGTGTAATGCATCTATCGATTTACAGACATCAGAAAGCTCAGATGTAAGCGTGCCATCAACATCATCAAGGTAAGCATAAAGACGTGGGAGTAACAGCTGCTAGAGAGCTTGGAGTGTGATTTTGTGCGCCCTTATGGCACGTGCATATCCTTTACCAGTCATGACCTGTTGGGCGGCATTAACCCCAAGAAAACCACATCCCACCCATAGCTCACTCAGTCCAGAATCTGCCATGTGTCGACCAATTACACTTAAAAAGTTTATGAGGTAGGGTTGCACGGTATACCGGTACCGATTTGGTACCACCCCAGCAAACAAGGGACGTCCCCCGGACGTTTATATGACATTCCCGACGTCCGGATTTGGTCCCCACCATAACGTTCTCTGGCGGACTTTGCTGGGACGTTATTAACGTTCGTAACAAGTCTGCAACTGGGCCTTCTATAACGTCCGTAAAGAGCCGTAAAACGGACTTTTACAGAACGTTCGGATTTGGTCTCTTATAGACGTCCGCGTTTGGTCATTCAAAACGTCCTGGTAACGTTTGCCTTAGGTCCTATGTGTGACGTTTGCTTTAGACCAGTCACCAACAGCTAGAAAGCGAGCTACTAGTACCTCTGTAATCTTTCTCACCTTTCTGCTCCTTCCCACTCTTTTGGGTCCATCATTATATCTCCACCTGCTTACGTAGCTCTCCAAGGATTACAGGAAGTGCAAATACATCTCACAATATAGCCACAAATGTAATCCTAAATTCTATGAAATCAAATTCAGAATTCCTGCCCTGCTTGATACAGGATGATATTCCAAGTATTGTATTATATGTAGTTTAGACGTTAGTGTAGTGTAGGTTAGGGTGTGTTTTCTTCACGGTAAGTACAGTATTTGACAAATGTACACTGATAAATTGAACCATAACATTAGCTATTTAGCTAATTAGCTAACGTCAGCCTTAAGTGATGACCATGGAGCGCACTTAACTACCGTAGTCTGTCTCCTCCGCTTTGTCTGTAGATAACGACAGTAAAAAAATGCCAATAACATTAACGGAAAAGAGAACTTGTTAAAATATTAGGACAAAATGCGGGGGTTAGTATCGGGGAGTTGGACTCAGGTTGTGTCACACTTATAATGCAGCCAAAAACGTCTCTAATATATTCCTAAAATGTACAACCACTTTATCATATCGGTGTTTGAAATAACGTTAAATGGACAATTTCTTGGGTTTTATTGGCGATGTGAAGGCACATTGTGTGGACTATTGGACCATACAAATACTGTGGTTGGCTTCACAGAGATAACATTAAGATTAATAAACCTATTAAGATGCTTACAGTAATATCACTGACCTCACGAAAAAATGTCCAGATTTACCATTATGTTAGCTGTAATGCTTGTTATCTGTATGTTGTAAGTAGCTAACGTTAGGTTAACGACAACTATCTATCTTCTGTCTTCTCAAAGTCCCTTCTGGTCTTCTGTGTGTAGATGCTGGCACGTCCGCATGTGGAAGATGGTGAGGAAGAAGAAACCGCGCCGAAGAACTTTGACGTTGTATTAAATAAAAAATATTCACTTTATCCTGAACATGTCTTTCTTTTAGCTTGGAGGGAAAGTAATTGATTCGGCGGTCTAATGTAAGTAAATCACTGTGAAAGGACAAGGGACAACAACAACTAATAATAATAATATAAATACTACTACTAATAATAATAATAATAATAAGTGCCACATAAGGCGACTAATGTCGTCAAAGCACATAGCCTATTAAGGAAAACGGTATACCCCAATGTCGAGGTACGTCCTGCGAACGTCCGCGAATAACGTTCGCAGGACGTCTAGATGACGTGACTCAAACGTCCTTGCAGTGTCCTCCGGACGTTCTAGGAACCTCTGGTGTAACGTCCCCAGGACGGAAAGGGAACCCTACACAATGACGTTCAGAGAACGTTCGGAAAGGACCTTTAAAGGACGTCAAGGGGACGTTTTTTTGTTTGCTGGGACGGTACTGAGGCGTTTGAAACGGTACTATACTGCATTTGGATAGGTACCGGTACATTGCATGTGACGTCGTAACATTATGAAGAGGTAGCTAGAGCTTGTAGAGAAAAAAAGACGGTGAAGACGGAGAGATAGTGGAGCACGGAGGAGAATGGCTGCTGCCACCACGCTGCAACTTGTGGACAAACCACGGGCGCTAAGTGCCATATGGCAGTACTTTGGCTTAAAAACAAGCAAGACCAGGCAATTGACGCTGATGCACCATTGTGTAAACAGTGTTTTAAAACATGCATGGCCAGGGGTGCACATAACTGGTACGCAGGTACGCATGCGCAGCAAAAATGAGCGATGCGTACTGCTCGTGATTCACCGCAGCGCTCTTGCGTACCGTCCCTCCCGAAATATTTCACATGGGGTTTCATGCTGCCAATGCTAGTATGTTTAATGTTGGTAACTAGTGTGGATATCAAATTAAACACTTGTCAAACATGTCTAAAAATAAACAGACAACAGTAAGCAGTTTCTTTGGCGTTTCGCCACCACCAAAGAAGCAACAATTGGAGCCCAAGTCAAAGAAAATACTTTTTTCGGAGAAGTGGCTGCAAGAAGTTTCATGGCTTGAAGCTAACGATGACCGGAGTGAAATGTGGTGCAAGTTTTGCCGTGCTCATCCACAACTTGCAGACAAAGCAGGTGCGTTTTACAAAGGCTCGACCAATTTCAACCACCCGTTCTTTAACAAACACGAAAAGAGCAAGGAGCATGCCAACGTTGTGCAAGCCATTGCAAATGAACAGGCAAGCCGAGAAGAGATAGCAAGTCGTCCCCTTAGCAGGTGGCGAGACAAGCTTACTGAGGAACAAAGGCAAGCCCTTTTTAATGTGTTTCTCCTTGCGTTCCATAAAGCCAAACACACACGTCCCATGTCATCATTTTCGGAGGATATTCCGTTACTGAAGCGACTAGGAGTAAACGTCGGAACTGCTTATCATACACGTGAAGGGGGGACACGGATCATGCTGAGCATTGCTCATGCTATCAGTGGTGAGCTACGAGCAAAGTTACAGGCTGCTCAGTTTTGGGGGCTGCTTTTTGATGGGTCAGAGGACATTACAAAAACTGAACAGGAAATCGTCTACATTGTGTCAGTATCCAGCAATGGAGAGGTTTCGTCCGATTTTCTTGGATTGATTGAATTGGGTGCCGACCGAACCGCACAGGCAATCACAGACGGACTTGTGAAACTGTTTCGTGACGCAGGCTTGAATGACTGGACAACAAAGTTGGTCGCCGTGTGTTCAGATGGAGCAGCTGTTAACGTCGGAGTGTACAACGGTGTTGTACCAAAACTAAAGGGATTAGTGGCGATTGGAGAGTCTCTTGTGCACATTCTGTGCACTGAACACACGCTGGAGAATTGCGCAAAATCAGCTGACCGCCAGGTTCCATACTGTAAGACGTTCAATCAGTCTGTTGTCAGGCTGCTGCAGTTTTATTTACAGAAGGGTGGTGCGAAGAAAACAGCTGCATTGCAGAAGATATGTGAAGAAAATGGAATCTCCTTTGTGAAATTGGGAAAATTTCATAATATTAGGTGGTCTGCATGGCGGCATGACGTGCTGTTAAAAATATCAAGACTATTGCCAGCCATTAAAACTCAGTTGGCTACAAGTGATAACACTGATTTGCAGCACATATGCACAGAGCGTTTTGAATGCTTTCTATCACACATGCTTGACATTGGCAACATTTTAAAAAACACATCAATCAGATTTCAGAAAGAAAAGCTGACCATTGGAGAGTGTAAGGATGAGCTCATGGTTGTCATTGGCCAATTCAAACTGATGCTGGATGCTGGAGACCACAGTGCACAGACTACTACAGATTACTAATGCTGATGCTGACAGAGATAATGGCAGAGTTACTCAGGGGGTTAATTGAAGAGTTTGAAACCAGATTTGACTCCCTTAAGTCGTGTGATCATTTCTTGGTATTTGACCCCTCTACATGGCCTCAGGAAATGCAAGACCTCCACGGTTTTGGAAATACAACAGTTTGCAACATTCTCCGAAACTATGAAGCCATCTTACAGCTTGACAAAGACATCACTTTAACAGAATGGATGCGCTTAAAGCAGGCAGCAAAACGCCTAAGAGCATCTTCTGTGTATGACCTAGTCCAAATAGTAAATAATCCAAGTGACACAGATGCTTACTCCAACATCAAAGTGCTGGTTAAGATGTCTCTCACACTCCCTTTGAGCAGTGCAGCTTGTGAGAGAGGCTTTTCACATCTAAACATAATTAAGACCAAATACAGATCCCGCCTGTCACAAACTCGTCTCTCAGCCCTTATGCACATCCACCTGTCAAAGCAAACCACAGAGACATTTAATCCGAAGCCAGCTGTTGATCTTTGGATGGAGACGACTAATCGGAGGCTGAAACAAAAGCAAGGAGGTCCATCAGCAGCAGCAGCAGCAACATCATCTGCCATGCTGGAAGCTGAAACAGAGGACAGTGGGGGCGATTCTGAGGAGGAAAATGGGGGCGACACTGCGGAGGACAGCGAGGAGGACTTTTAAGACTTATCGCGGATGAGGTGAGTACCAAACACTATCTGCTGGTCCTCATATGAGTAACTTACTTAAAAAGTTATGTGCACCCCTGTGCATGGCTAAAGGCGGAAACTTAGCCACCCAGACCTGCACACTGAGTTCAGGGAATGACAGGTAATTTACTCATGACATGTACCCTTTTCAGATGTAATAGTTCAATAGTTTTAAGTGCAACACATGATAGAGTTCTCATCAAACAGAAAAAACACGCAGCGACCACCACATTTAACGTTTGGCAATATATTATACACCCCAAAAGTTCGTTTCAGTTCATAATAACAATCTTGCAATACACCACCAAAACCCAACACCCTAGCAGGCAAAGGTTCAAAAACGAGTTAATAGTCATTAAAAAAATATTCAGTGTCAGTCAGCCTTAGTCAGGGAGCCTACCAGATCCACAATCCAGTCCGAGATTTGAGCAGTGAGCAGCAAACTTTCTCCAGCGTAATCCGTTTCAACAATTAGACAACAGAGTTATCCGTATGTGTTTGTTGATCTATTGCACATAATGCATTCAGCACAAAACGACGACGGTAGTGTCAACTCGTGAGAGAAAACAACACGCGCACGATAAAGCTCTCCAGAAACATTCAACTGGATACTTGACTCTGCCATGTTACTAGCATGGAGCATCCACGTTCGGATAAAAAGAGAAGCCTCTGGCGGCAGTCCGTAGGACGCCTAAGCGGGATATCTTATCCCTCGCCAAGACGCCATATTGATTACGTCACGTCTAAAGCAGAATCTACTGTCTATGGAAAGGAGACGACGCAATGGCAGTAAGTGAAAAGTACACTTTATTCATTTTATGCTCACAACGATATTACATCGTTGACCCTGCGGCACAATAAACCCCCGAAAAAAGTATATATGCTATTTGATTTGTTGATGTAGTTTGTTGGGTTCAGTAGTTTGCATGTTCGTTAATTTATCCAATTTATCCAACTATCGTGTTAGCTAGCACTAGCTCGAGCTCACCTTTAGATAAAGATATGTCTTGTGAAATTGAATGTATGCAACACTTATCTTTCTATGCGCATTAACTATACATGGTTTTGTGTGTGTATAAGCAAGATTATTAAGAGCTTAACTGTCATTAGAGCAAAACATGACTTCGGTTGGATAAACGTAGTACCAGTTTCCAGTGTTGGATATCTTGGATATCTCCCTAGCGATGTTTAAAACTTTTATTTCGCTGACAAAAACAAATTGCTATTTGCTTTTGGGTCTTACTGAAAGAATATCTGACTGTGTTGGCAAAGAGCACTGTTTATTGTGCAAAATAGATGTATTGCCCAAATTCTAATTCTTCAAACCTACATGTACAGTCAATGTACTCTTTGCCAACACAGTCAGATATTCTTTCAGTAAGACCCAAAAGCAAATAGCAATTTGTTTTTGCAAGCGAAATAAAAGTTATAAACACCGCTAGCGAGATATCCAAGATATCCAACACTGGAAACTGGTACTACGTTTATCCAACCGAAGTCATGTTTTGCTCTAATGACAGTTAAGCTCTTAAAAATCTTGCTTATACACATCTACAAATGCCCTTGTTGCAAATTGTCCAGCAACAAAGAATTTACATTCTCGGCCCATATTGATAATCACATTAAGCATGCTGTGCACCATGGAGGTAGGGTTATAGACATTGACATGGGTGGTTTTACACTATAAACAAAAGTTATGATGAGTTGTTGATGAGTGGTTTTGTTTCTCTTTCACAGACTTCAACATCTGCAAGTGCAACTTTGAGTGCAGGAAAACAGCACATTTTCACTGTCTGTTCTGCAGAAAAACAATAATCTGGAACGACCAGGTTACACCACATTTAAAGAAATGCTTGTCCAACGAGCTGCCTCTCTCTTCTCCTGCCTCCACCCTACATCGTGTGGCCTCCAGCGTTGCAGCCACCAGTGCTCCGTCACCTCCTGCCTCCACCCTCCATCGTGTGTCCTCCAGAGTTGCAGCCACCAGTGCTCAGTCACCTCCTGCCTCCACCCTCCATGTGTCCTCCAGCATTGCAGCCACCAGTGCTCCGTCGCCTCCTGCCTCCACCCTCCATCGTGTGTCCTTCAGCGTTGCAGCCACCAGTGCTCCATCACCTCCTGCCTCCACCCTCCATGTGTCCTCCAGCATTGCAGCCACCAGTGCTCCGTCGCCTCCTGGCCACTGGAAACTCGTCAAAAACACGGTACAGTAGTACTCAACACTGTCATGGTCTGTGGTAGTAATTGTATTAGGGGGCTTTGTGGGGTAAGAGACAATCGGTGTGTAAAGTTGGGGTAGAATGGTATGGATAAGATGAAGAGTGAATGTGTAGTAGTCAGGTGAGAAGGTTGGGTGGGTTTACAAAAAGTGGACATGAGGTGCACAAAAAGTCTGTGGTTAAGTGTTTTTGTGGGGACTTGTACAAATTGATGTGTGCGCACAGACACACACACACAAACACACACACATATGTAAAGAACAAACACTAATTGCATCACTCAATGTAATATTTGTAGGTGATTAAATAAGCTACTGTCATACACTGATATTTGCACACAACCTTTGTCATACTGACAAAGCACACTTTAGTTTAAACTGAATCCTGAACCTGTTGTTTGCCTTTCTGTTAGGATCACATCCCCTGCATACGAAGGTGGTGGTTTCATCTCCTTCTTGAAAACGTGATACCTGCTACAGCGTATGCAATTAATACTTACTTCCTTGAATGTAATGACTCCATGACCAGCAACCTGTTTCTAACACTGCATATACTGGTTTGTTGTGACAGTGCTGATGAGCCACCTGATGTGTTGGACACTGGAGAACCAGTGGATTCCATTGAACAGGTGTTTATGGGGGTTTGGGGTGGAGGGGTAAAATATGATGTGTGTTAATTTGGAATGTAATATAATTTTAGTTACAGTAATGTATGTAAAAGCTGTGTGTGGTGTATGTCAGGTCAATGGGTGGTGAATGCGGTGATGAGAAATAGATTGTGTGTAAAGCGGTATGTTGAGGTTCAGAACATGTGAGTGGGTGATACTGTAGGGTGTGTGAAGTGCTGTAAGTCTGGTACAAGTGTGTGTAGTGTAACGTGATGGGTATGGACATGTGCAGCGTCAAGTGTCTGTAAACTTTGGATGGCCTGAGGGCGGCCCTTTCAAAAACAAACACAGTCCTATGCATCACTTTGACCTCAGTGGTTTTAACAGTAAGTTGTTAGGATGAGAATATGTTAATAGCTGCAATGTATTGTACTAAATGCCTTGTCTCTATCCCAGACGATCATGAAGAATATTTCCACTGCCGTATCTTGGTTTCAAGAACACCGGTCTCTCTTCCGTGGGCATGTGGACATGCCCCCCATATTGGACATGACAGAAGAGGATGCAGAGCAGGGACTGCAAAAGATTGCGGCAGATGACGACATTGAGTTGCAAGACTGCCTCCTGTTCTCATTTGAACACCAAGACGACTACCAGACTTTTCTCAAACATTGTTTGGCTGAGAACATACAAGTGTCGGCTATGTTCCACACCCCTACCCATTCCGTTTAGGATGTCTTTATTTATTTATGTCTTTATTTATTATTGTTACTTACTTACTTAATCTTGATTTGTAAATTCATAGATTGTATACTTATATATGTATGTGTGTTTTTCATCATTGTTGTTTTTTGTGTTGATTGTGTGCCAATAAATGTTTTTGTGTGGGAAAACTTGTTTGGACTTCTGGTGCAAACCTATTTAACATAGGCTAATATGTGTACAGTTGCATTCAGTGTTAAGCTGCTGTTTGCAAGATTAATTTAAAAGGTTACATTTATAATTATTAAATCATACTTTAGAAGTTATTAAATTATACACCCCAATAGTCTACTGCCATATGAAACAATTATGTTTCACAATACATGATAATTGCAACATTTTAGTGTTTGGGGTAATATTTAGTTTTTATCCCTTCAACAGAAATTACACTTTCAGAATCTGTGAATAACTCAAAATGCCTGTGGGACGACTTGTGACTGGTTTTGCTACGGGCGGTCACATATATTACATTCTGGATATGAACCCAAGACTTAGTGAAATTGTTCCCCTTTTCCCACCGTTCTATGGCCGGTAATTACTTTTGTCAGTGTTAAAAAGTTTAATTTTCAAATCTAAAAATTATCACACTAAAGTAACCCACAGGACTGCAAGCTTTGTTCTTTATTTAACTGTCAGTTCGCCAAACTGCCAGTGGAATTTCTTTCTAGCGTTTAAATCTATGCATAGTGAAATACACTTGACGTCATACAAATGGCCGACCTCAAGAGTGACGTAATCAATATGGCGACTTGGCGGTGGATAAGATATCCCGCTTCGGCTTCCTACGGACTGCAGCGAGACATACTTGGAGAAAAACAAAAAAGGAGAGGCCAATTAATGAATTAGCGCCATACTGCCGAATGGCCACACTTGGTATTACACCTAATAATAAGGTAAGACAGAGAGGGCTTTGACAGGAAAGTTATTAGACAGAAAATGCAACAAACGAACTCTAATAAACTGACATATTCAAAGGGCAGAGGTTGTTACAATACATGCACTATCTTTATAAAGTAACAAACTTTTACATACACATTTAGCCATTTAATATGTTAGAAATACTGGTTAACATACTATTTGAAGACACTGGTGCTACTTAAGACAGGCTGTATGTGATGAAAATTTTTAGGTTATGTATCTCAATGTAAATAAGGCGTTAATTTGTATCACAAATGCATCATCTTATTTATTTGAAAAAAAAAAACCCACCTTTATTTGAAAATATAAATATCGAATTTTATATCAAAAAGTATCGAAATACATGTTGGTACCGGTACCAAAATGTTGGTATCATGACAACACTAGTATGAGGACATCTTTGTATTCTTCCACTGACCACTTGAGCTCAAGCAGTTTGGGATAAAGTGCCTCATCAACTGTCAGAACAGCATGGCGCTGTCCCATGGATTTGGACGTGAAGAACTCTCTTAACAACTGTGTTAAGTGTATCAAGGTCAGATACAGGTGCCTGTATGATGGGTAAGTACCCCTGTCGTAAGCCGTAACATAAAATGGAGATGGACAACCAAGTATTACAAAAATAAACCAATTTTTAATTACAATAAATAACCCAGGTTAAAATCAAGCCAAACTGTGGGGATGAGCACCCACACAAAGTACACCGCAACATAAAGAGCATGGTGAGAGCTTCAGGAGAGAGACAGGGAGAGACTGACGAGGGCTTTTATAGCCACACAGACACAGGTGTAACTGATCAGCTGACGAAGTCCCAATCACCACCCAAAGGCTGTTGCACTGCCACTGCAAGGCCAGTGGGGGTGCAGAGGGACGCAACACCTCCCGCCTTAAAAGGGTTCCTCCAGGAGCCCAAAACAATCAACACGAAGGCCCTCTGCATCCTTGTCCACGCAGTCCTTCACATCATGGGCCCTAGCACAAAAAGGTGAGAAAAGCAGGCAGAGAGACAGAACAAACGCAAACACAAATGTGGAGCTTTAGCATGGCTGCACATGAGGTGATCAAAGCAAGCCAGTGCTTCAACTCATTTTAACAGCAACAATGTGACCAACAAATGTGAGGTACAGCAGCCACAAACCAAAATGGTTACCTCACCAAAGTTACAACACTCAAGCAGTAACAGGTAACCCAACAAAAGTGGACTGCACCCTCACCCAAAATGGCCACCCAAAGTGGTCTTCAACCACCACAAGTTACTGTAATAAACAGTTGAGCAACACCTACCTGACCCAAAATGTGAGAAATCCTGCCCCAAACAAAGATCACTCATGTGGCCCAATACCACATAACACAAGTTGCAGCATACCCCATGCTAGCAACACAACAGTGATCAAACCAAATGGCAAGGACTCCCACCAACTGAACGGTCACTCACCACACAAACACAACCAGTCACCCTCATGAAACACGCAAGCCCCACATACAGTTACACTAGACAGTCAAACACCATGCTTTTAAAATCAACATGCTCATCCAAACCAAACAATATCCCATTAAACTTCACAAAATGGTTCAACCTGGCCATGGCATGAACCACCGCACCAATTTATGAGCACCAACACTACAAACAAGACATTACCCTACAGCAGTCATCTAGAATATGCTGTTGGGCACTGGTGCTACAATTTGGCCAACAGGGCAAATCTCTCTAAGAATAACACAGAGCTCTCATCATACCAAACAACACTGAGGGGAATAAAGAAAATGACTGAGTGTAATACAAACCAAGCATGTTCAGGCAAACTCTGGGAACTACCGTTGTACTACCTAGGCCTAGCCTAGTCTTAAGGATACAAGGATACAAGGATACAAGGATACAAGGATATTTATTCGTCATGTACATAGAGACACTTTTGTGTCACTTTGTAATGAAATGCATGGCCGGTGCAAAACAAGTGTGCAGAAGAAGGGTGAAGAAGAAATAAAATAAAAACAAAAATAAAAGGGGTGTGTGTGTGTGTGTGTGTGTGTGTGTGTGTGTGTGTGTGTGTGTTCAATCAAAGTAATCGGGAGGAATTCAGTAAGCAAATGGCATGAGGAAAAAAACTCTTTCTCAGTCTCTCAGTTCTAGCTCTGTGACAGCACAGTCGCCTTCCAGATCTCAGTTTTTTAAATAGTCCATATCCTGGGTGTGACTGGTCTTTGAGAATGTTATGGGCCCTTGATAGCACTCTCTTTGTGTATATGTCTTTCACGGCAGGCAGAGGTTGACGAATACAGCGCTCAGCAGAGCGCACTATCCTTTGTAGTTCTTTCTGTTCACGCACTGTGGCGTTACCGTACCAGGTGATGATGGACCCTGTTAAGATGCTCTCCACTGCTGAGGAGTAAAAGGCTTTTAGGATGGGTGTGGACACTTTGAACTTTTTCAACAGGCGCAGAAAGTACAGTCTCTGCCTGGATTTCTTAATGATATTGTGTGTGTTGTTTGTCCATGTTAAGTCATTTGTGATGTGAACACCAAGGTATTTAAAGCACTCTACCCTCTCAACAGGTTGTTTACAGATGGAAAGTGGAGTGTAGTTTCCCCTCTTTTTCCGAAAGTCCACCACCATTTCCTTAGTCTTGCTTACGTTTAGTGCCAAGTTGTTGTGCTGACACCATTGTGAGATGTTAGAAACTTCATTTATGTATGCCTGTTCATCGTTATTATTGATCAGTCCCACCACTACAGTGTCATCAGCAAACTTGATGATGGAATTCTGACTACTGTCTTCAAGGGCTTGCCGGGCTCGAGGCTACTTTAAACGCTAAACTCATGAGGCTACAGCAGGCCAAGAACTAAATACGCGTACCCCCACCCAGAGTTACCCTCAAACACAAAAAAGGCAAAATAATAAACCAACACAACAAACAGGTACTCCGAAGGAAGCACAGCCACAGCCATCCAGCTGGAGCCCTCTACCTACCCAGAGTTTCCAACTGCAAACACTCAGCACCAGCTTACACACCACTACAACTATACAAAAACTCTGAAGTCCAGTCTCCAAAAACAAGTTCAAAGATCCCGCACGAGCCCCCATTTATGTTACGACCCGGCTCGTAAGCCGCAACATAAAATGGAGATGGACAACAGAGTATTACAAAAATAAACCAATTTTTAATTACAATAAATAACCCAGGTTAAAATCAAGCCAAACTGTGGGGATGAGCACCCACACAAAGTACACCGCAACATAAAGAGCATGGTGAGAGCTTCCAGGACAGAGACAGGGAGAGACTGACGAGGGCTTTTATAGCCACACAGACACAGGTGTAACTGATCAGCTGACGAAGTCCCAATCACCACCCAAAGGCTGTTGCACTGCCACTGCAAGGCCAGTGGGGGTGCAGAGGGACGTCACAACCCCACTGTTGTTTTGGGGGGATTTACTGTGCTGCCCTCTTGATTGTAAAAGGTCCAGGATGGCATTGGATTGTGTGATGTTCGTGACAACATAAATGCCATGTCTGTAGCGTGTGCTTTTTGTGCTGCAGAACAAACATAATCAGATGGCAGACTAAAACAGCTGGTGGTCAACTGTATGGCCACTCTGCGATTCCTCTCTTTGATGCAGGAAGGATGTCATTCATTGCCCTGGGGATGTTTAAGGGACCTTCTTTGGAAAAAAACGTAATTGTTTTAAGCAAATCATCTTCTGCTGGACCACGTTGCCAGGCAGCAACTTGAGTGGCATGGAATGTGCCTTTTCCATCCAACGTACACCCATTGATATCAACATTGTCAGTGGAGAAATGCACAAATCGACCTTTTACTAGATTATGAGGCACAAGACGCAAGGAGAGATGGCCGAGTGACGCACCAGGAAACATGAGTAAGATCCAACATGGCGGCGCACTGAACCTCCAAACAAACAACCCGACTTCATATTGCACTTGGATATTTCATCACTCTTCTCTCTTACTGGATAATTAACCTCCCTCAACTCTGGATAACCTCCTCACATTTATCGACAACTATTTCTACAACCTCGACACCATGGACAGAAAGAAAGCAAAGCGGGACTGGTCCACTGGTGATGCGATGTACTCGGTGGAAAGTTATTTGATCTACGGTCTCTTTGGGAAGTTGCAGCGAAGTTTCCATGAACTCTTTCAATGCGTCTTCGGGATTATCGGGGTTTTGTTCAGGTATGCCGGAGAATATCAAGTTATCGCGCATGCTGCGGCACTGGAGATCAAGCAGAGTGGATTTAATGGATTTGTTTTCATCGGCGAGGTGAGTAACTTGAGTGGATAACGTTTTAACAGTTCCTTTGAGTTCGCTGTTTTCCTGTACAAGAGATTCAATCTGGGATTGTGAGAATTCGAGGCTGGCTTTGAGCTCCCTGATGTCGTCGCGGAGTAATTCCAGTACAGACAGTTTGGAGTTTATTGATTCAAGTACACTGACCTCAGTTGTTATGACGACAGTGCTTGATCTCCAGTGCCGCAGCATGCGCGATAACTTGATATTCTCCGGCATACCTGAACAAAACCCCGATAATCCCGAAGACGCATTGAAAGAGTTCATGGAAACTTCGCTGCAACTTCCCAAAGAGACCGTAGATCAAATAACTTTCCACCGAGTACATCGCATCACCCCAAAAATCAACAACACGAACACCCCGGCTCCAATAGTAGCAAAGTTTGAGCACTACAAACACAAAGACTTAATAAAAAGCAGGGGCAAACTCTTAAAAGGCTCTCCTATTGGCATGAACGATCAATTCCCTAAGGAAATCAACCAGCGACAGAAAATACTCATTCCCATAATGAAAGACTTCCGAGCTAAAGGAAAGCGTGCCACGATTTCAGTAGATAAACTTTACGTTGCTGGAACATTATTCTGTGACCGCAACATCACTACATGGCTGTAGGCTTCCCTAGTCCCTTCTCAACTGCCAGCAACACGTACCCATACAACTTCATTTCTACTCCTTTTGTCTCTCCATACACGCTCCTCACATGTTGTACTCACCAGTTCTGAAAGCATTGTTAGCACTACTTCTCTCTCTCTGTTCTCTACTCTCCTCTGATCTGTTCTCCTTCTCTCTAGCTATCTCTACTCTCTCCAGATCTGTCTGCATGTTTAATCTTTGTATGTCACTATATGTTATAGGTACTAATTGTTACTATATGTCTTTTTATGTTCAATGTCTTTATGTAATCCTCATTCGTCTTTATGTAGTCCTTAACGCTGTTATATGCAGACTCAATCCCACATCCATTAGCAACCGCAGCCAGAACTCTGAATCCTTTTCTCTCCACAGGTGCATTTGCACTCATAAACACACACATATCCATACACACACTCCCACACATGACATACTGTCTCTTCCCCCCCAACTCCCAATGTATCACACCCCTATCCTTCTTCAGCCCCCCACATACATACACCAACTCAGTAGGTATTACATTTACTCATGCACTCTCTTAAACTGATATCATGGAACATACGTGGTTTTCACACACAACCCAAAAGAATCTTACAAAGTTGAAAGCTGATGTATGCTTCTTACAAGAAACACATTTAACTCAAGCCGAACTCCCACTTCTCAATTTCAAGCAATATGACAAAATATTTTCATCCACCTACAATAGCAAACAAAGAGGAGTTTCAATTTTGATTAACAAAAACATTCCATTCACTCTCAATTCATCAGTCTGTGACCCAAACGGTAGATTTGTCATTATTAACATTACTATAAATCATATAACTCTCACATTAGCTAATATTTACAGTCCAAACAATGACGACCCATCTTTTTTCAATAATCTCTTCTCCCTCCTCAATTCCTTAAATCTCATATTAGCTGGAGATTTCAACACTGTCCTCAACCCCTCACTAGACCGCTCTGGTAACCACAATAACCCACGGATCTGGCACTCATCTGAAGTAATTAAACAATACATGACTGACTATGGTCTTAGCGATACTTGGAGAGCAAGGAACCCATCCCTAAGAGAATACTCATGCATATCCCCGGTCCACCAATCCTCTTCAAGAATAGACTTTTTTCTGGTTAGCAACTCCCTCATCCAGCAAACCACAGAAAACACTATCAACCCTATTGTCATCAGTGACCATGCCCCTGTCTCCTTAACTCTTTCCCTGCAATCAATTCACAAACCCTTTACTAGATGGCGCCTAAACACTTCCTTCCTAGAAGACAGAGATTTTTCCAGCTTAATTAGAAGAGAGTGGGCATCCTTTCTGGAGATGAACGATTCTCCAGAGATCTCCCCATCAACACTCTGGGAAACAGGTAAAACAGTCATTAGAGGTATAATCATATCATATTCCTCTCACAAGAAAAAACAGCTACAGAAATTGGAGAACACACTAGAACAAAAAATTAAAAACTTAACGATCCAGCTATCTCACAATCCCTCAGACGACATACAAATTGAACTAAAACATCTACAAAGACAATTTGACAGTATCATTGAAAGGAAAACTCAGTTCTGCATCCAGCAACTCAAATATAACAAATTTCATTTTGGCAATAAAACAGGGAAATTCTTAGCAAATATGCTTCAGCACAAGAAAGAAAAATCAGTTATTCCCTCCATTCTAGACCCCTCAGGCAAACCGACCCAGGATCCGCATGAGATAAACAACAGTTTCAGAAACTTCTACAGTGACTTATACTCCGCCGGTAACCAACCCACTCAATCTGAAATAGATTCCTTCCTCAACTCTGTTCGCTTACCCCCACTATCCACACAACAGTCACATTTTTTAGATCAACCTATTACAGTGGAAGAACTTTTCAAAGCCCTCCAAAACATGCCCAATAACAAATCACCTGGACCTGACGGACTACCAGTAGAATTTTACAAGCACTTTTGGGATATCCTGTCACCATTATTCATGCGTTTAATTACTGATATTAAAAACACCTCGTCTATACCAAAGCATATGAACACAGCTGTCATTACCCTTCTACTGAAACCTAACAAAGATCCAACACATCCATCTAGTTACCGCCCCCTATCTCTAATTAACACAGATCTCAAAATTATCACCAAAACATTAGCCTCAAGAATAGAAACAGTTATGCAAACTATAATTCACCCAGACCAGACAGGATTCATAAAGAGCAGACACACCTCCGACAACATCCGTAGACTCTTCAACCTAATTGACATTTCACAAAAACAGCAGAATAACACCATTATTGTGTCACTGGATGCAGAGAAAGCCTTTGATAAAGTCAACTGGTCCTTCCTCCTCACCACCCTACACAGATTTGGCTTTAGAGAATCGTTCATCCATTGGATAAGGACACTATACACGGCACCTACAGCCACTGTTGCCACCAATGGCATCATGTCACAATGCTTCACACTGCACCAAGGAACCAGACAAGGATGCCCACTCTCTCCTTCCGTATTTGCCATATTCATTGAACCATTAGCAGCAGCACTACGACAGAACAGCAAAATTCAAGGCATCCTGAATGGCAATACAGAACACAAAGTCAGTCTCTATGCCGATGATCTGTTACTTTATCAACAATCCCCTCTTACCTCACTTCAGGAAACCTTTATAGTCATCAATCACTTTCTCTAAAGTATCCAATTATACAGTCAACTGGAAAAAATGAACTATACTACCTCTAACCAATCACAGCTGGGATTCTACAGTCCAAGTCCCCACTCTTCCTCTCAACACTGGCAATATCAAATACTTAGGCATTACGATTTCCCCCAGGCTGTCAGAGCTCTTCAACCTTAACCACACTCCATTACTACGCAAGATTGAAGACGACTATAAACGCTGGAACAAACTCCCACTCACCCTAATTGGCAGAATAGCAGCAGTCAAAATGAAAACCCTCCCACAAATTAACTACCTCTTCTCGATGATCCCAACCACCCCCACTGACCATTGGTTCAAAACTTTAGACTCACTTACTACCCACTTTTACTGGAAAAACAACCCCCCAAGAATTGCTCTATCTACTCTACAAAACTCCAAACAACAAGGTGGACTAGAAGCCCCAAACTTCCATCATTACTTTCTTGCAAATCCGCTACAAAATGGACGCAGAAGCAGAATTTCCACCCATGGCTAACTATAGAACAAAATTTAACATACCCCCTCTCAATTGCAGATTTACCATTTCTATCACAAACAGCTAAAACATTGGACTTTTTCAAATACATCACAATCAGCACCACTCTGACAGCCTGGTGGAAAACCAGCAGAATAACCAAAACCACCCTGACACCTTGTAAACTCACCCGTCTGGCACAACCCTGACTTCATATTACATAAGACTCCGATCCACTTTCCCAAATGGGAAGCTAAAGGTATCACTCACCTCCACCACCTAATTCAAAATAATTAGTTTGTATCCTTTCCCACCACCGTCCATGACCTCTAACACGAACCTACAACTAATACAATATAAAACCATTCACAGGACTCACATCACCCAGAGCAAACTATTCAAAATGGGCACCGTCAACACAGACATCTGCCCTCACTGCACTTCCACTTGGAACTGCCAGCCTGTTAACCTCCTGTGGACCTCAGTCACAAACCTCAGTCACTCCCCCACTCTCTGTCTTCTAGGAGACATGACATCTACCGCCATTCCACAAAAAATGAAAAATCCAGTACTTGTCTCTCTGACTATCGCTAAGAAAATAGTCTTTCAAAACTGGAAATCTAGAAAGTCTTGTAACATAACTCACTGGTTCAACCTAATTTCAGAATACATCCTCACAGAAGAACTTTTAGCTAGAAAGATGAACAATACATCAGCTTTCACCGACATTTGGCATCCATTCATAACCTTTCTTCAAACCCAGCGATAACTGTACCACTTATTTCCAACTTTTGCATCCCCCCCCCCTTCCTGCTTAATATACTAATATATGCACTCCCCCCTACACCTCTCTTCCCTTCCTCCCTGCCCCCCATACACACACACACACACACACATACACACACACACACACACACACCCAGTCATACTTTCATACATACACAAACAGCTGGCTTATCACAGCTGGCTTATCACAAACTTATTTTATCTCATTTATTTACTTAATTACTTTCCATCTGTTGATCCCATTATCTGCATATCAGCTCTTATTGGTCTATCTGTCTGTCTCTGTCAGCATCCTCCTGTCCCTGTCCTCTGTGTCTATCTGTTTGTCTGTCAATTGTCCTGCTAGTTTGTCAATTGTCCTGCTTGTCTGTCAATTGTCCTGTTTGTCTGTCAAGTGTCCTGCTTGTCTGTTTGCGTCCGTCTGTCCTCCTTGTAATTGCATGTCTGTCTATCGTCTGTCTGTCCACCCACCCATCCATCATTGTCTGGTTTCGTAATCTCTTAATTTTTGCCCATTGTTGCCATATGTCCACTGTCCAGTCTTGAGTCAGCAATAACCATTGTATATTATTTGGATATATGTTTGTAAATAGTTCAAATTAAAAATAAAGTTGTCCTCCAAAGAGGGGGGGTGGAGGCGGGCCAAAAAAAAAAAAAAAGATTATGAGGCACAACTGACCAATCATGCCCCATGGTTTGCAGCGTCGTTTTAGCTAGAGCCGTGCCAAGTTGGAGGACTTCCCTGTAACTCATCACATGGCCTGCCTGATGAAACATGTTAAACAACCTCTTCGATCTTGTGGCTTGGTGTAGTGCACTAGCCATTCCAATGTGCTTAGGCGTAAGGAACTTGTCTCCACTGCAGTGTACATGAGATCTTGTGCGATGCTGGTGATTCTAAGATGTTGTTTAGCTGCACTCTTCTTGTCATTTGGTTCATCACCCTCCATCTGACACTGACCACCTAAAGTCGCTAAATTGGCAACACTGCACCAGAGTGACGGAAGTCATTATTACTATTGGCTCTCTGAAAAGTCGCTAGAAGATGTCATTACGCTACGTATGACGTCATAGCGTCCCGCACGCAATGCTAATCTCTAGAAAACTTGTCGTCCATAATGCAAAAGGGTAGTGCTAGTGACTTTTAAGAGATCAGCGCTAATCTGCAGTGCTGCTTAACTGTGAGAAATACTTGCAACAGCGGCGCAGAGCTACAGTAATGTTGAAAAACAATGATTTGGTCACTTAAAAGACGAGTTCAGATTCGCCAAAAAGTCGCCAAAGTCGCTAGAGGAGGTTTTTTTTTAACGCTAGGGATGCCCAAAAGTCGCAAAATCTAGTGACAAAGTCGCTAAATTGGCAACACTGTTGGCTAATGCTGTGTAATACTAGTGGTAAATCCTGATGTGGTTTTGTAGTTTGTGTGATAAGGTTTCCAGCCATCACCCTAAGGCCCCCTTTCCACACAGCGAAATTTCGCTTTGCTCTCATTGACTTTTAATGGAGGCGAAATTTCGCCTTCGAGGACAAAGGCAGGCGAATTCGCCAAGGGGGGTGAAATGCAGTTGGCGAAACCTGAACTTAATGAGAATGATGTTATGACCAATTAGATCAGCGTGTGATGTGTTTAGTGCATGGCGTTTGCTTAAAGGGGTCCTTCCGCAAAAAAAACACTGTGAGTAGCTCTATTTACCATGTGGTGGGTCACAACAAGCAGTATATGCACGCAGCACTCCAAGACGTGAAATTCGACCCTCATGGTTTTTCTGGTCATTGAAGGGTCAAGCTAACCAAAACGAGTGGATCAGAGCAGGCTAAACCTATCTACGTCACTAGGTCGTAAGCCCCGCCCAGAGCCATGTATGGTATTCCCACATCCCAGAGAAGAACAGTGGACAGAAGCTAGGTGAGCGAAAGACAGCGAATTTGGCCAATCAGAGGTGCCTTATTGACACGTCATGGATTCACGAGGGACAGCGAGAAAACGCAGTCATTCAACCACTAGACCTGTTCTAGCTTACAGAAAACAGCGTCAAGCAAGAGATCTAGTGCCACATGGCAGTACTTCGGCTTAAAACCAAATGAGCAAGACGAGGGAATTGACGCTGATCCATGCACCATTGTATAAACGGTGTTTTAAAGCATGCATGGCTAAAGGCGGAAACACCTCCAATTTAGCCACCCAGACCTGCACACTGAGTTCAGGGAACGACAGGTAATTTACTCATGACATGTACCCTTTTCAAAAGTAATAGTTCAATAGTTTTAAGTGCAACACATGATAGAGTCCTTACCAAACAGAAAAAACACGCAGGGACCACCACATTTCACGTTTTGCAATATATTGTACATCCCAAAAGTTAGTTTCAGTTCATAATAGTCTTGCAATACACCACCAAAACCCAACACCCTAGCAGGCAAAGGTTCAAAGACGAGCTAATAGTCATTAAAAAATATTCAGTGTCAGTCAGCGTCAGTCAGGGAGCCTACAAGATTCATAATCCAGTCCGAGATTTAAGCAGCGAGCAGCAAACTTTCTCCAGCGTAATCCGTTTCAATAATTAGAATTATCCGTATGAGTTTGTTGATCTATTGCACATAATGCATTCAGCACAAAAAGGTGACGGTAGTGTCAGCTGGTGAGAGTAAACAACACGCGCACGATAAAGCTCTCCAGAGACATTCAACTGGATACTTGACTCCGCCATGTTACTAGCATGTAGCATCCACGTTCGGATATAAACAAAAAAGGAGAGGCCAATTAATGAATTAGCGTCATACTGCAAAATGGCCACACTAGGTATTACACCTAATAATAAGGGAAGACAGAGAGGGCTTCGTCTGGAAAGTATTTAGACAGAACATACAAAAAAACTGACAAATAAACAAATAAACTGACATATTCAAAGGTCAGAGGTTGTTACAATACATGCATGATCTTTATAAATAACATACTTTTACATACTTTTGCTTTTACATGTTAGAAATACTGGTAACATACCATTTAAAGACACTGGTCCTAGTTAAGACAGGCTGTATGTGATGAAAATATTGTTTAGGTTATGTATCTCAATGTAAATCAGGCCTTAGCTTGTATGACATGTATCACCTTATTTATTTGAAAAAAAAACACCTTTATTTGAAAAAGTATCAAAAAGTACCGAAAGGCATCAAAATACATGTTGGTACCGGTCCCGGTACCAAAATGTTGGTATCGTGACAACACTACTGCATTCATAACTATTAGTACTAATGAGTGGTATTGTCTTATTATTGTTATTATTATTTGTCATAGAATAAATAAACACTGAAATTTGATCGAATCAAATTTGTTCTTTTTTTAAGTAGCTGTGTGATGGGTTCGATGGTTCGATGGGTACGCTGCCACCCCCCCACCCCCCCTAAAAAAATCTCACTCCCACCACACTTCAAAACTTGAGAGCCCAGAATATGAATACAAATAACGATGAAAGTTCACCTTTAAGAGTCAGGAGTTACAAAAAATTCAGACCAACATGGTGGACACTTGTGGAACCTCTAACGTTAAAGTTTTATATGATTTAAAGTCTCTGGGTGACCAAAAGTGATGGTGCCGTCACAGTTTGTTATTTAAATGTAATACAAACTGACTTAAGACAAGCAGAGTACTCTAGATTACCATTTAATCACTCGAAGTTTTAAGATAGCAAAGTTAGCTTACGACTAGCTAACTATTAGCAAGCTGGCTAACATACATGGTCACAAGCTTGTATAGTACACTTCTTGCATTTGTAGAATGATATTGCAACACTTAAATATCATCTAGGCAGCACAACGATAGTATTTAGCCCATGTGGCCCCTGCAATTGCAATTTTGAATCAGTTGCTGCTGTTAGATGTAGGCTAGCTTGCGGGACAACTCGCATATAGCAACTTTGGCAACTTTTTGGTGAATCTGGCAACTTATAACGAAAAATTGTCTTTTAAGTGACAAAATCATTGTTTTTCAACATAACTGTAGCTCTGCTCCCCCGTCAGAAGCGTTTCTCATGGTTAATAGCCGTGCTGCAGATTCGTACTGATCTCTAAAAAGTCGCTAATGCAGCCATGTTGACATGTTTTCTAGAGCTTAGGATGGTGTGTGTGAAGCTATGACATCATACGTATGACGTCATCTAGCAACTTTTAAGAGAGCCAGTAGCAACTTACGGTGGGTTTTTTTTTTTCGGTCAACACTGCACCCTACAGTGGAATAATTGTCCTTATGCAGTCAGTAAAGCCACCGGCAGCTCCAGTTTAGCTAACTAGCTAACATTGCTGTTATACTCCCATGGTACAAACAATTAATTATAGAGTAAATTAGAGTAAACTTCTCAACATATTATTAAATATATTGTATATGTACTACACCTACTAACCAAACGATGGTGATTATTTGTCTGTATTACTAAGCCTCCTGTGAGAGATATGCCATGAAATGGGTTTTAGTCTGGTAATGGTGGCCATATTGGATCCTTCATTTTGAGGCATTATGGGAAATATTTGACCTTGGTATACAGCATATTTGAATTTAGCACCCTTCAATACCCCTAAATATGATGTATACCAAAGATTAACACTATCAAAGGCGCTTTGTCCTCCTTAAAAAGCAGGGCGTTTTTGGTGACGCCACCCTATGTTCTATGGCCAATAACTTCAGAACAGAAAAAGATAAACACATACTTATTTTTCCAGGTGAAAGAAGACAATCCAGTGATATTTTTGTAGAGTTGGTGTTGACCTAGACATTGAAAATTATTTTCTGTGGATCTTGAAAAGTCAGTCAAAATCTTGGAAAACATTGATAATACAAGGGTCCCTGCATTGAAATTGGCTGCCTAAATCAATTGTATGCCAAAAATTAACACGATTTGCCTCCAGAGTTCACAATCATGGACAATTATCATCTCAAGTTTAAGAAAGTCAATTAGCAACTTTTCCTCCTGAGGACACTGAAGAAGAACCACTTGTCTGCTGAGATCCTGGGTAACTTCTACCACTGAGTGTTTGAGAGCATCCTAACCTACTGTATTACAGTCTGGTATGGGAACTGCTCTGTCACCAACCACAAGCCACTACAGAGGATGCTGAAAACCACCCATTGCATCACAGGGACTCTACTACAGACACACACACCTAGGGAAAAAAACTTAAAACATTCATTATTCTTCATGGTAATGAGTGCTGTTGCCATTGTGCACTCATATACTTTTGTATGTGTGCTCATGTGTGTGTGCTTGCATTCATGTGCTCGTGTGTGTGTGTGTGTGTGTGTGTGTGTGTGTGTGTGTGTGTGTGTGTGTGTGTGTGTGAGTGTGTGAGTGATGTGCGGGTATGTTTAGACCAATCTGACCGCAACCAATCTGACCACAACTCGAACTGCGAATATTACTAAACCCAAAATGATACCTGATCCATTGCCTGATCTCCATATCATTTTTTTTTTCAAAAACAAACAAAAAAGTAAACAAATGCACACACGCCGTGTAGCACACACACACTAACTATCACACACACAACCACCTCCAACACTCACGGACCTGTCTACCAGCACACAAGCCACTAGACTGAACTGAACTCGTACATGCACTTTGGATTGGATATATTAGCCTCTTGCACAGTTTACTAGACTGTCTATATGGTCAACACATTTTGACCACAGCCACATAATGGTTACTCTTTGCTTTCATTAGCCGCGTACGAGTAACAAACCGGTCTGTCTGCATTTGTCTGAGTTCGTCTACATACGTCAGCAAGAACTCCGCCTCGCAGCATGGGCGGGCTTCGATCAAGTCGGACACAAGTCTTTTGTTTACACCACCTGATCTTCGTAGTAGATGACGGAGAGGTCATGTGTTGTGTGTGAGGGAGAAGGAGGGGGCGGGTGGTTGTAGTAGGGTGCATTGAGACTTCAAGTCAAGTTGAGTCGTTTTTTTAATAGCACATTTAAACAAACCAACACAACACAAGGATGAAAAATAACACGGCAAACCCATAACCCAAAGATCATTAATAGGTATAGCCTACTGACACAAAGCAATACAATAAAAACAAGATTAACAAATACATAAATAAATAAAAGATTGAGCTTGAGAGCATCAGATACACGCCCCAGAACAAGCTAAAAAGAGACAGAAAAGATATGTCTTCAAACTGGACTAAAATAACGTACATATAAGATGAGAAGTTCCGTGACAGAGCGCTACACAACATACGTGTCCAGGCGTCAATGAACTTTAAACCAACCAGGGCAAAGTTGCGTCACCACGGAGGTGTTAGTTAGACGATTGTAGCCCCGGGAAAGCAACTGCAAGCGCTTGCACGATTTGTCTACATGCGGCTACATCACGTGGGTTTTTAGGTCATCTGACCTTGTGACGTTTTTGTGACATCGCCACGCCTTTCTGGCAACTCTGACACAAAGTCTAACCATCATGCAACATTTTCAGCCCACAATGCATCGCTGACTATATGCGGCTACATCCGTTTGCAAACATTTACCATCACCCGAACGAGCCTATTGTGTGGCCTGTTGGACTTTTTGCACATGACACAAAAGGAAACTTGTAGTCTAGGTGTCCCAGACCCGGTGAAACTTAGGCACAGTTCTCCTGAGTGGTAAATGTGGTAAAAAAAAACACTTTGGGTACTTTATTTTGTTACCATCCTTTTGTTATTTGTATTATTATTATTTGTACAACACTGCTTTGGCAACAATGCATCTTAACAGTCATGCTAATAAAGCAACTTTTAATTTCAATTTGACAAAAAGAAGGGGACAAGGAAAGGAACAGAAAGGAAAAGCAAGAGAGGAAGAGAGACAAAGACGAATAGAAAGATGGATAGTCACACAGCAAAAGAAAGACAGAAAAAGAGGGAGAGAGAGAGAGAGAGAGCGACAAAGAGAGCTGGGGCCTATTTCACAAAACCAAGATAAGGGATTAAAATGGGTTTACTTGGTCATCCTAGATGACTTTAGCCTTGAAGTCGTTTCACAGAAGAAATCGCATATAAGTTACCATGGGGATTTATACCTTGCAGCTAGCCTGCTCCCGACCAGGCTAAGAACCAGGATTAGTTAATTCTTGCCCCTTATTGGCTCAATGAACTGTCACTCAGAGTTGTCAATGAACCTCAAGTAAAGAGACGCGGCCGGCCAGCCAGCAAACTTTTAATGGCCTGTATGAAACACTTTGAATAGGCTAAATAAAACATTTTCTCTGCTGTTTATTATATTTGTTTGTTTGCTTATTATTATGCTTTTAATTTCTGAACCAATTGTAATCGAATAGTTTCTTTTATTTATTTCATTAATTGAATGAATACGCAAACCAACTTCACGTGTGTTCTCAATTAAATCGGTGATCACAGCAGTATATAATGACATTGCAGATGAGGAGGCTCTGCTCCGCCGGGGTGAAGTACTGCGCACGCGTCTTCTCCATTTCATCGCTCATTCTGGGATCGATCCATGCCGTCTTTTATAGAATAACGTGAACGCGCTCTTAACAGGATTTGTTACACCTGGCTTGGCCTAGCTGCCTCAACTCATCCGTGCTCGGCGTTAGTGAAACGTATTCAGCGTGTTTACATAGACAAGGCTAGGTCAAGCCCCGTTTTCGTCACTTATCTTGGATGTGTTTAGTCAGGTTTTGTGAAATAGGCCCCAGGTTGTGGCAGAGGAGAGAAACAGATCTGCTGTGAGTAATTCATCAAAACTGCATCAAACTGACAAACTGACTGACAACAAAACTGCATCATCATCAAAATTGTCCAGCGCATCATTGGTACCCCGCTCCCTACACTAGAGGAGATACATCACACACAGTGTGTGGGCAGAGCAAAAAACATACTCAACCATATGCACCCAGGTCACAGGCACACATGGATGGTGGAGGAGGCACTGTGAGGATCACATTTATTGACTTCTCCAGTGTTTTTAACACCATTCAGCCTCTGCATATGAGTGAGAAACTGCAGGGGATGGGTGTCAGTATGATCTCCTGAATTACAGACTATTTGACAGGCAGGCCACAGTGTTTCCGTATGGGCAGTGTCCCATCTGATGTGGTGGTTAGTGATGTACAGTGGGAGCTATAAAGGGAACTGTGTTTTCTCCCTTCCTCTTTATCTTAGACACCAGTTACCTTCAGTTTTCTGATGACTCAGCTGTTGTCGGGTGTATAAGGGGTAGGGAGGACGGTGTGTATAGGACACTGATTGACAAGTTTCTGGAGTGGTCAGCTCAGAATCACCTGAGGCTGATTTTCACCAAAACAACAGAGATGGTGATAGATTTCAGGAGGAAGAAGATGCCTTCACAGCCACTAACGATCAGGTGAGAGGTGGGTGAGTGCCTAGGGTGTCCCAGTGCAGGGAAACTTACTCAGTGGAAGTGTGTTCCTGTACTGTGCTTAGCTGGCTTACCACCTTGTATTTATTTTTATTTTTATTTTTTTTACTTTTTGTTGTATTCTTATTTTCTCTCTTTATTGCACTACACTACATTACCTATAACACTTTTTATACTTTACACTTTTTATATACATTTTTTTCATTGCATTTCATATTGTATATTTCTTATTATGCCTTAGTTGTGCTCTTTTTAATTGTATTGTTATTGTCTCTGTTTGTCTTTACAACTACAAGTCTAGTAACTACATTTCCCAGCTTGGAATCAATAAAGCAAATTAGTCAATCAACTGTGTGAAGTGTCCCTGCTTTGGGAAACTTACCTAAGGCACATCTATCTCCTTGTGTGCTCCCTCTTCCATTGTTCCACTGTAATTTCACATGGTATTATCTGTTTACAACTTCACAGTGGCACTAAAAGTCCTTGAATACTTTAATCTCTGCTGTCGTGCATAACATTGGACTGTGTTGTGAAATACATTGGACTCTGTGCAGTATGACTGTCATGAACACCCCTTTTGCTGCTGTGCATATTTTGCGGCTTATTCATTTATCCATATCTTGATAATGTAAAATGTATATATTGCTTAATATTCTTATTTGTATATACTGCTGCACACCCAAAACCTATATTCTAATTCTATATTGTTATATATTTTAATTCTTAATTTTTTTCTGCTGCTTCTTCTTGTGCATCTGTTGGCTGTTTCAAACAACATCTCACTGTACATTGTATAGTGACAATAAATACTTCTACTTTTACGTCAGGGAATATCTGATCTTTTGTCTTCCTTTCAAACAAACAACCATCCATCAAAGCTGGCAAACTCCTGGGCTGCAGCTATGCCATGCAGTGTATTGGCTCATTGCATACTATGTACATTTCTGTGTGTGTGTGTGTGTGTGTGTGTGTGTTTGTGTGTGTGTGTGTGTGTGTGTGTGTCTGTGTGTGTGTGCGCCCATGTACATATGTGTGAGTGTAAGTCTGTGTGTGTGTGTGTTTGCATTGTTAGCGAACTCCCAGATCAGGAATGAGCCTTTAAACAGGAGGAATCAAATCAGTGTAATCACACCCTGTGATGGAGTGACCATCACTAGGGTTGTGGGTGTGCTCTGGCTGCCATACCAATGAGCCTGGCTCTTTGGCGTTGCGATTGCGTTGCATAGTTTGGTACCCCGGAGACCAGGGTTTGAATCCCAGTGGGGTGACTTCTCTCCCCCTTCGCTACACAGCCACAATTTCAATATCACTCATGCAACCACTAACAAGTGACCCTTTCTCCTTCTTCACGTCTTCCCAAATTACTCCCCTCTCTTTTTTTAAACTATGTTTTTTGGGTCTTCCATCTATGCGCCACTTTCTCACTGCCTAACTGCCCCCTCTTTCTTGCTCTCTCTTTTTCTCTCTTTCACACATAGACACACACACACAGACAGACAGACACACACACACACACACACATTTTCTTTTTCTCTTTTTCAGGTATTTATATATTCAGGGTATGGTGTTTCCAAGGGCTCTGTCTGAGGTTCACACAGGGACATCGTTGCTCTCTCTCTTCATCCTGTAGAGGCAGCATTGAAGGACCATTCCTCTGTGCTGTACAATATGCTTTTAAGCAATGTGTGTGCTTACATGTTTAGCTCAATCACTCAACATACATGTGTGTATAAGCATGTGTGCGTGCATGTGTGTGTTTGTGTGTGTACAGTACCCGACAAAAGTCTTGTTGTATATCCAGTTTGTAGAAACAAAAGCTTATAACCTTACTTTTAATTAATCCATTGGTTTTAGAAATGTCTCATATGAAAGCTAAAACCCTCCTAAATTATGTTAATATACTGAAAATAAATTTGCTTTACTGAAGAAAGATTGATAATTTAATGAACACAGAAAAGGTCAGATTTTGGCAAGACAAAAGTTTTGTCGCCTACAGAAAATTGAACAAATAATTTACTTCAAATACAAAAATATGTTGCATAACATCAGTGAATCAAGTAATGGTGCTGTGAGGTTCATATTTAATATCTTGTATGACTTCCATGAGCTTGTAGGACTGCATCCATGTGGTTCGACAATGACTCGTACAATTTATTGATGAAGTCATTAGGAATAGCAAAGAAAGTAGTCTTACATGCCTCCCAGAGTCCATAAAGATTCTTTGGTTTTGCCTTCCATGCTTCGTCTTTCATTCTGCCCCAGACATGCTCAATGATGTTCATGTCTGGTGACTGGGCTGGCCAGTCCTGGAGCACCTTGATCTTCTTCGCCTTGAGGAACTTTGATGTAGAGATGGAAGTATGCGATGGAGCACCTAGCCTGGCTAACGCGACTTATCAATGCTCTGCGAACATTGGTCTGGCCAAGCTGTGTTGTAAACCCATTTCTCAGAGGGCGGGCTTAACCCGCCTCTTTCAAATGTCTCTGTTTGCTACTGGTCGAAGATTCAACCAATCACACTCCTCTGTCCTCTGACGTATGCGAAATGACCACAACGACAGGGTTCTTGCAAAGCCCCATTGATTTGGCTACCAGCAGGGCTAACTGATAAATCAAACTTTTACCGAAGCCGGTCGGTAGCATTGCGAAAACGTCCTTTCCTGCAATAAATGATTCAAGGGCTAACCTTTGCTCTATTTCCAGAGATAACTTCCCTTTGAATTCTTCTAAAACAGCAGCTACAGCTGCACTAAATCTTGCCGTTGCTCCATGTTCGCCATGTTGACGGTGACTGAGGTAGATTTCCGGTCGCTGAACTACCGCGTCATTACCTTTTTGAAATGCTAGATTTTCATTGGTCCCAGTTTCTCTGTTAATGTAGAAACGGTGTAGACAGGCAGCTTGGCCAGACTGACTTTCAAGGCGAAATTGAAATGCGGCGTTAAAGGAAGTATGGGCGTGCCCAGGCTATGGAGCACCATCCTGCTGCAAAATTTGTGGTTGGGAATGTAAGAGGTTGCTAATACTTCTTGATATTTTAGGCTATTGATATTGCCTTCCACCCTGCAAATGTTTTAGACCCCCATACTGAATGTAACCCCAGACCATGATTTTTCCGCCACCAAACTCTGGTGTCCAAACTCTGAATCTTGGATCCACACGGGCTCCAGTAGGTCTCCTGCAATATTTGCGGTGGCTGTGATGTAATTCAACCGAAGATTTATCTGAGAAATCTTCTGCCACTTTTCCAGCATCCATCCTTTTAGCAGGCTGTGGGCCTTGCCAAATGTTTTTTAATTGCCTTTTGTTTAGTTTTGGTTTATGTGCACTGATTTGACCATGGAGGACATTTCGAGACAGAATTCTACTAACTGTTCTGGTTGACACAGGGATTTGAGGTGACCAGGCCTGGTGGAGCTCTGCTGCAGTGAAAAAAGGCGCTGGCCTTGAAACACACGGTCCTCCCGAGCAGTTGTCTAGCAGGGTCTGCCGGACCTGGGCTTGTCAAAAACATCTCCAGTCTATTCAGATCTTTTTTCTTATTCTTTGTACTTGACGCTGAGACACATTGAAGGTATCAGCCACCTCAGCAGTGGATCTGGTCTTCTGGTCCTCTTGATAATTAATGCTTTGGTCTCAGGGTGCATCTTAGGCATGTTGTCAGAGGGCAAGTTGGAGTTGATGTGAAGGTCTGGTATGCTGGGGTTCTTTTTATACACATCCACTAATTGATTGATCAATAACTGATCACAGGTGAGGCTGTAATCTAGGATTGGGTGCATTATATGACAAGGCAACTTTTGTCTTGCCAAAATCTGACCTTTCTGTGTTGATTAAATGATCATTCTTTCTTCAGTGAAGCAACTTTATTTTGGTATATTCAGCATTATTTGGGAGGGTTTTAGCTTTCATATGAGACATTTCTAAAACCAATGGGTTAATTACAAGTCAGGTTATAAGCTTTTGTTTCTACAAACTGGATATGTGTGTGTGTGTGTGTGAGAGAGAGAGAGACAGAGAGACAGAGAGAGAGAGTTTTCCCTCTCTTGCGTGAACAAAAACAGTGTTAGACCAAGTGTTAGACCAAGTGATCAGGGAGCAGATCATAACGAGAGAAAAAGGCCCAGCTGAGCATGTTCATCTTCTCTATCCACTCTCTCTCTCTTCACCTTCTGCTCCTTCTCCCTCTCCCCATCTCCTTCTCTCTCTCATTCCCGCTCTCTCTTCCTCTGTATTTCTCATTCAGATTTTATATCACTATATTCCTGACAGATGAGATGATATTAGGTTAACTCATTACCACACTGCACTAGAAGAAGACAGGTACTGTATGTCTTACAAGGACAAAGCAAACAAAAATGATTCAATGAGTAGGCAGACAACAATGCAACAATAACAACTATCTTTTTTCCTCACCCTCTCTCTCCTGTTTTCTCTTTCTATCAATTTCTCTCATTTTTTGTCTCTTCATCTCATTCTCCCACCTCTCTTGTCTTTTCATCCTCATTCCCCCCTCTTCCTTCAGCTAAACAGCTTGCTGCTGAAATAAAAAAAATAAACAAACTGATAGGTCCAGGGTTATGGATTTCATTAACTCATATTAGAATACGATGACACATTTTGATGTGGGATTCTATTAGAGTGCACTTTCAAGATCTGTAATGTGTCTCAATAGTGGGTAACATAGTATGGGAAGGGACACACACATGCAGAACACACACTTAAATACCAAAAACACATAAAGGGAGGAGAAGACATAACTATGACATTAAGGGTTAGACACAAAGAGATATAAACACACAAAAGGGGACTCACCACACACACATACACACACACACGCACCTGTGACTAGCTCTCTGACTTCCCCATCACTGGTCTTCCTCAAGAGCCTAAGCAGCGCTGGGATTCCACCAGCGTTGCGGACGGACACTTTGTTGTCATCAGTGGCCTTCCCAAACACCAGATTACGCAGCGCTCCGCAGGCACTCTTCTGCACCTCCACCACCCGGTGATCCAACAGGTCCACCAGCTGACGCACCCCGCCCAGCCGACACACCTGAAGTACAAACACACGCACACACACAGAAGCAGGTAATGAGGTGAAGCCATTTATCATACCAGCAAATAAGGTATGAGTAACTCTCATACCAGCCAATAATATGTTAGTATCTCTCATACCAACCATACAATCACATCAATTATACCAGCCAATAGGGTGTCAGAACCAGTACTAGCAGTCAGTACTAGCTAATAAGGAGTCACAGCCTCTTACATTTGCCAGTGAGGTTTCAACCATATTGTATGCAAAACTTTCTCCATAATGGGCTCTATTTTCACGATCATATGCGCATTGTCTGAAGTCTGTCGCGCAAGTTGGCTTGGAGGCGTTCCCGACACAATTTGGTATTTTGATGGCGGGAAAAAAAGCGAACATTGCGCCAGGCACCTGGTTCAAAAGGGTTGGTCTTAAATTACTTTGTTAGTCATGGGTGTGTTTTGGGTGTAACATACAGTAACCAATCGGAATTTATACTCTCATCCCTTTAAAAGCAAGTGGTGCATTTTCCATGGCCTGTTGCTATTACCATGGCGGATTTACCCGGATGGCAGAAACGTTTTACAGTGGAGGAGACCGATCTGCTTGTGCATGAAGTAAAAGCGTGTGAGAAGATAATCTTCGGGGATGGAAAGAATCCCCCCAAATCTCCGTGGGTCAAGGAAGTATGGGAGGAAATATCTTCAATTCTGTCCTCCTCCTTTGGCAAAAAGAGAACTTTGGAACAGTTACCGCCATTACTTATACGTGATTACAGCAATGTGAATCTTCAGTAACTTTATAAATTAATAATATTGTGATATATGTGATGTAAATGTATATTTCATATATCCAAGGACTTCATAAAGTTTTTTCTCCACATGAAAAACTTTTGTATAAACCCTGCTGTGTGCTCCTGCTGATGAGAGAAGCAGGGTGTGCGTGCATTGTGCACGCTTTCATATCCTAAAGCATTCTGCGCCCCTAAAATAGCTGTTTAGCAATGCACAACTGACTACAGACCAAGTTCTTGTTGGTAATTCGCAGATTCGGTTTTTGCATCCTTATAATAGCATCTGCCAGACCACACCTCTTCTTTTCGCTGACACACCCGTGAGGGTGCAGTGTCATCTGCTATCTAGACAACATGATTTTTTGCCTGAAAAAATGAACGATGCGCTGGCACAGAATAGTACTGACAGCATGCGCATGTTGCGAATGCAAAGTGCGGCGCGGCATGATAGGGCCCATTGTGTCCAAATCCACTGAGGTCAGAACTGACTGCCAACAAAATGTCAGTATTGCCAATGGTAGCAAACACAGTCACGATTGCATAATGGGGGAGCAAATAGGTTCATTGCAAGTTTAATAGCAATATCAGCAATATGTATCATCTTCTGGCTAATGGCTACACAAAGGTGGCCAGTCAAGTCAAGCTTGTCTTGCACAAAACACACACCCACACACACAAACACATGCACACACACACACACACACACACACACAGACACAGAAAATGCAGAAGCAACACATACAGCGTGGAAGAAAACAACTTTGATTGAAACGTCCACTCATGAAACCCTCCTTCTGGTCCAGCAGCTGTGCCAATTAGCAGATTCAGACAGCCTACGGAGAAACACTGGAGAGGAGTTTTTCTTTCAAGGGCCCACACACAACCTCTGGGCACTGACTGAAATGGCACTGGGGTGTGTTCTTCACAGTATGCTCACATGTTTGTGTTGCATGTGCGCACACGCACGCATGCACAAACACTCACACACACACACACACACACACACACACACACACACACACACACACACACACACACACACACACACACACACGCGTGTCATGCACAAACAAACACACACACACACACACACACACACACACACACACACACACACACACACACACTCAATTTCTCTGTTGCTTACACCAGCTAGTAAATGTACCCTTTTTTGACCTTAGTCAAACAGAAACATTTTGGAGCTAGGCAAATATAGACAAATTCCCACACAAATCACAGCATGATTTTACCACCATCAGTTACAGTAATATTTTTAAATCTATTCTGTGCCACAGATTTAAATAAACATCCCTTACGAAACAAAAGTATATTGCAATATATTAGAATTTGTATTTCAATACATTTGGAAATATATTTCAATATATGAGAGACTTCCTCATATATTTGAAAATATACAGCAATATATAGATGGACAACCTATTGGTATATATTGGTTCATATATTACATTGCTGTTCAAACAAACCTGTATGTATGTTAATAAAACAAAGTATTTTTTAATTTAAACAAGCTTCAAATCACATTTTGCAACTCAAAAACACTTTTTTAGTCCATTTTTATACCTTTTATAAGTCCATAGAAGTCAATTGCCAACAAACGCACACATCCATATACAAACTTGCATACATGCACTACATTGATTCATTAAACTGATACTTTGGACCTTTTTTATATCCAGTTCACTCCATTACTGATTTTGTTACTTTTTGGAATTGCTATCGAGTTCGAAGTGTTACGAACTGGTGCACAACCCAATGCCATTACCATGTGGCTAACACCATGGACAGCTGAACAAAAAGGCTATTGTTTTGCATAATTGTTTAACTGAAAAATAACTGACTGAAATTAAAGCAACACTGTAGTTTTTCAGCCTTCAAACTATATTTTCATACTGATGGTACAACAACTCAAAATGGGTTCAATTACACCTTTGTCATCACTTGTGAGGTCCAGTATTGTCTACACTGGCACTATGCAACTTCGGGGCTCGGGTAGGAACCATGTCACCAGAAAAGCTACAAAATGTGACTGCCTTATGGCATACATCACATACCTGCCCTTCAAAGGATGAGGTAGGTGAACGAAGTTAGAACCATAGACAGTAAAAGAAATGAGAACAAGCAGTTGTCATGTCTAAAGCACCAAGAAAACCGAAGTGTGTATTTAGAAGATGCAAAGAAAAGAAAGTGGGAGAGCATGGACTAGCGTGAATATTGGCCCTGCTTTCACTCACTGGAGTGAGGTGAAAGATGAGGAGAGATATCCCAGTTCTTTGCCTTCTAATACGTATCTTTTGTAGATTACAATTGTATCAGGTTGTTTTTTGTCCTTTGTGATATTTCAAAACAGTGTTTGTATAAAATGCTATAAGGATAGCCTACTTGCCAATTCTTAAAATAACCATAGAAGAAAAACAGACCTACATTATTTAAAGTTTTTGTAACATTCCTTTGTTTACCTCACCAGCCATGGTTGAAGACATGGTTGAATGCAGACATATAGTTAAACGTGATTCAGTCCAGTCCGCATGAAATTCCACCAGCATCAACAACTGCACGAGATACAGATTTCATGACAGTTGCTACAGACAATATGGTTTCTCGACTGTAGGGGGATCGCCTGAGCAAATCTGTGTTGCTTTAATACACTAGACAATATATTTGCTTGTTTGGCCATTTTATTAACTTTTTATGTTCTTTAGTTAGATTACCTGTTGCTCTGTCTTTTTGGTAGTTGGCTAGCAAAAGGGTGCTGACAAGAAGCCAGGAACTATTTATGAGGTGTGATGTTGCAGTTCCATTTTGCTGCTGTAGTTGCATGGGTGTTGAGTATGGCCCTGATCGAGCCATGTCTAGCTTTTGCCCTGTTTTTGAATCGCTACATGTGTTATTCATGAAGTATTTAATTATTCTGTTGAAGGGTTTATGCAATGTCTTAAGATTCAGTACGTGCACATGGTAGGATCGGATTAGATTGGGATTGGTTTGCTACCCAATGGGTGGTCTGTCCCAAAATCCAAGTGCACATGGAGTTTGCGTAATCAGATAATGGTCAGAGACCTGGCCCTTTCTGCTACGCTAGGTGGGTGGCACTGTAGTCAACCAGTGGTGTTACAACTACTTCTATCAATCTATTATTATCCGTTCCACGCAGATAATAATAGATCCACTGATCCGGTTGATCTCAAATTTGTAGGGGGGCATCATCAAACCAGTGTGTGCAGTACCAAATTTCGTGTTGTTCGGGCAAAAAATGCCAAAGATATCGGTAAAACAAGCTTGACATGACAACCCAGGCTATAGGATTTACAATGCTAGCTGCTACAATGTTGGACATAACACGACTAACGACATAACTACAATAATGGACATAACACGAGTAAACATTTGCTCACAACAAAGCTGCTACACAGGTAAGATATGCAACAGCAAGCTACAGCACTGCACACATATGCCTACAGTGCATACAGACGACACGTAGAGGAGACTGAACTTTTCACCTCTCATTCTGGTTATCCCACATCGTAAAGCAGCTGCTAAATATTAAAGTCACTCAGTGCAGATGTATTGATATAGCCTCCTCCTTTTACTTTATATTATTACCCACTGAAACAATAAAGTGGTCTAAATAAAAACCATAATACTCTGGGCTCTGCACTAGTCCTACTAAATAAAGAGAATAAACAAACTATCTGGCGGCATACAAAGATGGTGTTCGAGGAGTTTGATGCATTCGCGTACACAGTGTTGGGAAGGTTACTTTAGAAATGTAATTCGTTACAGTTACAAGTTACCCTGTTTAAAATGTAATAGTAGTGTAACTTTTTAATTACTTTATCTGAGTAATGTAACTTATTACTTTTTGAATACTTTTCAAATGTTTTCATGATTTTGTCCCCGTAAACATTTTTACTGGCAGTGTTGACCTTAAAAAAACACTGAACACTACTGAGCCTTTCAATACATGAATATGAATTAGCATCACATCATTTATATATATATAAAGCTATGGAATGCATTTCTTTGAGATATTGCTGGTAGTATGTTGTTAGCAACTGAAATTCAGACCCAGAACCCAAAAGCATGTACTAGCAGACGTGGTGGCGCTGTAGAAGTGATACACTTTAACAGAAAGCCCCACATCCAACTGTGGAGGGAAATGGCAACAGGGATGTTTTGTAGGCTACGGTAGCCTATAAGAAAACACACGAAACAGTTTTTTTTAAATATAGGCTATTTTAGCAAGGTTTTGCTGACAATATTAAGATGTAATTCAAATTGTAATTTTGAAAAAAATCAAAAATACCTGTAATTGAATTACACATTTTTCTCCAGTAACTGTAATGTATTACTGTTACATTTATTTTGTAATTAAATTACGTAACGGAATTACATGTATGACGTTACTCCCCAACACTGCGCGTACATGTTGTGCATTCTGCTGTGTTTGGAAGTCCGTATGAAGGAACAAGCGATTTTGGTTTCATTAATACATGCGCAGGACACGAATCCAAGCCGATCCCGTGCACAAGGCGGCACCAAGCGGCTTAACATCGGCTTAAGCCAGGGGTTGCAATTGGATTTGCGAAACCAATCCCTATACAGTCTTTATCCTCTGCACATGAAGTCGATACGATCGCAAACCATTTCCAATCAAATTCAACTCGTCCATGTGCACGCAGTCATTGTGTAGAAGTTTGTCTTCTGTTTTAAGTGTTAATTGATTGTTTAGTGTCCACCTATCTGTGAATGGTGGTGGCTGCATATATGTTCATTGTACAGTTAGGCCCAGAAATAATTGGACAGTAACAATTTTCATGAGTTGGGCTCCACATGCCACCACATTGGATTTGAAATGAAATATCCAACAGAATTGAAGTGCAGACTGTAACGTTTAATTCAAGCGGTTGAACGAAAATATTTGATTGAAAATGAAGGAATTGTACACATTTTTATACAGACACTCCACATTTTAGGGGCTCAAAATATATTTTATTGCGAATCCTTTGGAGGCAATCACTGCCTGAAGTCTGGAACCCATGGACATCACCAAACACTGGGTTTCCTCCTTCTTGATACTTTGCCAGGCCTTTACAGCAGCAGCCCTCAGTTCTTGTTTGTTTGTGGGTCTTTATGCCTTAAGTCTTGTCTTGAGCAAGTGAAATGCATGCTCAATTGGGTTGAGATCCTTGGCCATTGTAGAACATTCCACTTCTTCGCTTTAATAAATGCCTGGGTTGCTTTTGCTGCGTGTTTTGGATCATTGTCCATCTGGATTGTGAAGCGCCATCCAATCAACTTTACTGAATTTGGTTGAATGTGGGCAGAAAGTATATCCCTGTACAGTTCCGAATTCATCCGACTACTTTTGCCTGTTGTCACATCATCAATAAACACAAATGACCCAGTGGCACTGGAAGCCATGCATGCCCATGCCATAACATTGCCTCCACCATGTTTTACAGAAGATGTGGTGTGCTTTGGATCATGTGCTGTTTCCTTTCTTCTCCAAACCTCCTTCTTCCCATCATTCTGGTACAGGTTTATCTTTGTCTTATCTGTCCATAGAACACTGTTCCAGAACTGAGCTGGCTTCTTGAGGTGTGTGTTTGGCAAAGTCAATTCTGGCCTTTCTATTTTTTGTACTTATAAATGGTTTGCACCTTATGATGAATCCTCTGTATTTACACTCACGAAGTCTTCTCTTTATAGTAGAGCTAGAGACAGCTACACCTACTTCTTGGAGAGTGTTCTTCACTTCAGTGGATGTTGTGAATGGGTTTTCACCATGGACAGTATTCTTCGATCATCCACCACTGTTGTCTTCCGTGGACGTCCAGGACGTTCCCAAACTCACCAGTGCACACTTTTTCCTTAGAATGTACCAAACTGTCGATTTGGCTACTCCAAACAGTTCTGCTATTTCTCTGATTGACCTTTTCTTTTTTTTCAGCCTCAGGATCTTCTGCTTCATCTCCATTGAGCGCTCCTTTGACCGCATGTTGTATGGTCACAGCAACAGCTTCCAAATGCAAAACCACACACCTGGAATCAACCCCAGACCTTTTCAAGTCAAGTCAATTAGTTTCACTACTTAATTGATGACAGGTTAACAAGGGAGAAGCCCATGCAGCTTTCTGAGTCAATTGTCCAATTACTTTTGGTCCCTTGAAAAGGAGGTGGCTATGTTTTAAACAGCCATAATTCCTAAACCCTGTGCCCATTTTGGATGTGGACACTCTCAAATCACAGCTGAGTGTGTGCACATTAAGTCCATACTAATTATATAATTGTATTCTGAATATGTTTTTTGTAAACAGCTAAAATAACAAAACTTGTGTCACTGTCTAAATATTTCTGGCCCTAACTGTATATGTTCTCTGTTGGTCTGTTAGGTTAGTCTTGTCTAGGCTCTGTCCAGTGTTGATGTAAGTGCTTTGACTGTTAGTATTGGCATCAGTAGCGTTGTTTGAGAGCATACTATTTCTTGAAGGCAGACTCCTGAGGAATATTTTTTTAATTTTAAGGATTCTTTCAGATATTGCTATTTTTTTATTTACTAAACTCATCATTGCTTGATTTCTCTTTTTCATTTTAGCCTTAAAATATATATTTTTTGACCATTTCCTGTTGAAACTGCCTCTACTTTCTTGGTCAGACCCACATTTTTGTTTGCAGTGTGCAGAATTCGACACCAGACGAGCAGATAGAGAATGATATTGCAATCCTAAAAACAGATGTGCACAGCCTAACCAGGGTCTACCTGCACACAGAGAGGAGGAGGCGGCCTGCAACAGCTCACCTTGTCTCACCAGCTTCTGCAACCCATTACCATGAAAGCTCCCTGTCACCCTCTCCACAGTTCTTGTTTAGTGTCCCTCTTTATTATTATTATTATTATTATTATTAATAATAATAATAATAATAATAACTAGAAAAGCACTCAGAGAGCGCAGACCTCCGCCAAGGCAGCTTAAGTCTCCACCTTATTGTCATTCTCACCTTAAGACATTAAAAGACATTAATCATGTTAAAACATTTTATTACTGGTGTAATAGTTAACTAGTGGTTTCGTTCACTCATGCTCACACGAACTTGGTTGGCTCTTCGGTGCAGGTAGGTTCGTTCACTCATGCTCACAGGAACTTGGTTGGCTCTTCGGTGCAGGAAAGTACTTTATCTAATTTCCACTGCCAACATGAACTACTGGGCTGCTTACCACTACCGCTCTGACTCTCCTCTGTCTTTCACTGAACCCTCTAACCAAAAACTCAACAACTCCTTGACCCGCAACAGGAGCCTCATTTCTGTACCACCCTATATTCCCTCCTTTCAAAATAAAACTCTCTGTAGATTCCATGCTACACTGGTAACTTCACTGAATAAAAAAATCCTGGATCCATGGTTATCCGCATCACCACCAAAAACAAATCAGTTCTAAGTTAGCCCACTTCTGACCTATCCTGAAAATTTCATCAAAATCCATCAATAACTTTTTGAGTTATGTCGTTCACAAACAGACAAACGGACAAACAGACAAACCAACGCCGGCGAAAACATAACCTCCCTGGCGGAGGTAATAATAATAATAATAATAGATAAAGTAACCCAAAGAGAAATCCAAAGATAGCTGCCTTTACTCAACCTATACCTAAATACCTAAAACAAAAACAAAATTCCTCTGCACAGCCACGTATTTCTGATGACCAGGTGCTGGTGGGCAAATACAAACTTTGGAAAAAGGTGAAATGAACAAGGATCACATGACATAACAGGTTATAAGCAATCACCATTACAGATGAGAGACAACCAACTCACACATGAGTCACATGACCAATGTATCCAGCAAGACAATTACCTACCTTTACCTAATCTATACCTTAACTGTGTTAGTCGATTTTCTTTTTTAATCCTATACATTTTGTGACAAGTATATTTTCTAATACAGACTTGTCAACATTAACAGCATCAAAAAGAAAGCCTAAGTGCAGATGACTGGGAGTCTTAAAGGAAGGATAGAAAGGAAGTGACTTTCCTTCTATTAAATTCACTTGCAGTGCTAGCAAGACCATCTATTGTCCAAATTACTGAATTGGGAACTCCCAAAAGAATGACTACATTTCATAAAGTGTGTTACGAATGGTTTAGCCAAAAATAATGTTTTGGCTCAAATTGGGCTCAAACTGCACTAGTTCCTTTCCCAGTCTTTAGACACATACTCTTTGACTGTTATTCTCAACATCTACCATCATGTTTCTGTAATGGCTATCTGGGTTTCTGTAATGACTATCTCTACAAACCAGACAGATTCAGGCAAAAACGCAAGAACTATAATTTAAGCCTGAATGCTTTAGCACCTGCCACAGCACCGCTGCAAAGGCCATGGAGATGCCTTCAAATTTAAGCCTGTGTGGCTTGGGCCCTCCTTAAAATTTAACATTTGCTCACGCCTCTCTCTCTAACCCTTTTTTTTGTTCAATTACCCTTCCTTTCATTATCCCTTAGACACTAGATGGCACAGATGGACAGAATGTCTGGAAATCTGTTGACAGATGTGCTCTATCTACACAGGAGTTAAGTAATGTAAGGAAAATGAGCTAAATAAAGCTTGTTACCACACTGATTTGTAAGCCTGTCTCCATCCCACACAGGAGTTAAGTAATGTAAGGAAAATGAGCTAAATAAAGTTTGTTACCGCATTGATTTGTAAGCCTGTCTCCATTCACTGGTAACTTAGACCTTAAAAATCTTAAAGGAATACGCCACCCCAGGTGACACTGAGTCTCTCCCCGCAGTCCCTAGAGTTGAATAAGTGAGCAGAAGCGGTTTTTAGCAGACCCTGCCATTGTCCGAATCTGGCAGCACTGATCTTTACCTTAGCTTAGCTTAGCATAGTTGCTGTAATCTAGTGTTGCCAACTAGCAAACTGTGGCAAAAGTGAATCAAAACTAGATGTACTGCATAGCGGTACATGGTATGACTGCTGCAGTGTATTGAAGTGTGGGAATCGTAGGTATGGTGAGTTTGTGGTAGGTCAGTGTTGTGAGGTGAGAGTTTGTGTGGAAATAATTTGATGGAAGTGGGCATGGATGTGGGTTTTAAATGAATGACATTCTGTGTGTTTGTGTATATTTGGTGTAGTTCCCACCTTCTCGGTCCAAGATATTGGCAATGCAAAATCACAATTTTTACATTTAGGTGGCGCTATGCTTCAAGTGATTGTTTATGGGATAGGTTGATACGCCTCTTTAACAACGGCTTACTAACAAAAAATCATTGTTTTGGGCAAAAATTTGGTGCACATGAAAAGAAAGCCGTTCAGAGTTGTCATGTCAACTTTGACCAAATATGAGCAATTAGAAGCCGAGATATGGACTTTTGGAGAATTTTAAGCTATGTTTTGAATTTTGATTGACATGTAACTTTTAAACAGTCCATCTCAAGATAAATCCTTTGATAACTTTTTGTCAGCATTGTCTGTAGATGACATGTACCAAATTTGGTAAGATTCACATGGACGACCTATGACGAGTTGATTTACTTTCAATTTCGCAATTTTAAAATTTCACGGAAATTATTTTCATTGGAAATGGCCGTTACCCAGTGTTGTCAATGTGGGAGGGTCAACAAATTTTACAACAAAAAAATTGGTTGTAAACATTAGCGTTGTGTAGATAATAGGCAAAATGACGTTTTGTACAATTACAGCACCCCCTATGGGCCAAATTTTATGGCATGTGCTGTGCTTTCCGAGGTCTGTCTGCTGATTGTGCATGACATATTTTGTGCAGTTCCCACCTTCCTGGTCCAAGATATTGGCAATACAAAATCCCAATTTTTGCATTTACCCATATCACTGGTGCTATGTTTCAAGTGACAGTTAATGGGCTGGGTCAATATGTCTGTGTAACCCCAGCATACTAACACAAAATCATTGTCTTGGACAAAATTGTTGACGAGTTATTTATTATTTATGTTTCAAGTTTTCATTGACATGTAACTTTTAATCGGTTTATCTCAAAATAAATCCTTTGATAACTTTTTGTCATGATTGCCTGTAGATGACAGGTACCAAATTTGGTGAGATTCACATGAACGGCCTATGACGAGTTCGTTTGATTTCACTTTCGTGATGTTAAAATTTCATGGAAATTCTTTTTGTTGGAAATGGGCGTCGACCAGCGCTTTCAATGCAGGAGGGTCAATAGATGTCACGACAAAAAACAACTGCTTTTTAACATTACTCTTCTCTAGATAATAGACAAAACCTGTGCTCCGCCTGTGCTTCTGCAAAATATAGTTCCCCATGTAAATGCCGCTTGGTCAATCCCTTTGTGTTAATTTGCATTGTCATTTGAACTTGATCTGAACGCACAGGTCACGAGAAGTAATTACAAAAAAAATCGAGTGAATTGTTTCGCTTTTGCCACAGTGCTAGTTGGCAACACTACATTACTGACCTATGCTAAACTAAGATAAGGTCAGTGCTGCCAGCTTCGAACAATGGCTGGGTTTGCTAGAAAATGCTTCTGCTCACTTATCCAACTCAAGGGACTGCGGGGAGAGACTCAATTCACCTGGGGGTGGCATATTTAAGTGGGATGTTTGCTTTTTCCCCCAAAATGCCACAGGAGCCTTTCAAGGTTTCATGAGAAGAAAAAGAAGCCTCTTGCATGAGGAGAATGAGCACTGACTAAAAGTGAGCAGCCTGTAAATTATGGAATAGCGCTGAAAGCTGTCACACTCAAGACCGCATATGGGTCACTATAGCCTCTGCATTTAATCCTCACTGCCAGGGTCTGACAAATCTTATTATGAATCATCATCATCAGCCACACAAACACACACACACACACACACACACACACACACAAACACATGCACACATACACAAACACAATATGCAAATACACATACACAAACTCAATATGGAAACACACACACAGCCAGACACACACACAAACAAACAAACACAAGTGCATAATAGATAATCTGATGAAAGAGAGCAGAGATAAATATAGCCAGATGAATGGTACTGGATTAACATCCAGAGATGCATTGTTGTTGCATCTGGAGGTTAGCCCACATTCTACTGGAATGAGTATTGTCTTGTGTTGCCTAACTGGTAGAGCACTAATGCCATATGTTAAGCACAACGAGTCAAAACTGAGTTTACTTCATTTCAAATGACCTGACACCTCCAATGTAAGCCAATTGAGAGAACCACCAGAAGGTTGCAGCTTGAAAATGGCTGCCAATCAGAGACAAGGGACATAGCAAGGAAGAGGGGGTAGAGGAAGAGCAAGGGGAAGATTTTTTTCTACTAACCAAATGAGAGTCACCATTATAGATCACGTTCTCGTCCATGGGTTGACGACAATCTACGAAATCTCTAAGAGACATATGGAATTGGCCTGTGACATAGGCCAGGGACAGTGTCAAGGATAGATATGACACGTCAGGGCATTCTTTCCCTGTTACATGGCAAGGGACATCATTGCTTGTAATGTGGATGAGGTGCTGCGGCCTGACCCAACCCAAAGGCATGATACAGCCCAATGATCTCTTTTTTGCAGCACTGTATACAGCACTTGTAGTTTGTACTGCATTCCCAAAATGTATTTTTGTTTTAAGTATTTTAGCAAGTAATCTAATATCACCACTTAGTCTATGTACAGTACATATACATCCTGAATTGTGCTATTTTTCAGTTGAAAATGCATTTTCAGGGCTGTAAAAAACAACTTGTGCTATTATACACATGAGAACATTGTGCTTTTCATTTTTGGTGTAGTGTTTACTAACTGCTTCATTGTGATTTCATTTTGACAATGGTGTTTCTTTTTTGAGAATAGAGTTTGGTTTGAGCACACGTAAAACTCTTTTGAGGCAGTAGTGTGCTTTTGCAACAAGAGTCAAGAGTTGCATCACATGTGTTACAGTTTTTTCTAAATGCTTAAACACTAACAGTGATTCTTGTAGCACAATTTCTATTAATACTTATAGCAAAACCCCTCACTGACTTTGCGAAACTAATAGCACAAACTCTGCTTTACACTCAATTTGTAATTTTGTAACACACATCTTGCAAAAGACTAAATGCAATCCACTGCACAGCACTATTTTTGCAAAACTGTAAACACAACTTACTGCTTTACACTCAATTTCAGAATGATCACTCCTAGCAAAATTATACACATTGATTGATATTATTTACACTATTCTGCCAATTGTCTGACAAGAGTGCCAAATGAGAAAACCATTGTAGGTAATTAGTTCTATGATCATCCCCATCAATGCATATCCCTTCTACAGGCAATGGAGCATCCCATACAGGGATACTGTAGTGAAGGGAAGAAAAGTCACCCCACCCGGCTTCGAACCCAGGTCTCCAGGGTACCAAACATGCACTTTGACCGCAATCGCCATCGTCCATCACATCAACCAGACATCATGCAGGGCTGATAGTGAAAAAAAATCCTGAGCCTGAACTTTTCCTTTCTCAGGAGGTAAGGGGTGGGGGTATTATGTATGCAACGTACTGTTTTAACACATTATTCAAACAATTAACAGCCTGTGTAACATCACTATTGTGAAGTCACTATTTATGACCGCCGCTATAGACTTTTGAAGAATTTTAAGCTATGTTTCAAATTTTCATTGACATATAACTTTTAAACGGTTTATCTCAAGATAAATCCTTTGATAACTTTTTGTCACCAATGTGTGTAGATGACATGTACCAAATTTGGTGAGATTCACATGAACGGCCTATGACGAGTTCGTTTGGTTTTGTTTTAGCGATGTTAAAATTTCACGGAAATTGTTTTTGTTGGAAGTGGGCGTCGACCAGTGTTTGCAATGCGGGAGGGTCAATAGATTTCAGGACAAAAAAGAACTGCTTGTAAACCTTACCGTTCTCTAGATAATAGGCAAAACAACATTTTGTACAATTACAGCGCCCCCTATGGGCCAAATTTTATGGCATGTGCTGTGCTTTTAGAGGTCTTTGTGCTGATCGTGCATGACATATTTTGTGCAGTTCCCACCTTCTCGGTCCAAGATATTGCCAATATAATATCCCATTTTTTGCATTTACCCATATCACTAGGTGGCGCTATACTTTAAGTGAGTGTTTATGGGCAGGGTTGATACGCCCCTGTAACACCGTCATATCACAAAAAAATTCATGTTGTTCGGTGAAACGTTCATTGAGTTATTCAGCAAAAACTTTTCGGCGTCTCCCCCTCTTTGATGGACACTGGCACAGCGGGGGGGTGGCCCTTGGCGGCCAAAAGCTCCTATTCACTCAAAAACTTCTAGGGCTATATGCCTACAAAGATTCATGTCCCCCAGAGTTCCAGTGTCCTGGCAATCGTTGACGAAAAATCGGTGAAAAAAAAATAATAAAATAAATAAATTTTAAAAAAAGGGAAAAAAGTCTCAGCAACACTATAATGACCGCTTTCGCTAGCTTTGCTAGCGGCGGTCATAATAACTCATCAAAAATTTTGACCAAGACAATGATTTTGTGTTAGTATGCCGGTGTTAAAGAGGCGTATCGACCCATCCCATAAACACTCACTTGAAGCATAGCACCACCTAGTGATATAGTTAAATGCAAAAATTGTGATTTTTATTTGACAATATCTTGGACCAAGAAAGTGGGAACTACACAAAATATACACAAACACACAGAATGTAATTCATTCAAAACCCACATCAATGCCCACTTCTAGCAAATCATTTCCACATAAACTCTCACCTCACAACACTGACTTACCACAAACTCATCATACCTGCAGTTCCCACACTTCAATACACTGCGGCGGTCATACCATGTACCGCTATGCGGTACATCTAGTTTTGATAATAGTTTGATTTTTTTTCAATACTTTCATTACACCCACCCGATTACTCAGGAAAACACTGCCCATGTCCTTCCCAATGTATTCAAAACTTAGATTGGCATTATTACTCCAGTTTTGCACAATCACTTGAAGTAAATGGCCTCATTCGATCCAATTTGGGGTCATCCCTTAGCAAAAAGAACTTTACTGAAGCTTACTATAAGTATACTTATTTAATACTAAAACTGAGGAAGTATACTTTAAGTTGACTTTTATAAAATATATTTTATATACTTACAGAATACTATATGAAGTGTACTTGGCTTATACTGAAACTTCTAAACAAAGTCTAAGACTAAGTACATTTATACTTACACTTATACTTTAAAATGAAAACATATACTTTTCCTTTAGTCAAGTCATTGACTCGTGCTTAACATTTAATTTATATATTAATATAATATAATGGTGGAGTTTAAAACTTAACAGTATATAGTATGTGTGCTTAATTGCATTATCTTTATGTACCTTAAAATCATACACAAAAACAGAAGTGCAATGCGATACCACCCAGTCAGCTGAAAGAAGCTGAACAGCCAGCTCATTAGAGCTAACATAGCGAAACGGACCATATAGAAGATATTTGGAGGATGACGCAGCAGAGATACCAAGACTGCCAACTAGCTAGCTCAATAAAGTCAATTCAAATGTTTTTCTGTTTTTGTGTATGATTTCAAGGTACATAAAGATAATGCAATTAGTAGCACACATAGGCTACTAAATACTGTTAAGTTTTAAACTTATATTATATTAATATATAAATTAAGTCAATGACTTGACTAAAGGAAAAGTATATGTTTTCATTTTAAAGTATAAGTGTAAGTGTTAGTATAAATGTACTTAGTCTTAGACTTTGTTTAGAAGTTTCAGTATAAGCCAAGTATAGGCTACTTTACTATACTATTCTATAAGTATATAAAGCATAGTTTATAAAAGTCAACTTCAAGTATACTTCCTCAGTTTTAGTATAAAGTAAACTTTAATAAACTTTTTGCTAAGGGTATGCCAAGAAAATAAATGAAAAGAAGTTATTTTTTTTTGGTTACAAAGGTGTTCAATTTTCTTTTACCCTTTTCTACAAGGAAGCACTTTAGTTCTCAGTTTAGTTGAGTATGTAGCAATATGATTACTCCGAAGTATACTAGGAATTGACTGGTAGCCACTAACTGAAGGATATGAAAACAGACACACTCACAGACGCTTTCCTTTCAGATGTTTAATTGCAAAATAATTAACACATTACTGCTCTTTTCCAGTGGCTGTTGAGAAGGCAGTAGGTTGTGCAGAGGATGTGAACACAGAAAGGAAGTTGGGGTGGTCTTCTGGGGTATGGAAACGCAATGGTAAAACATGCAACACTGAAAAAAACAATAAAACAGTATTAATAAAACCGTGTTAACAATTAACAACCCTAACCTTCCCTTTAGCCTTCTTCTTTTTTGGAAATTCTTTCTGGTCCTCAGAACCTTTCCATTTTCAGCTGCTTGATGATGGTTTGGATTGAAAAAAGAGATGGTAAAAACGTGTTGGTGCAGATAATGTAGAGACTGGTTTGGATTGAAAAAAGAGATGGTAAAAACGTGTTGGTTCAGATAATGTAGAGACTGGTACAACAGAGGAGGTGGTTGCTTGTACAGAGGAGGTGGTCGCTTGTGCAGAGGAGGTCGTTTCTGTAGAGGAGGTCCCTTTTGCAGAGCTGGTAGCTTTTGTAGAGTGTGGTGTTACGTGTCATAGTAAACTCGACTTCCCATGATGCTGTGCCTACTAGGCACGCGCACTGTATGCTATATGTTTAAAATTGGTTACAGTTCTATGTCAGTTGGTTACCTGATCGTTTGATGTACGCTACGCAGCAACTTTGTATTAATACCAGTGTTAATAAATAACAGTATTTATTGTAACACGCCTCGTCTGTTCACAAGAGTAACAGACATAACATGGTGTCAGAAGCGGTCATCTGCAAGTAAGAAGACAGAAAGAAAGAATTATCTGTAACTTGCGACGTTTAAGTGAAGAAAAGTGAGTTCACTGCGAATAAAACTTTAGCTAGTTTAGCTGCACAGTTTAGCTAGCGTAGGTTCGAAACGGTTGGTTGTTACCTGTTGATGGCTAGTGTCGCCGAGGGACTAGAGGAAACTACAAACATAAACAACTGTACGGATACAGTTTCCGAAAACAACGGACCATCAGAGATCCCGGTTGTCATCCCCCTAAGCAGACACAGCATCATGGATACATTAAATCCACCATCAAGTATGCAATTAACCGGCAACCTAGCTGACAACTGGAAACGCTTCAAGCAGAGGTTTAACATCTACATAGCGGCTAGTGGAGCAGGGGACAGTGATGAGAAACTGAAAGCGTCCATCTTCCTACATGTCATCGGTGAGGATGCCCTGGACATTTACAAAAGCTTTCAACTAAACGAGGACACGCTGACGCTGACTGAGGTAATGACGAAGTTTGAGGAATACTTTGTTCCAAGCCAAAATGTCACGTTCAAGCGGTACAAGTTTTTTACCCATGATCAGAGGCAGGGAGTACCTTTCGATCAGTACCTCGCCGAGCTCCACACGCTAAGCAAGACATGTGAATTTGAAACATTAAAAGACTCACTTGTCAGGGACAGAATTGTATGCGGCATCAACGACAACGGACTTAGAAAAAGACTGCTCAGAGAAGACAAACTGACATAGGACAAATGTGTGACTATGTGTAGAGCAGCAGAAACAACCCGTGCTCAGGCTAAAGAGCTACGCAGGGAGGATACAGCAGTGCATGCAGTGAATAGGGAACAGAAGAGGAAGCCATTCACAAAGCAAAAAGAAAGAGGGAAAACATCGGAATTTAAATGCAATAAGTGTGGAACTAGTCACCAGCCCAAGTCATGTCCAGCTTATGGCAAGTCATGCAACAACTGTGGCCGAGCCAACCACTTCTCCAAGTGCTGCAGAGCGACGCCGACGAGGAGGAAAGTCCATGCAGTGGAAGAAGAGGAACAAGAGTTCGTGGTGGGCAGCGTGCAGACTTGCGAAGAGAGAGCTGAGTGGATTGTGCCGATCGAGGTGAACGAGACCATCATACCGTTCAAGCTCGACACGGGGGCCCAGGTGAACTTGCTGTCAATCCAGGACTACAAAACACTCACGGTGAAAGCGAAGATCCATCCCGTAAACATCAGAGTGACAGGATACACAGGTGAGCCAGTGCCTGTGAAGGGGAGCTGCATCGCCACCTTCAAGCACAAGGGTAAGCAGATAAAAACACAGCTGCTGGTCGTGGACAAGCGTGTACAGCCCATCCTTGGACTCAGTGCCTGTGAAAAGCTGAACCTGGTCAAGAAAGTGTTCGTAGTGACATCGCCATCTACAGCCAATGATCACGACTCACTCATGGAGGAGTACAGAGACTGTTTTGAGGGGCTGGGATGTCTGCCTGGGCTGCATAAAATACACACAGATGACACTGTTACACCAGTAGTGCATCCCTGCAGAAAAGTGCCATTCAAGCTGAGGGACAAGCTGAAAGAGGAGCTGGCACGCATGGAAAGGATGGAGGTCATCAAGAAGATCGAATGGGTGAGTTCACTGGTGATTGTGCAGAAGAAAACAGGGGTGCGTTTCCCAAACAACGACGGATGTTAGCATTTGAACCACCGTTGTCCGTAGTAGGTTCAAACGACACAACAGTCCGATTCCGACCGTTTCCCGAAACTCTCCAACTACCTACGTACAACGTAAGTCTGAACTATGTTAGTTTAGACTTCCGTCGTTGAAACTGCAAAGTATCCAGATGTGTCGGAAGTGCTCGGAGAGTATTCGGATGCATTCGTTGCGGGGAGGCAGAAACGACACCACGACAGTAAGCAACAAAAACGTAGCCTTATTTCAATTCAGCCGGTATGTAGGCTGTGACAACTTCAGCAACTTAGGAAAATGTTCCCCAACACAATCATGTCCCTTACTCATTAAAAAGCAGTGACTGGATACGTTTGTAAACTGTATACGTTTGTAATGATATAATCGCATATTTCATTTATGCTACCCTACATAGGTGTGCATATAAATATAACCAAGGCCACTGGCTACTCATGTGTCACGATGGTTGAGTGGTTAGCTCGTCAGCTCACTATGCAGATCTTCTCCCTTTTTCGGAGAGATACGGGTACGAATCCTGCTAAACCGTAATCAATTTGAAACACGTGGAATGGCCTTGATTGTGGATCTGTGAACTGTGATCATACTCTACAACACAGTATTAAAAACGACCTGTCAAATCAGCCAATAACTTGAATAATCAAACAACATCTTGCAACAACTTTTGGTGTGTTGTGGGGTGAATTTTCTATCTTCTTTTTACATGACCTGACAAGTGCCCGGACGAAAATGACGTGAATTAAAGTAAAATCATTCATGCAGTGGGTGGCGGTAAAGCATTGAATGGTGCCTAACCCGACCCAAGAAGGCCAAAGGTGACGAGCAAGACGTCACGTGTACAGAAACCGACATAAACAATGGTCTAACGACAGGTCCATGCTAATCGTTCGAACTATACAGTTTAACGATGGAACTTCCGATGGATCGTCCAGACTTTGCTGTTGGGAAACACCTGTGTCGTTGAACGATCCATCGGACTAATGTTGTTGTAAACATCCGTTTTGTTGTGTCGTTCGAACGATGCTGTTGGGAAACAGTAGTGTCGTTAGTCCATCGTTCAAACCTACGAAGTTGCTAAGGAAGTTAGCAACGACGCGTTTGGGAAACGCACCCCAGGTGCTTTGAGGATATGTTTAGATCCTAGAGACATAAACAAGGCTGTAAAGAGGGAACACTTCAAGCTACCCACCAGAGAAGAGATCATGGCGCAGTTTGCTGGGGCAAAGTGGTTCAGCAAGCTGGACGCATCATCCGGTTTCTGGCAGCTGAAGTTGGATGAGGAGAGCTCGAGACTCTGCACCTTCAATTCACCAGAGGGCAGGTACCGTTTTCTCCGTCTCCCTTATGGCATCCTGTCTGCACCTGAAGTGTACCATAAAACCATCCACATGATCTTTGAGCACATACCAGGCGTAGATACCATGATGGACGACATCATCGTATGGGGGTCCAGTCGAGAAGAACATGACGTGCGACTGAGACAGGTGCTCGACAAGATCAGAGAGGTGAACCTGAAGCTGAATAAGGACAAGTGCGAGTTTGGAGTGAAGACGCTCACCTTTGTTGGTGATGTGGTCAGCGAGGAGGGGGTGAAGCCGGACCCGAGGAAGGTGTCAGCGATCCACAACATGGAGCGACCCCAGAACATCGATGAAGTGCGAAGATTCCTCGGCATGGTAACGTACCTGGCCAAATTCATCCCAGATCTCTCCACACACTCTGCACCTCTCAGAAGCCTGCTAGACAAGAACAACGAATGGCAGTGGTCGCACGAGCAAGAACAGTGCTTTATGCAGCTGAAAGAGACATTGACACAAGAACCGGTGCTGAAGTTCTACGACCCGGAGAAGAACACCAGGATCTCAGCAGACGCGTCACAGTATGGCCTGGGCACAGTGCTACTCCAACAGCACAACGAGAAGTGGCTGCCAGTCGCCTACGCATCCAGAGCCTTGACGAGCACGGAGACCAGGTATGCTCAAATAGAAAAAGAACTTCTAGCAAGTACATATGCATGTGAAAGATTCCACCAGTACGTGTATGGCCAAGCATTTGATGTAGAGACTGATCACAAGCCACTAGTGTCAATCATGTCCAAGCCTCTGAATGACTGTCCTGTGAGAATTCAACGCATGCTGATTCGACTACAGAAGTATGACGTTAATATGATATACACACCTGGAAAGTTCATGTACACTGCAGACACACTATCCCGAGCTGTGGACAAGAAAGAGAGTGCCAACAGCGAGAAGTGCGCAGACATCCAAGCGTACGTGGACATGGTAATGACATCAATTCCAGTGACTGCAGACAGAACAGAGCAGATTAAAAGTGAAACCAACAAGGATGCAACATTGAAAGTGCTGAAAGACACTATTCAGAAAGGATGGCCTAACAACAAGAGCCACTGTCCAAATGCCATACAGGACTACTGGAACTACCGAGACGAGCTTACTGTAGTGGATGACATCATTCTGAAAGGCACCAAATTCGTCATACCATCATCACTGCGAAAATTAATGCTCCAGAAAATCCACCAAGGCCACCTCGGTGAAGTCAAGTGCAAGAGCAGAGCTAGAGAAGTTATGTACTGGCCAAGGATCAACCAGGACATACACCAGACTACTGCGTCTTGTGAGCTGTGCCAGATACACAGACCAAAACAACAAGCAGAGCCACTCATGCCACATCCTGTGCCTAACCGACCATACTACAAGGTAGGAGCTGACTTGTTTGACTGCAATGGAAAAAGCTTCATAGTTGTTACAGACTACTTCTCCAACTATCCTGAAGTCGGACAACTGCACACTACATCCAGCAGAGCAGTCATCAGCTACCTGAAGACAGTCTTCGCGAGGCACGGCATCCCTTGCGAACTGTTTACAGACAACGGTCCACAGTTTTCCAGCAGTGAGTTTGCTGCTTTTGCCAGTGAGTGGGGACTCAAACACACAACCTCAAGTCCCACATACCCCAAGTCTAACGGCTTGGCAGAAAGCTCTGTCAAAATCATAAAGAACATGATGAGAAAGGCTCAAGACAGAGACGACTTTCAGCAAAGTTTGCTGATCTACAGGAGCACGCCGCTCCAGAATGGTCTTTCACCAGCGCAGATGCTGATGGGTCGCTGCATCAGATCCAACCTGCCAGTCAGCGAGGACCTACTTACACCCAAGGGCGCATCACAGGTAAGAAGAGACAAAGAAGGACAGAAACACCTACACGACAGAAGGGCAAAACAACTACCTACCCTGCAGCGCGGAGACAAAGTTCGTCTCAGAGACAACACCACCGGTACCTGGAGACAACAAGGGCACGTCGAGGAAGAACTTTCTCCACGTTCCTACAGAGTGCAGACGGAGTGCGGACTTTCTTTGCGAAGAAACCGTGCAGATCTTCAACTGCAGCCTGCTGATGACAACAAAGGAGCCCAGCAGGACAAGCTTGAAATGGACATTGAACATCCAGAATCGTCCACCAGAGATCAAGTAGGTAATGTAGGTAACACAGCAGTACCACAATCACCTGCTGCAGAGAGACTTTTGAGACCAAAGAGACTCATTAAGCCACCGCAAAGACTGATTGAGACTTGCTGAATGATTTTTTGAATGATGGACTGTTTACAATTAAAAAAAAAAGAGTTCCTGATTGTCTTTGAATGGACTGTTAACAATTTTTAAAAAATGGACTGAATGAAACATGGACTGCTTCATTATTATTAAGTGATTGAAATGAACTGAAACATGGACTGAAAGATGAACTGTCTAGAATACTTACCATGATTTCCTGAGAAAAAAAAAAAAAAAAACTTCATGGTTAATGGACTTATTGTTTGTTAAATGTGTTTGCCTGAAAAAAAAAGAAAGAAAGAAGAACAAGAACAAGAACTGCATTGTTAAAAAAAAAAAAAACCGCTGTGAAACAAATGTGAAATGTGATGTCTAATGATAAGTGTGTAGATGATATTTTCTATGTTCAACTTAATTGATTGAAGGGCATTTGTTTACTGTTTATAGCCTATGCCAAGAGTTGGTGGTAAAAGAAAAAAAATGTTTGAAAAAATATTGATAATAATATTGATTGATATTGCCTAACAGTTAACGTATGGATTTAAGTTAATGGTTTACTGTGAATGTATGCTTTCTTTCTTAGGGGGAAAAATGTGGTGTTACGTGTCATAGTAAACTCCACGTCCCATGATGCTGTGCATACTAGGCACGCACACTGTATGCTATATGTTTAAAATTGATCGTTTGATGTACGCTACGCAGCAACTTTGTATTAATACCAGTGTTAATAAATAACAGTATTTATTGTAACACGCCTCATCTGTTCACAAGAGTAACAGACATAACATAGAGGTCGCTTTTGCAGAGGTGAAGACTGGCACCAATCACATGCGCATTGTCTAAAGTCTGTCGCGCAAGTTGCTTTGGGGGCGTTCCCGACACAATTTGGTATTTTCACGGCGGAAAAGGCGAACATTGCACCCGGCGCATCGTTCAAAAGGGTTGGGTTAAGTTACTTCATTAGTCATGGGTGTGTTTTGGGCGTAACATACAATTAACCAATGAGGATTTATACTCTCATTCCCTTTAAGAGCCAGCGGGCGCATTGTCCATAGCCTGTTGCTATTACGATGGCGGATTTACCCGGATGGGAGAAGCTTTTCGGTGGAGGAGACCGATCTGCTCGTGCGTGAAGTAAAAGCGCTTGAGTAGTTAATATTCGGGGATGGAAAGAATCCCCCCAAACCTCAGCGGGTCATAGAAGTATGGGAGGAAATACCTTCAATAATTGTGTCCTCCTTTGGCAAGAAGAGAACTTTCGAACAGTGCCCAAAGCGGTACAACAATGTTAGAAGACGGGAAACAAAAGCTTTAAACTCAAAGGAAACATCAAAAATAAAAGGTGGAGGTCCATCAAACTATTAGTCCACTAGTTTTCTTTTTGATGATTAGTCAATTTCATTTCTTACAACTTGCCACGCTGTTTATTAAATAAACTGCAGAACATTGCAATCGCTGTTTATTTAAAACGACAAAAGAAACTGCAGAACATTGCTATAAACCGCAAAACATTGCTATACTCTTATTATTTGTGCCTGTTTGCTTATTAAAACATAAAAATACATGGCTATACAGGCTATACACGTTGCAACTTTTCTGCCAGTTCAGCTCGCCTCTCTGGCGCAGCAGCAGGTACATCGGGTTCAAAGCGTTGTGCGCCTCTAAAATAGCTTTTCAACAATGCGCCAGTGACGAAAAAGCACCTTTTTATTGATCAAAAGCTCAAGTGGTTTATGCGTTCTCATAATAGCATCTGGTGCGCTTTGCGCCAGACCACACCTCTTCTTTTCGCTGACCCGCCCGTCACGGCGCAATGTCATCTGCTATCTAGACAACGTGATTTTTTGCCTGAAAACGTTGCGCTGGCACAGAATAGCAATGACAGCATGCGCATGTCGCGAATACACAATGCGCCGCGGCAAAATAGGGCCCATTGGGTTGAAAAGGGAGTAAAAGCACCACTTCAGTGCCAACATAAGGATGCCTCCTTTGCCGCGTCTGAGCGCACATATAAGACAAATAAGCAACGCTTAAGCAAAGCCCTGTTTGATCGTTCTATGCGCAATGGAGAGCATGTGCCGAGGGACTGGTTAGTTTACTCGCCATCCACAGGCAATGTTTTTTGCTTTCATTGTCTGCTCTTCGGCGAAAGCCCTTCTTCATTCTCCACTACCGGTTTCTCCGACTGGAAACACAGCTTTGCCCGTGTAGAGGAGCATGAAGTTAGTCAACCACAGAAAAGCTGTACTTCTTTGGTTAGCATGCACACAAGCACGTCAAATCGACCACGATTTATTTGAGCAATGCAAAGAGGAGGAGAGCTACTGGCGAGAAGTTCTCAAACGAGTTATTGAGGTGATCAATTTTTTGTCCGAGCGTGGTCTTTCATTTCGAGGAAGCGACGATTACAATTAATTACAATACCTGGGGTGCGTTTCCCAAAACCGTAACTTCCTTAGCAACTTCGTAGGTTTGAACGATGGACTAACGACACTACTGTTTCCCAACAGCATCGTTCGAACGACACAACAAAACGGATGTTTACAACAACATTAGTCCGATGGATCGTTCAACGACGCAGGTGTTTCCCAACAGCAAAGTTGTCACAGCCTACATACCGGCTGAATTGAAATAAGGCTACGTTTTTGTGGCTTCGTTTCTGCCTCCCCGCAACGAATGCATCCGAATACTCTCCGAGCACTTCCGACACATCTGGATACTTTGCAGTTTCAACGACGGAAGTCTAAACTAACATAGTTCAGACTTATGTTGTACGTAGAATTGAAATAAGGCTACGTTTTGTTGCTTCGTTTCTGCCTTCGAGAGTTTCGGGAAACGGTCGAAATCGGACTGTTGTGTCGTTTGAACCTACTACGGACAACGGTGGTTAAATGCTAACATCCGTCGTTGTTTGGGAAACGCACCCCTGTTCCAGTGTCATTATTTAATTTTATTATTAATTTGTAGGCTACATTTTAACAGACAGGGGTGCGTTTCCCAAACAACGACGGATGTTAGCATTTAACCACCGTTGTCCGTAGTAGGTTCAAACGACACAACAGTCCGATTTCGACCGTTTCCCGAAACTCTCGAACTACCTACGTACAACGTAAGTCTGAACTATGTTAATTTAGACTTCCGTCGTTGAAACTGCAAAGTATCCAGATGTGTCGGAAGTGCTCGGAGAGTATTCGGATGCATTCGTTGCGGGGAGGCAGAAACGACACCACGACAGTAAGCAACAAAAACGTAGCCTTATTTCAATTCAGCCGGTATGTAGGCTGTGACAACTTCAGCAACTTAGGAAAATGTTCCCCAACACAATCATGTCCCTTACTCATTAAAAAGCAGTGACTGAATACGTTTGTAAACTGTAAACGTTTGCAATGATATAATCGTACATTTCATTTATGCTACCCTACATAGGTGTAATATAACCAAGGCCACCAGTTACTCATGTGACACGATGGTTGAGTGGTTAGCTCGTCAGCCCACTATGCAGACCTTCTCCCTTTTTCGGAGAGATACGGGTTCGAATCCTGCTAAACCGTAATCAATTTGAAACACGTGGAATGGCCTTGATTGTGGATCTGTGAACCGTGATCATACTCTACATCACAGTATTAAAAACGACCTGTCAAATCAGCTAATAACTTTAATAATCCAACAACATCTTGCAACAACTTTTGGTGTGTTGTGGGGTGAATTTTCTATCGTCTTTTTACATGACCTGGCAAGTGCCAGGATGAAAATGAAGTGAATTAAAGTAAAACCATTCATGCAGTGGGTGGCGGTAAAGCATTGAATGGTGCCTAATCTGACCCAAGACGGCCAAAGGTGACGAGCAAGACGTCACGTGTACAGAAACCGACATAAACAATGGTCTAACGACAGGTCCAAGCTAATCGTTCGAACTATACAGTTTAACGATGGAACTTCCGATGGATCGTCCAGACTTTGCTGTTGGGAAACACCTGCGTCGTTGAACGATCCATCGGACTAATGTTGTTGTAAACATCCGTTTTGTTGTGTCGTTCGAACGATGCTGTTGGGAAACAGCAGTGTCGTTAGTCCATCGTTCAAACCTATGAAGTTGGTAAGGAAGTTAGCAACGACGGTTTTGGGAAACGCACCCCTGTATCAGACTGTTCTGGTCTGTTTGTTTCGGTTAGTGATTGGCTGAAGGCACTTTAAATTCATTGACTGGGAAAACCAGAGGGAGGAGATCATTATCATTAGAACGCGTTCTACAAGAATTTGACGCGTTAAACAAGAATATGACGCGTCAAATAAGCTTACAGAACGCGTCAAATAAGCCTATAATACGCGTCAAATAAGCAAAGAAAACGGCGTATTTAACGCAGTAATATAAATAGTCAAATATGCCGTATTTAACGCCGTTTTCTAGAAAAACGGCGTAAAATACGGCGTGAAATGCTCGAAAAAACGGCGTTTTTTATGAGCATTCCTTAAGTAACGCGTTAAAGTAAATGTGAACACTTTGGCTTGCCATAAGCAGCAGGTACATCGGGGTTCAACGCGTTGTGCGCCGAAAGCGGTACAACAACGTTAGAAGGCGGGAAACAAAAGCCTTAAACTCAAAGGAAACATCAAAAATAAATGGAAGGTATAGGTCCATCAAACCATTAGTCCACTAGTTTTCTTTTTGATGATTTGTCCATATTATTTCTTACAGCTTGCCATGCTGTTTATTTAAAACGACAAAAAAAATCGTAAATAAACTGCAGAACATTGCAATCGCTGTTTATTTAAAACGACAAAACAAATTGTAAATAAACTGCAGAACATTGCTATAAACTGCACAACATTGCTATATTCTCATTATTTGTGCCTGTTTGCTTACTAAAACATAAAAGTACATGGCTATACAGGCAATACATGTTGCAACTTTTCTGCCAGTTCAGCTCGCCTCTCTGGCGCAGCAGCAGGTACATCGGGGTTCAAAGCGTTGTGCGCCTCTAAAATAGCTTTTCAACAATGCGCCAGTGACGAAAAAGCACCTTTTTATTGATCAAAAGCGCAAATGGTTTATGCGTCCTCATAATAGCATCTGGTGCGCTTTGCGCCAGACCACACCTCTTCTTTTCGCTGACCCGCCAGTCACGGCGCAATGTCATCTGCTATCTAGACAACGTGATTTTTTGCCTGAAAAAATGAACGTTGCGCTGGCACAGAATAGCAATGACAGCATGCGCATGTCGCGAATGCACAATGCGCCGCGGCAAAATAGGGCCCTTTGTGTTAACTGTTTGGTACAAAAACAACATTTTGACAAAGGTTTGCAGAGTTTGCAGAAATTGTCTTACCTTGTCTTACATGTTGTAAAGTGTGTTAATTATGTGCTTCTATTGCTGAGGTGTTTTTTTCCTATAGGAGCACAGTCTGGAGGTTGGCTTTTTCTCTCCTCCCCTTTCCTCATGTGATGCTGTATTTCTTTTACATACCTGTCTTCCCATCCTGTCTACCCTCTTGTCATATTCATGTATGTCTGTATCTATGTTTGATGGGTTGATGGCCAATTTCGCTGGTACTTGTGACTAGTGACAACAAAGGTTTACTTACTTAAGCAAGATGTGTTAGCTTTTGCAAGGTATCTACAATGTTTTGCTAATTTGGTGAAAGGGTTTTTGGGTTTTTTTATTTGTGTGTAGAGTTTTGCAAAAACAGCCAATAGGTGCAAAAATGTGCTTAAGCAATCTGTAAAAAAAACTGTAATAATGCAAAATGTGTTTTAACAATGAGAATGTGTTTAGAATTTTGCAAAGAGGAGTCAGTGAGTTTTGAAAATTGTGTTTCAGTATATAAAATGCTTTAAGGTATTGACAAAAGAGTGAGCAGTTGTGAGAAATAGCTTGAGCAATTTGGAAAGTTGTTCAGCCAATTGGTTTTTGTGCTTTAGCAATTCAGAAAAACTGTAAGCACAACGAGTCAAAACTGAGTTTACTTCATTTCAAATGACCTGACACCACCAATGTAAGCCAATTGAGAGAGCCACCAGAAGATTGCAGCCAGAAGATTTTTTGCGGTAGTGTTTACTAACTGCTTCATTGTAATTTCATTTTGACAATGGTGTTTTTGTTTTAAGAATAGAGTTTGGTTTTGAGCACACATAAAACTGTTTTGAGGCAGTAGTGCGCTTTTGAAACAAGAGTCAGGAGTTTTGGGAAATGCATGTAAGCAATTGGAGTTTGTGTTTACAGTTTTGAGAAAATGGGGTAAGGTTTCAGAAATTGAGTTTTAGCAATTTTGAAAAACTGTAACAAAAATTATTGAGTGAGTATATAAAGTAAAGGGTCTGAAGACCAACCTGACCGTCTGCTGTATTGGATATTTTGAAAATGTAACTACATTTGCACAGGCCACACATTTTGGTCAATTATTTTGAAATTTGACAAAGATTATCTCCAGACCAAGCCCAGTAAACTATATCCATCAGCTGTGTGGTCAGTGAAAGCGTTTGCGCATCACAGCCAACCAAAATTCATGGCAAAGCAGGAATGAGTACCAGGAGAATGCGTACCATTCGGCCATTATAGGGCGCTGTTATTTCAGAAAATGTACAGGCTACCATAATTGTGGCTGTCATATTTTATTTTGATTAAGTGAAATTAAACTTTCAAAGGTCACAAATACATTCCATGGGAAAGTAGCAGATAGGTGACTTTGTTTGTCTATTCATATGTGGTTCTCAGCTGGAGACAGAGTAGTGCCAATGAGCTTAGTACTTATATAGACAGTCACTGGCGTGCACAAATACACGCTAGGTGGTGCTGAAGCACCTGCCCCTTTGCCCCTCATCAATGAAAGTGCCCTTTTGAAACTACATTTTTTTTTTTTTTTTTTATATATTTTTATTATTATTATTATTATTATTATTAGTAGTAGTAGTAGTAGTAGTATTAACAATTTAGTGAGGGCAATTTTGAAGTGGTCTTTTGGTACAGCGCGTGACCAATAAGTGGCGCCAACTGAAACAGCATAGCAGCTGAGTGACTGGAAGCTGTCAGTCGTAGCAGGAACGGCGTTTCTCCTCTCGTGTCCCACACGAGCCAGCTCAGCCAGGTAGGCCTAATGCAGCAGCAACTACAACTATAATTATTATTAGACTGTCGCTGATACACAGATTAAGTGAGACCGTGTTGTTTGCCCTCCCAACCTGCAAATAGCCTATTGTTGTGCATAGCACGTGTCAGTCATACAGCGCATGATGAAAGAAAAGTCCACTTCAACCAGGATTTTAAAGCTCCCACTTTTTTTTTTTTTTTACCGTGACCACAAATATCCAATTATGACTGAATATTCAAGAGGGGGAATAACAATAATAATTTAAAGGCCACACCAAAATCATCATTAGAGAGAGGGTATGGCTAGTTTTCTTTAAGTCATCGTCACTGAGGTGGTGATGTCTGTTGCAGGCTATATAAAGCGGTTGGTCTGGAATTAATGGTTAAGAAAGAAGGCACGGAGTTACCATGAATCTTATTAATACTTTAACTGTACAAGGGCATTAAGTGTTGGTTAAATGGCGGCCGTCAAGTCCAGACGTTCAATCTGCGCAAAAAGTGCCCCCCCTTCCCCCTCTGAGCACCTGCCCCCCAAAATGTCTGTGCAAGCCACTGTAGACAGTACTTCCTGAACTAGGTTCTGTTTGAGATATTTTCCACTGTTTAGACTGTTTTACGGTGCATCTTTCTAGCATAACTATCTCCCATTTTCTCATCTTTGTGGAAAAGGATCGAACCACTGGAGAAGGAGAGCATCTAACAACGAGCATGCCTATCGCTACCTTGCAGTAGAATCAGCTGAATGACTCAGGCTTAGACACTTAGCCAAAGTGTTAGTCTTTATTTCTTTCATTTAATTTATTTTCCCTTCTTTTATTTATTAACTCAATTTTTTAACAATCATTTATGTAATAAATTATTGATCCTGATCCAAAGCAATAAATGTCAAGTTTTTTATTCACTGAAGACCTATTTTAGCTTATTTAGAAAACACAACACAATCTATGGTATACAGACTTCAGGTGTAAAGTAAATCTGGAAAACACAAAAATCTAACAGTTAGCAGAGCTTTGAGGTTTGCAAAAGAGATACCATGGTATTAATGCCTTATTGTATTGTACAAAAAAGAAATATGCCTTTCACGACACTGACTGAGAAATTATGGTTACAGCTAACTAAATTTTAAAGTTGATAGAGGCACTCGTGACCCAATAAGGAGAAGGCATACCAAAATTAGCGCCATGCCGCCATCAGGGGGAACTGTTATAGGAAAAAATGTACAGGTTATTCTACGGGCAGATGCTTGCCCCCCTTATCGTTGCTTGCAACTATATTTAGATCCTACATCCTCCTAACCAAGTCAAAGTGTTCTCCAGCAACAGACTGAACCCTATACTGCTCCCGATGTGCTGGTTGGTGGTTTGCATGAAAGACTTGGTGTGTGAATAGGTTAATGTAAGTCCTTAAGCTGTAAAGCACTCCAGGTAATCAGTAAAGTATTCTGTGGCCCAGGGCTATTTTATAACCCTTGCAGAATACACTGGGTACTGTTCTATGTATTCATAGTGATTTATGTTAGTGAAGACCTACATGGTGTAGCTACAGTCTCCTGGTTTTCACGCATTCACAGCACTGCTAGTTATTTTCTAATGACCATTCAAGGTTGATACTTTGTTTTATTTACGCAGTTTGTGTGACCGCAAAGTGGGCAAACCTAACGTTATACCTGTGTTATATTTTTGGTGGATTTTGACTTTACACCCGAAGTCCCTAATCACCTTTAGGTTGCGTTGTGTTTTTTGTTGGTTAAGATAGAAGTCTGGACTCGTTGTTGCTTTGGATCAGGATCGATGATTTATTACAAATAGATGGAATATAGAGAAAATGAAATAAACTGATTGTAACAAAACAAAGTTTAGAAGACTGAGAGTCTATCTATCCTCTGGTTCTTACAACACTCTTCCACCTTCACCACAAAGTTCAGGCAGGCTCAGCTTTCTGTAAGATGTTGTCTCTATGCTGGTTCGATCCGTCTTCCTCGGGACAAGACAACGTGAGGTAGATATACTCAAAAACACCCATTGTCTAAAACAGTGGAAAATAACTAGAAGAGTTTCTATGTCTAGAAGGGCATACTATGTATGAGCATAGTTCATGGACACTCGTAGTGCTCAGTTTAGGATAGAATCAACATTCTAATAACCCGAATACGTGCATCTACTAAGCCCTGCACCTGCGCTCGTTCATGATATCAGTTACTGGCCCAGCTCAGATTAGTGTAGTTTAGTTCAGTAGAAGACTATCTAGCACAGACCCTTACTGCACAGAGAGGAAATCAGGGTACAGTTGAAAGCTATTCATTTGACAGAATACAGAAAATCATGTAAAATTCTACACCTGTAAGGATAAATAAGTATCATGGTATCAGATTTATGGTTAGTTTCGTTGTCCTCCTATCAAAGCACACAGTGGGTGGGAACTGGTGGGGGGAGAGGGGTAATGCACACACACACACACACACACACACACAGTAGACTGATATAGAATTTACAATGAGAAAACAGGATACGCAGGAGAGAAATAAATTAAGAATAAGTTGTCACAGCCTGCACAACTAACCACGTTTTAAGTGTATGGATATTGTTTGTTTATTTATTGTTGTCACATAGCAGCACCTATCTCCTATTATTTCTACTACTATTTTCTCTTAACGTTCAGTAGTCTAGCAACTTTTAACAGTTATACTGGCAGTTAGGTCGAGCATGCTAAGCTAATCACTTGGTTCCAGTCTTCTATCTTACAACATTAGAGTAGGAGCTGCCAGAATAGTGTTGATTTTGTATAGCATAGAAAGTTTGTGTTATACTATCACGTGTATTATATGGGTGGTTATGTCTCATAGTTTACTCAGACGGCTTAACAGGTGAGAACCTAACCCACAGACCCAGGTTACACTTACCACCCTTCAAGGGGAAAAGAAGGCTACAATATGAAAGTGCTATTTAAATACAGTCCATTTACCATTAGCCAAAACACACCAAAACTACCTCAGAACACACAGCCCATCATCAGCACCACCACAACTTTGTTACGCACTTTAGACCCATTCATCCCAGTGATGCGCAGGTCAATGTTTGAACGACCCGCACCCAACCAATGTTTTCAACTAACCCGCCCGCAACTCGGACCGCAAAAAATAATTGTGAAAATATTGTACCCGACCCGCTTCCAGTTTTTACCTTCTCTTTTGCCGCCTCCATCTCTACCAACTACATAGCTCATGGCATCTTCGTGCCAGTTATTCAGCTAATAAAGTCCATGTAGCATCTATTTAATAGAAAATTACAAAAGTTTAATCGGCATCTTTATTTTAAATGATCCGACCGACCGTGACTCGATTATCATTAAAAATATTTTTTGGGGACTCGTAACTGCAGGTGACCGTGGGCACCTGCTCAATTTGGATCAACCCGCACATCACTGATTCCTCCCACTTGCTCCTGGTGTTTGTTTACCATTTGTAATCACTCCAAATAGCTTATTGGTGTATTATCATTTTCAGATGCTATATATATATACATGTATTATGGGCATGTGTGTGTGTGTGTGTTAACCTCTGATTTGATCCTGTTGTCTCCATAGCACAGATGTTGTAGGTAGGCTGCGGCGTTGGCCTGCACTGAGGGAAAACTGTGCTGCAGCATACGGATGACCTCAGGGATCTCAGGGTCCCTCCATGCAAACTCCCTAGAGTGTGTCCCAGAGGACACACACACACACACACACACACACACACACACACACACACACACACACACACACACACACACACACACACTCCAGGAAAAGTGGGAGCATGGTTGGGTCAATAAATACACAGAAAATGGTCCTTTTAACCAAGTGACTGATTCATAATTCAGACAAATACACACACATACACAGATGTGAATAAATGGCCCAGCTGTGTTTCAGGTGGCCGTTCTACCTGGGGTCTTTCTGGATGCTGTCTATGGAGGGGGAGCGAGTGGCTCCGTTGTCGACGGTGATGGCGTGCCGAGCGTAGATGGCCTCGGCCGGGCGGTACTGGGCGGAGCGGTAGGGTTCAGAGTGCAGAGTGGCGGAATTGAGGCTGTAGCCGGCCCTCTGATAGGTCAGAGCACTGCACTGGCTGGTGGTGCGCTGTAGGGTGCCTAGCCCTGAGATGAAAAAATGTGTACGATAGTAAAGGGTGGGAGGAATTAGTCTGACAGAGTTACTGCACATGCACACACGCACACACACACACACACACACAAACAAACAAACAAACACACACACACACACACACACACACACACATTTCTGCTGACTCCTGTCCTGACTGTAACTGTTTTAATGTTATTTAATAATCAGGCCCATAAGCTAGGCTATCCTCTTAAACAAAGGTGTGACTGTAAGGCTGTTTGCATATTGATGTGTGTGTGTGTGAAAGAGAGAAAGAGAAACAGAGAGAGAGACAGTGAAAGTGTGTGAGAAAGAGAGAGAGAGATAGACAGATAGACAGACAGAGATACAGTAAGATTGAGTGAAAGATACAGAGCAAGAAAAAGAAATGAGCTTTTACATTACACAGTGAAGTCTTGATGAAAAGGACAGAGTGAATAAGTGACTGATGAAGGAGATTACCCTCCACACAAAGCTCATAAAACAAAAAACAAAACCAAAACAAAGAACATCAGCTCCTCAACTCAGTCCTGGTCGCCCTGCTCACCTGTGCTGGACCTGTAGAGGGCGCTCTGGGAGCCGGCATTCGTGGGACTGTAGTAGAGCTGCCGCGGGAAAGTGTGGTCCTCGTAAATGGGCGTGATGTGGCGATCTGGGGACATGGTGGACCTGCCCTGCTGACCCAGGTGGCTGTGCTGGCTAGCATAGGAGCTCCGCAGGCCTGAGAGACAGGAGGAGATGTTCGATTAAAGACACATGCCATTGCAATTAGTTGACACACTTTTTAAAACTCAATTTTTTAAATCTTACCCCATTTTCTCAAAACTGTAAACACAAGCTCAATTGCATTTTCCAAAACTGCTGAATCTTGCTGCAAAAGTGCACTACTGCCTCAAAACAGTTTTCCGTGTGCTCAACACAAAACTCTATCCTCACAACAGAAACAACACCATCAAAATGAAATCACAATGAAGCAGTTAGTAAACACTACACCAAAATATAGCTGCAAGCAGCGATGAGGGGTCCAAGCATCTGACTGTAACATGACCTGTCCAATTTTTTTCCTGTAACAGTTCCCTCTAACAAGTGTGTCCATCAAGTTTGGTTGGCATATTTACAGTTTTTTTCAGTTGCTAACAAGCGTTCGTCCACTTATTTGGCACATTTTCAAAACTCTTCACACAATCACCACACCACCACACTTTTGTGGCCATACCATTCAGACGTTTCATGACATTTTCACACAATCTGCAGTCAGTAAACACATTTCCTCATTACTTACATTTTCATAACAGACAAGATATGCCTCTTAACAAAATGATAGACTATTTTTGGATTATTTACAATTGTGAACACACAACTTTCCAAAATAGCAAAAACAATATTCCAAACTATAGATACAGCATAAATACACTTCCCTCAGCAATGATATCAGTCCAAAAACTATATATCTCAGCTGATTGACAAATATGTAATTGAATAATTGACAGCAGATATTTATTGGGTAAATTGGACCAACCACAGCTGATCATAGTATGGTTCAAATGTAGACACTTACAAAAGGAGGCCTTTGTGGAGTAATGCTTGTAATGGAGTAAGCAGAAAGAGAATGTCTGGACGAGGAAGACTAAGAGTGAGGGGCCAAGGGAGAGGTGCAAGAGAGGTCCAACCCCCAACACACTTTCCTGGTCTTGTAATTCTTTGCGTCTCTCTCTCTTAACCATCCACCCATCTACTCCCATTTACCCGCTCATTCCCTTCAATAGGTCACCCCTATTTTGATGACCACCAGTCACCACATACATACATACATACATACATACATACATATATTACAAGTACAACTAGACTGCATTCCCGCAGAAAATGCAAAAAGTGTGCTTGCAAATATGCGTGCCAATTATTTAAAGTTTTTACCAATTGGCACTATAGGCTGCAATACACTGCCATGGCAGAACATTATGCAGGCCATGGCATGGGGATTATGACATCACTCGAGAGTTCTATTCCTGAACATTCCACATTTAAAAAATGGCAGTTGGTCCAGGTGCAACTGCGAAAGTATTGTCTGCCTCTCTTTCACCATTTTTAAACTGTCCTGTTTCAAACAGTTTAAGTAGTTGCCGCATCAAAATTTCACAGGTCACACTCAGATCCCAGACCTCTGTTACAAAGTTTAAATCAAGTTTATAGGTTAAACGGTTGAGTTTTGATCATTTAAAACTTCAGACATGCACCCTGACCTGTTTACAGTAAGATGATGAAATGTATGGCAAAATCCCATAGACTGTCTGACACCATTTTTAAACTGTCCTGCCTCAAACAGTTTAAGTAGTTGCCACATGAATTTTACACAGGTCACAGTCAGATCCCAGACCTCTCTTACAAACTTTAAATCAAGTTTATAGGTTAAGTGGTTAAGTTTTAATCATTAAAAAACGAAGTGGAGGTTAGAGTGAGGGCAGAGCTCACTGTAGCTGCTAGAGTAGAGCAGTGTACTGTGACATCATCAGCCTGAACATTCCGCCATTCATTTTCAATGGCGGAAAAGTTGCAGAAAAACGACAATAACGGACGAACGACAAGAGGTACGGTATACAGAATTGTGGGCGGTCTGGTCCAAACCGGGCCGGTCGTTTTAGAGTTGGAACGGTGTCTCTATCTCGAAAGCCTGAGGAATAGTAACGTCTGAAAGATCTGGTTCAGGAGAAGCGGGAAGAAGAATAAACGGGGAGATAACAATAAGTGTGCTTTTGCAAGCACACTTAATAAACGGGGAGATAACAATAAGTGTGCTTTTTGCAAGCACACTTAACTAGACTGCATTCCCGCAGAAAATGCAAAAAGTGTGCTTGCATTTTAGCATTGTTAGCAATGTTAGCATAGCTGCTAAATAGCTTCAACTAATATAGCTACACAACACTGTAAGCACAGTTAATTACTTCACATTTTAGCATAGTTAGCATAATTAACATTATTAGCATAATTAGCGTTATTAGCACAACTGTTAACGAATACTAGCTGAGTTAACCAAGTAACACTGTTAACCCAGTTAATTACTTTGCATTTTAGCATTGTTAGCATTGTTAAAATAATGGCTAAATAGCCTCAGCTAATATAGCTACACAACAATGTTATCACAGTTACTTACTTCACATTTTAGCATAGTTAGCATAATTAGCATTGTTACCATTATTAGCATAACTGCTAACAAGTACAAGCTGAGTGAACCGAGTAACACTTTTAACCCAGTTAATTATTTTGCATTTTAGCATAGTTAGCATAGCTAGCATTGTTAACATAACGGCTAACAAACGTTTGCTAGGTTAACAGAGCAGCACTGACTACATAGATAACTACTAGAGATAACTACTATAGGCTGCAATACACTCCCATGGCAGAACATTATGCAGGCCATGGCATGGGGATTATGACATCACTCAAGAGTTCTATTCCTGAACATTCCACATTTAAAAAATGGCAGTTGGTCCAGGTGCAACTGCCACAGTATTGTCTGCCTCTCTTTGACCATTTTTAAACTGTCCTGTTTCAAAAAGTTTAAGTAGTTGCCACATCAAAATTTCACAGCTCACAGTCAGATCCCAGACCTCTCTTACAAACTTTAAATCAAGTTTATAGGTTAAACGGTTGAGTTTTGATCATTTAAAACTTCAGACATGCACCCTGACCTGTTTACAGTAAGATGATGAAATGTATGGCAAAATCCCATAGACTGTCTGACACCATTTTTAAACTGTCCTGCCTCAAACAGTTTAAGTAGTTGCCACATGAATTTTACACAGGTCACAGTTAGATCCCAGACCTCTCTTACAAACTTGAAATCAAGTTTATAGGTTAAGCAGTTAAATTTTAATCATTAAAAAACGAAGTGGAGGTTAGAGTGAGGGCAGAACTCACTCTGGCTGCTACAGTGGACCAGTGTACTATGACATCATCAGCCTGAACATTCCGCCATTCATTTTCAATGGGCCAAAAAGTTGCAGAAAAACGACAATAACGGACGAACGACAAGAGGTACGGTATACAGAAATGTGGGCGGTCTTGTCCAAACCGGGCCGGTCGTTTTAGAGTTGGAACGGTGTCTCTATCTCGAAAGCCTGAGGAATAGTAACGTCTTCAAGATCTGGTTCAGGAGAATAAGTAGAAGAATAAACGGGGAGATAACAATAAGTGTGCTTTTTGCAAGCACACTTAACTAGACTGCATTCCCGCAGAAAATGCAAAAAGTGTGCTTGCATTTTAGCATAGTTAGCATTGCTAGCAATGTTAGCATAACTGCTAAATAGCTTCGGCCAATTTAGCTACACAACATTGTAAGCACAGTTAATTACTTCACATTTTTAGCATAGTTAACATAATTAGCATTTTTAACATTGTTAGCATAGCTGCTAACAAATATTAGCTGAGTTAACTAAGTAACACTGTTGACCCAGTTAATTACTTTGCATTTTAGCATAGTTAGCATTGTTAGCATAACAGCTAAATAGCTTCAGCTAATATAGGTACACAACACTCTTAGCACAGTTAGTTACTTCACATTTTAGCATAGTTAGCATTGTTAGCGTTATTAGCATTGTTAGCTTTACTGCTAACGAATACTAGCTGAGTCAACCAAGTAACACATTTAACCCAGTTAATTATTTTGCATTTTAGCATAGTTAGCATAGCTAGCATTGTTAACATAACAGCTAACAAACGTTTGCTAGGTTAACAGAGCAGCACTGACTACATAGATAACTACTAGAGATAACTACTATAGGCTGCAATACACTCCCATGGCAAAACATTATGCAGGCCATGGCATGGGGATTATGACATCACTCAAGAGTTCTATTCCTGAACATTCCACATTTTAAAAATGGCAGTTGGTCCAAGTGCAACTGCAACAGTATTGTCTGCCTCTCTTTCACCATTTTTAAACTGTCCTGTTTCAAACAGTTTAAGTAGTTGCCGCATCAAAATTTCACAGCTCACAGTCAGATCCCAGACCTCTCTTACAAAGTTTAAATCAAGTTTCTAGGTTAAACGGTTGAGTTTTAATCATTTAAAACTTCAGACATGCACCCTGACCTGTTTACAGTAAGATGATGAAATGTATGGCAAAATCCCATAGACTGTCTGACACCATTTTTAAACTGTCCTATCTCAAACAGTTTAAGTAGTTGCTGTATGAAATTTACACGGGTCACAGTCAGATCCCAGACCTCTCTTACAAACTTTAAATCAAGTTTATAGGTTAAGCGGTTGAGTTTTAATCATTAAAAAACCGAGTGGAGGTTAGAGTGAGGGCAGAGCTCACTCTAGCTGCTACAGTAGAGCAGTGTACTGTGACATCATCAGCCTGAACATTCCACCATTCATTTTCAATGGCGGAAAAGTTGCAGAAAAACGACAATAACGGAGGAACGACAAGAGGTACGGTATACAGAATTGTAGGCGGTCTTGTCCAAATCGGGCCGGTCGTTTTAGAGTTGGAACGGTGTCTCTATCTCGAAAGCCTGAGGACTAGTAACGTCTTCAAGATCTGGGTGAAAAATTTTGTGTTGAAAAATCATGGTGAACTAGACTGCATTCCCGCAGAAAATGCAAAAAGTGTGCTTGCATTTTAGCATAGTTAGCATTGCTAGCATTGTTAACATAATGGCTAAATAGACCCAGCTAATATAGGTACAGAACACTGTTAGCACAGTTAATTACTTCATATTTTAGCATAGTTGGCATGGTTAGCATTGTTAGCAATACTACTGACGAATACCAGCTGAGTCAACCAAGTAACACTTTTAACCCAGTTATTATTTTCCATTTTAGCATAGTTAGCATTGCTAGCATTGTTAGCATTACGGCTAAATAGCCTCAACTAATGTAGGTACACAACACTGTTAGCACAGTTAATTACTTCACATTTTAGCATAGTTAGCATAATTAGCATTGTTAGCATAGCTAGCATTGTTAGCATAACTGCTAACGAATACTAGCTGAGTCAACCAAGTAACATTTTTGACCCACTTAATTTTTTTCCATTTTAGCATTGTTAGCATTACTAGCATTGTTAGCATAATGGCTAACAAACGTTTGCTAAGTTAGCAGAGTTGCACTGACTACATAGATAACTACTAGACATAACTACTATAGGCTGCAATACACTCCCATGGCAGAACATTATGCAGGCCATGGCATAGGGATTATGACATCACTCAAGAGTTCTATTCCTGAACATTCCACATTTAAAAAATGGCAGTTGGTCCAGGTGCAACTGCCACAGTATTGTCTGCCTCTCTTTCACCATTTTTAAACTGTCCTGTTTCAAAAAGTTTAAGTAGTTGCCACATCAAAATTTCACAGCTCACAGTCAGATCCCAGACCTCTCTTACAAAGTTTAAATCAAGTTTATAGGTTAAACGGTTGAGTTTTGATCATTTGAAACTTCAGACATGCACCCTGACCTGTTTACAGTAAGATGTTGAAATGTATGGCAAAATCCCATAGACTGTCTGACACCATTTTTAAACTGTCCTGCCTCAAACAGTTTAAGTAGTTGCCACATGAATTTTACACAGGTCACAGTCAGATCCCAGACCTCTCTTGCAAACTTTAAATCAAGTTTATAGGTTAAGCGGTTGAGTTTTAATCATTAAAAAACAAAGTGGAGGTTAGAGTGAGGGCAGAGCTCACTCTGGCTGCTACAGTGGACCAGTTTACTATGACATCATCAGCCTGAACATTCCGCCATTCATTTTCAATGGCGGAAAAGTTGCAGAAAAACGACAATAACGGACGAACGACAAGAGGTACGGTATACAGAATTGTAGGCGGTCTGGTCCAAACCGGGCCGGTCGTTTTAGAGTTGGAACGGTGTCTCTATCTCGAAAGCCTGAGGAATAGTAACGTCTTCAAGATCTGGTCTAGGAGAATAATAATAATAACTAGACTGCATTCCCGCAGAAAATGCAAAAAGTGTGCTTGCATTTTAGCATTGTTAGCAATACTACCATAACTGGTAAATAGCTTTGGTAATATAGCTACACAACACTGTAAGCACAGTTAATTACTTCACATTTTAGCATAGTTAGCATAATTAGCATTGTTACCATAACTGTTAACAAACACTAGCTGTGTTAACTAAGTAACACTGTTAACCCAGTTAATTACTGTGCATTTTAGCATAGTTAGCATTGTTAGCATTGTTAGCGTAACTGCTAACGAATACTAGCTGAGTCAACCAAGTAACACTTTTAACCCACTTAATTATTTTCCATTTTAGCATAGTTAGCATAGCTAGCATTGTTAACATAACGGCTAACAAACGTTTGCTAGGTTAACAGAGCAGCACTGACTACATAGATAACTACTAGAGATAACTACTATAGGCTGCAATACACTCCCATGGCAGAACATTATGCAGGCCATGGCATGGGGATTATGACATCACTCAAGAGTTCTATTCCTGAACATTCCACATTTTAAAAATGGCAGTTGGTCCAAGTGCAACTGCAACAGTATTGTCTGCCTCTCTTTCACCATTTTTAAACTGTCCTGTTTCAAACAGTTTAAGTAGTTGCCGCATCAAAATTTCACAGCTCACAGTCAGATCCCAGACCTCTCTTACAAAGTTTAAATTAAGTTTCTAGGTTAAACGGTTGAGTTTTAATCATTTAAAACTTCAGACATGCACCCTGACCTGTTTACAGTAAGATGATGAAATGTATGGCAAAATCCCATAGACTGTCTGACACCATTTTTAAACTGTCCTATCTCAAACAGTTTAAGTAGTTGCTGTATGAAATTTACACGGGTCACAGTCAGATCCCAGACCTCTCTTACAAACTTTAAATCAAGTTTATAGGTTAAGCGGTTGAGTTTTAATCATTAAAAAACCGAGTGGAGGTTAGAGTGAGGGCAGAGCTCACTCTAGCTGCTACAGTAGAGCAGTGTACTGTGACATCATCAGCCTGAACATTCCACCATTCATTTTCAATGGCGGAAAAGTTGCAGAAAAACGACAATAACGGAGGAACGACAAGAGGTACGGTATACAGAATTGTAGGCGGTCTTGTCCAAATCGGGCCGGTCGTTTTAGAGTTGGAACGGTGTCTCTATCTCGAAAGCCTGAGGACTAGTAACGTCTTCAAGATCTGGGTGAAAAATTTTGTGTTGAAAAATCATGGTGAATAATAAACGGGGAGATAACAATAAGTGTGCTTTTTGCAAGCACACTTAACTAGACTGCATTCCCGCAGAAAATGCAAAAAGTGTGCTTGCAAATATGCGTGACAATTATTTAAAGTTTTTACCAATTGGCACTATAGGCTGCAATACACTCCCATGGCAGAACATTATGCAGGCCTGGCATGGGGATTATGACATCACTCAAGAGTTCTATTCCTGAACATTCCACGTTTAAAAAATGGCAGTTGGTCCAGGTGCAACTGCCACAGTATGGTCTGCCTCTCTTTCACCATTTTTAAACTGTCCTGTTTCAAAAAGTTTAAGTAGTTGCCACATCAAAATTTCACAGCTCACAGTCAGATCCCAGACCTCTCTTACAAAGTTTAAATCAAGTTTATAGGTTAAACGGTTGAGTTTTGATCATTTAAAACTTCAGACATGCATCTTGACCTGTTTACAGTAAGATGATGAAATGTATGGCAAAATCCCATAGACTGTCTGACACCATTTTTAAACTGCCCTGTCTCAAACAGTTTAAGTAGTTGCCACATGAATTTTACACAGGTCACAGTCAGATCCCAGACCTCTCTTACAAACTTTAAATCAAGTTTATAGGTTAAGCGGTTGAGTTTTAATCATTAAAAAACCGAGTGGAGGTTAGAGTGAGGGCAGACCTCACTCTAGCTGCTAGAGTAGAGCAGTGTACTGTGACATCATCAGCCTGAACATTCCGCCATTCATTTTCAATGGCAGAAAAGTTGCAGAAAAACGACAATAACGGACGAACGACAAGAGGTACGGTATACAGAATTGTAGGCGGTCTGGTCCAAACCGGGCCGGTCGTTTTAGAGTTGGAACGGTGTCTCTATCTCGAAAGCCTGAGGAATAGTAACGTCTTCAAGATCTGGTTCAGGAGAAGAAGAATAATAAACGGGGAGATAACAATAAGTGTGCTTTTTGCAAGCACACTTAACTAGACTGCATTCCCGCAGAAAATGCAAAAGTGTGCTTGCATGTGCCAAGGTTTGTGATCATCAGAGCAAATATATGTGGGAATTATTTAGTTTTTACCAATTGGCACTATAGGCTGCAATACACTCTCATAGCAGAACATTATGCAGGCCATGGCATGGGTATTATGACATCACGAGAGTTCTACTCCTGAACATTCCACATTTAAAAAATGGCAGTTGGTCCAGGTGCAACTGCCACAGTATTGTCTGCCTCTCTTTCACCATTTTTAAACTGTCCTGTTTCAAAAAGTTTAAGTAGTTGCCACATCAAAATTTCACAGCTCACAGTCAGATCCCAGACCTCTCTTACAAAGTTTAAATCAAGTTTATAGGTTAAACGGTTGAGTTTTGATCATTTAAAACTTCAGACATGGACCTTGACCTGTTTACAGTAAGATGATGAAATGTATGGCAAAATCCCATAGACTGTCTGACACCATTTTTAAACTGTCCTGCCTCAAACAGTTTAAGTAGTTGCCACATGAATTTTACACAGGTCACAGTCAGATCCCAGACCTCTCTTACAAACTTTAAATCAAGTTTATAGGTTAAGCGGTTGAGTTTTAATCATTAAAAAACCGAGTGGAGGTTAGAGTGAGGGCAGACCTCACTCTAGCTGCTAGAGTAGAGCAGTGTACTGTGACATCATCAGCCTGAACATTCCGCCATTAATTTTCAATGGCAGAAAAGTTGCAGAAAAACGACAATAACGGACGAACGACAAGAGGTACGGTATACCGAAATGTAGGCGGTCATGTCCAAACCGGGCCGGTCGTTTTAGAGTTGGAACGGTGTCTCTATCTCCAAAGCCTGAGGACTAGTAGCGTCTTCAAGATCTGGTTCAGGAGAAGAAGAATAATAAACGGGGAGATAACAATAAGTGTGCTCTGCAAGCACACTTAATAATAATAAACGGGGAGATAACAATAAGTGTGCTTTTTGCAAGCACACTTAACTAGACTGCATTCCCGCAGAAAATGCAAAAAGTGTGCTTGCATTTTAGCATAGTTAGCATAACTAGCAATGCTAATCTGCTAAATAGCTTCAGCTAATATAGCTACACAACACTGTAAGCACAGTTAATTACTTCACATTTTAGCATAGTTAGCATAATTAGCATTGTTAGCGTAATTAGCGTTATTAGCACAACTGTTAACGAATACTAGCTGAGTTAACCAAGTAACACTGTTAACCCAGTTAATTACTTTGCATTTTAGCATAGTTAGCATCGTTAGCATTGTTAGCATAATGGCTAAATAGCCGCAGCTAATATAGCTACACAACAATGTTATCACAGTTACTTACTTCACATTTTAGCATAGTTAGCATTATTACCATTGTTAGCATTATTAGCATAACTGTTAACAAGTACAAGCTGAGTCAACCGAGTAACACTTTTAACCCAGTTAATTATTTTGCATTTTAGCATAGTTAGCATAGTTAGCATTGTTAACATATTGGCTAACAAACGTTTGCTAGGTTAACAGAGCAGCACTGACTACATAGATAATTATACAGATAACTACTATAGGCTGCAATACACTCCCATGGCAGAACATTATGCAGGCCATGGCATGGGGATTATGACATCACGAGAGTTCTACTCCTGAACATTCCACATTTAAAAAATGGCAGTTGGTCCAGGTGCAACTGCCACAGTATTGTCTGCCTCTCTTTCACCATTTTTAAACTGTCCTGTTTCAAAAAGTTTAAGTAGTTGCCACATCAAAATTTCACAGCTCACAGTCAGATCCCAGACCTCTCTTACAAAGTTTAAATCAAGTTTATAGGTTAAACGGTTGAGTTTTGATCATTTAAAACTTCAGACATGGACCTTGAACTGTTTACAGTAAGATGATGAAATGTATGGCAAAATCCCATAGACTGTCTGACACCATTTTTAAACTGTCCTGCCTCAAACAGTTTAAGTAGTTGCCACATGAATTTTACACAGGTCACAGTCAGATCCCAGACCTCTCTTACAAACTTTAAATCAAGTTTATAGGTTAAGCGGTTGAGTTTTAATCATTAAAAAACCGAGTGGAGGTTAGAGTGAGGGCAGACCTCACTCTAGCTGCTAGAGTAGAGCAGTGTACTGTGACATCATCAGCCTGAACATTCCGCCATTCATTTTCAATGGCAGAAAAGTTGCAGAAAAACGACAATAACGGACGAACGACAAGAGGTACGGTATACAGAATTGTAGGCGGTCTGGTCCAAACGGGGCCGGTCGTTTTAGAGTTGGAACGGTGTCTCTATCTCGAAAGCCTGAGGAATAGTAACGTCTTCAAGATCTGGTTCAGGAGAAGAATAATAATAACTAGACTGCATTCCCGCAGAAAATGCAAAAAGTGTGCTTGCAAATATGCGTGCCAACATTCTGCCATTCATTTTCAATGGGCCAAGAAGTTGCAGAAAAACGACAATAACGGACGAACGACAAGAGGTACGGTATACCGAAATGTAGGCGGTCATGTCCAAACCGGGCCGGTCGTTTTAGAGTTGGAACGGTGTCTCTATCTCCAAAGCCTGAGGACTAGTAGCGTCTTCAAGATCTGGTTCAGGAGAAGAAGAATAATAAACGGGGAGATAACAATAAGTGTGCTCTGCAAGCACACTTAACTAGACTGCATTCCCGCAGAAAATGCAAAAAGTGTGCTTGCAAATATGCGTGCCAACATTCTGCCATTCATTTTCAATGGGCCAAGAAGTTGCAGAAAAACGACAATAACGGACGAACGACAAGAGGTACGGTATACCGAAATGTAGGCGGTCATGTCCAAACCGGGCCGGTCGTTTTAGAGTTGGAACGGTGTCTCTATCTCCAAAGCCTGAGGACTAGTAGCGTCTTCAAGATCTGGTTCAGGAGAAGAAGAATAATAAACGGGGAGATAACAATAAGTGTGCTCTGCAAGCACACTTAACTAGACTGCATTCCCGCAGAAAATGCAAAAAGTGTGCTTGCATTTTAGCATAGTTAGCATTGCTAGCATTGTTAACATAATGGCTAAATAGCCCCAGCTAATATAGGTACACAACACTGTAAGCACAGTTAATTACTTCATATTTTAGCATAGTTAGCATGATTAGCATTGTTACCATTGTTAGCAATACTACTGACGAATACCAGCTGAGTCAACCAAGTAACACTTTTAACCCAGTTAATTATTTTACATTTTAGCATAGTTACCATTGCTAGCATTGTTAGCATAATGGCTAAATAGCCTCAGGTAATATAGGTACACAACACTGTTAGCACAGTTAATTACTTCATATTTTAGCATAGTTAGCATAATTAGCATTGTTAGCATCATTACCATTGTTAGCATTACTGCTAACGAATACTAGCTGAGTCAACCAAGTGACACTTTTAACCCAGTTAATTATTTTACATTTTAGCATAGTTAGCATTGTTAGCATAACGGCTAACAAACGTTTGCTAGGTTAACAGAGTAGCACTGACTACATAGATAACTACTAGAGATAACTACTATAGGCTGCAATACACTCCCATGGCAGAATATTATGCAGGCCTGGCATGGGGATTATGACATCACTCAAGAGTTCTATTCCTGAACATTCCACGTTTAAAAAATGGCAGTTGGTCCAGGTGCAACTGGCACAGTATTGTCTGCCTCTCTTTCACCATTTTTAAACTGTCCTGTTTCAAACAGTTTAAGTAGTTGCCACATCAAAATTTCACAGCTCACAGATCCCAGACCTCTCTTACAAAGTTTAAATCAAGTTTAAAGGTTAAACGGTTGAGTTTTGATCATTTAAAACTTCAGACATGCACCCTGACCTGTTTACAGTAAGATGATGAAATGTATGGCAAAATCCCATAGACTGTCTGACACCATTGTTGCCACATGAATTTTACACAGGTCACAGTCAGATCCCAGACCTCTCTTACAAACTTGAAATCAAGTTTATAGGTTAAGTGGTTAAGTTTTAATCATTAAAAAACGAAGTGGAGGTTAGAGTGAGGGCAGAGCTCACTCTGGCTGCTACAGTGGACCAGTGTACTATGACATCATCAGCCTGAACATTCCGCCATTCATTTTCAATGGGCCAAAAAGTTGCAGAAAAACGACAATAACGGCCGAACGACAAGAGGTACGGTATACAGAAATGTAGGCAATCTTGTCCAAACCGGGCCGGTCGTTTTAGAGTTGGAACGGTGTCTCTATCTCGAAAGCCTGAGGAATAGTAACGTCTTCAAGATCTGGTTCAGGAGAAGAAGAAGAAGAAGAAACGGTGGGATAACAATAAGTGTGCTTTTTGCAAGCACACTTAATAATAACTAGACTGCATTCCCGCAGAAAATGCAAAAAGTGTGCTTGCAAATATGCGTGCCAACATTCCGCCATTCATTTTCAATGGGCCAAGAAGTTGCAGAAAAACCACAATAACGGACGAACGACAAGAGGTACGGTATACCGAAATGTAGGCGGTCATGTCCAAACCGGGCCGGTCGTTTTAGAGTTGGAACGGTGTCTCTATCTCCAAAGCCTGAGGACTAGTAGCGTCTTCAAGATCTGGTTCAGGAGAAGAATAATAATAAACGGGGAGATAACAATAAGTGTGCTCTGCAAGCACACTTAATAAACGGTGGGATAACAATAAGTGTGCTCTCCAAGCACACTTAATAATAAACGGTGGGATAACAATAAGTGTGCTTTTTGCAAGCACACTTAATAAATGGGGAGATAACAATAAGTGTGCTTTTTGCAAGCACACTTAATAATAAACGGGGAGATAACAATAAGTGTGCTTTTTGCAAGCACACTTAATAATAAACGGAGAGATAACAATAAGTGTGCTCTGCAAGCACACTTAATAATAAACGGTGGGATAACAATAAGTGTGCTTTTTGCAAGCACACTTAATAAACGGGGAGATAACAATAAGTGTGCTCTGCAAGCACACTTAATAAATATTACAAGTGTTTTTTTTTTATTCAACCTAAAATACCACCTTTTTAAAGACAATTGTAGTGCCAACATTATTTAACCCCTTCATTATGAGTGTGTTTTGTACTTAGTAAAGGAAGCTTTTGCTGTCCTAACCTGTTGCAAACATGACAACCAGAAAAAAAACTTCCGACAAATGTTAGCCCATTTCTCTAAGGCAATGGCCTCCAGTTCACTCACATGCTTGGGTGTGTGTGATCACAAATAGCAGTGATGGGTACAAGTAGGACATCACCTGGAATATATGTCCTGTAACCCTGGCAGATTAGTCCTGGTAACTACCTTCAAACACATTACACTAGCTTTTTTTTTACTGGGGTTTGTCTGAAAAATGAAAAATATATGACTGTGACAACCAATCTAGAATATCCAAGGACTTCTTGTGCAACCCAGCCACCAAGCCCTACTGGATTTTGAGGTGTGCCAGAGATTACAGTTTTCAGTCGCTAACAAGCATTTTCCAACCAACTGTCAAATTTTCAAAACTCTAAACACAGTTAGCACAGCATGGGTCTGTTGTGGCTATATTATTCACACAATTAATGTAATTTTCACACAATATGCAGTCAGTGAAAACATTTCTACAAATCTTGACAGACAAGCTATACTCACAGCCAAAATTATGCATTGTTTTTACGAATGTAAAAAATACGGGACACATTTTAAACACTTACATGTATATCTTGGAATCTAAAAATGATGGAGAGTAACAAATATATTTATTGAAAAGCTAAAATTCAGGAGTATTTGTTACATTGGCAAATTTCTCTGGACACCATTTTGGAAGTGAATTAAAGATGTTTAAAAACACAGCCCAGAACATTTCAAACTATAAACCTGAATTAAAAATGTATAAGAGGTCATTAAACATTGTGAATAGAAACATTTCCCAGTCAAGATACATGAAATATAGGGAAACTGTCAATGATTGAAGTTTGCATGCAGCTCTGTGCAAGGAATCTCAGTGGTGGCAGCAGGATGGAATTCTGGGGTAAGCGCAACTCTGGCATTAGCGGCCATATTGGTTTTGTCTGATTTTTTTTTCACTGATTTTTTGTCAACGATTGGCGGGACACTGAAACACTAGGGGACATAAAACGTTGTGGGCATGTAGCACTAGTAGGTTAGTAGCAAATAGAAGCTTTTGGCCCCTTTGGCCCCTAACCCCACCCCTCATTGTGCCAGTGTCCATGACAGAGGGGGAGACTGTCAAAAGTTTTTGCTGAATAACTCAATTTTGCTGAATGCTTAGGTCCCTGTGCGGTCATTAAAAGCCTGAAGGTACTGTACATATCGTGGGAGAATCTGCAATCATCTTCTTTGGAAACAGGCGAACTGTGAGGTGTAGTGCCAGCGAGCAAAAGTGCTCTCTTATAGTTGTCTATCCCTCCTTCATGATCGAGCTGGCACTCCTCGCATTTATTTTTCAACAGTCTTTTGTAACTTTACACTTTAATCATAGTTGCAAATGCATTACAGCATGCTTGGTCCTAAGGTGAAATTTAGAAAACACTGCTGGCTTGGGTAACTGTAATGACATTTGATTAACAGTGTGGTATGTATTTCATGTAGCGTACTACCATCTGTGTCGTGCCCGCTAAGCAAAGATGGATATCTTACAGTAGGAGCTGCTCTTGGCTATGCCACATAATCCAAAATTTTACACCAAAAACTGAGGTAGGTGATCCAGCTATCAAAGAGTGAAAGGTAATTTGGCATTTTTCTTCATTCATAAAACCAGTGTTTTCTAATAAACTTAACTCTTTAGCTGAACCTTATTAGTGAAATAATCTCTTACCTGTATAGGCATAACCAATGCTTAGCAAGATGTTAACTCTAGGATCTGAAGTTAAGACCTGCTCATACCAAAAATGTATACTGACATATATAATAACCATAATGGCATGAGCACCCACATTGAAGAATGATATTTTAATTCTTCTTGACATGAGTGTGCACCAGTAATAGAGCATGACATCCTGTGTAAATTGTGAAAGCTTTCAACTGGTTGCATTGTTTTTATCATTCATCAAATCACTTTGGAGGTGACCCCAACAACTTTATTCAGACCTGTTTTTTCCATCATGCTGAACTGTGAAAGCTATCCACTAAACTACGATTAATTAATAAAAATACATTGTTAAAGTTATAGTCACTCTTCTTGATGTGAATCACTCTTTATCCACCAACACCAAAAAAGGGGCATATCCTACCGCCAGTCCATCTGTGCAAACGTCACATTTTATACCCTCTCTAAATATTGGCAAGCTCGTTTTATGACCGATTATAGTCTCCTTCTTATGCTAGATAATACAGCTATAAAAAATCAGAACCCGCTGCAGGCACTTCTGAGGCTTGTCTCTCTCAACTCATGGTCAGAGATGCACTAAATGTCAGAGAAGAATTTGTCTTCGTAGGAGCTTCTTTAAAGCCAATGACACAGCCTGAAAGATATAATTCAGCTTTGACCATCACTGCCACTGGTACATCAGCACATGTGCAGGTTTACAAGTAGCCTCAAAAAAAATGAGAGAGAGAGAGATAAAAAGAGAAAAGAAAAAAGGAAAGGAAAGGAGAAGTGAACATAAAGAAGACAGAAGAAAGAGAAGCAAAAAAGCTGTAATAGGCCCGGTCCTACAGCAGCAGGAGTAACTTACACTGATGCAGCACTGTACGCAAGGCAGAAGCTCTTAATGAATACTTTTTATCCCTGACTGGTCGTGCGGTTTTAGCCTGTGAGACAGCAGATCTGCTAGTGTCATTACATATATATACATCTAAAATGATTCCCGCGTAATAGTATGAATGCCATGACAGATAATTCCCTGCTGGGGAGCCAACAGTGCCTTTTCCAGTGCCTTTTCTACCTACAAGCAATCGGCACATTGGCGCCCCCCTGGTGAACCGCTGAACTGCAGGCGCCCTTCTCCCTGAGAAGGTGCAGAGAAGCAGCGCGTCTCTCTGCCTGGGGGGGGGGGGGGGGGTGAGAGGTGGTCTCGCCCGGGGCGTAAAACACTATAGAACCGCCACTGAGGAAGAATGGGGGTGGGGGAGTAAACAACTACTGCTCTTCTGCACCCTGATCCATGGCTGAGGTGCCCTTGAGTAACTGTAACTGAAACCCTGTACCTAAATAACTGTTGCTCTTTCTTAAAGCTTCAGTAATGTAATGTCAGTTAAGTGTAATATAAAATGTCAAAAGTAATCTGCACTGAAGGTTCTCAGATGCTGACAGTGATATCACAATGAGCTGGTCTTTTTCTTTGCCTCTTCCTTATTCTCTCCTTTACATCACATTACATTACACTACATTACATTACACTTAGCAGACACTTTTATCCAAAGCAACTTACAAAAAGGAGGACATAAGCTAACAGAGGTGTAGAGGAAGACAGAGTAAGCAGACTACTTTTAAAGATACAAGAAGATGCATGTGTCTAAGTAAGTTTCCCAAAGTAGAGATACTACAGACACACATGCTTCACATACATCCTCAAGAAGGATGCCACATGGACTTGGACCCTGGCCTGCTCAGAGGCTATCACAGAGCTGAAGGCCCCACTTGTCGCGCCACCTGTTCTCGCCCACTTTGTCCCGACCCGTTTCTTACCTGTGATGCCTTAAACTTTGTGGTAGGGGCTGTGTTGTTTTAACTCCAATCGCCTTTGCCCCATGGGCCCTTAACTTAGCTGAGCAGAAGTACTCCGTGGGGGAGAGGGAGGCCCCGGCCTGTGTCTGGGTGTGCAAGCGCTGGCACAAATACTTGTATGGCCGTTCCTTCACCCTACAAACAGATCACCAAACTTTCACAGCCCTGTTCACGGCATGTGGATCAGGACATAGACCCCTGCGCATGTACCACTGGTACAAGACACTACACCAGTTTAATTTTACATTTTTACAATTTTACATTTTTTTTATTTTACATTACAGTGCACACCTCGTACAGCTCCTTCACTCTGCCCTGGTGGCAACGGTGTCATTGCAGGAGCTCTAGCAGGCCTCAGGGCAGGACCCAGGCCTGACACAGGTTCACACCTTCATTCACTCAGGGTGGCCCGCAGCTTCCAGCCTTCCTGACTGGCAGTGGCCAGCAGGGCCCTGGGAACATATCCAGCTGCACATCTGTGGCGAAATCCATGGCATTCCGCATCACCAATGCTTCCTCATTGTGGCCTGTGACCTCCACTTGAAGTGGCCTAAGGTAGTTTCAGCAGCCCGCAGTCAAATGGAGAGGTAAAGTGCCTGAACCAGCATCAGAGCCCACATGGCTGAAGCATTCCAATTCCCAGCAGCACTCCGGAGAACCCTACTGCACTATTGAGCAACTCAGCACTCCACAACAGAAAGTTCAGCAGCACGCCTCATGCTGGGATTGGAGCTGTCATTACCATTGGATCATGTTCGAACCCCCAAGCACACAACAGGGCCACAACACCAGGCATCAGACCAGCTGCGTGACTGGGTCTCTGCACAACAGCACAAAATGAAGCAATGTTTTGACAGTTCCCACAGGGTCCAAAAACCATTCGCCACACTGGACTGGGTCAGGATGCAGAGGCCCACCCAGGGCCATAAGCTCAGGTCGTTCTGGTGCAACCCTCTGTAAGTGACCAAGAGGCTGGGCCCTGCCACTTTCCGCCAATCTGATGGAACAAGGTGGCATGCACGCCGCCTTCGCAAGCAATACAATGGACCTGGAGGCCAGCAGAACCTAGGTACTGCCATTCCTGACGACTCTGCCAGGCGACCAGCCCATGCATGGGTCAAACCAGGTTACCTCAGGGACTATATAATTAAGTTCTGAAACCAATTGCACTATTTTTATTATTATTATGGTCTCCAGTTTACTATGTGATTAACCTTTAAAACCAATTGCACTATTATTATTTTTGTAATTGTCTTGAGTTTACTATGTGATTAAGACCGTAATTGTGTTGCACTAATTTTCAGGTTTCAGGTTTCATATTCATTCTATACTCAGGGATGGGTTTTGGGTCTCCCCTGATCTGGCAATACCCACTGGGCAAAGACAAGCCCCAAACCTGTGAATATTGGGTGTAGGCAGTCCGTTGCCCCCCAAAAAACCTGTATTTACCTGTTTGTGGTGTACCTGGGTCTCCCCTGGGGAGAGGGGAAAATGTGTCGCAGCCTGATGACATGCATGCCCTGATTGATGACGTATAGGGCATGCTGGGAATGTTGTGCTCAGCGGAATAAATGGTTAACATAGCAGGAGTGCAGTCATTCACCTCAGTTTTACTACACATAACAGTTTTGTGTTATACAGTAGCATCACAAGTAGGCTATCAGTCTACTTCACAGTATGCAGATGAATTTGCGTACCTTACTCTGCAAACAGGTGAAGTAACATACAGTATACTGTATGCCAGTAGTCTGATGCCTGATTGAACTAATTGCCACATTTTAGATGAAATGCTCTTTGACCCAATTATGGCACACATACCAACCTATAAAACTATCCTCAAGAAATACCTTCAAGCAATCCAGTTTAACTTGTGATTTAAATGCAGAGTTGCAGATACCCCCTGAATAGCCAGACGGGTATCCAGAAGACAGCAATACACCTAGCCGCAAATGACGGCTTAATCAATAATTTACCATTTACATAGTACCTACTCGGTAACTAGCCATTAGCAGCTGCCTTCAGAGGTTGAGAAATAGCCTACCTGCATTCACTATGGAAGTCTTCTGTCCTTACTCCATTTCTTAATTTCCTCACGTTTCAGTTAGGAAACCAGTGATTATATTAGGTGAGCAAAATTACTCAAAATAAGCTAGGTCATCCGAGGTTAGCAGTGTCACACGAAAGTAAAGGAGCTACTGTCAAAACACTCACCTATCATGCAATAATTACATTACCAAGACTAAGGTAGGATATCGACTTAGAAAACTGATATGAAACTCCACAGACTTGGTCAAGCTATCCTATATTGGGGCCTATATTGGGGCAGTCAAGGGCCAACAGGTGGGTGGGGGGAGTGAATGACCAGCGCTCTCCTCCATCCTCCCCTGTGACTAAGGTACCCTGAGCATGGTACCTGCCGCCTGTCAGGCTGGCTCCCTGCTTACAAGTGTGATGGGTTTAATGCAGAGACTGAATTTCATTGTGTGCACTGTGTGCTGTAGTGTGCTGTGTTTACAATGACAAATGGGAATCACTTCACTTCATGTCCCAAGTCAGTCTGTTTATTATTCACTACAACTCATTTGCTCCGGCATTCATGACAAAAACAAGAATTTATGTTACTCGTGCTATTATCAGTAAATAGTCATAGAACGTTATAATGTGTGAGCAGGATATCATTTGTGAACTCTACTGTCAATCATCTTTACATGAATGTGCAAGTACACACCCTATTCATTTGTAATGGTGAGGCTGTGCTTACCGAAAGGTGGGGCCAGCGTTTGTTCACCAATTAAAAAATAGATTTCATGTCATTAACAGCCATTTATTTGCTTCAAATTGCAGTTCTGCACCTCACCTCTAAGATCGCTGTTTGTTCAGCTTACAATTTTAGTTTATACCGACATTGAACTTGTCTATTTCTTTTCCTCTACTACCTTCTTCCTTTCTACACTCTTCTTTCAGCTCACCTGTAAGGCTGTCGGGCCGGGGAAGTGTCATCCTCTCGTAGGCGTCGTAGACATATCCCAGCCCAGAGTCGTACCCAAGGCTGGGCTCCCGTTGCCCACGGCTGCCGTATTGCTGTGGCTGGGCGGCCATGTCTGAACGTCGCAGGGTCGGTGAAGAATCCCCGGAGTCGGAACCGGAGCCTGAGGCCCGGCGGGCAGAGCAGTGGTGAAGTGGGTCAGGCGTGTGGGCAGATGTTGGGGGGAGTGTGGTGCCAGGGAAGATGCTGGAGAGGGGCTTGGGCTCACAGACAATGGGCGAGGAGAAGGGGCTGCCCAAGGAGGAGCGCAGGGGTGGCCGTGTGGGCGAGGATGAGCTGGCACCCTGGAGCGGAGACTGAGCACGGGATGGCACCGAGCTCACACGGCGCATTACACCTGCCGTCCCCGCTCCCTGATACATACACACACACATACACCCACACCCACACACACATGCACAGATCCTATGAATAAACTTAAAGTACTCTTCCACCATATTCAAGCAAAAGTACATACAAAAATTTCAGTAGTGTTTATAACACACACAAACAGGTATTAGCAAACCCAAGGATTCATGCATGCAGACATATATACACACAGCACCTAACAGAAAAATATCATTATGCATGTCATAGACAGACTACGCATGTGCTTAAGTAGGGCCCTATGAAATCATTTTTTTCTCAAATTCTGTGATTTCGGTTTTGGTCCTAAATATGCATGCACACTGCATTATGCTTTGCGGCAAAATTAAAGGTAGACTAATTTGATAAACACGTAGCACACTTATTATAATGAGGACATTGCAATCACAGTGGTTTCATCCACAACCACAAAATGTTTTTTTTTGCCATGGATGTCTTTTTGCATGTGTTTGTCAAAGTTACTAACATTTTCTGGGAGTGTACCTCCTGGCTTGCAATGTTTACAAGAAATGAACGGCCTATCGTTTTTATTTTTCCAACAGTATGTTACATTGTATATACATAAAACAATCTTCCACAACCTCACGCCTTGCATCTGATGATTTCGTTGCTGATTTAATCATAACCTGGATAGAGCTGCTGGTGGTTGTTTTACTAGCCCTGTTCTTAATCACTTTGAATTTGACATGGTCATTGCATGTGTCTTTGTGGGTTAATGTTGACAACCAACACAAGAATAGTTGCACAAACTTAAATATTCCTGACATGGCAAAATAGCATTTACACTGAAGAGTTTATGCTTGTTGTAAGGAGTTTTAGACTGATAAATGCTGATGGAAATAGTGGATTTTAAATATCAATACAAGAAATATGCTAATTCCACCTGATTCCGCAGTGATAACAAAATTCCGTTTTAATGTGTAGATTCCGCGATTCCATTTGTATTTTCCGCATCGTGGAAATAATAGGACCCTACTTAAGTGTACATGTTTGTTTGTGTGTGAGTGCATGTGTTATTGTCCATAATTGCCTTTGTTGTCCACTTGACCTCTCATAATAGTCTGCACCTGCTTGCCAAGCGTGGAGCTGCCACTGGGCGCAGAGCTTGTTGACTGTGACCTTCCTTCTGACCTGCCTGGGGTGGCACTGTTGCTATAGTAACCACTGACTTCCTGGTAGCCACTGTCCGAATAAGAGTTCATCTGCGTGGAACTGCGTGAGTTCCCCACTGACCCTGCAAAAGACAAATAAAAACAAGAAGGGAATAGTGGTAGAAAGTTAAAAAAGGTAAGATGAAAAAACAAACATACAATATTAAATGATTAACCAAAAAAAGTGATAGGACAGGACTAATGCTCCATGTTGTCTTGTTTTTCCTACACTAGCCTGATATATCCATTACATGCTTTTAAAGGCACAGCAAACTGTACATGAAGCCATCGGCATCTTCATGTGGAACTGCAAAATTGTATTTATTCTAGCTATTTTTGGAGCTTAAAAGCACTGCTATAAGCACTTAAGAAAACATACTGTTCAATATTAATTAAGAATCTCAGCAGGCATTCCCCATGCAGCATTCAGAGTGGGTTATGCAGGGTGTTGTAACTAACTGTAGAGTGCTTATTGACGGACCCTCACTTTCATGCAGGGAAACCTGCTCCAAATCAGGGGAGTAGAGAGAGAGGTGGTCCTGTTCACCTCTGACCCCAAACGAGGGCAAATGGGAGGCCTCCGCTCCCTGGGGCTGCGCCTCTCCCACAGCCTGTGCATCTGAGATGAAGACGGCATATGTGATTGCACAGAAACAGGGCATTTATCTTTTCCTTAGGTTAGATTGTGTGTGTGTGTGTGCGTGCATGCGTGCGTGCGTGCGTGTCTGTCTGTCTGTCTGCATGCCTGTGAGTGTGTGTGTGTGTGTGTGTGAGAGAGAGAGAGAGAGACAGAGAGAGAGAGAGAGAGAGAGAGAGAGAAATTGTTTGTTGTTTTAATTGAATGAATCTGATTACAGTTTTGACAGTTTTGGGCATGTCTGAAAAATGCGCTTGTTTAGTTCACAGATTCCTGAGTTTGGCAACAAGTAAGCCAAGTGATTAATACATTACAGTTCTGCATCATCTAGTAAAGGCAGACTGTACATTAAAAGGACAAGCTTTTTTATTAAATGTTATTGAATATACCATCAAAGAGATTTCCGTGAAAGCCTAATGCCACCAAACATAAACATATGTGTTTTCCTGCGTTAATGTGTTTCTGTATTTGTGTTTGTTAAGCAAACTCTGTTTCTATGTCTGCATGTTTGTATGTGTGTGTGCACATGCTTAGACAGCAGCACTATTCGTGACTATTGCAGCTTAAAGACTTAACACGTCACCCGTTGTAACCAGCATCAATAATGCAGCAAAAGACATATGCTTTGGACAATTGTTAGTGTGTGTGTGTGTGCGAATCACCCATGAGCTGAGTGAGCTGATGCAATGCATGCAACAGGCAGCAGCCAGCAATAGCTGAATGTGGTGGCCGTAAAAGCAATTGGGCTTTCAGCCATGATGCATGCATGCACACGCACACACACAGACAGACAAAGACACACACACACACACACACACACACACACACACACATCCACCTTTGTGCATTTAAGGCTACCAGCAAAAGGTCTCACAATTAGCTGCAACACTGGTACATGAGGCGGAATTTGTTTATTCCAGCATCCAGATAGAAGACAACCACACAAAGAACTTACATTGCCCGTAATATGACATTAGGTTACTTTACAATAAGCAGACACTTTTATACAAAGTGACTTACAATAGAGGACACAAATCAAGCTATATGTAAGGGGCAACAGAGTAAGCAAGAACGTAACAAAGTACAGAGTACAGAGCAAGCAAAAGCAAGGACAGTGCTGGTAAGTGGAGGTTAACTTCTTGTACTTTGTTATGCTCGTGCTTGCTCAACACTCCCAGCCTTGTGCGAGTCAACTTTGGATTCAGTATTATATTCAACACTGCATTCCCAATTGACAAAAATCATTGTTTAAATAATTGTAAGCCTGATCCTGGTGATTGACCATTATACATTATCACATATCACATTCAAAGCGAATATGTATCCCTTATAAAAAACGTGTGTAACAAAGAAGGATGCCTGTTGATGGCATTTAGGACATTTGCTGTCTTTCCTTTAGCAGATACCAACAAACCAGCATGACTCAGAGCATGATGTGACCAGTCTGAGTGTGGATCAAGCATGGTGCTTATATGAGAGTGTGCAATCTGTTGAGAGATGCGCCACTCATCATTCAACAAGGAGAACAGCAGTTTAAGAAAAAAACAAGTCACCATCTGTGAGAAAGACTGAACTTCTACCAGTCACAAAAGCATAAGCAAAATACAGCCTGTATCAGGTAATCAGTATTTAGTAAGAATGAGAAAACAGTGTATAAAACTGACCAAACTTGTTCTTAGAAGCACAAGATGTGTGCCATTAAAAAAAAACAATCTTTCAAGTGTTCCATGGACATAACATCAGTTCAAGGCTTTAATTCCCGCCCAGTCATCAGATTTTTACCTGGATGTAGCACTGACTATGTGACAAAAGAGCATTTTTATTTAAAATGATCTTTCCTAAAGGCTGCAGGGAGGTAATTACAGAGACAAAGACACAGAAGAGAGAGAGAGAAGAGATAGATAGGGAGAGAGAGAGGAAGAGAGAGGGAGGGGGAGAGAGAGAATAAAGACAGAGAGAAAAAAATAGGCCGAGTATGGGAGGGAGAAAATAGACAATTAGAGAGAGAAACAGACAAAGAAAGTGAGTGTCTGTGTGAGAGAGAGAAGTGAGAAAGATAGAGAGAGGAAGAGTGAGAAAGGTGGCCGATGGTACCTGCTGATCTCCAGGGAAATGACTTCTCTGACGAGCTGGGCACGATGGGAAGGAGAGCCAAGGAGGTGGCAGAAGATGAGAGAGGCGAGGGAGGGGGCAGTGGAGAAGGCACAAAGAGAAAAGAAAGAACAAAAGAGAGGAAGAGTACAGAGTGGTACAAGAGAGCAAGAGGACAGAGACACAGAAAATGAGAAAGAGAGAGGGAGGAGAGAGGATAGAGAGAGGGAGAGAGAGAGAGAGAGAGGGAGAAAGAGAGTGAGAGGGAAAAGAACATGAGAAAGAAATTGTCAGTCCAGCAATAAGCACTTTGCTTTCCTAGCCTCTGCTGACAGGATTTAGTTTCTTTCTCTTTAAGTATTGAAAATGTATGACAAAGTAAAGTATTTAGCACACAAGCATATTTGCCAAAGGTGGAGAGAGCACAAGAAAGACAGGGAAAACAAAGACAGATACAGGCAGCAGTCTTTCAGACAGCGCATGTACATGGACTAATAGATAAAAGTAGCATTAGCACGGATACACATTTGAAGTAGATCATAATGCATGCATTTCCTAAGACATTGTCATGGCTTTCAGAAAACACAAAAATGTCTTACATTGAGAGATATAGAAACAAAAAAGGTGACAGAAAGAAAATGTGAAACAGAATGACAGTCACAAACATGTGACGTGGTACAGGTGACAGCTGACAACAAAACACACACACACACACACACCAGGGATGGAAATTAACCACCCGCCAAATGCGGGTAAATATGAGTGTTGGCGGGTGAATTTTGCCATTTTACCTGCCACTGTGGCGGGTGTGCAAATGCATTCAGCCAAGTTCGATATAGTCTATGAATGCACTCTGTCACGCATGTTGTAGCGTAAGCTATCAGTTAGTAGATAGGGCAGGTGCATATAAGTTTACTATTTATTGATAAGCAAGACTCACGGAGCGTTTCTTGGCATCCAGCACAGGCGCGCATGGTTATTTCAAATATGATCTAGGCAACTTTCTGTTCACCATTTTGAGGTAGGCTAATGAAAGCTCAGTCATGATGATTATAGCCTAACTGTCCAAACAGGAATACATCAGTATATTGCCTTCTCACGTTGATGATAACGCCATATGCGCACAAGTTCATTCCAAAAACTAACATGTGATGTTAACGTAACCTAGCGCCAACAAAACCGATTTCAGAAGTCGACGTGTCCATTCCCAAAGCAAAGCAAACAACTTACGTATGTCACTGAACGCAAACAAAAAAATGCACCTTGCAAGACACATCTCTTGCAGTAGGCTAGAGACCTTCCCATGTCGGCCTTCCTAACTCTTCACCTTTAGCTATCTGCTAACTCTAAAGGTAGGAGGGGTAGTTCTCTTTGCAGAGGACAGGACTATAAAGGTTAACTGACATGATGTAGAGAAGGAAGTCATTGGCACATCTGTTCCCCATACCGGAGTTGCTGTAAGGTCACAGGTTCGAGACTGGGTCTGACTGCACAGGAGGACCTTGGTTACAGTGGTGCTGTGAACCCGTTTGGGAGTGAGGTTTAGGGGGTGAGTGTAACAGATGCCATCTAGCACAGCTCAGTGTAGAACGTTAGTAAACCTTCCTCCTGACACCCCGAAAAGATACGCTACTAACTGAGCTAATAGCATGGCTTTTAGCTCACTAGTTAAGGCGGTCTCTCTTCCATACCAGAGTTGCCCTGAGGTCGCGAGTTCAAGACTGGTTTGAGACTGGGTCTAGACTGTGCAGGAAGACTTGTTTACATTAGAATGTCAGCATGTTTTAACATTGAATAAAGCATTGGATATAAACGATGTAATATATTGTCTAGTGGAGGAATTAAGCATGTACGTGTATTTGTATGTGCATGTGTGTGTCTGTGTGTGAGTGTGTGTGTGTGTGTGTGTGTGTGTGTGTGTGTGTGAGTGAGAGAGAGAGAGAGAGAGGGAGAGAGAGAGAGAGAGAGAGAGAGAGAGAGAGAGAGAGGGATAATCAGAAGGCAGACACGGATGGCCAACAAGAGGTCTGGAAGCAGCTGAGGGAAATGGGAGTCATTCCAACATGATGTCAGGGGTCAAGTTGTGACAGGATGTTACAGACAATAAAAAGGGCTGACAAGCCTGTGCTCCCCACACCTGACTAAACGCCACCAGCACTGCCTCACACACCAGGGTATGATGTAACATGGCAGCTGAGAACCCACACACCCAGCCACACACACACATCTACATGCAGACATTTGAAAGAAGACACTCATCCACAAGTGCAAATACAATTCAGTTAGACAAACACACACACATTCACACTTTTACAAATGTGTTTCCTAGCATAATAATGCACCTATGTGCATTTGAATTTATTCGCATACAAGCCCAGCATACTTTTTAAACACCATGCATTGACTGCCTCCCACGCATGTCACACACATTTAAACACACTGTATAGACAGTGCACAAATACATACACACACATTTGCACAGATTCTCTTTTTCTAAACAATCAAAACAATCGGCACCAACAAATACACAGCACATAAGTAAGAACAGAAAGATACTTACAAGCGTTCTAAACACAACAAAACACATCTTCAGACCCTTCCGATTACCTCGGAGAGGCAGATATATCCACCTCTCTGTATTTCTGTGTGTGTGTCTGTGTGTGTCTTTCCCCTGACTACTAACGGAGGACAGAGACAGACAGAGAGAGAGAGAGAGAGAGAGAGAGAGATAGAGAGAGAGAGAGCGTCTAATTCTGCCAGATGGAGGCTAGCCCAGCACGCTAGGGGGACTGCAGCGGACTGAGGCTCAGAACAAGCACACCCATAACATCTTGTGATCTGCCATTATGCCAAAGCACCAACACTGAATTAGAACAGAGCCCAGCCCACCACACACAGTCAGGGGCCCTGTACACTGCACCGGGTACGCTTCCAACTACCACAGCCTGGGACCAACTGGAGCACAGCCTAACATAGCCTAGTCTAGCTTAGCCGTGTCAGCTAGGAAACAGGATGAGGTAATGTTGTGGGGGTGTGTGAGGGCTCAGAGAGTGTGTGGTTTGTGAGTGCAAGCATGAGAGTGTGTATGAGTGTGTGTCTGTGTTCAATGAGTGAGGGGTGTGTGTGTGTTTCAATTAATGAGCAGTTGTGCTAGTATACATATGTGTGCATGTGTTTGTGAGCATGTTTCATTGGTCTGTTGTGGCACTGTGTTGTTTGATCTAGTTGTGCAATGACCCCAAATAAGAGCACACATCCTGATGGTCTTACAAGATCCACTGTGTTGTGAAAATCGCAACAATAAATTGCATTTTTACACACCACCAGCACCTGGCATGCATACCATTAAAATGCACCTAAAATGTTCATGGAGGCACAGAGGTTCATGGGAAATGTAGCTTTCATGGATTCTGTAGTGGGGTACTACTGATACCTGATGCTGGCAGCTCCTGGTGACTCCGCCCCTAGCCTGCATCGCTCAAGCTGGTTGGCCACAATTTGACGCTCTGCCTCCAACTCCCGGGTCAGCCTCTCAAACTGCAGCTCCTATGAACAAAACTTCAACATTTAAACACTGAATCCCAAAACACCAGCTGAATGAGGTTTTTTTTTGTTTGTTTCTGTTGCCATTCAGTTTACATAAGAGTCATGCTTAAAAACAGATCTTCATCAGATGTCAGCTGAAAATATACTTGGAACACCACCTCACTTAAATTAATAAATAACAGGGCTAGGCAGGAAGGCAACAGAAACACTGCCACTTTCTCGTACAAGTCCTTTAGTTAAGTGTCGACAATGTTAATCATACCACTCAAGTGTAACTTGTATCAACTGGCAAACACTATATCATTCAATTAAGGTTATTAAGCAAAACAGAAATATGATCACCTCATATGATTAGGAGGTATTGATAACTCACCTGGTGAATTATCACATTGAAGGTTATAATCATACTGATTCAACTCCAATGAATGATTCTGATTTTATAAGCATGGTTCAGAAGTGAGCTGAATATCATTTCACCGTTTGAAGATGGCAGTAAAAATGCAAATAATGATCTCCTGACTGCAAGCAACAATTTTCCAAATACATTTATTTGCTCCTATGTAATTTTTGATGAGTGAACTCCCCCTTAAATAACTTTCCTTTGATATTTAAAATGGTGACTCCTGTGAAGACATTTCTCAGCAACAGCCGCCTAGTCGGTTTAGACCAGAGATGTATGTTTGTTAAGGGTTCTGTATTCATGATATATTTGTTATAGCAACATATGTGAGCCACAAACTGCTAACATTACAGAGTCAGACATTTGTTGCACATTTCCACACACTGCAAAGACTACTGTACACAATCCAAGTTGCTCTGTAGTGGTCAAAACAACTTCTGAAATAATGGTAAGTGGATTCAAGTTCAATATTGAGTACTGAGTATTCATACATGTGCCACACAGTAAAAACTGCTGATCTACACTGATATAAGAGAACATCCTATTGATATAAGGGAATAGTAACTGGGAGTCAGATGCGCTTCCAACCTCGATTGGTGCTCACGGTCCAGGACACAATGTACAGTATTACAGTATATTTATTATAATCCCATTATTTATCCTGCACATTACATTGCACCTTTTCCTCATCATATGTACTGTATATTTTTTGTATATTATATATTGTTTTGTATATTACTGTCTTTGTACATTATTATACTCTACTTGTTTATATGTTTATATAAACATATGTTTATATGTTTATATTGCCCAGTATGTACAGCATATAACGTGACTTGCAGATTGTTGTCCCTGTTGTACAGTAAGTCTTATACATCACTTTTGTCTATTGATTTACATCTTAGTGATGTATAAGACTTTTATGTTGAATGTATACAGAGAGTCAAATGCCAAATTACTTGTACAGTGCCTGACAAAAGTCTTGTCGCTTATCCATTTTGTAGAAATAAAAACTTATAACCTTACTTTTAATTAATCCATTGGTTTTAGAAATGTCTCATATGTCTCCTAAATTATGTTAATATACTGAAAATAAATTTGCTTTACTGAAGAAAGATTGATAATTTAATGAACACAGAAAGGTCAGATTTTGGCAAGACAAAAGGGCTTGTCAAAAACATCTCCAGTCCATTCAAGTCCACTTTGTACTTGACGCTGAGACACATTGAAGGTGTCAGCCACCTCAGCAGTGGATCTGGTCTTGTTGTCAGGGGGCAAGTTGGAGTTGATGTGAAGGTCTGGTATGCTGGGGTTCTTTTTATACACATCCACTAATTAATTGATCAATAACTGATCACAGGTGAGGCTGTAATCTAGGATTGGGTATATCATATGACAAGGCAACAAGACTTTTGTCTTGCCAAAATCTGACTTTTCTGTGTTCATTAAATGATCAATCTTTCTTCAGTGAAGCAAAATTATTTTAGTATATTGAGCATAATTTGTGAGGGTTTTTAGCTTTCATATGAGACATTTCTACAACCAATGTATTAATTAAAAGTCAGGTTATAAGCTTTTGTTCCTACAAAATGGATAAGCGACAAGACTTTTGTCATGCACTGTATATGTAAGTATACTTGGCCAATAAATCTGATTCTGATTGTGATCTGTCAAATGCACCTACTACAGTCTATACATTTTGGCAATGGCCAGGTGAAAATTAAAGAAGATAACAGAAATCATTTGAAAATTTTACTGATCCTAATGGCTGAATGGCCGATCCTTGTGACATCCTTGTGTGGAACAATCTGAATTCTACTGTACCAGTATAATTGTATTTTTATCAAATTATATTAACAAGGCATGTGAAGCAGTGAAGATAAAAAAAACTTGACATTTTTTATTATTATTCTTAAGTCATGTGACCTTTTCTTTTCTGGTGGTGTTTGTTTCACCAAAATCTTTCTCTTGTATTTAGTTTTAAACTTGTTGGTATTGGTTGTATTTTGTGTTATAGCGCCCTCTAGTGGCATGTGAATGATGCATTTTGTATTGCTGCATTGTTTCTTTCTTCAGTCTGTGTTCTACTCGGCTGGGAGAGGTACTTGTTTCAGCAGCTCTGACATATCAAATGTAATCGAAGCAATATAACGTCACTTGAGTTGCATTTTCCATATTTAACATGAAAATTATAGCTAGTGTTTGTGAAAACTGTTGTTATTTGTGAGTCGTTTGCTCTTGTTTCGAATTTTGAGAGCACAAGATAGCTAACAAGCTAATTGCGTTGTTTTGAGTAGCACTAGCCTTTTGTCCTCGTATTTAGAGCCTGTGTATGTCCGTATATGTGTTTCTCATGTTAGGCCTGCTAGACATTGAGTGTGAGGTGCTGTCTCCCAACACTTGTGCTCATTTGTGTTTTGAAGGTATGTACTCCCAATGCCACGAGTTGTTTTAACTATGTTGATTTGTTGAAACTGTATTTTTTTTATTAAAAGACCATGTGTTTTTTATGAAAGACCATGTGTTTTATTAAGTAGGCTATGTGTACTTAATACAGTAGCAGTGTGTACGTTATTGGTGTAGGATATTCTACTAATGATTTAATGATCTACAGAACATTATTTTAATATAATTAAATTTTCTTAAGAAACTTGATATTGTAACTATTCTTCAGTCTGTGTTCTACTCGGCTGGGAGAGGCCTGCTGGACATTGAGTGTGAGGTGCTGTCTCCCAACACTTGTGCTCATTTGTGTTTTGAAAGAAAATAAAGCGTTTGAAAAAGGAACAGTGTCAGCGTCACTTCTCCTTCCTCCTGTGCACCGGAACACAACGCAGGGGTAGCCGGTGCAGCAGTGCGTTCCGGCTACAATGGTGCCGTGACCCGGATGATTTTATCCCAGATCATCACCAGAGTGATCGCATACATTGTTCCAACTATTCATATCATTGCATAATATAGTGTGGTTTATGACAATTTATTTTCAATTTGGGTTATTCTTACATTTTTGTTCCAAGTGTTTCCCTACACAACACTGGTTAAGACATATTACATATAGCATAATACATCACATAATATAAGATGTAACGCTGGTCAGTTACGTTTGTAAAGACAATTTCAACATGGCTGAGGGTAATGACATGGGTGTACCTCTTAACTGGGATGAAGGTGGTAATCTGGTGGGTGTAGGCAGGGGTAAGCTATTGGGAGACATGGAATCGACTCCGGTTAGGGGTGTTCATGAAATAGGAAACCCTGTATCATCCTCTACATACCTGGTAACTGATTCACCCACCCCTACACAGCACATGCCTAGTCTGATGAATTTTCCAGGCGTAGGGAGGGGTGTTAATACAGTAGGTCGTCCTGTATCTTCATTCACCCACATGCACACTGATGAGCCCCCAAGTCCAGGTGTAAACACTGCAGAACTAGGACATCTCATTACACAGTTGGCACACCAAATAGGTGAGAGCATCGCAAGTCAACTGAATAAGTCTGTCGGTAGTCAACGCAACCAGCCCACTCCCACACCTAGTTTGAACATGGGCCAAGGGCATCCTGATTTAAGCACTACTGGAGTTAAGCTAGTGATGAAGTCAGGTGTCAGAGAGCCACCGTACTTCAAGGGTGATGGGACTGACAAGCACACAGTGCATGAGTGGGAAGAAATTATGGATGTCTACCTGAAAAAGAGGTGTGTGCCACCACAAGAGTACTTTCAGGAGATAATTTCCAGACTCATGGGAAAAGCCAGAGACATTGTTAAACTTACACTACGTAGTATTCCATCCTTACAGCCCACTGAGAATCTTAAGCTTGTCTTTGATATACTCAAGCAGCATTTTAGTGAAGTCACTTACTCCTCAATGCCTCTAGCAGCTTTTTATAACACACTCCCTCTGAATGGAGAAAGCCCAATGGACTACTCGATCCGCTTGAACAAAGCCGTAGATGTCGCCGATGAGTGTCTGAGGAGACAGGGGCGAAACATTGAAGATCCCTCTCATTAAGTCACTATGATGCTGGTGAAACACTGCCCTGATCCAACCCTTGCAAGTGTCCTGAAGTGTAAAACAGCAGAGAAGTGGACAGCAAATGAGATCCAGGAGCACCTCATTGAACACCAGAGGGAGGCTCGAACCAAGTCCCAGGTCAGGCCAGTTCGACAGAGAGTGTTTACATTCAGTCTTTGATTAGCCTGTTGGATCGTGTGCTGGAGGAGAAGGCTCAGACGGCAGCAGTTCAATCATCCTACAAGGGGCCAGTAAACACTTTCCAGAGGAAGTGCAGAGTGTGTCAGTCCATTGAGCATTCAACAACGGCACACTGTAGGCAGGAGAATCTGTGCATGGCAGCAAGCCAGGTCAGTGGAAGAAAGATTGCCAGCAGCGTCGGCTTACATTCAATGGCACACCACGACAGGCCCAGACACAGCCCCAAGACCAGCAAAATGGCGCACATTTAAACTAGGTGGCCCGCATTTGGTGAGGGGGTGTGTGGGCATTGAAACATCAACCCTCGAAGGAAATGAAGAATTAAAAGAGATGTATGTGAATGTTTGTAAAGTAATGCCAGATAATTGTAAAGTAATTGTACAGAACATTCAGGCTGTTGAGCTGTTTGGTGAATTGTTCCATGCCCCAGTGACGATCAGTGGTTCTCTCCAGCTACAAGGATTGCTGGATATGGGGTCAATGGCCTGCACAATCAGTGAAGAAGCAGAGCAGAGACTCATATCAGAGAACGTCCTAGCTCAGCAGCAAGAATCAGTAGAGCGCATTATCCTTGTGGGCTGTGGGGGAGTACAGGTGAGCCCCAAAGGCATGTATGACATGGAATTGAGTCTGTATGGTGTGAAGTGCATGGTCCCGGTCTTGGTGGTACCAGGCCAGAGAGATGAGATCATCGTGGGGACCAACATGTTGAAGTATGTGCTGCGCCAGCTGAAAAATGACAACAACTACTGGAAGCTAATCTCATGAAACACACAGGGGGCTTCGGAATGTGAGCAGTTTTTAGAGATGATGGCCAGCCTCATGAGGTGGAGGGGTGCAGATGTGCCAGAAAAAGTGGATACGGTGAAGCTGACCCAAACCGTGACTCTCCCCAGACAAGAGTACCTATTATTGGGCAGATTGCCCAGTAGTGTGCCGATGTCACCCGGGAGCACAGTCATGGTGGAATCGTCTACCTCCAGGTGTGTGCCTCATGGTATTATGGTCGGCAGAGTGATCACGCCTCTGTGGGGGGATGGCTGGACCCCAATGAAAGTAACTAACATCACAGACAAACCACTCACCCTAAGAAAGAACTCCAAGTTGGCAGATGTCTCTCCGTGTGTGGCAGTTGAAGATACTGTATCTCACTGTCTCAAGGCAGCTGCCTGAGAGAGAATGACCTGGTTGAGATCACTCAAGCCCAAAACAGCGACACCTACAATCTCAAACAGCGGCTTCAGAAGTGCGGTTTGGGAGATGTTGATGTTGTCTGCTGTGAGGTGAGCCCGCCCATGAAGGCCCAGTTGGTGACACTGCTGGAACAATATCATGATGTCTTCTCAAAGCACGATTTGGACTGTGGAGAAGCCAAAGACTTTGTACATAGGATCTGACTCACAGATGACCGCCCTTTCCGCCTTCCATATCGCAGAGTGCCACCAGCACATTACCAAAAGCTGCGGCAAGTTCTCACTGAGATGGAAGAGCAAGGAATAATACGCAAGTCTATGAGTGAGTACGCTTCCCCTCTTGTAATGGTCTGGAAAAAAAATGGTGACCTTCGCATATGCACAGATTTCCAATGGCTAAATGCGAGAACCATCAAGGACACTCACCCTCTGCCTCACCAGTCAGACTGTCTGGCCGCTCTGGGTGGAAATACGGTCTTCAGCACCATGGATCTCACCTCAGGTTTTTATAACTTACCTATGCATGAGGATGATAAAAAATACACAGTCTCTAGGCCTCCACAAATATAACAGAATGCCACAGGGGCTTTGCAACAGCCCAGCCTCGTTCATGAGGATGATTTTGAGCATCTTCAGTGATTTAAACTTCAGTAGTCTGCTGTGTTACCTGGATGACCTACTGGTCTTTGCCCCGTTCGAACAAGAGGCCCTCCAAAGACTGGAGGTTGTCTTCCAGAGACTCAAGAGAGAACAGACACTAGGAAAACCAATAAATTGGTGTGAGGAGTGCTGCTTCACTTTTTGCACACAACGCAGGTGCTCTTTGGCTCAAGGAAAATAGTCTCTTGAAAATGTTTTGACTTATCTTCGTGGTGTCAGTTGTGAATTTGTCCAAAGTCAAAAACTGCCAAGGCACACTGCTTGCTGTAGTTAAAAAGCCTTTAATGTGGGTGGCTGACGCGTTGCGACTATAGTGTCTTCTTCAGAGCATATTTACTAACTAACTCTGAGTCCCTATAACAAAGAGAAGGCACAAACAATCAAGTGAAGCTAAGTGGCAGGTGCTGTGGCTCCACCTTTGACTCAGTCAATTGGTCAATAGGAAGTAGGTTGCATCCCATACCACACATAAAAATATCTTGCTGTTATTGTGGCATACCACCCAAATCTATAACATGTTTAGCTGGGCCTAGAATGTGTGTCAGTGTCCCATTTCATGTCATAACCAGTGGCGGGTGGTGGAAAAAATGGTTGGTGGGGCATGAAGGTAGACATCGTGAGCATATGTACTACCACTAGTGGATTTTTTGGATGCAATTTCCTGCATTCTAGTGCATTTTGGGGTAGCCCGTTTCACATAGCAAATGCAAAATCCATTCTTCCATTCAGCTTACATTGTCAGTTGCATGACCTTAATATATACTAGTAAAATGACAATTGCAAAGTGATAATGAAATGTAGTCTTACAATGAAAGTACACAGCGCTACAGTGCTGCGCCCGCAGCGTGAAATAAAAAGGGCAATTAAAATCTTTTATTTGTAATGCTCTCAAACTTTTTTCACATACTTCCATAGACTTGAGCTTTGTCGGCGCCCCAGAGTGGGAGGGCTTTCGCTCACTGTACAACAATCAGCAAACAATCATCTCACATTAAAGTCAATACACTCTCACTGGTGGTTATGGTGGAACGGTACGGTTTCTTGTTATTGTTAATATGATGAATTTTTTTAATCCCTCACACGTTGGGAGGGCGTCGCCTGTGTGCCCTTAATAAAATGGCCGCCGCTGCGTCTCACTTCAGATTTCTTTTAAAATTACCAGATGAGTGTGGAGCATATTTAACTCCGCCAAGGAGGTTATGTTTTCGACGGCGTTGGTTTGTCCGTTTGTCTGTCTGTTTGTGAACAACATAACTCGAAAAGTTATGGATGGATTTTGATGACATTTTCAGGATAGGTTAGAAGTGGCCTAACTTAGAACTGATTTGATTTTGGTGGTGATCCGGATAACCATCTGGATCCAGGAATTTTTTATTCAGTCAAGTTACCAGTGTAGCATGGAATCTACAGAGACTTTTATTTTGAAAGGAGGGAATATAGGTTGGTACGGAAATGAGGCTGCTGTTGCGGGTCAAGGAGTTGTTGAGTTTTGGTTAGAGGGTTCAGTGAAAGACAGAGGACAGTTAGAGTGGTAGGGGTCAGCAGCCCAGTAGTTCATGTTGGCAGTGGAAATTAGCTGAAGTACTTTCCTGCACCGAAGAGCCAACCAAGTTCTTGTGAGCATGAGTGAACGAACCGTCTTAATGTGAGAATGACAATAAGGTGGAGACGTAAGCTGCCTTGGCGGAGGTCTGCGCTCTCTGAGTGCTTTTCTAGTTATTGAATGTAACTTTACAAAACCAACAGGAATATTTTTCTGAACTGTATGGAACTTTGTGGTGATAGGGACTTTACATTGCGCTTATGTCGTTTTCTCTACCCTGCCCTAATCGACTGAACTAGCAAATCTATCTGGCTAATTTTCATGTCAGAACAGTAATTACTCGTAGGCCTAATTGTTTAACATGTAAGCAACAACAACCCCTTACAAAAACCCTAATAGAAGCTAATCTCTTCCAAAAAAGCTGCTCATAATGTTTGTAGTGGCAGTAACTTCTAGCTCTACATGCCACTAATGGAGCGGGTGAATAACAACCAGTCTGATGCGACAAAATCTTCCAACTCAAAAATCTTCGTTTAAAAAGTTTACTGATGAAATAGACAATACAAACAAACAACTTCTTTAGTTATACACTTAAACTATTCGGTGGTTCTCTCGTGGGTTGGTGCGTGTGGTCAGAAAACTGTATCACCTCCACCCGACCTTCTAATGAAAAATTGCACACGTCACATGACCTATACTACATGGTATCTTGCGTGCATTACATCTAGTGATGTAACAAAATAATTATATTAATAAAAAATACATTTCTCAGTTTGGCTCTGACAATGTTAATCTCTGATCCCTGCTCAGTGCCTAACTTTTGACACTTGCTCATCTCGCTGCTGTACGCTACGTCACAATCGCAAGTTTCAGACTACAAAACGCTGCTCCGCTCCCTCCGCAGGCATTTCAGCACATTTCTTAGGCAAAATTCGATGAATGTCTGAAAGTTGAGCTGCATTTTACCATGTAGTGGCAAACGTCTGGAAACAAAAATATTTCTCCATACTCTTATTTTAATTTTCCATACTTTTTCAGACCTGGAAAACGCTAAAATCAAATTCCATATCTTTCCATACTGCGTAGGAACCCTGTTAAGTCTTAAAGGGGTCAGATTTAGTACATAGTTCGATGTAAAATGTAGTTTTTTGGGGAAGAGGCATTTTATCCAAGCTCAGGACCATTATTTGACACTGTCCTCTTATCCCCTGGGTCATAAATGAAAGGATAAGGCCATTGTCTAGAGCAGCAAACTCTGAATTTAGCTAAACTACAGCCTGTCTTTTGCTTTCCCCCTTACCGGCTTATCATAAATAATGTCATCCTCGCTGTGCCTTCAGGTAAGGCAAATCATAAACCCTATCTCTTTTTATTGATTTTCCTTTGTTTGTGCCGGACGCCAGACAGAAATAAATGGGCAGTTGGAGGATATAGCTGCAGACTCATCCACAGTACTTACACTTGTCATCTTCTTACTCTTTGGTAGAAAAAAATCCAGCAAAAGCCACACTGAGAATGCTTTACTTACTGTTTTTAAGCAGGGACCATCACACCAGCTTGAAAAAAATGATAAATGGAAGAAGAAATGGCCTATCTTATCTCGAATCATCATATGTTAATATGCATTTCTTAACACAACTAGTGCAACCTGCACCACAGTCAAAATGTTTACTTTTTGCCTCTGTCAGTACAAGGAGAAAATCTAGTCAGTTAGCCATTGCGTTTAAACAAAGTAGTCAGATAACTTTGTCATGTTGTAAATTACTCTTTAGGTTTTTTCTAATGCAAAACAAGACTAGAATCTTGCTAACACTGGCTGACTGCAAAACTGTAAAAACAATCTCATTAATACCTTTTTGTACTTAAAGCAGCACTATGCAGCTTTTTTGAATTAATGTTCTTCTTCAGTCGGTAGATGCTTAAATGAGTCAGAATACCATGCTTGCAATATCTGGGTATCCGTTGTGGCACCCTCAGACTCACAACGTCTCAAATATTGTGAGAAGCAGGATCACGTTAAACTCTAAAGAAATTCTGACTTTACTTTCCTCAGGTGCATATGACTACTTTCGAATTCGCTAGTTACTTTGATCAGTTGACTTGAAAACACATGCACAGGATGAGGGGAAGTGAAAACAGTTTTTTGACAAGAGTGTCCATTTACTTGTAGACAGTAGGGGGAGCTTTATTGAGAAAAAATACTCAAAGTTGCATAGTGCTGCTTTAAGATGTGCAATGATAACCACGAGTGACAAAAAGTAAATACAAATACAGGACAGAAGTTATGTTTTAACTTACGTCACCCAACCAATATCAGCCAGTTCTGAGTGAAGACAGGTTAAAAAGGTTGCAGCAACAGTAGTCAACAATGGGCAGGAAGAGCATAGGTTTGACCTTACATGATCTTACCTTTTTTCTTTTTCAATACATTTTTGCTATATGCTGAGAAACTGCTGATTTCACTGAGTTATGACATCTATTTTTTTATTACCTCCGCCAAGGAGGTTATGTTTTCGACGGCGTTGGTTTGTCTGTTTGTCTGTTTGTTTGTGAACAACATAACTCGAAAAGTTATGGATGGATTTTGATGACATTTTCAGGATAGGTCAGAAGTGGCCTAACTTAGAACTGATTTCTTTTTGGTGGTGATCCGGATAACCATCTGGATCCAGGACGGCGTTGGTTTGTTTGTCTGTTTGTCTGTTTGTTTGTGAACAACATAACTCGAAAAGTTATGGATGGATTTTGATGGAATTTTCAGCATAGGTCAGAAGTGGCCTAACTTAGAAGTGATCTGTTTTGGGTGGTGATCCGGATAACCATCTGGATCCAGGATTTTTTTATTCAGTGAAGTTACCAGTGTAGCATGGAATCTACAGAGACTTTTATTTTGAAAGGAGGGAATATAGGTTGGTACGGAAATGAGGCTCCTGTTGCGGGTCAAGGAGTTGTTGAGTTTTTGGTTAGAGGGTTCAGTGAAAGACAGAGAAGAGTTAGAGTGGTAGTAGTGAGCAGCCCAGTAGTTCATGTTGGCAGTGGAAATTAGATAAAGTTCTTTCCTGCACCGAAGAGCCAACCAAGTTCGTGTGAGCATGAGTGAACGAACCCACTAGTTAACTATTACACCAGTAATAAAATGTTACATGACATGATTAATGTCTTTTAATGTCTTAAGGTGAGAATGACAATAAGGTGGAGACTTAAGCTATGTTCAGATGTGATGGTTTTTTATGACAGAAAACACCTGCCCCGGGTGGTTTTCGAAGAGAGAAAAAAGCCTTCCAAGAAAGCACGGGGGCAGTGCCTAGCAACAGCCCCATAAGCTGTGCTAACATCAGTTGATAGACCGTAAACGCTAACGGTTAGCCTAGCTTGTGATGTGAGCGGATGAAAAGAACTGAAATTAATACTTACAGTTGTGTCCCAAAAGTAACCCAATCGATCCTCTGTGTGCTCACTTACAAGTACCACCAGTTGTTCGGTTGGAATTTTGTTTGACTTCAGAGACTTTGTTTTCGCCGCCATGAAACTACAGAATTTCTGTCGCTCATTGGTCAGCTGTCAAAAAAGCACCTGACGTAGGGTGCTTTTTTCGGGGCGAGTTCAAATTTCTCAACTTGAAAACCACCCAAGGTGAGTGGAAAAAAGCACCAACGGCGGCGTTTTAAAAACCACCCAAGATGTTTTTTTAAAAAACACCCTGTACCATAGGAAAATAAGGTAAACCATCCACCGACGTCTGCAAAAAAACCATCACGTCTGAACATAGCCTTAAGCTGCCTTGGCGGAGGTCTGCGCTCTCTGAGTGCTTTTCTAGTTTAGTTTTGTTTTTTGTTTTTCATTGTTTTTGTGAAAACAGTAAAGGATATAATGCTTCACCCATTCCCCATCATAAGTGAATGTTAATGGTCACTTGAGACCAATTAATCAATTTAGCAGACATTTCCAGAAACAATGAGAAATGTATACATTTTGACAACTATTCAACTTTTACCTGCACTGGTATAAAGCCTGTTCATTTTGTGTAGTAGGACTATTCAAAATTGTACCAGTATAGTGTGTTAGCATAATACACTACTACAGCATTTCATTGTTATGATATGCATGAATGATGAGACATTATGGACTTTGGACAGGCATTTTTGAGAAATGCGAACACGACTAAAAAAAACTGTAATGTTCTATTCTATATCAGGTGAAAGTAAACTGGCTTTAGCTTTGTATAACTAGCTACCTTTTGCAGTAGATCTCAAAAATTTGAATCACGATTTCATATGCAGATCTCATAGGCAAACGGTTAAATGCTCTACATTTTCTTAACAGATGCTATAAAGTAGCAAATAAAACATTTATTTCGGTAGTTGACTAGTGAAAGCAACTTCACTGTGCTTCGCTGAGTTCTCTGCCTCCACCTTACCATTATTTCCACAGAACTGGTCACCTTGTTGGCCATCTAATTTTATATGCAGAAACTACCAAAATAAATGGTTGATTTGCTACTTTTGATATGATTTGATACATATTGTTCTAGAATCGTTCCTTTACGCAGGGGTGTCAAACTCATTTTGGCCCAGGGGCCACATACAGCCCATTTGTTCTCAAGTGGGCTGGACCAGTAACATAATTGCAAAATAACCTTTGTCAACTCCAAATCTGTAGCTTTGTTTTTTTCAGTAGGCTATGATTTATGCCTCAGCCTACATATGTAGCCTAATCACTGATCACAAGGAATCTATGTTAGATTATTATACATTTATTCAAAGAAAGGCCAATGGATTTCAAATGAAATGCATTTCACTCTCAAACAACTTGTTTATTTTTATACAGTTGAGTGAATATATTTTAACATGTGACACTGAAGCAACTCCCCACACTAAACACAAGTGGAAGCTATGGAGAAAGTAACCACCCTGTCTAAAAATGCAAAATTATGAAAAATAAAGTTAAATGAACAAACATAGAAGTTACAGCAGTGTATGAGCAACACAATTGGGCTACATCAGATCAAACTACTTTGTAGGCCAGGCCCCCGAAGCTGAGAATGATATGCTGCACAATATTTATTGTCTTTTAAGGCTGAACTCCTGCAGTAACTTTGTTATCTTGTCTTATGGCCCGGTCAGACTATACGATTTTTTTTTCGTTTACGATTGTCGTTTACGATCTACCATGTCACACTATACGATTTTAGAACCATAAAAAACTCTCCGCGTCTTGATCGGGAGAGTGGCCACATACACCGACAGCATCGTTTGCTTCGCCTGTTGTCAAAGCAGCAGCTGTCAACAGAAGGCCAGGTATCATACTTTTCATGACAACGTCATCCGACTCCCGACAAAATTCTGACATGCCAGTCTTTTTGTCGGGCTGTCTTAGAATGTCGCAAATGACAAATTGGAAGTCGGGAAGCATGTCATATTACAAGATTCACTCGTGTTCGATGTCGTGCCCAACTGTTCAAAATCGGATACGATGGTCGGTTACGACAAATTCGGGGCAAAATCGGGCTGAAAATCGTATAGTCTGGCCAGGCCATTACTGACATTGAAGGTAGCTAGCTTTCACTGCTCCATCACTGACCTCATGCCTGTGAGTAAATACAGACTGCTTTTTCTTCAGACCAATTCATTTCTCTTCTCTTTTCTTGTTTGTCCACATAAATTGTGATTTTTTTCTTAATGGTAAATCTCTTAGTGGCGCCGAATATTATATTCTTTGAGCACTGCAACCTGATGATTACATACCAAGCACACTGGTTTCATATTCACCTCTGTAAATAAATAATACTCACTCTACATCAACTTTTCTTCTTTTTGACAAATTTTGGTAATGGCGGTGTCACTCTTGGTAATTTTGCTACTTAATAGTGGTGAGGCAAGATTGCAATTCATGGAATCACTCAGCATATCTGCACCAGATCTGTGCACGTTGCTAAAATGTGCTGTTTATTTCCTGATCTTTTGTTGTGTCAGTGTTGCGTTTGTTGGCTGCCCTTAGCACTTTAATCCAAATCCAGCCCACAGCCCATATGTTTGACACCCCTGGTTTAAACACTTTTCTGGAAAAGTATATTACTAATATAGTAATTATAAGTGTGGTTAAAAGCAGTTGTGCTTAAGTGTATATTATTAGCAGGACACCAATCTGTAATGTAAACTAGTCTTTAGTTTAATAAGCAACATAGATATACATACAGTATGTCACATAAGTGAGTACACCCCTAACATTTTTGTACTTTTTTTATTATATCTTTCCATGGGAGAAGTCTAAAGATATAATACCTTTCTACAACGTAAAGTAGGCAGTGTACAGCTTATATAACAGTGCAAATTTGCTGTTCCCTCAAAATAACTCAACACAACCATTAATGTCTAAACCACTGGCAACAAAAGTGAGTACACCCCTAAGTAAAAATGTCCAAATTGTGCCCAAAGTGTCAATATTTTGTGTGGCCACCATTATTTTCCAGCACTGCCATAACTCTCTTGGGCATGGAGTTCACTAGAGCGTCACAAGTTGTCACTGGAATCCTCTTCCACTACATTACGACATCATGCAGCTGACCTTGAGCTTGAGACCTTGAGCTCCTCCACCTTCCGTTTGAGGATGCTCCACAGATGCTGAATTGGGTTTAGGTCTGGGGACATGCTAGGCCAGTCCATCACCTTCACCCTCACCAAAAGGCGTGGTCATCTTGGAGGTGTGCTTGGGGTCGTTACCATGTTGAAATACCGCCCTGCGGCCCAGTTTCAAAGGGGGGACATCATGCTCTGCTTCAGTATGCAGGGGTGTACTCACTTATGTGACATACTGTACATACATACACATTCCTCACACAGAGCTGCATGCAAATTTCAATCACTGACAGTTTCCCTATATTTCACTTATTTTGACTAGGAAACGAGCTCTTCATACTTTTTAATTCAGATCTATAGTTTGAATGTTCTTGGCTGTGTTTTTGTTAAAAAAGGGATGTGTTTCTTGAACAACATGCTGGGTTAGCAGTCTACTAGCATTGTACTATGAAAGTATCTACTATGGTAGTAGCGAAATCCGACCGTTTCTTGAAGCTATCTTACTTCGGTAGAGCTATCACTGTGGGTACTTCCATAGTGGCCTCTAGCCTGGCTATCGCGACTTGTCAATGGTCTGCTAGCATTGGTGTGGCCCAGCTGTATTGTAGACCCATTTCTCAGAAGGCGGGCTTAACCCACCTTTTTCAAATGCCTCTGTTTGCTACTGGACGAAGCTTCAACCAATCATACCCCTCTGTCCTCTGATGTATGCGAAATGACCACAACAACAGGGTTCTCGCAAAGCCCCATTGACTTGGCTAGCAGTGGGGCTAACTGATAAATCAAACTTTTACCAAAACCAGTCGATACCATTGTGAAAACGTCCTTTCCTGCAATAAATGCTTCAAGGGCTGCTCGTTGCTCTATTTTCAGAGAAAACTTCCCTTTGAATTCTTCCAAAACAGCAGCTACAGGTACATTGAAATCTTGCCCTTGCTCCATGTTCATCATGTTGACAGTGACTAAGGTAGATTTCCAGTCGCTAAACTACTGCGTCATTTCCTTTTTGAAATGCTACATTTTCATTGTGCCTGTTTCTGTGCAAAGGTAGAAATGGTGTAGACAGGCAGCTTGGCCAGCTTGGCACGCAAAATGCAAATGCAGCATCACAGGAAGTATGGGCGCACCCAGGCTAAGTGGCCCCTTCTGTTGTTCCTATTTTACTGTGTGAAGCATGGAAAGAACGGAGGAAAACTGTTTTGATTGGATGGCGAACTCTTTGTTGATACGCCATGACACTGCCATTTTACTGCCTTTTAAGACACGTATTTGTCCTTGTTGAAATCATATGATAGTGACAATAATAAATGATAACAGTCTGGCAAAACTATTTCAAGTGCTAAAACTTGGCCCAACGTCTATGGCGACACATGTAGTGAAGGAAATTATATTCTTACAAATCCATAGGTTTTAACAGTGTTTTTACATCATTCCTTTATGCTTTTGATATACTCTGACATTGTTCTATATAGTCACAGGGTCAAATCTCAATGCATGCCTGGTAGCATGTATCCTTCACTCTTTACTACAGTCACTACTCATGAAACACTTCCTACATAGGAATGTTGTTGTTTTCAGTCACGGATTTGCATCCTGGTATAGTAACAGAATTAGCATTACTCTCGTTTAATCAATAACCCAAACAAACTACAGAGTAAAGCAATATAAATTCACACTCATATGGTTGTGAAATGCTAGGCCACACAAATATGAGTTATACAATTCGTCTTCACTCAGTGTTGAATCTACGCCTATTTTCAAAAACTCCCTTTGCCTGCGACCAAGCTACCAGTTGTGCCATGAGTCTGTTTGGCTCATATCAGTTTCCTACCAAACCCATATGCTGTCGACAATAATCCTACGGTCCAAACTCAGCGAAACAATCTATAATGACTATAATACTGCTGTTCAACCCATTAAATCATTAAGTCTTTTAACAAGAAAAATGAGGTAACATGAATTGCCTGTTTAAAAGTTCTATGAGCTGTATTATAGTAACCTCCACAAACCAATTGAGTTTTACTGTATTTGTACTGGAGAATTACAAGATGTTTGAACTTTACAGTCAGAGATCTATTGCAAGTTTTGCCGTGGGTGGAATCAACCTTCAAAACAATGCTAGTACTTCGGTTTGAGAATTGTTGTAAGACAACTTTTCTTCAGAGTTTTGGAAGTATCTCTGCTACGAAGGTTTCGAGAAACGCGTAGGAGATTCTCTTCTACCGAAGTTCCCACTACTGAAGTAGGTACTTCTGAAATTTCTTACTACCGACGTGGAGTACTAGGCTTTGAGAAATGTGGGGTAGCCTCTGGGGTGGTACTTTGGAAGTACCAACAACGGTAGTGGCTAAGAAGTTAGCAATTTTGCATTCGAGAAATGCACCGCTGGTTTTTCAAAACCACCCTTACAATTTAGACATCTTTAATTCACTTCCAGAGTGGTGTCCAAAGAAATTAAATTATGTATCAAAAACTTATTTTAGTACAAAAACTATAGCTTAAGTTTTTGAAAATAGAACACTTAAGTACAGTAAAGATCCCAGGTAAGGGGCGGTAAATTGGTTGCGTGCGATAAAAGATAGTGGATTCTATTGGTTTGTGTGTTGTGGGTGATCAACTACAATTGCTGCACAATTTTTAACAGGTGTAAACATGGTGGAGACTGCTCTACTTAAATGAACTTTTTTTTGGCATACCAGGCATTTCCCCAATGGGCCAATGTGCTGTTTGGGCCAACAGTCCAGACACTTTAAAAAAATGCATACATTGGTCTTAGTTGCTCATAAAGTATAAGTAAGTAGTACATCAGTAGTAAGTAGTAAGCAGCCTGATTAATACTGAGCTGGCCTAATCACATTAGCCATGTTAAAACATATCGGGCCAATCGGCGTACCGGGGCCAGGGCATTCTGACTGTCATGCCGAGGTGGTAGTTGGTGCCAAAAGCGGGCCGTTTAGAGGGTTGTTCGTGGCCCAACAAAAACCTTCAGCCAAGAGGGGCTATTTCGAGCCAGAGGTGGCGTCAACGTGAAGGGCGGGGTGTAGGTTACCTGCGACTATGCTGTTTAAGCAAATGTAGCTGGACAGAAGTTAGGCTATTCGTGATATCGACTGATTTTGGTCGATATTCTAAATTCCTGTTTCTCTCTTAAAATCCGAGGTAGGGTGAAGATGTATTGGGTGAAATGGCTCTGTTTCCTGGGATATTTGTAGTCACACTCTTATAGATATTTACAATATATGGAGATATATAGATGGATACGCTCTGGATATGTTTTGCCAACACCAGTAAACTGTAACGCTATCATCAAACATTTTACTTCTCTACAGTTTTAAAACATTGACTCTTTCCACCCATTTTCTTCCAGGGTTCAAAAAAACACAACACGACCTGACTTGTCTCTTAAAATGTGCCGTTTATTGAACATAAAATGAATAATGAAGAGTAAATCAGCTTAGCATTTGTCTTACCTCGTCCATTATTGTTGTTTTGTTTCTATAAGAATGTTTAAAGGCAACTCTGGATTTAGAATGACACTATGGCTTTCTGGGGTAACCGGTCGTCCATATCTTTTTTATTTTAAAATTATTAAGCATTTGAACTTTTGCCTCTGCCTTTGTCATTAAAAAACATTCCAAACAACTAATAACAAATGTGGAGTATCAATACTTGCACATTTGCATGATGAAGGCTGAGCCACCAGTCTAAATACAGCATTTAAATTGAAAACAAATTGCAAGCTCAGTGAGTTATACATGATTTCATTAAATAAATAGCACATTTTGAGAGACAGCATATTCTTTTGAACCTCCCACTCTGTTTAAATTGGGTGTGGTACGACTGTGACTGTTTTAGAGGGGCGGGTGTAAGTGTATTCACAACGAGACAGTAGCCCAAGAGTCTGGACCCACTAGTAGAGGCTAGTAGCCCCGTGCCATTAGCATCAACTAGCTCGGAAATGGCCTTGGCCTGACCTGGACCGATAGTGTGACAGTGGCTACTGTGAAACGCCAACCCCTTTCGCTTTGTTTCTGCCTGCCTAATGCATTCAGCAAAAATTAAGTCAGCACAAGAGTTTGTTTCCTAACTGCCAGCAGTAGGTGTAGGTGGTTAGGGACAATCAATGTACAGATAGTTAAGAAAATCACACTTTAAATTATACTAAGATTATACCATTTTGTCTATTGCCTATGTTACGCCAATGCAGCCGTGCACCTCTTTACAAAAGAATCCAAAAATTCTAGGTGCATTTGTAAATGTAAAGCCACCACTCATCAACATAGAAAGTGAGTCAGTGGGCAGCATTCTGATTTTATTGTTAGTGTATTAAGTGAAAGAAATAGTTTTTACGTAGCTTAGGTGGCCAAGACAATGTAAGCTAAAATGAAAAAAAAAAATCACACTTTTTAAAATGACATCATTTTGTTCATTGCCAGTGTTATGCCAAAGTAGCATGTTTATTTATCTGAGTGTACACATTCAAAAGGCCAAAAAGACTGAAAAGGTGTGCCTATCGAATGTGGTGGGCCGGTCTGCACTTTGCATCCAAAGCCTTCTAGTTCTCAGTATAGCTCAAGTAGACTGTTATTTATGAACAAGAATAGAGATGAACTAAATGTCTCATGTTGTGTGTGTGTGTGTGTGGGTGTGGCCAGTGGAAGCTGTCTGGCTGGGTATAACCCAGCGGGATGTAAGCCTGTCGGGCTTTACGCTCTAATCTTTCCGCCACAACCCCCACCCCTCGCTTCACCACCATCGGCCAGCTCCACTGTGGGTCAGAATCTCCGTCGACTTGTGGATTAAAATAAGAGTTTGAGGAAACTGCCATCTTGAAAGCCTGTGCAGTCTGGGCAGGCATCCGGCTTTACGGGTGTCACAGCTGGCAGATTTGGAGCACTTCCGTGTCCTCCTGCACCTCTGGATCATCACCACCCAGAGCCTAGCAACTACAAGGGTTTCCCCCATGTAGTATTCAACACTACTATTAGGACGAGTAGTGTTAGTAACACTCTCTATGAAGCTTGTATTCACAAGAGTCTATGAACTCATTCATAAAGACTTCATAAAGATGTTGAACTTAAACTATTAATATATGCTCATGACTGCTCTATTGCGATAAGGTCTATAACCAAGAATGCACGGTGCCACTTGAAGTTGAAATGGGGCTTATGACATAGCATTATACTGCCTTGAGTACAGCCATGAGTATAGTTATGAATACTTTACATGCTTTATGAATGCAATTTACGACTGCCACCATCAGCATAACTGAATGAAGAAGATTTAAACGACATGAATGACATAAATGACAATATTTTTTGTCTTTCTTTCTATCGTTCTTTCTTTCTTCCTTCCTCCCGTCTTTTCTTTCTTTCCTTCTCCATGCAAAAAAGGATGGTTTAGAGAGAAGATATCCTCATATTATTTTGTGCAAATAATTGGCATACAAAGGCTTCAATATAAATTTTCAAGTAATCTCTATCAAACTGCAATTTAAATATTATTGTCAAGTAGAAATAAATCCAGTTGGAGGTGGACTGATAAAGTTTATCAAAATTACATGTATATAAATATATTTCTATACATTGGACTTTGTCTTCGAACTCATCCTATATTACATTTATATTCTAATAACAAACTACATTTGAAATTGTAGCCCTTAAAAACATGGGGCAATATGGTTGCCTGAAAGCAAATGAAGAAAGGCAGAGGTGGGGATGGCAATGTGATGCAAATGTTGATGTTAACTCCTTCCCTAAATGCATTCAGCAGCGGTGCACCAGCGCTGCAAAAATGATGAGACACACTGTGCCGTTTACTAGTTAGTAAGATCACAATTGAAGTAATGCCTTTCATTTGCAGATACTTGCATTTGCACAGTACACACAAAAGCTTATTTTAAACTCCAATCTGTCCATTTCTTAACTCAGAATTTGCCAGTCATCATTTATGGAGTTATTTTCAGAATTTACCCCCTGATCCCCTTAACATAGTTAGGTTAACACTGTTTCTTGACTGACAGCATCACTGCTACACCATAATTCTTGGGGAAAGACTACCATAAATGTAAATGCTGCTGAGCACTGAAGCCACATGGGCCTGATGTGACATACTAAGTGTGGTCTGGCGTGGACCCTGAAGCGATGTAGGTTAGAGACAGTGGTTAAAGGTACAGTCTGCAAAACAATGTTGATATGGATTGTATCACACATTACACATCCAATTACACCACTCTCTCCCATGGTCAGTCTGTCAGTCTGTTCCCCTTACTTTGTTTTCTGTTTGCAAAGCCTGGGGGATGGGGGGGGGGGGGTGTGCACACCATGTACCTGCTCCTTGACCGAGGCCAGTAGGGTGGTGGTGGTGGTGACTGTGGTCTCTGCCTCCATCGCTCTGACCTCCGACTGCTCTGAAGCTTCAAGCACTTCCTTCTCCTCTGAGCTCAGCACTGGCAATGACATCAGCCCTGCACAGGCATGCATGCATACAACCAAACACAAACACAGACACAGACACACACACACACACACACACACATACACACACACGCACACACACACACACACACACACACAGAAATACACACATGGTCACACAGAAATACCCACATGGTCACACATGTTTAAGTGTTGGCAGAGGCAGAGTACAGTGTACATATACCCAGCATATCAAAACACACAAAAAAGACATATGTAGAATCACAGACACATACACACCAGACATATGCAGTAACTTTCTAACATCCTACAGTACATACAAAACTAAACAGACACACACATATACTTTACAACACACTCATTTTACATAAACACAAACTCGCTCTTAACATACACAGTCAGATTATGCTGCCAGACATCTAGAATGTTATTAAAACCGCTGTTTTTTTGCTTAGCAAAATAAAAATTATGGTAATTAAACAGCCATATTACAGAGCAATAGGATAGTGCTGGTCAGACCCCGAATCCAGAATTAGCCCTCACGCATAGTCACAGAGCGTCTGTGTGCATGCGCAGCCAGAAGCTGTGAACAGTGACCAAAACAAGGAGTGTTCCAATAGCACAGTGTGTGAAGCTATGACGAGGCAATCTGTTCTCTTCTGTCCGAGAGATAGGGAAGAGAACACACACGCGCTCATGCTTACAAAACACACACACATATAGAAAAACTAACACACATATACATACACGGTACACCCACACACACACACACACCCTGACCAAATCACGCTCATATCAAAAACATGCTATGCTTTCTGTCGGGACACCAGCCGTAGCCAAAGTAAAGTAAATTGTCCATGTGTAGGCTTCAGGTTCTTAAATCAAGTCCCAGGATGAGGGATGGCTATTTTTATCTGCAAGTCCAATCTATGATTTTAACTCAGTATTAAGTCGGGTGTAATCCATTTTGTGTGATTTCTATGCCAACGTAATCCTCTTGGAACAGTGTGTTTATTGTGTGCCATGTACAACTTTGGTCTCCTCTGCTCTCTCTGTTCAGGTGGCACGTTTTGAAATCATGTAACAGGCTCCTGACTTCTTTAGTGAATTTATTTCTCAGAACTGCGAGCTATCAGCGACCCATATTCCACAGTCTTTGCTCGCTCTGCGTAACTCTCAGCTTCTTGGCAGGAAACAGATTGATTTCAGTGGAGTGACCTTCACTTTGACCTCTGTGGCCTCAGGCAAGCTGACTGACAACAGAAATGCGCACGAACACACACACATGCACACACACACACACACACAGGCGCGCGCACACACACAGGCACACACACGCACTTCACTGGCTGTGAATGCTTCAGCAAACTGCCTACAGCCCATGCCTTTTTTGAAGACCATCATTCAGTTTTATTCATGATTTAAGACAATACAAAAGCAACAGCCTGGCATCATAAAGGCAGTTAACCAAAACAGAAGAGAAGAAAAGAGAAGAGAAGAGAAGAGAAGAGAAGAGAAGAGAAGAGAAGAGAAGAGAAGAGAAGAGAAGAGAAGAGAAAAGAAGAGAAGGGAAGAGAAGAAAGAAAAAGAGGAGGCAAAGAGTGGTTACATTAAGATAGATGCGAGAAATGAGACTGAATGATGGTGGGGAATGACATGCTGACATTTTTCAACTAACCCATTCAGATTTAAGTCACTAAATGTCACAGTTTGTCTGAAATGTGAAATGTGAATTTGAAGGTGAAATGTGTACTTGAAATAAACCAGTATGTGTGACAGACAAATAAAACCATTTTCCAATGACACAGAAAATTAATGCACTGCATGGCAGCCATCATCATATGGAAGGCACATCAACATAAACAAAGGTTAAGAAAAATGAGATGGCTAAAATAATATTCATGTAAAAAGAAATCAATTTTGTGTGTGTGTGTGTGTGTGTGTGAGAGAGAGAGAGAGAGAGAGAGAGAGAGGGGAAAAGTGTATGTGTGTGAGAAAGAGAGAGAAAGAAAGAGAAAGCAAGAAGGAGAAAGTGTGTGTGTGTGTGTGTGTGTGTGTGTGTGTGTGTGTGTGTGTGTGTGTGTGTGTGTGTGTGTGTGTGTGTGTGTGTGTGTGTGTTTGTGTGTGTTTGTCAGTGCATGCATGTGGCAAGAAGAGAAGAAAGTTGCAAAAAAACTTCAACCTAGAAGCTTGATGCAGGAGCAGCGTAGAGCAATGATTCTTGGACACAGTTCACATAGAGAGAGAGAGAGAGAGAGAGAGAGAGAGAGAGAGAGAGAGTGTGTAAAAGACCATAGCACAATTCAGATTCTTAAAACTGTATTGTCAGGCAACCATTTTCTAAGAAACAAACAAGCTTCTTTAAGCAGATGGGTATCCACTGCACATACAGGTATGGAGACTTCATCCATTGTCACAGATGTTGCCAACAAACATGCATGGCTAGCAATATTGTGTGGTATTCTGTAACACTGTACGAGAACGTTTGTAAGTAACAGTGACGTCTAATGGAGATCCATTAAGCGAAAAGGCTTTACTTAACCTCTGTTACCACTGGGTGTATGTACAGCATACCTGAAGAGATTCACCCAAAACAAACATCAGTGTTGATCAAAAGCGGAGTGTACATCTGCATGTATAACTTGAATGAATCAATTGACCAATTACATTTTTTAAAGTGTAATATAACCAAACACAGAACATTATTAGAAAATTATGATTAAATTGAAGATATTGTCACAATGTTCCTGTTTACTATTACTCTGAACATGCTAGATCACCAGACAAGTATAGACAGTTGAAAGAAAGAGAGAGAGAGAGAGAGAGACAGAGACAGAGAGAGATGGAGAGAAATAGAGAAGGCAATCTTTCTGCTAGAGCATGTATGCAGCCTAATTAACATGTTTGTATTTGTATCTGTATTTAAGATATGTTGTTATTTTTCAGAAGACAGGGACGTGGCACAAATGGTCAAATGATTATTTCTCATAACAGACATACAATTGTGTGAGCCACTTCATCCAGCAGGTGACAGCCCTACGCTTGTCTCATGCCATTAGACCATCGTCACAAGGTGTCCACAAATGGCTCGTTTTCCACAAACATCTCACACACATCCAGAACAGCCAAGATGAATTGAATTCACACAATAATCAGTATTCGTGTAATGGTTATAATCACTAGTGTAATGCATACGATTTTCAAAAAGTATTTGAATCTAAATGCCATTTTATGGCAGCCAACACTACCGAACAGTTGCGAAATGTCGGTGGAAATGATTTTTCAGCGCGTTACCAGATTCTGAACTGTATGGCCAAGCTGTTACGCGGAGCACCTCCTCGATGGATAGGTGGACGTTGATTAGACCACAGGATATGCTGCGAGTCTAATGTAAGCCCGTCCAGGGATGTACCGGGCAAATGTAAGAAATATACGAAGCAGACTGTGTGCTAATTATCCAGTGTTGCACAAAGGCATTTAATTTGTGCATATGCTTATTTATCCATAGATACCGGGAGTAACCACTTAGATAGCCAATGTCTCGCCACCTTCGACAAACCAACGAGGGGGGCATAGTGGATACGCAATTTTATAATGTTTACATTACTGTTTGACTGCCACTGCACAAAGACTGATGGTCTTAAACGCGCACAGGCAATTTTAATCTGTCTTGCGAAGTGGTACCGTGCGCCAGGCCGTCACGGTCTTAAACTGGTCAGATGCTGTTTTTTTTCCTTGAAGACGCGAATCCTGCAGTACAACTGGAATAACAGCAGGTCGCCTCTTACCGTAAAACTCTCTTCTCGCAATCTGGCTGTTCAGTCAGGTTGGTCCATCTATGAAACGAAGTGCTTAATGCAGGCAGGTTGAAGGTCCCTCATTACTTCGGCTGACCTGGACCTTGCAGGCTACAGCTGGAGCCCCATCGCTGCTGTAAACGAACTGAATCGTCTGGCGCGTCAACGTACAGGCGGGGCGCGTCAACCCGTGACGTCGCCGCCCCATCGCTGCATCCTACCCAAGTGTAGGCTACAGGGTCAGTTTACGATTACAAAGCCGGACCCCTGATTGGTTTCATGTTTGTCACCATTACTGTATTTTGGGACCAGCGTGGTACCACTTTGTCACCAATTCGCATAGAAGAGTTTACTTAAAGTGATTTGGTCAATTAATAAATGAGCCGTTTCTCTGCTTAGAACCTTCTTTCCCACCAAATCCTTCGCCTTAGCTTCGTTTACTCGTTTTTCTTTTTTCTTCTTCATTTTTGCAGAAAGTCTGTACGCCGGCCACCTTTCACACTAAAAGAAAGAAGCAGCGGAGCTTACAACAAAATCCAGTAGCCAAGGCTCAGTTTTTGAAGATACTGCCCCCGTGTGATGCATTGCATAAAAAAGTTAGGTTAGAAATTGTGTTCATCTTGATTGCCATCTTGTATTCTACTATGAACATTTCCTTCTTTCTTTTTTTCTTCCTTTCTTTTTACATTGGCATTAGATTTCAATAATTTTAATACTCCCTCTGCAAACTCCTTTATTACAAAAGCACTTGCTTTTCACAGGTCATTGTTTTAAAAAGCCAAATTGTTATGAATACTTTATACTTTAAAACCTATTTATAAATATACAGAGGTTCTACTAAACATTTATGCCCCATGACACTGATAAAGTTGGTCAGTGCATTTAAGGAGGGCTCCCTGGACTATCTTTGATAATGTGCTAATTTTTCTGAGGCTATGTTTACACTATACACACATCTCTTTCTCTGAATCTGGGTGAAGTGCTACGTGATTTGCCATGTTGAAGTTAGGTTTAAGAAGAATTTCCCTCCAGCCATTTCCTAAATAGTCTCATGAAAATGTAGCATTGCATGATGCTTGTGGATGATGGCTACATTGGCTCTCCTCATGTCAGCTCATACTCTGACATCTTTGTCGTCATATGTTGGCTTTTGCTCTAGTTTTTAGCAGATTCCCTGAATATGCTGGTTCTGCTACTTGCTTGCCAATACTGTATCTGGGTTCACTGGTATGAGAATGTTTTACCTTTTTATCAGCTGATGAACAGCTAGTTAAAATGAAATGCTATCTTCAACAAATTGCTTTTGTGTGTTTTTCCTGTTTTTTTTTTAGTTTGCATTTTGAAGCTCTTTTTGTAGCTTGGTTACAACCCACCCATGGTAAATGCAAATACTTGTATTTTTATACCCAGTCTTAAGGTATTGATCAGGAGTGTACAGTATGTCCACATCTTTTGGACTGACTGTCCAACTACTTTGTGATGTAATGCAGTTTTGTGTATATCTAATGTGACAACACTCAGCTGTCAGTCAAAATGTTAGCCCACATCAAGCACAGGGCCAGTTGCTCTCTGTGTTCTTCCCATAATGTCCACAACGCACCATAGGTCACCAAAGGTTATGGCAAATATAAAGGCAGTTCCCCACTAGTCAGTCTAGTGCATACTCTACAAATTACTTTACCAAAACCTTCTTCTGTATTTTTTGTTTATATTGATTATTGACAGTTGATTTTAACCCCAATGACACCACACAGTCACAGAAATGTATTTAACCACATTATTTAAATGCAAACTGTGATTTATTTAACTATGGTCACAAGCGTTCCTGCTACACCATCAGACGAGACCCAGAAAGGAAACGTGTCTCTTTCAAGATGTTGCTCTCTCCAGAGTTTCCAGGCTTTCTCTTGCACTGGTCACAGCGGTGGTACTGTTCACACTGGCTTATCAGAAGCCGACTACCAGATCTGTAAAGACAAGAGGCAAATCCACAGCAAATCAAACAGATATACACATTAATTTCAGAGAAATGCAGTTGAGTTTAGGCAAAATAAGAAGCTAGTACACTACATTATATCTTTTTCAGGAAAACACATTCAACAGCACTTTATTCACCCAATACAAGCACAGTGTCTGCATGGCAAGCGGAAAAGCAGATAAGCTAGCTAACCAATCCTTGCAGATGGGGGCCGTCAAAATACCAAATTGTGTCGGGAACGCCCCCAAAGCAACTTGCGCGACAGACTTTAGACAATGCACATATGATCGTGAAAATAGAGCCCATAGCGCTTCTTTAAGTCTTTTTGAAAATGTTTGTCTTTTTTGTGATTATCTGTCCATGTTTGAAAGAACTACAATTGTTAAATATTGACATCCTGAGCTGAAGGATTTCATTAGTGTTCTTTCAAAATACCTGATGAGCAAATGTTCTGAAGTATTCTACCAAAAAGAAAATTTAATCATTTGTCTTATCCTGGCCTTTCCCCCCTTTATTCCTGATCTAAAAAAAAATGATCCGAACCGTGCCTCAAAAACCGTGATATGATCTGAACGATGATTTCTGTGATCCATTGCACCGCTACTAACAGCCCATTCTTCCTGTATGTTCAATACACACTGTTTAGTACTGCCCTTTGGTAAAGCCTTCGGACTGCCCTTTGGTCTAGCTTTTTAAGCAACAACTTCAAATTGCTTGCCATGTGCTGGATGCTGACAAGTGACAACTAAAGCTATTTATTTTAAAGTAGCTATTTTCAAGCTTCACAATATTTGAATTCAGCTATTCAGAACCATGCAAAATAAGGTTCTCTCCCACAGAACAATCACAACACAGTTAAGAGGTGTCCTATCACACAGAATGAGGAAATGACCTGTCTAAGATTAGAAATGATGGAGGTGCAAATGTCAGGGGTTTCAAAACCACATCTGACAATTTGTTTAGAATAGCCTACCCCACCTGACCTACACTACCATTACATATCTCTTTTGATTTGTAACTGTTTTTTTTTCACTCCTACTTAAAATATATACTGTATTTTGTCTGATTCTATGTGTTTCTATGTTATAACATGTTTAACATTACTGCGATTATTTTATGTTAAGCTTAAGAGCTTTGACTCTTTCTTAAAAGTAAAATTTATTATAACTGCTGCTAGCATTAGCATAGCACAGCTTCATTGGATTTGTTAAAGTGTCAGTCTGACCTACCTCATTTGTTTTTGCCCAGGCCTCAGTAAAAACACAACTTTTGTGTATTTCAAGAGCCAGGCTCAGTAAATAGACATATTTGCTTTATTTTGCGAGCCAAGTCTGTTTCTAAATGGGCTTTTGGTAGATTTTGTAATACCAGCCGACTGAATAGACAGACCTAATCTAGTGAGCCTGTCCACCATAATATTAACATGAGAGTATTATTAATTTGGTCAGCATTTGTTGTATAAAATGTGCTCCTCTCCATGTTTCACTTTTGCATTCAACAGTCTGCCTTAACTGTTATATTGTCACACGTACATTATCTCACAGAAGTGACTACACCTTTTGCATTTTAGTAAAAATGCATTAAATCTTTTAAAGCGACAATACTACAGAAATAAAGCTTGTCCATTTTATGTTTGTGTTTTGGTCTGCTTTACTGGACTGTAGACATTTGCATGTCATGCTATTCAAAGCATTTACTGCTTTGGTTACAATCCTGTTATACTAGTCACTGTATGTCCACTGGTGGGATCATGGTTTAGGGCTGCTCGAGGGCTGCTGGCACTAGGGAGCTGCAGTTCATTGACAGAATCATGCATTCCAACGTACGGTTTAACATGATGCCAACATGATGCCAATCCCTTAATCATGGTGAAAATATAGAATTTGGAAAGTGATACTTAGAATCACTAGCTTAAATCAGCATTTATGACTGATATAATAAAAATGGAGTATATCACGGCCTGGACTGGCTGGAACTGCCCATTCACATGGTCACTAAAGATACTAAAAGTTATATTAAATACTAAAATATTTATTGTCAAATTCATTATTAAGACATCATATAATAACACATCCATTAGGCTATTTCCTGATTTAAATAGGCTATCAGCTGGTCCTTCAGGGTCATTTTCTGCCTATTTTGTAGTCAGCATTTCCACACTAAGCTTGGGCTTATCCTTGGAAATAATCAGTGATTCTTCATTTGCATTGTCTCTTTTTTCCCTCTTCCATTTGCACATTGTAGTGTAGTGTTGAGACATACTGTACATTGGGGAAGGTGCAGAAGAGCAGAAGAGCAATTTCAGCCCTTGCTACCGACCAATGCTACCGACCGGCTTCGGTAAAAGTTTAATTTATCAGTTAGCCCCACTGGTTGCCAAGTCGATTCTTGTTGTTTGTATCAAGCAGTTTCTGTCGCTGTGTATACGTCAGAGGACAGAGGGGTGTGATTGGTCGAAGCTTCGTCCAGTAGCAAACACAGGCATTTCACACACGTGCGTTAAGCCCGCCCTCTGAGAAATGGGTTTACAACACAGCTTGGCCAGACCAATGTTCGCAGAGCATTGATAAGTCGCGTTAGCCAGGCTATAAAATGACAGCACCATGATGATAATTTCCCCGACTAATTCTTCAAATGTAAACTGAAGTTTAACTTATTAACATCAACTAAAATACTCGTAGTACAGTTGTATTCAGTAGTTAACTACTTAAGTAGTTAACCAAATTGACAGGTAATAAACCACCTTTCCTCAGGTATATTAACGTAGTTTAAGGTTTAGGATAGTTGTGTGTCCGAAGTCCCATCAAAGGCCCACTGGGACGCTAAAATGTTCAGTGTTTGATCCATGAATTGATCAACCAAAGAGAGCTGCATGGCAACCATCAATGCACAAAACTAGAAAACTCAAAACAGAAAGAGTGCAGAATCCTATCAGCTAAAATGTCATTTTTAAAGAGAAAGTGATCAGAACCAGACCGGTGTTCTCATAGCATAGGCTGACAGGTGAACATTTGAAGTATGAAGAGATTTATCAGGTATTTTGGGGTGTTTCCCCTGGGAACATCTGTATTACATCTTCATGTAAAATGCACAGGCGTGGAAACTGTGGTCACTTTAACATAGTTTAATATCCGAAAGCAACGGCCAAACTTCTCATGGACATATCTACCCAGGCCTACTGTCACCTCTCCAAACATCAACACTGAAATTGGAATGTTAAAGATGTAGTTTAGCTTAAGCTTTTTCTTTGTATTGGATACCTATATAGAGGAAAAGTCTTAACGTAGCTCAATGTCAGAAAACAACTACCAATCATCACCAAACTTTGCATGGACATCTGTATCATGGCCACTCTCACCTCTCTAAAAGGTAAAACCAAAATTTTATTATTATAAACTTGGTCTACATTCAGCATTGTTCATTAAGGTAAAAGCCCCTTCTCTATAATAGACACCTGTAAGAAAATGCTTAGTCCATAGTTGGGATTTCCCTTTTGATGTTTGGAGAGGGGAGAGTAGGCATGACATGTCCATGAGATGTTTAGTGATAACTGATTGTTGTTTTCCGACATTAAGCTACATTAAGCATTTAGGTGTATTTCCTCCTTAGCCATTTTTGAGTGCCATTGACAGAGTCAAACCCATATACAGTGTATGGTCACACCCAGTGGTGTTACTAGCTATTTAGACCATTCAGGGCTATAGCCCTGAGTTATTATTTTGTGGTGGTTTGGGTTTCTCCCCCGAGAAATTTTGAGAGTTTGTGAATGAAAGGAAAGGCCAATTGTCACGACTCATGGGGCATGCGTAAGTAGTTCGATGTTGTAAAGACAGGATAGCCTGTGAACATTAGTCCATGAGCCGATACCTAAAATTTAACGTATTGGTACCCCTTCAGGTGACTAATTCTCTTTGCTGTTTTTTAACTCATCTCTGTCTCTTGTTTATGTTTTGATATGATAGCCCTTGATAACTGGCAGCTTAATGGAGGTTATCACTCCCTGAATAGATACACCCTATCACTCCTATGGAAGATAAGTGTGAACATGTTAATATCGACATCTCTATTTCAATGGCTTTATATAATTATTGACAACCAAAAACACCTGCAGAACTCATTTGTGGTTACTATAGTTGTTTATTATCAAACAGAGGTAGCAGTTAAGACTGTTCTGTGTAGCAAAATGTTCATTTTTGTGAAAAGTTACTCCCCACGAAAGTTCCCATTAGCTGAGTAGGTTTCATTTAGCAAGGCCTCATTTTGTGTGTCACTTATGTTTGAGTATGTCTTATTGTCTTATGTCTTATTGTCTACAGTAAATATTTCAGAAAAAAATGGTTCACCACACCAAGTCTATCAGTATGTCACCAATACATGTTATACATGTTATTCCCCATCATCATCTGTGTCCTCATCAGAATCTGTTATTTCTGCTTGTGGCTCTTCTTCAGTAGCCTGATTGCTGCAGGTTTGTAGTCTACACATGTCTGTGCACTTGAGGCCATTGCTCAGGCAGGAGCACACTGGTAGTTTACATGAGCGCACACACTTGCAACAAAGGAGCTGTAGCACAGCATCAGGGGCAGGGTAGCCACGCATCCACGCATCCACGCATTTCATCAGTTGTCCAGCCACTGTCCTTTGGGCTTGGGACAAATGGTGAAGGCTCAAGACATTTTCACCAGATTGCAGCCTGATAGTTGGCACGGAGAATGTGCATGGGCAGACAGTCCTCACAAGGAGGCAGTTAACTACAGTCCACTTCCCCACGCCTGGCACAAAAGGTAATGGAGCTTGTTGACTTCTGTTGTGTGGGTGGCAGGAAGGTACAGATGGCACACGAGCTCTTGCAGCTTCTGAGAGAGCTCCTCAGATACTTCCCATGAACATCCAAGTTCAGTAATGGCTTCTTGGTAGGTTTCGTCAGACTTCATCTGTTTCAAGGCTGTAATTTTCCCCAGGCCAGTGAATGCACTGATATTGTCACAGCCTGTATAGGCATGCATACCAACCAGGGCATTGCAGACACTTCTTTCAAGTGCATTGCTGAGCTTGGTGATGTCAAGGAACCTTGTTCGGACCTTTGTTCCACACTTCTGGTATATGTTAGAAGGGATTTTGTTATACATCCCAAGACACAGGACCAGGACATCTGTATCCTCAGCGGTAACAACAGACTTGTAACCAGACTCTGCTGCATGGAGCTTCTTCTTGTGATGAATTCAACTCTGATACTTCTGCCCACTGTTGAGTGATCTTGATGCACAGCTGATCACAGGTGACAAAAAAGTACCTTCTCTTGGAGTTTTTCTCTGTGGTTGGCTCTTCCACTTCAGGGTGTACAGGAATTTAGTGACAGATTCAGTAATGACATTCTGCTCTGAGTCTGGTGGCCAGGGTTGACTTATATTCTGCTTCTTGATCTGATTCCTCAGCTGCATTGCTGCCTTGCTTAAGATATCACCAGCATTGGCAGCCATTGCTTCATGTAGGTCCTTCTGTAATCTGTTGCATTGCTTGACAAGTTCATCTAATGTCAAGCTATCTGGATAGACCAGGAGCTTTCCTTTCTCATCAGACACAGAGCAGAGTGATCCTCCCATCTCTGTTTCAAGTTTACGATGAACATGTTTCTTGGTTGAAGGTCTGATCTGGGAAAATTCATGAGAGTGCATGGATCTCTCAAGTCTGGCTGTCAGATCTGTCAGAGGCAGTATCAGAGAGTTAGGAATGAGTTCATTTCTGATATGCAGAAACAGTTCCTCTGCTTCTTCATATACTGCCTGCTCACATTGTCTCTGCACCAGAACTGGTAGAGGCCTCTTCCTTAGTATATACTTTGTAGCAGGACTTGTGATATCGACCCTCTGCAGCAACAACGTTTTTGGTTGCTACACTACGGATCCTGTCATCTGCATGTAACTCAACACACTGAATGATAGGTTCCCTGGCATTTTCACCTTTTAGGTACTTGCTTGACTTGTTGCAGAAGATGCATATTTTGTCATATACTCTTGGTGCATCCCTGGATGATCTTCTAGGGCCAGTCTGTGCTTGCGTATTGTTTGTGCCTTGGAAAGGATGGAGTCAAGAGCCTTCTTCATAGTTAAAATGCTGCGAGATTTACGATGATACTGGACCTGTGGTGTGTGGCCTTCTTCCAAGTCTTTTGCTATGGCCAGAAGTGGGACATGCTGTCTGATCTCTTCAGCTCTGAGCAAAGTCATCCATGATTCCAAGTCTTGTGGGGACACCAAGGAGGAAGTGTTTTCATCAGAACAGTGAATAATGCAGAATCCCTTCTTAGGCAGTGTAGTGCCCTAGTCTCCACTTGATGAATCCATCATATGCACCTCAGTTCATCTGGAAAGGCTATCACATCTAAGTGTACTTAGTATGGGCCCATAAACATTTTAGAACAACTTAGGTTTGGTCACCCACGATGGTACCAATATATGCTCATAGACTACATCTCTTCTGCCAAAGTGCAATACATACACAAGCAGCCAAAATGTGACATTAAAATAGCCTATAGCATAATAAACATTGTCATGCCTAGGCATAGAGAAAAAAGAACTCAAACTTCAGTTGATGCGATTGGTTGTTTGACAAAAAAAAAATCACACATTTGTACACATTCTGTCACGAAGGTCAAATAAACCTTAAATAAAGTTATTTGCAAATGCAGATTTATCTGTTTGTAAATAAATTTAACTGCAATGACATTTGTGCATCGCATGATGAGAAATGCATTTGTGAATGGTAAATATTGTTACATTTGTTGTTGAATCAACAATAATATTTGTGAATTGTGTGATATTTACTTGATAATAATGACACAAAACTATCTCCATATGAATGCCATTTCAAAATCCACTTGCTTTGGCTAGAACTGCTTTATGCATCTGCAAAGCACCAACATCAACTCAGACAGGAGATATGAGGACTAGCACTGAAGACATAACAACAGCTGCATATTTGTGAAGGCAGAGTTAGGAGATAATATTAGGCTACGTCTGATATGATGAACAACACTTTCCTGACAGAGCTTGATGCACAAATGGCCCATTTTAACCCCTGTAAGTATTTCTTCAGACCTGAACCCTATTGCACACTGTGGGGCACCCTTAAGCAGGAGGTATGGTAGCACCAGTGTCTAACATCTGCCAGGTCCATGATGGCATCATGGATGAATCCAGAATGACCCCAAACAATGTGCAATTCTGGTGAATTGTATGGCTAGAATAAGAATAATAAAGGCAGTGCTAAAAAAAGATGGTGCTCACACAAAATATTGACTTTTTAAATACAATTTGGATGTTCACTGTGGGGTGTACTAACTGTTGTGGCCTGCCATAGTTGTTCTATACTGCTACACAAGCTGTGTACTGACTAGTTTAAAACGTAGTTTCATTTCTGTAATCTTTTCCCCTCAAAAGTGCTAGTGCATTTTTGCTGAAATGCAAGGGGTGTGCTTATTGTTGTTAGGTTCTGTATCTTTATAAACACTTGCAGAAATCAATTGTTGTTATTGTTGTCATTCATTATTTGACCTTGATGAGAACAACAGTTATGTTTTTGTTTGATTTTTGTATTGGTTACAGTATGCATACAGCTGTATAAGCACAACACTTCCATTTAAATTCTTGTGAATCTGCGATTGCTCAGATATGACACACATAACCTACCAAAGACCAGAAACTAACAGGTTATACAGTTAAGGCCACAAATATTTGGACAGTGACACAAGTTTTGTTATTTTAGCTGTTTACAAAAGACATATTCAGAATACAATTATATACAAAGTGCACACTCTCAGCTGCGATTTGAGAGTGTCCACATCCAAATCAGACACAGGGTTTAGGAATTATGGCTCTTTAAAACATAGCCACCTCCTTTTCAAGGGACCAAAAGTATTTGGAAAATTGACTCAGAAGGTTGCATGGGCTTCTCCCTTATTATCCTGTCATCAATTTAATAGTGAAACTAATTGACTTGACTTGGGTTGACTGACTGACTGGGGTTGATTCCAGGTGTGTGGTTTTGCATTTGGAAGCTGTTGCTGTGACCATGTGGTCAAAGGAGCTCTCAATGCAGATAAAGCAGAAGATCCTGAGGCTGAAAAAAAAGAAAACGTCAATCAGAAAAATAGCAGAACTGCTTGGAGTAGCCAAATCGACAGTTTGGTACATTCTAAGGAAAAAAGTGTGCACTGGTGAGCTTGGGAACTCAAAAAGGCCTGGACGTCCACGGAAGACAACAGTGGTGGATGATCAAAGAATACTGTCCATGGTGAAGAAAAACCCATTCACAACATCCACTGAAGTGAAGAACACTCTCCAAGAAGGAGGTGTAGCTGTCTCTAGCTCTACTATAAAGAGAAGACTTTGTGAAGGATTCACCACAAGGTGCAAACCATTGATAAGTACAAAAAATAGAAAGGGCAGAATTGACTTTGCCAAAACACACCTCAAGAAGCCAGCTCAGTTCTGGAACAGTGTTCTATGGACAGATGAGACGAAGATGAACCTGTACCAGAATGATGGGAAGAAGAAGGATTGGAGAAGAAAGGGAACAGCACATGATCCAAAGCACACCACATCTTCTGTAAAACATGGTGGAGGCAGTGTTATGGCATGGACATGCATGGCTTCCAGTGGCACTGAGTCACTTGTGTTTATTGATGATGAACAGACAAAAATAGTCGGATGAATTCGGAAGTGTACAGGGATACACTTTCTGCCCAGATTCAACCAAATTCAGCAAAGTTGATTGGACGGTGCTTCACAATCCAGATGGACAATGATCCAAAACACACAGCAAAAGCAACCCAGGCATTTATTAAAGCAGAGAAGTGGAATGTTCTGCAATGGCCAAGTCAGTCACCGGATCTCAACCCAATTGAGCAAACAAAAACTGAAGGCTGCTGCTGTAAAGGCCTGGCAAGGCATCAGAAAGGAGGAAACCCAGCGTTTGGTGATGTCCATGGGTTCCAGACTTCAGGCAGTGATTGCCTCCAAAGGATTTGCAACAAAATATTGGAAAAAAAGTGTATGTAGGTTATGCTTATGTGTCCAATTACTTTTGAGTCCTGGGGATGTGGCTGTGTTCAGATTTAACCAATCACATATAAACTCATGTTAAACTGGAGTTAGCACACAGCTGTCGCGAATTAAAGTGCATCTGATCAACCCCAAATAAAGTTCAGCTGTTCTAGAAGGCTTTTACTGACATTTTTGTAGCCACATCTTCCAGCACAAGCCATGGTCTGCAGAAAACTTCCAAAACATCAGAGGGATCTCATTATTCAAAGATATCAGTCAGGTGAAGGCTATAAAAGGATTTCCAAGGAATTAAATATACCATGGAACATAGTGTAGAACGTCATCATCAAGTGGAGAAAATATGGCACAACAGTGAAATTACCAGCAACAGGACGTCCGTCCAAAATTGATGATAAGACAAGGAGGAAACTAGTCAGGGAGGCTGCCAAGAGGCCGACAGCAACACTGAAGGAGCTGCAGGAATTTCTGGGAAGTACTAGCTGTGTCATACATGTGACAGCAATCTCCCATCTTCTTCATATGTCTGACCCATGGGGTAGGGTGTCAAGATGGAAGGCTTATCTTACAAAGAAACACATCCAAGCCCAGCTTAATTTTGCAAAAAGACATCTGAAATCTCCCAAACGCATGTGGGAGAATGTGTTATGGTCTGATAAAACCAAGGTTGAACTTTTTGGACATAATTCCAAAATGTATATTTGGTGCAAAAACAACACTGCACATCACCTAAATAACACCATACCTACAGTGAAGCATGGTGGTGGCAGCATCATGCTTTGGGGCTGTTTTTCTTCAGCTGGAAATGGGGCCTTAGTCAGAGTGGATGGAATTATGAACAGTTCCAAATACTAGTCAGTGTTGGCACAAAACCTTCAGCCTTCTGTTAGAAAGCTGAAGATGAACAGGAACTTCATCTTTCAGCAGAACTCCTACCCAGGCTCCTACCTAAAAAGACTGAGTGCTGTAATAAAAGCCAAAGGTGCTGCAACAAAGTGTTAGTTTAAGGGTGTGCATATTTATGCAACCATGTTATTTTAAGTTTTTAATTTCATATTTCCCCCTTTAAAGGTTTCAGTTTCAATTGCATTGTACAGATTATCATGAAAACCTGCCATTTGGACAGGGTTGTGTAGATTTTTTATATCCACTGTAAGTCAGCACGTCCAACAGCAGGTTACTATAAATCCTTCTCAAGTGACTTCTGCAAGCGCCAGAGGCTAGGCAGGTTAAGGGTTAACCCTTACGTTCTCCTTCAGAAAACCGAGGTTATATAACCTATAACCAATGGGAACACGTATACAAATACCCGACTGTGAGAGGTGCCCCACAACATGGGGTGCGACAGCACTGCACTCCCCAGCAAAAAGGCCACCAGTCACAGTATCTCAAGCACTGAGCCAGAACACAAGGTGTAGACACAGTACTGTTGTATCAACCATGAAGCACAGGGGATACCATAGAGCCTTCACACGAACCAGGTCAATCATGTCAGCCGAAAACTAAGCTTACTCACTACCCATGAACTGGCCATGTTACAGTCCAGCATACTGATACAAACACAAAGGGGGAAACAACCCTGCCAATGCACACATATGGGGAAGGACCAAGACTTACTAATACGCCCCTTGGGCAGTGATAAGCTCTGACAAACACAGTTCTGACCTATCAGCGGAGCAAGAGCGTCAGCTGAACCTGAACTGATCACAAGGCTGACATAGCACAGTGTTAACACAAGCGGGAGGACAACTCGCATGTAGCACACTCTATTTCGCCTAACCATGCCCCTCAGGCAGAGATAGGCTGTCCATAACGCAGCTCCGCAGTAAGGCGGTTTTGTAGGACAGTCAGTTCAGCTGTGCGCTTTCCATGGGCTTGAACAGCAGGCCGGTAAGAGCACCCACAACAACCTCCTTGCTATTTTACATAGTTAGGAGGGCCGTAAACACTCCCTGGCGATTGATGTAAGAAATCTCTGCCGTGTTGTCTGATCTCACCAGAACATGATGTCACATGAGCATCCGGCAAAAATTAATATGTCTTACCTCAGCAATGGTGCCTAAGCAGGGCTGACCTCTGTTATCACCATGCCCGTGCAGAATGGTGGCCCATATCCATGCTCCATTATGCTCAGCCCACCTAGAATGAGTGATAGCCCCCATTCTGCCAGTTTTTTCGCCAGGCATGGGAGCCTGTGCGGGACTGTCACTGACAGTGTGCACTGCATTGACTGAGAGGGTTGCGTGCTGACTTGAAACCGAAGTCTCGTTGTATGGGCACCATCTAATGAGGGAGTGGAGAACCACCAGGCAGAGAGGTTAAGGACATGCCATGCACCTCTGTGCTATAGTGCATACTGGCCATGTTTTGCATTTTTTGCATTGTGTTTCCACACTTTACTGCGAAAATGTGGATGTGGATGTAGAGAATGCTCAGTGGTTAGTCACACCCGATAGCGCAGACCCAAGGTCCAGTGCCTTTTTTATTTCACTCAGGCAGGGGGTCAACAGCAGTGTCGTCCTCAGCTGCCCGGCACATGTAATCACCGGGGGTACTCAGACACAGGCAACGGAGTGCCCTCATCGCTGGTGGTCCCTGCCTTCTGGCTACGAGACATCCAAGAGGTGATAGCTGGCCCTGGAGGTCCTTGCCAGCGAAGGCATAGCCAGGGAGGTCAAAGCATGAGCCTAACTGATGTAGGAGATGCAGGGAGTGGTTTCGCCATGTGCAGTCCCAGAAGCCTCTCTTCATCCCAGCAGGATGGAATATTTGCTTCTAAAAACTTGGATGCTTTTTAAATGTGGAAGATCTTGTCTTCCAATTCACTTACTCAAATGGCCTGTCAAAAGTTGGTGAAGAATGAAATGGTAACCTGCTGTTGGATGTGCTGGCTTATATAGCCATGATGCATGCTCAAACGCCTTATGAGGACCTGATTGAGACAGCATCAGTGGAAATCAGATCAGGGAATTAATTCCATTGGTTAATGCCGAAGTTGTTCAACTGATGGAGAACAGAGCTTAAAAGATGGTAACAAACACTACCTCCTGTACCTAAGTAATGACGATATATACAGGGATGATGCATATATACAATATATATATATAATGGTTTGGTTAAGCAACAAAATGCTATACTCCTATTGTAATTTACCTTTGTCAATCATGTTACCGAAAAACATGCACTGTCAGTGTAAAGAGCACAGGTAGTTTGTGTGTGTGCTTTAGGGGCAAGGTGGGGTGTGCGCGATCAAGGAAACTGATTGTTTCCCAGAGCTGACTCTGCAACCAAAACTTAAAACTTCTTTTTACAAATGACATTTTCTTCCCAAAATAGGAGACAAATGTATTATTTAAATTACTTTTCTGTACCAGCAACAACACACTGATACACTTTATACAAAACACTGCTGTCTTTGAATAATTTCACTTAAATTTCCACATACAGATATCTGTGAAAAAAACAAAATAGAAATTGTTCATAAACCAGCTTTACACATTGGTTGTTTACAAAACATCCATAGTACAGTAATGACAGATGTGTTATGCTTTGATTGTCCCTGTCCATTCAGTAAATACTTGAGGTTCATAAATAGGCTCTGACTTGACAAAAACTTCACCTGATGAAGTTTCTCTCCTCTGTGTCCCTCTGGTGCTTGATGTTAGCACTGCACCTCCATGTGTCCTCTAGGGACTTCCTCAGGTTGCACAGTTTATCATAGTGGGACATCTGGTCCTCTTTTAATCTGTGTAGGGAAGGAGAGACAATAAGAACAGGATAAACAGTAAGACAAATGTAAAACAAATGGAATCTAAGTGTTGAAGTACTAATTTAACCCCTTGGAAATGAGAGGTTTTACTGACTGTACACCATCTAACTTTTGTGCTTGGATCAGTCAATGTATGGTCTCAGTGTTAAGATGTGCACGTAAATTGACTTGCACTTATGATGGAATCAGTCTTGGCAAAGTTTGATGTAGGCCACTTCCCACAAAAGTCAAACAGCCACCATTTGTTAGGGTTCTTTAAAGAGAATAATAATGTCAAGTTCCAGTTAATTCGAACAAACCTAAAATCAGCCTGAATTCATCAGAATAAAATGCACATAGGATATACAGCCATGGACGAGTATATTGTCATGCCTTCACTTTTGCCAGATAATGCACCACTTCTCTGTCTGCTGCAAATTCAGATAATTTGGTGTTTAAATGTTGCTACACTGGAGCAACTCAAAAAAGCAGAGCCCAAAGGTCAAAATTCCACACAGAACTAAAAGAAAATCATCTGGACAAAATTATTATCACCCAAATATTATAATATTTGGGAGCATTCCCTTTGGAAAAAAAAATCAAACCAACCACTGTCTGTTACTATGTATGAGTTCTGTGTACCTATCTACTGGAATTTTTGCCACTATACCTGCTCTATAGCTTTCTGATAGATTCTTTCACCTACTGTTCTTTGACCAAAGGCCGCATATATATATTATATTTATTCTTTGAATGCTGCTTCACTATATTTTATTCTGACAGCAGGTTTTACCAACAGATGTTTCTTCAATCTTAGAGACCTAGTTGATAGGTATTTTGGTCTCATCGCATGTAATGTTTTAAACACAAGAAGCAATGCCTTGAAGTCAATTATATAACTTACTGGGAGCCAGTGCAGGGACCTTAAAATGTAAGTAATGTGGTCAGCTCTTTTTGTTCTTGTAAGAGCCCTTGCTGCTGCATGTTGGATCAGTTGAAGCTAATGGTCTTTTTTAGAAAAGGCCATTGTAGTAATCAATCCTACTGGAAATAAATGCATGTACACGTTTTTCTAGATCTTGTTTTGACATCAAAACATTTGTCATCAAAAATGGGCATTAACCTGGACAGTGGAGGTCCAACCAAGGTCTGGAAGACTACCAGTCAGGCTCTTGACATCAACCAGTATGTTGATTTTCCAACTCACAACAAAGGTCATATTTTAGACCAGGGGTATGTTTCCCAAAACTGTCGTTGCTAACTTCTTTAGCAACTTCGTAGGTTTGAATGATGGACTAACGACACTGCTGTTTCCCAACAGCATCGTTCAAACGACACAACTAATGATGTTTACAACAACATTAGTCCGATGGATTGTTTGACAACGCAGGTGTTTCCCAACAGCAAAGTCTGGACGATGCATCGGAAGTTCCATCATTAAGTTGTGTCGTTCGAACGATTAGCTTGGACCTGTCGTTAGACCATTGTTTATGACGGTTTCTGCACACGTGACGTCTTGCTCGTCACCTTTGGCCTTCTTGGGTTGGATTAGGCACCATTCAATGCTTTACCGCCACCCACTGCATGAATGATTTTACTTTAAGTCACTTCATTTTCGTCATGGCAGTTTCCAGATCATGTAAAAGGAAGATAACCCACAAGACACCAAAAGTTGTTGGATTATTAAAGTTAGTTGCTGATCTTACAGATCGTTTTTAGTACTGTGATGTAGAGTATGATCACGGATTACGGATCCACAATCAAAGTCATTCCATTATCTCATAGATCATTCCACGTGTTTCAAGTTGATTAGTGTTTAGCAGGATTCAAACCCGTATCTCTCTGAAAAAGTGAGAAGGTTTGCATAGTGGGTTGACAAGCTAACCACTCAACCATTGGGTAGCATAAATGAAATATGCGATCATATCATTACAAACGTATTCAGTCACTGCTTTTTAATGAGTAAGGGACATGATTGCGTTGGGGAACATCTTCCTAAGTTGCTGAAGTTATCATACATACCGGCTTAATTTAAATAAGGCTACGTTTTTGTTGCCTTACTGTCGTGGTGTCATTTCTGTCGTCTTCCGCAACGAATGCATCTGAATACTCTCCGAGCACTTCCGACACATCTGGATACTTTGCCGTTTCAACGACAGATGTCCAAACTAACATAGTTCAGACTTCCGTTGTACGTACGTAGTTGGAGAGTTTCGGGAAACAGTCGGAATCGGACTGTTGTGTCGTTTTAACCTACATCGGACAACGGTGGTTAAATGCTAACATCCGTCATTGTTTGGGAAACGCACCCCTGGTCTGTTGTTCTGGTATAACACCTAGGAATTTCACTACTGCTGAACTACCCATCTCAGACCACAAAGCTGTGGTATTTGACACCTATCTGTCCATCAGGAAATCAAAAGTTCAGCGTGTCATGTCTTACCGCAACATCAAGAAGGTAGAGCCAGAGAAACTTACTCCACTGGTTGCCTCCTATCCTTGCTCTTCTCCCAGTGCTTCAGTAGTGGATCTGGTTGGCCACTACAACAACTGCATGTCTACAGTGCTTGACAGTCTTGCACCCTTAAAGATACGGACTGTTTCATTTGTGCACTCAGCACCTTGGTTCACTCCTGAGCTACGCCAAATGAAGTCCATGGGTCGACGTCAGGAACGACTATCAAAAAAGACTGGTCTTGCTGTCCACAAAGGGATGTACTCAGAGCACATTCTTCAGTACAAAAAAGCACTCTCTGCTTCAAAGAGCTCATACTATGCAAGGATCATTACTGAGGGAGAAAGAAACACCAGGACTCTCTTTTCCACTGTGAATGGTCTCCTTAAACCACCTGATAGTACCATCCATCAGAATGTCTCTGTTGAACACTGCTGACCTTCCTGAACTTTTTTCACACAAAAATTGAGGCAATCCATCAGCAATTGGAGTGTTCAATTACTAAGCTGAAACAACCTTGCTCTTTGATTCAGATAGGCTCACCTACTATTGATGCACTTAGGGAATTCCATCTTCTTAGTGAAAGTTACATCTCTGGTATCATCACCAAGTGCAACTCCTCCACCTGTCAGCTGGACCCTGTCCCGACAAGCCTGGTAAAGATGTGTCTGCCATCCATCATCCCAATGATATCAAAAATAATGAGCACCTCCCTCATCACTGGTCAAGTCCCTTCTTCACTGAAGACTGCTATTGTAAGACCAACCCTGAAAAAACCTGGGCTGAGCCATGATGACCTAAACAACTACAGACCTATCTCCAATTTGCCATTCATCTCAAAAGTTATGGAGAGGGTGGTGGCATCTCAACTCCAGGATCACCTGAAGGACAATGACCTGTTTGAGGCATTTCAGTCTGGGTTTCGACCGCTGCACAGCACAGAGACTGCTTTGGTGAAGATAACCAATGACCTCCTCTGCACATCTGATTCTGGACTTATTTCCATCCTAATCCTCCTTAATCTGAGTGCAGCGTTTGACAGCATATCACATCAGCTACTTCTGGAGCATCTTGGCAACATTGGAGTACAGGGCAGTGCTCATCAGTGGTTCACCTCCTACCTCTCTGGCAGGACACAGCTTGTCCAGATTATGGACTGCAAATCTGAGAGTGCTGCTGTCATAAAAGGAGTGCCACGGGGGTCTGTTCTGGGGCCCCTGCTCTTCATCATCTACCTTCTCCCACTGGGAAGTATCCTCAGGCAACATGGTGTTCAGTTTCACTGCTATGCTGATGACACCCAGCTTTATGTGTCCACCAAACCAACTGCCTCTCTTCCTCCTGCTGCAATCACTGCCTGTCTGCATGACATCAATTTGTGGATGACTACCAACTATCTAAAACTGAACAGCAAAAAGACTGAACTACTGGTTGTGGACTCCAAGGCAACACTGGCAAAGATGGAAAACAGACTCTCCCTCTCCATTGATGGCTCCAACATTGCCTGCTCCACCAAGGTGAAGAGTCTTGGTGTTGTATTGGACAGCACACTTTCCTTCGATGCCCACATCAGTAGTGTATCACGCAGTGCCTTTTTTCATCTCCGTAACATCGCAAGACTGCGCCCTTCCCTCAGTCAGCAGAGTGCAGAAGTTCTTGTAAATGCCTGTTACATCACGCATTGATTACTGCAACTCCAGCTTCTCTGGCATTCCACATAAATCCCTCCACCGCCTCCAAATAATCCAGAACTCTGCAGCCAGGATAGTAACAGGCACAAAATCAACTAGCCATATAACAGCTGTACTGTTACAGCTACACTGGCTACCAGTTACCCAGAGAGTACAGTTTAAGATCCTACTGCTGACATATAAGGCCCTGCATAACCTTGCTCCCAACTACATCACTGACCTCCTGGTGAGTTACACCCCTACCCGCTCATTGCGATCCTCATCAGCTGATGGTCTATAATATGGCACTATGGACTCTTTATTTCTATGCATTTATTTATGTATTTATTTTGTCTGTAAAGTGACCTTTTATATTTGAAATAAAATGTATTATTATTATTAACAACTAGGCGTATGTGCTGAATCAATAATAAAAGACAAGACAGTATATAATAAATCTATTGGGCTATTAGATGCTATATATAAGGATTAAATAATTAGACATGGTGAAAGACATATAAATGGATTGAACAGTTATATGTTCAATTTGTATTATAAAGAGACTCAAGTATACCTTTTTTTTTTTAAATGCAAATACAAATGTTGTAAACTGCGGTGTGTTCAAATATCAACAAGCTAATGAAGCAAACATGGATACAATCAGTCTAATTTATTGCGGCTGATGTGGATGAAACAAACCAGACAGATACAGCATACACAATACAAAATTCAATGATTAAAATACTGCAGTGATGTCACTCACTCTATACATAAATGTAATCACATACAAAGTCGACATAACAGAAATCAAAGAAAAGAAAACCCCAGTTGCAAGCCTGTGTATTCTCCCTTCCTCTTTCCACAGCAGGTAGCAAACTCACAGTTCGTGTGGTACTCACACTCATGTCTAGCTCAACATCTGTTTCAACTCATGGTCAGTCAGTCAAGTCAGTCAGTCAGAGCGTCAAAACAAAAAACTGTATGTATGTGTTTGAATCAGAAGACTAGCTATACAGTGTAGGTGTTAGTGAACATAAACTACTACTAGCACCTGGAACAGTACCCAGGCTATTCAGCAGGGGTTATAAAATAACCCTGAGCTACATCAGCATCATTTTCCTAATAATCTCTGCACTAGAGCCTGGGAGGTTTAATGCTAATGTTTGGCTTTGAATCATTCTAGCAGTGTCCTTCTTGTCATGTTTTTGTACATAACATTCCGCTTTGGCCCCAGTCCAACTAAGTTCTGTGCTATTTGGTCTGAAGAACGCTCTGTGTTTTTAAAAAAGTTCTTTCAAGTCTTCTTTGACACTAAGCTGTTCTTTAAAAATGTCATTTGCTCCAACATGCACAATGATGCATTTAATAGCTTTATGATTTGACACTATCTTTGAAATACTGTTTTAGTGTCAGAAATGGATGCAATAAGAAGGCAGAATACGGTCATCCACTCTCCTTTTAAATTTCTTACAGTGGAATCACCTAGAACAAGGGTTGTAGGATCAGCAGGTGTTGATGGCTGCTTTTTTTATCTTTGCCCACTCCCTGTTTTGTGGTTCAGTTTCTGTCTATGGTGAGTTGTCTCTCTGGCAACTACTGGTTCCAGATATCTGAGGCACTCACATCAAGTGTTATGGCCTGTTGGATCTCGAAGTGTATTGGTCTAGTGACAGCAGAAGGCACTGGTGTTGAGCTAAATAGTCCTTTCTTTATGCCAGCAATCCATACTCACATTTTGCTTTGTGAAGTCGATGCAGCTAATTGCTTTATCTCAGTTGTATCAGCCAGTTGTGGTGCATTCTTCATTCTATGTCCTGTGCATTTCATCTGTCTTTAATGGATGGGCATACATTTTTAATTCCAGATTGGAAAATGTTCCTAGGTCTTCGCATTTTGTTATAATCCAGAGTGAAGGTGAACTGCTGTCGCAGCTGGGTTATCTGACTCTTAGGTTGGAAATAATGAAAGCGAGAAGGTCAAGCAAGAGCTAGGCAAAAAAAGCCTCCTACTCACTTTTTTTAGAAGGAGGTGTGTTAACATAATTAAAATTAACTAATAAAGAATGTATTATATTGATGTTCATCTCTTGCATTTATGGACCCCATTTACTGGCCATTTACATTAATTTTCTTTTTTAGAAGGGCATAGAATTAGCATGGACAAAGGGGACGGGTCCCTACCAATATTCAGCAATCATTGAATTGTCCCCATCAATTATTTGAGCCTCTCAAAAAAAAAAAAAAAAAAAAAAAAATCTGTCAACGTCTCATCAACTAGTGGCACCACAGAAATGGTTTTAATAAGTTCTCTACTGAAGTCCTATACATATGGTCAATGTGATTGCGTGTGCGCTGCTTTCACGTGAGACTCGATTTGGTGTTAGCAGCGCCAAAACTAAAATCATAACTTGTCCAAAGCAAGTGGCGAGTAAAGTGGCAAGTTGCGAGCGATGGCAGGTAAAAAGAGGAAGGTGGACATAAGGCGCTACTTTTCAAAGAAACCTGTAAGTCACAAAGTCAAGATTGCTACTGAAATGAGTCCCATAACAACGTTAATGACAACTAGGCCAGACTAGACTTTCAAAAAAATTTGAAAGTCATGTATAATTTTCCTTCTACTTCACAACTGTGAACCGCTTTGTGTTGGTCTTTCACATAAAATGCCAATAAAATATATTTATGTTTGTGGTCAGAACGTGACATAATGTGGAAAAATTCAAGGGGTATGAATAGTTTTTCAAGCCACTGTATATAGCACTTTTTAAGAGAACTTCCGAACACGGTACAACAACGTTAGAAGACGGGGGAAACAAAAGCTTCCAACTCAAAGGAAACATCAAAAAGAAACGGAAGGTGGAGGTCCATCAAACCATTAGTCCATTAGTTTTCTTTTTGTTGATTTGTCCATTAGATTTCTTATAACTTGCAACACTGTTTATTTAAAACGACAAAAGAAACCGTAAATAATCTGCAGAACATTGCTTTACATTTGTGCCTGTTTGCTTACTAAAACATTAAAATACATGGATATACAGGCTATACATGTTGCAGCTGTAACATGTCTAAAATAGCTTTTCCGTAATGCACAACTGACGATAAACCAGGTTTTTGTTGGTCAACGGCAAATTTGTTTTTTGCGTCCTTATAATAGCATCTGGCGCGCTTTGCGCCAGACCACACCTCTTCTTTTTGCTGGCACACCCGTGATGGCGCAGTGTCATCTGCCATCTAGACAACGTGATTTTTTGCCCAAAAAAATGCACGATGCGCTGGCACAGAATAATAATGACTGGGCCCAAGGACTTACCGAAAGTCACTCCTAGGTCAGACAGAGGTTGAGTAGGACCCAATATTCTGTCTAATCTCTAGTGTAACATTATCAGCAAAACATTTTCTGCCCTTCAATCCTTAATGGCGTCCAGGCAGCTCAGGAGTCTTGATGACTCATTGGGTTTGAAGTTAAAATGAAGCTGTAAATCATCAGCATATATGTGGTAGGTGATGTTAAAACTATGTATGGTATTTATGTCGCAGTGGTTATATTTACAGTATAAAAAGAAGTGGGCCCACAACTGACCTCTTGTTTAGAATTTGACAGTCTCATTATATCAGGGGATTTTAACTTGCATGTAGATAATGTAGAAAACACCTATGCCAATGAATTACTCACACTGATTGATACATTCAACCTAACACAGCATGTACAGGGACCAACACACTCTCATGGCCATACCCTGGACCTTGTCATCACAAAGGGTCTTAATGTCTCTACAACTGTTATAGACTTGGCCTTATGTGATCATTTCTGTGTTTTCTTTGATGTTTATACGTCCCCTCACATTCAGAACAAGTCTATGGGCCTATTTTGCTGTGGTGCATTGTGCATTCGCGAGATGCACATGCGGTCATTGCTATTCTGTGCCAGCGCATCGTTCATTTTTTCAGGCAAAAAATCACGTTGTCTAGATGGCAGATGACATTGCGCCGTGACAGGCGTGTCAGCGAAAAAAAGAGGTGTGGTTTGGCGCAAAGCGCACCAGATGCTATTATGAGGACGCAAAACCATATCGTTGTTTGACCAGCGTAAACCATGGTTTTTCGTCAGTCGTCAGTCGCGCATGGCTGAAAAACTATTTTAGGGACGCACCACGCTTTGAACCCTGATGCACCTGCTGCTGAGCCAGAGAGGCGAGCTGAACTGGCAGAAAGTTGCAACATGTATAGCCTGTATAACCATGTATTTTTATGTTTTAGTAAGCAAACAGGCACAAATAATGAGAGTATAGCAATGTTTTGCAGTTTATAGCAATGTTCTGCAGTTTATTCACGATTTCTTCTGTCGTTTTAAATAAACAGCATGGCAAGTTGTAAGAAATGAAATAGACAAATCATCAAAAAGAAAACTTGATGGACCTCCCCCTTCCGTTTATTTTCGATGTTTCCTTTGAGTCTGAAGCTTTTGTTTCCCCATCTTCTAACGTTGTTGTACCGCTTTCTGCACTGTTCGAAAGTTCTCCTCTTGCCAAAGGAGGACACAATTACGGAAGATATTTCCTCCCATACTTCTTTGACCCACAGAGGTTTGGGGGGATTCTTTCCATCCCCGAATATTAACTGCTTACGCGCTTTTACTTCACGCACGAGCAGATCGGTCTCCTCTACCGAAAAGCTCCTTCCGTCCGGGTAAATCCGCCATCGTAATAGCAACAGGCCATGGACAATGCGCCCCCTGGCTCTTAAAGGGAATGAGAGTATAAATTCTCATTGGTTAATTGTATGTTATGCCCAAAACAAGCAGTTGTAAAACCTTTACTCAAAAAGAATAACCTTAATGTTTCAGTGCTTAACAACTACAGACCCATATCCAATTTCTCATCGGGAAAATAATTGAAAAAATGGCCTTTAATCAATTAACAGCCTTTCTCACATCAAATAATTGCTTTAATAAGTTTCAGTCAGGTTTCCGTGCCAATCACAGCACCACTGAAACAGCTCTGATTAAAGTTATAAATGATATACGTCTTAATTCTGATGCTGGCAAAACAAAAGTCTTGGTGTTACTGGATCTTAGCGCTGCTTTTGACACTGTTGATCAATGCATTCTACTACATCGACTCGAACATTGGGTAGGATTCACTGGTATAGTTATCAATTGGTTAAAATCATACTTGCAACAAAGGAGTTTCTTTGTTGCTATTGGAAACTATACATTAGCACCTGTGTCCTTGACCTGTGGTATCCCTCAGGGGTCAATCCTTGGTCCATTACTATTCAATCTCTATATGCTCCCGCTTGGACAAATCATCAAGAACAACTCAATTAATTATCATAGCTATGCTGATGGCACTCAAATTTACTTAGCTCTATCACCTGATGACTATGTGGCACTTAAGTCTCTCTACAGGTGTATTGACCAAATAAACAACTGGATGTCCAACAATTTTCTTTAGCTGAACACAGACAAAACTGAAGTAATTATATTTGGGAAAAAGGAAGAAAGACTTAGGATCGCCACTGCTCTTGAGACTAAAGGGCTTAAAGCAAAAGATACTGTCAAAAAACTTGGTGTCTTTATTGACAGTGAACTAACTTTCAACAGTCACATGAAAGCAATCACTAAATCTGAATTTTATCACCTAAAAAAACATTACCAAACTTAGAGGTGTTATGTCCAAACAACATCTAAAAAACTTGTACATGCCTTTATTTCCAGCAGGGTAGATTGCTGTAATGGCCTTTTCATAGGCCTTCCTAAAAAGACCATCAAACAGCTTCAACTGATCCAAAATGCAGCAGCAAGGATTCTTACAAAAGCAAGAAGAACTGAACACATTACTCCAATTTTAAGGTCTCTGCACTGGCTCCCAGTAAGTTATAGAATTGACTTTAAGGCATTGTTTCCTGTGTTTAAAACACTAAATGGGTTGGGACCAAAATACATATTGGATATGATCTTGTTATATGTACCAACTAGGTCTTTAAGATCACAGCAGAAACATTTGTTGGTAAAACTTGCTCTCACAACAAAATCTGGTGAAGCAGCTTTCAGCAGCTATGCAGTTCAGCTTTGGAACCAGCTTCCAGAAGACATCAAATGCTCCTACTGTTGGAAGTTTCAAATCTAGACTGAAGACCAAACTGTTCTTAGATGCTTTCTGCTGTGATTTACTTTTAATTTACCTCTTTTATCTTTCATGTTTACCTATTGCTTTTTGCTTTTCTCTGTCTTTTATTTATCTTATACATATTTTTACACTTATTTTATCTTTTATGCTTTTATACTGCTTTTATTTTTGTTAAGCACATTGAACTGCCTTTGTGTATGAAATGCACTATACAAATAAACTTGACTTGACTTGACTTGACAACAAGAGAGAGGAGAGGAAGAGAAACAGAAAAACTCCTACCAGTGAGATAAGAGGTAAAATAGTCTATTGCAATCCTGCAATGCCTGAAATGGACACTCAGCAATGTAGCCTCTTAATCAGAATGTGATGGTCAACTGCAGTAGCGGTTTTAGGACCGGGAGAACAGGGCAGCCACCCAGGCCCGCCATTTCGTGTGGGGCGCCACGAGCGCTTGGGGGGGGGGGGGGAGTAGCTCTGTATATTATATCGCTGCAATCGGGCACATTGGTGCTCCCTAACTCCAGGCGCCCTGTAACTGCAGGCACCCTTGCTTGCTGAGAAGGTGCCATCCACAGTAGTAGTGTGTCGGTCCGCCACTGTGTCAAAAGCAGAGCTCAGGTCAAGGAGCACAAGTACTGAGCAATCACCTGCATCTGCAGCCATGTGAATGTCATTGGTAATCCTTCAAAAGGGCAGTTTCAGTTGAGTGACATTTCCGAAAAACAGATTGGAATTTGTCACAAAGACTGTGACTGTCTAGTAAGGCTGTCTAGTTTTGAGTGATAGGATGCATGCTATTTTGGCATGTCCCCTAAACCACTTGGTAGATTTCAATATCAATAAAAAAAAATGTTGTTAATTTTTTTAAATTATTTTTCTCAGCTTAAGTACATTATCATTTCATAATAAAAATAACAATTAAATAAAAAAAAAGATTTTACATGTTCCTTAAACAATTGTCCACCCTGTAGTATTGAGAAATCTATCTCTTTACAAAAAGGTCATCTGCTGCAGTGAAATCACATTTTTTCCTGTACTGAGTGGCAGGAAATTCAACTGCTTAAGTGTGCCTGCTGATCTTGGGATTGACCTTTTTTTTAGGTATACATGTGTTTACTACTAATAAATGAGAATGTAATCAGTGTACGACTCTTTGCTAGTTTAATAACACAAAATTCTTTTCAACAACAGACTACCTAGTTAACTAATAACCCTAACCCTGACCCTAGTGACCTGAAATGCTAACTACTGACTCAAAATGTCCACCCTGTCGTTCTCCCAAAATGTCCACCCTGTCAGACACTTAGCATTGATGGGCAGGGTAGACATAAGGCGCGTTTGAGTTACAAACCCGTTTGTCAGCGTTTGTCTATGTCTGTCTACATACGTCAGTGAGAACCGCGCGTCACAGCATGGGTGGACGTTTATAAGGCTTCAGTCAAGTCGGACACAAATCTTCAACGAGACTGAGCTTGCACCTTCCTGATCTTCGTAGTAGATGACGGAGAGATCATGTGTTGTGTGTGGGGGACAAGTTAGGGGGTGGGCAGTTGTAGTAGGGTGCATTGAGACTTCAAGTCAAATCGAGTCTTTTTTTAATAGCACATTTAAACAAAACAACAGAGATGCCCCAAAGTGATTTACAACACAAGGATTATATATGTAATATATTTAGTTAATATTGCAATTTTAAGTATGTGTGTACAGTAGGGCTGCAACAACAAATTGGTTAAATTGATTAAAATTCATTTTCAAAAATGGCAACGAATTCCATTACTGGTCTGTTGTGTTGCGCAATCAATGTGTCGCTTGCCATGTTGCCGAGCAGTTTACTTTACCTGCAGACATTGTAACAAATATATGCATTTTTCTTTGTTATTTATTTACCTGAAAGCTTAATCACCTTTTACACATTTTAAACAAATTCATGATTCATTCTTGATCTTTTTGTTTGCTGGTCCACCCTTTCATGCACTTGTCCAAAAATTTTTATTTATTCATAGTGGCAAAAACAATTCTGTTTAAGAAAAAGGACATAATACATATCATACCTATTTTTATGTTACTATTATAATGAACACACATTTTAACAGAATTGCATTTGTCCACGACAGAGTGGACATATTATATGGCTTACTCTGATTACTATCTCATAATTAACAGAAAATATGTGTAGGGGTTTATCATATATACATTTCTGTCTATTATTGTCTATTATTTACAATAGGACATACAAGGAATGGGAAATGAAGATCAGAATTTTTGGAAATCGTGGACCTGAAAAGGCTCTCTCCAGTGATATTGACCCAATTACCATTACCACCCTTCAGACTGCCGGGCCAAAGCCAGCCTAACTCTGGTGTGCCAGGGGCAGGGGCTTTCAGACTGTTGTACCCAGGCCCTAATTGGTGCTGAAGGCAGGCCGTGTTGCATGGGCCTGTACCTGTGAGTAGGCTGGTTTTAGTTCCTGTTTTTCTCTTGAAATCTGATGTCGGATAATGATGCACTGGATGAAAAGGCTCTGTTTATTATGTCATTTATGATTATGATATTTGTAGTCACATATTTCTAGATATTACTACATGTATATATGGAGATATATAGATAGATGTGCACTGGATAGCCTACGTTTGCATCAACACTGTGTAAACAGCAGCGCTATCATCAAACATTTTACTACTCTTAAAACACTGACTCCTTCCACCCATTTTCATCCATGGTTAAAAAGCTTTTAACACAATGACTTGTGTCTCAAAATGTGCTATTTATTGAACATAAAATGACAGTTTGTCTACCGAGTTCATTGTCTTGTCAAGCTACCAGTCGCTACAAGAGTAGGGTCATCCCTCTTGACCTTAAAGAAGCTCATGCAGACTCTTCTTTTCTGAGACTGCTTCCCTTCCTAAAAAAAATAACACTCCACTAACTAACACTTTATCTGTATCCCTTTGTGTATGTATATGTTTGTATGTGTAGATGGGGGCTGAAGTGTTCCTGGCCCCAGAAACTTAGCTAAGGCATAATAATGTAATACAACCAGGAAGTAAACTCAGAATTTGTTTTTAATTTAGAATGATACATTTGAACTCAGCATTTATCATTAAAATACATGTCAAGCAACTGAAAAAATGTTGAATATCATTTGTTGCACATTTACATGATGAAGGCTGAGCCAACAATCCAAATACGGCATTTATAAATTAAAAACAAATTGCAACCTCACATTCAATGAGTTAGGTCTATTATTAGCCAGGTGGTGAGAAAAAATTGGATGAGAAATCAGTTTAGATTAAACGTTATAAGTTCATTTACTCAAGAAACAGGTTAAGGGAGTTGAATTGGTCTATTTTCATTGTGATAAAACAATCACCTGGTAAAAAAAGAAGTGGATCAGCAGGGAAGTGGCTGATAATAGGCGATATGGCGATAATTGGATCTCTTTTGCTACACGATTTTATAGGACATTGTGTTGTGTGCTTTTGTTAGTTGTTGTTGCCAGGAGTACAGATTAGAGGCTTTCTCACATTAGCTGCACCTGTGCATGTCATCCCTTTTGTGTTGGCTACCTAATGCAATGAACCTCCCTCTCTGTTTAAAATGCGCGGTCACGGTTTTGCAGATAGTGGTGGGTGTACACGTAATCGCAAAGACACAGTAGCCTGACTGTCTGAAGTCACCAGTAAAGGCTAGTGGGCCTGGGTCACTTGCAGCAACTAACTCTAAATAGTGAAAAAGTTGTCTAGTTTGTGCTGGTTTACTGATTGTGTTAAATGTATCACACACGTTTTTTAAATTAGATTAAAACATCACCGTTTTCTTCACCATGTTGACACTGCCTTGAGGTTAGATACTACCTGCGTCTGCGTTCATCACACTCAGGACCTGGAAATGTGCAGTAATGCCACCAAGATGACATGAGAACTTTGGCCAGCCAAACTTTTTAGCCCCCTCTGCGTCACAGCTACCTATTCAGTATGAAATTAGCATACTGAATTTCCCAGAACCAAAATAACTGTTAGCAAACTTTGGTTGTACTTTTAAAATTGCGAAAGAGTCTTTGCTTTGATTGGTATTTTACCGTTTCATATGCTAAAATCATTTCCAAATTAATTTATATAGCTGCATCATTTTGAGGGAATTGCAACCATTATTAAGAAGTGTGCACTGGGTTCCCACTTTGGTCATGATTTTACTTACTCCTTCTGACTTCTCTGAAGCATCTCTCTCTCTCTGCTTCGCTGAATAATTTGGTTGAGCATTGCTTCTTTTTTTCTTTGTGTAGCAGTCCAGAGTTGCTCTTGATAGAGGGCTTGTGCCATTTGCCTTTGCTTCATCAGAGCTCCTGAGTTGCTGTTAAATGCCCCAAAGACATGCTCCTGATCTTGGATACCTGGTCCTTGATAGTCACCAGTCTAGCCACATGCAAACAGATATACAGCGGTGTTTAAAATAATAGCAGTCCAACATCACCAGTCTAATCAATCACTGTTTTTGGTAGAACCTGTATTTCTACATGGCAAATCCTTTACTAGTATGTAGTAGAATAACAAAACCAACTGACCCAACAGCTATGACATACAGTATGTCACAAAAGTGAGTACACCCAGGGGTGGAGCTATAGGCGGGGCAATGACCCCTGGGCCTCTCCCGATCCACCAGACGGCCCCTCCCATAGCACACGGCCCCCCCATAATAATCAGTGAAACTAGTTTGTGGCTAGTGGTGGCGACCGGTATCGCTCCTTTAATCTACGTGACTTAAGTAAGGTAGCGTCAAGTCTTATATAGCAGGGAGGGCACTGTACTGTACACTTTAATGACGGTGGGTATTTGGAAGCCTGTTTTTTCATGTATCACTCTTCTTTGTAAACATCACTACAATGTACCTAAATATAAGAACGATTGGTGTTTTAAAGTTAAACTATGTTGTCCCTTTGTGATACGTAGATTTCTGTTTGGGTAATTCGGCTTTTAAAAGTGCAGTGCATTCTGGGGTATCATCTGCAGTGCTTACGTAGCCCACACCCTGACATAGCACAACGTACGCCCTCCTGTCCTCCTTCCCCGTCATGAGCCTGTCCGGAGTGGGCAGGGGGCAGGGCAGCCAAATGATACATCAGTCAAGAATTACATCGCAGGCTACCTCTAGTCAGCTACTTACTACTAACTAGACATGCACAACTGGGTGAATCCCAAGTTCTGGTTGCTCAAATAGTGAGGGTTGCTCGCATACAGAATATACCAAGTTGCTTGGCCTACAATAAAAGAACTGTTTATGTAAAAAGTGCACTTGCAATCGTGAAATTAAACTAAGTAAGATGTCAGGATGGGTTAGCAAGAACACAAATGGATCATAGCTGCACCAACTTAAGCTAGGTAGGTAAGGTTTCCTTTATCACATGCCTGCCGTGGCACTAGTTACCAAGACAGCCACATGTAATATTATTTTCATTGCATCTGAAATCATTTGACGTAGGATTTAGCGTCTTATTGTGACTTCTACTAGCGTCAAATTCATAGCATGACAGGCTAGTCACTGTCTGACAGCTAGCACCACCTTACCAAACTTGTGACTGCGCGGGTAAACCTATTTAGCTAGTAATAATCTGTTGAATATGGCAGGGGGGTTGTAGTCTTTTTGATTGCTGTTAACTTACAACTTAATTCTGTAGGCGTCCATGAATTTACTTTGTTGTTCACCATGTGTGTAGCTGACATTTTAAAGGGGAACTTCCATCATTATTTTTATTCATATTTCTGTCACCACTATGGTTGAATGCATTGTGCGTCATTTCTGTGAAAAAATATGTCCTAGATCTCTTGTTTGACGCTGTTTTCTGTAAGCTATAACAGGTCTAGTGGTTGAACGACTGGTTTTTCCGGTGTCCCTCGTGAATATTCATGACGTGTCAATAAGGCACCTCTGATTGGGCAAATTCGCTGTCTTTCGCTCACCTAGCTTCTGTCCACCAATCCTTTGGGATGTGGGCTTGCCATACATGGCTCTGGGCGGGGCTTATGACCTAGTGAAGTAGATAGGTTTAGCATCCTCTGATCCGCTCGTTTTGGTTAGCTCGACCCTTCAATGACCAGTAAAACCATGAGGGTCGAATTTCACGTCTTGGAATGCTGCGTGCATATACTGCTTGTTGTGACCCACCACATTGTAAATAGAGCTACTAAAAGTGGTTTTTGACAGAAGGACATCTTTAAGTGTGGTGTACCCGTGTGTGTGCGGGTGTGTGGCAGTGTTGTTGAAGTTCACTAGATTTGTTCACTAGTGTTTATTGTTCATGTGTAGTTCACGTGTCACGTATGTTTAGTGCCGGTCCCAAGCCCAGATTAATGGGGAGGGTTGGCGTCAAAAAAATGCTCATGCTTAAATGTGTGTGTGTCCGCGTGTACATGAGCTTGCGCGCATTGCCCCTGGGCCTTGTCTCCAGTTGTTCCGCCAGTGAGTACACCCCTCAGATTTTTGTCATTTTTTATTATATCTTTCCATGTGAGAAGTTTAAAGATATAACACTTTCCAACAATATAAAGTAGGCAGTGTACAGCTTATATAACAGTGCAAATTTGCTGTTCCCTCAAAATAACTCAACACACAACCATTAATGTCTAAACCACTGTCAACAAAAGTGAGTACACCCCTACAAGTGAAAATGTCCAAATTGTGCCCAATTAGCCATTTTTCCTCCCTGTTGTCATGTGATCCATTAGTGTTACAAGGTCTCAGGTGTAAATGGGTAGAAGTTGTGTTAAATTTGGTGTTATCAATCTCACACTCTCTCAGACTGCTCATTGGAAGTTTAGCATGGCACCTCATAGAAAAGAACTCTCTGAGGATTTACAAAAGAAAATTGTTGCTTTACATGAAGATGGCCTATGTAGGTACAACCACACATAAACTACGTTTCCCATGATCCTCTTAGTTTCCTCTTTCCATGAATCTCCTTCCTTAGCCACACCTCAGGTGATAACCCATTCTCAGGTTTCACACTCAGGTTTAAAACCACAGGCGGGCTGTTGCTCAGCCTCTCTGTTCTGTGGGTCGTCAGACTGCATGGATGTAAAGAGACATCCACTCTCTCTCTGTTCTGCTGACCAACGGGTCACAAAGGACACCAAGCTCTGCCTTGCAGGCCGAGGAGCCAGGCAGACAATGGACTTCGTCAGCATGCGCAAGTAAATAGACAAAGAATGGCCTTTGCACAAGGCCACAACGTACTTTGACTCGAGTACACAAGTTTACGGGAAAGGCATCCAGCTCCCCACGAACCGGGTTCGAGCGGACTCCCCTAGGCTACCCGTTGCACAAGCAACATTTTGAGTTTGATTGAAACGGACTACTTCTAATCGCAAAGTCGATTCCCCGCTGCTAGATGCGGAGGAAGTACAGTTTCTGAATGTCTATGCGCGACGAACCACCGCAAGAAACCTCTTAATCGCGAAGCCGATTCCCCGCTACGAGCGGAGAGAGGACCTGAAACAAGGACCCTTCCTTCATCGGATCACCACAAATCGTCCAGGAAGCTGAGTCAACGGGGTCCCTCCACTGGACTCCCCTGAATCAACAAGGATTCCCTGAACTACAACCAAGAACAAAGGAAACGAAAAGGCAACCTTCACGTGAGCACTTGGGCATAGATAGGATATTCTTTAGCACACCAAGAAAGTGTTAAACTGTCTGATGTAAACGTACACACTGTTTTCATGTAGACTTTGAGTGACCATTTGTTATGTTCTTTTTATTTGCTACTTTGATAGACAGATCATGCATGCTCTGCTCTCTCTCTCTCTCTCTCTCTCCCTCTCGCTAACTCTTATCTCATGCACCATACTGAGATACCTGGTGGAAAGGAATGCTAACGATAGCCTAGCAGAACTAGTCTATTGTTTCAGAATGAGTTAATCCTGTGCCCTTCCCCCGCTCTTGCGCTTCCCTGGCACAAAGATAAAACTCTCACATATTGGCGATACAACTGGGAACCCCCGTTCCCCCTCTTCTCTCTCTCTCTCTCTCCCTCTCTCTTACACACACACACATACATACACACTATCCTATTATCTTGTATATATGCACAACCTGTTAGATTAGTTCACCTCTGTAGTTTATTAGTTAATAAACTATACCTTTGGAATAAACTGTGTTTGGCCTGTTATTGTTGCTGTATTCATGAAAGCCACCCAGTCTTAAGAACTCCAATAGCCTTCATCCAGTCCAAGTGTGTGTAAATGCTATTGACTATTGTGTATTGTGATACTGTAAGTAACACATTATTACTATAGCTGTAGTATAAGCATAACATTTTGGTAATATACCATCAATTTAACTGTTTGGTAATTTATTATTAAACATAACAATTAATGGTAATATTAATGGAATTGATTTTATGAGACTGATCAATTAATGCCAATTATACCCACATTTATTATTGGCGCCTCCTTGTAACTAAACTGATTGTCCCTACACCTAGGTTATAAGAAGATTACCAACACCTTGAAACTGAGCTGCAGCACAGTGGCCAAGACCATACAGCGCTTCAAGAGGACAGGCTCTACTAAGAACAAGCCTCGCCATGGCCGACCAAAGAAGTTGAGTGCATGTGCTCAGCAGCATATCCAGTAGGCCTCTTCTGAAGATGATGCACAAGACAGCCCGCAAACAGTTTGCTGAAGACAAGCAGACTAAGGGCATGGATTACTGGAACCATGTCCTGTGGTCTAATGAGACCAAAATAAACTTATTTGGTTCAGATAGTGTCAGGCGTGTGTGGCGGCAACCAGGTGAGGATTACAAAGACAACTGTGTCCTGCTAACAGTCAAGCATGTGGAGGAAGTGTCATGGTTTGAGGCTGTATGAGTGGTGCCGATACGGGGGACCTACATTTCATTAAGGGAACCATGAATGCCAATATGTACTGTGACATACATGTGGCAGAGCATGATTACTTTATATGCTAAAAGCTAATATTATGTTGTGCCTTGTGCTAATCTTCCGGTCTGTGAGGCAAGATGTCGGTCTTGGTAAATCACATACGATCAGCTTTAATTCCTCATGTCTGCAGACAGACACAAGCAAATTGTGCAAATTTCTTTAGCAAGTTTAGAGTTTAAACATTTTAGAACAAATAGACAGATGCAGTGTGCCACAGAGACAGTGAAACTGATAGGGAGACAAGGGGAGACTGAGAGAGAGGGATGGGGTAAGCATTGCCACCCTTTGTAGTATTTTTGCAGATGCAGATAGACCTAAGGTGATACCAACTTTATCAGAAACTTTTGCAGATTAGAAGTATGAGTATGGACTGTTAAGCCTATAACATGATGTGATACTAGATGTACCACATAGCGATACATTAGTTAGTTAGAGCTTTATTGATCCCCATGGGCCAATTGTATTTGCAGTACAGTCGCTGGCACACGACATGGCACAGACACAGACGGGCATATCAAACAACAAAAGAACACATACACAGAAAAATTGCTATTCACATTAGCACACACTACATTGGATTGGTTTACCACTTGGCCTTGTTTAGTGCTTTTATCGCTTGGGGTACAAAAGAAAACCTTGACCTATTTTTGAACAGCAGGGGGGGACAAAAACGACATCCAGATGGCAGGAATTAAAATGAAGAGGACAGCAGATGTTTGTTTTGTTCAATAATGTTATCAGCATTTTTAACAAGTCTGTCTCTATAGATACTCTCCATACTTGGCAGAGTGATCCCAAGTAGCTTGCTAACAGTAGTGACTGTCTTTCTAACCACTTTTTTTCTGTGCCTCAGTGACATTGCCAAACCAGCAGGTAATACAGAAGGTTAAAACACTTTCAATAAAAGCAGTATAAAACATGTGAAGCATCCATTTGTCAACATTAAAAACAGGCAGTTTCTTTAAAAAGTACATTCTTTGCTGTGTCTTGGTATGCAGTAGATCAGTCCATGAGTCCCATTTCAGCTTATTGTCAAGTACGACAGCAAGGTATTTATAAGTAGAGACAGTCTGAATGGTCTCTCCCATCACAACTGTGGCAGAGGATGATTGTGACCTTCTAAAATTAATGGACATTTCCTTTGTCTTTTTTGTGTTTAAAATTAGGTTTGACCTTTTACATCACTCTAAAAAGACATCTAAAACTGGGCCATGATCACTTTCTCCATCCTCTAGGAGGCTCACTAGAGCTGTATCATCTGCATATTTAATAAAATACCTGTTGGGAAAGGTGCTAGTGCATCCATTTGTATATAAAATAAAAAAACAGGGGAGATAAAACACAACCTTTTGGGGAGCACAGGGATGTGGTCATAGTGTCAGAGAGGAGAGACAACTCTGACATGCTCTGATACATAGTATGATTACTGGATAGTACTGATTTTTGACTACCCTACATAATAAGCTATTTTAATTATTGAATTTTCAATGCCTTACAACACTGATGGGCCTTGCGTTTACAAAATCAGGTTTTAAATGGTTATGCTATGCGGGTCTAACTGGGTGAGTTCCTCTGTTGGAAATCGTGTTGTGAGCTGCTAGTGCTATGAAATTCTGTGCAGAAAATTTCCCCCATCAAGCAGGTTCAAATCCTGTCAACTCAAGTTGATTTTGTTTTTGCATTTCGACATTTTCATCGAAGTGGACATTCATGGAAGTGGTCATTAAGAGGTGATTTTCATGAGTTTCCACTGAAAATAAGGAAACAGAATTTTGGTTTTAAACCATACTAAATGTACCGCATAGCAGTACATGGTATGACCGCCGCAGTGTATTGAAATTTGGGAACCGTAGGTATGATGAGTTTGTGGTAGGTCAGTGTTGTGAGTTGAGATTTTTTGTGGAAATGATTTGCTGGAAGTGGGCATAGATGTGGGTTTTGAATGAATGACATTATGTGTGTTTGTGTATATTTTGTGCAGTTCCCACCTTCTCGATGCAAGACATTTTTGCATTTAACCATATCATTAGGTGGTGCTATGCTTCAAGTGAATGTTTATGGGCTGGGTTGACACCTCTGTAACACCAGCATACTAACACAAAAGCATTGTTTAGGGAAATAACAAAGTTATTTAACAAAAAACGTTTTTGGACACCTAGCTTTGACAAGAAACATCGCCCCCTGCGACGAAATGTCACAAAATTTGGTGCACATGAAAAGAAATCTGTGTAGAGTTGGCATATATATGTTGACCAAATTTGAGCAATTAGAAGGCAAGACATAGTATTTTGCTGAATTGTAAGCTACGTTTTAAGTATTCATTGACATGTAACTTTGACGATTGATCTCAAGATAAATTGTTTGAATTTTTTGTCAACATTGTCTGTAGATGACATACAGTATACCAAATTTGGTGAGATTTACATGAATGGCCTAAGACGAGTTTGTTTGGTTTTGTATTGGCAATGTTAAAATTTCACAGAAATTGTTTTCGTTGGAAGTGGGCGTCGACCAGTGTTTTTAATGTGTGAGGGTTGATAGATTTGAAGACAAAACAAAATTGGTTGAAAACATTAGCGTTCTCTAGATAATGGGCAAAATGACATTTTGTACAATTACAGCGCCACCTATGGGAAACAAATTATGGCATGTGCTGTGCCTTCAGAGGTCTTTGTGCTAATCGTGCATGACATAATTTATGGAGTTCCCACCTTCTCGGTCCAAGATATTGCAATGCAAAATCACAATTTTTGCATTTACCCCTATCACTAGGTGGTGCTATGCTTCAAGTTAAAGTTAATGTTTATGGGCTGGGTCGATACGCCTCTGTAACATCAGCATACTAAAACAAAATCGTTGTCTTGGGAAAAATTGTTGACAAGTTTTTTTTAAAACATCGTCCCCTTTGACAAAATATCAAAAAAATTGATGAGCATGATAAGAAAGCTGTTTAGAGTTGGCATGTCAATTTTCACCACATTAGAGCAATTAGAAGCCAAAATATACAGTTTTGAAGAATTTTAAGCTATGTTTCAATTTTTCATTGACATATAACTTTTAAACGCTATTTCTCTGTGTGCTACACCTAGCACGATTTTTTCCTGCAACTAAACAACTGAGGTGCGAACTTTCTGCACGCCCACAACATCGAAACCGGCTTCCTTTTGTTAACGACGAGCATCAGGATGGATAAATAGACAGCGTAAACTCCACTTCATTAGGACAAGCAACTGGGAACGTGGAGCAAGCACTTATTAGTAGGCTAATTCTGCTTAATACTTTATTTCACTATTTCTCTGTGTGCTACACCTAGCACGATTTTTTCCTGCAACTAAACAACTGAGGTGCGAACTTTCTGCACGCCCACAACATCCAAACCGGCTTCCTTTTGTTAACGACGAGCATCAGGAAGGATAAATAGACAGCGTAAATTCCACTTCATTAGGACAAGCAACAGGGAACGTGGAGCAAGCACTTATTAGTAGGCTAATTCTGCTTAATACTTTATTTCACTATTTCTCTGTGTGCTACACCTAGCACGATTTTTTCCTGCAACTAAACAACTGAGGTGCGAACTTTCTGCACGCCCACAACATCCAAACCGGCTTCCTTTTGTTAACGACGAGCAGGGCGCTCTCATCAATTAGCACAGTTACCTATATTAATAGGCCACCTGCGCTGAAGTGTCAGCGTAAGCGTCAGCCCTCGTGTGCAGCCCTCCTTGTGTGAAGACAAGCGAGTCTACCTGTGCGAGTCCACCGAGCAAGGCCACAGACAAGGCTAAACCATCCCCATCTGACCTACTCCCACATTATGTGCCTCCAGAAGATCACCGTAGTTTCAGTTGCTCGCAGACCCCTCCACCGCAACCGCCGCACCCGAAACCTGCTGAACCTCCGACCACTGGAGCAACATAGACCCACCAATGCCTTCAGCGTTGGTCTGTGGAACTGCCAGTCCGCAGTTAACAAAGCAGACTTTATCTCCGCCTATGCCAACAGTCTATCCCTGGACCTGCTGGCCCTCACCGAAACCTGGATTATGCTTGAAAACACAGCCACTCAGGCAGCCCTCTCCGCAGCACATTCATTCTCTCACACCCCTCGCCTCTCTAAGAGAGGAGAGGAACTGGGGTTCTAGTTAACAACACATGGAATTATGCCCCTCTGCTCCTCACCAGTAACCACGATTCATTTGAATATCATGCAATCAAGGTAACAACTCCAATCACATGCTCAGTCATTGTCATCTACCGTCCACCAGGACCTCTGGGTGACTTTATCAATGAACTTGACACTCTACTGTCCTCCATCCCGGAACTTGACTGCCCGCTGCTGGTTCTTGGTGACTTCAACATCCACCTAGACAAAGCATGCGCCACAGACTTCCTATCACTTGTCAACTCGTTTGACATGCAACTGGTCCACACCCCCCCAACTCACAAAAGCGGCAAACAACTAGATCTCATCCTAACAAAAAACTGCAAACCTGATGACGTGATGGTCACTCCTCTACATACATCAGACCACTTTTTCATCCACCTCATGGTGTCCCTACCAGAATCACCTCCCACCCCTCCACCCATGGTTACCTTCCGTCGCAATCTCCGCAACTTGTCTCCCACTCACTTTTCCTCAATCGTCGCTTCTGCCCTTCCCCCTCCCGACAGTTTCTCTCTACTAGATGTCGATGCTGCTACTGAATCTCTCAGCTCCACACTAGCCTCCTGTTTAGATACTCTGTGTCCTCTCTCCACCAAACCCGCACGCTCCACCTAGCCCCGCCCATGGCTAACTGATGTCATCCGCTCATCACGCGCTGCACTCAGAGCTGCAGAACGCAAATGGCACAAATCCAATAACCCCGCTGACCTAGAGACTTTCCAATCACTCCTAGGATCTTTCTCCACCTCGGTCATGACAGCAAAAAAGGACTATTATAATAACAAAATCAGCAGCACCACTGACTCACGCGAACTCTTCTCCACCTTCAAGTCGCTACTCAACCCTCCCCCACCCCCACCTGCCACCAACCTCACTGCTGACAGCTTCGCCTCCTTCTTCACAGACAAGGTTAAGGCTATCAGCAAACAATTCTGTGACCCCCCCACTCACAACCCATTACCCCCACAGGACAACAGCGCGATACTCTCCTCGTTCTCTCCTCTCTCAGAAGATGAGGTATCTAAACTTATTACGAACAATCGCCCCACTACATGCCCGCTGGACCCAGTCCCCTCTAAACTGCTGCAAGCTATTGCCCCCACGGTAGTCCCACCGATCACATCGGTGATCAATACCTCATTATCCTCCGGCGTATTTCCTGCTGCCTTCAAACAGGCCAGAGTTACGCCACTGCTGAAGAAGTCCACGCTCAACCCTGCCCAGGTCGAAAATTACTGACCAGTCTCACTGCTTCCCTTCCTCTCAAAAACCATTGAGAGGGCGGTAGCTAAACAACTCACTAGCTTCCTCACCCATAACCACCTACTCGACCCAAAACAATCTGGCTTCAGGAACGGTCACTCCACTGAGACGACTCTATTATCTGTCACGGAAGCCCTCAAAACAGCCAGATCACGCGGTCAGTCATCAGTGCTCATCGTCCTGGACCTATCGGCTGCCTTTGATACAGTTAATCACGACATTCTGCTATCCACACTCGCCAACATGGGCATTGCAGGCACTGCCCTCTCCTGGCTCAAATCTTACCTCACTGGGTGCTCCTTTAATGTGGCCTGGCAAGGACATCTGTCATCGACTCACACCCTCTCCACAGGGGTTCCCCAGGGGTCAGTTCTGGGCCCCCTTCTGTTTGCTATCTACACCACCTCGCTGTCTCATGTTATCCGCTCACATGGCTTCTCCTACCACTGCTATGCCGACGACACACAGCTGTACCTGTCGTTCCAACCAGAAGATACCACAGTCTCCATACGCATCTCCGCCTGTCTCTCTGACCTATCCTCCTGGATGAGAGATCATCATCTCCAGCTTAATCTGTCTAAAACCGAACTCCTGGTCATCCCTGCCCTTGAGTCAATCTGCCACGACATCACCCTGAATATTGGCGATGTCACTGTTGCCCCGAACAACGTGGCTAGAAACCTAGGTGCCATATTAGACGACCGTCTATCTGTCTCCGATCACATTTCTTCCGTAGCGAGATCATGTCGCTGTGCATTATACAATATTAGAAAAATCAGACCATACCTGACCCAATATGCTGCTCAATTGCTAATACAGGCATCAATCACCTCGCGGCTCGATTACTGTAACTCTCTCCTAGTCGGTCTACCTGCCTGTGCGATCAAACCATTGCAAATGGTCCAGAACGCGGCAGCGCGACTGGTCTTCAACCAACCCAAAAGGACACATGTTACCCCACTCTTTAGAGATCTTCACTGGCTGCCAGTAGCTGCCAGAATTAAACACAAGGCTCTGACACTAGCCTACAAAGTAATTTCAGGTTCCGCCCCCGCCTACCTCAATGTCTTATTACAGGCTCACGTCCCGTCCAGGGCGCTGCGTTCCGCTCACACAAATCGTCTATCGGTACCCTCGCTTCTCACAAAGAGAGGTCACTCTAAGCTCTTCTCCGTGGTTGTCCCCAAATGGTGGAACGACCTACCAGTTGCGACAAGAACAGCAACATCCCTCCCTATCTTTAAAAAGCTTGTAAAAACCCTTCTCTTCCGAGATTGCTTCCCTTCCTAACAAAACTAATATAACTAACAAACCCTAATCTAAACTCTCTCTCTCTCTCTATCCCTATGCAGAAGTACATATGTCTGTTGTGTCTCTACTCTGTGTCCTCCTCTATTGCTTATGTCCCCCTTGACTGTAAGTCGCTTTGGATAAAAGCGTCTGCCAAATGCAATGTAATGTAATGTAATGTAATGTAATGTAAACGGTTTATCTCAAGATAAATCCTTTGATAACTTGTACCAAATTTGGTGAGATTCACATGAACGGCCTATGACGAGTTTGTTTGGTTTTGTTTTCGCGATGTTAAAATTTCGCGGAAATTGTTTTTGTGTTTTCAATGCGGGAGCGTCCAATAGATTTCATGACAAAAAAGAACTGCTTGTAAACCTCCCATTTTTTGCATTTACCCATATCACTAGGTGGCGCTATACTTTAAGTGAGTGTTTATGGGCAGGGTTTATACGCCCCTGTAACACCAACATATCACAAAAAATTCATGTTGTTCGGTGAAATGTTCATTGAGTTATTCAGCAAAAACTTTTCGGTGTCTTCCCCTCTTTGATGGACACTGGCACAGCGGGGGCGTGGCCCTTGGCGGCCAAAAGCTTCTATTCGCTCAAAATCTTCTAGGGCTACATGCCTACAAAGATTCAACTTCCCCAGAGTTCCAGTGTCCTGGCAATCGTTGACAAAAAATCGGTGAAAAAAAATTAAATTAAATTTTTAAAAAAGGGAAAAAAGTCTCGGTAACACTATAATGACCGCTTTCGCTAGCTTCGCTAGCGGGGGTCATAATAAAAACCTTTTCCGGGACTTTTAGGTCTGAGGGGAAACACTGCCCCCTATGACAAAATCTGGCATGCATGCTAAGGATGCTGGGTAGATATATTGTGTCACATTTTATGAAATGCAGCCAATTAGAAGCTGTCAAGCTATTTTAAACTGTTTAATTTGATTGTGGTGTAACTTTGAAACAGCTCATCTCAAGATATATCTCTTGATAACTTTTTGTTGCCATCATCTGCAAATGATGTATACCAAATTTGGTGGGATTTGGATAAATGCCCTATGACAAGTTCATTTTACTTTCAATTTTTTTTTTGTTTGAACTGGGCATGGGTGGGTGTTTGAAATGCATGACATTCAATATCAGCCTTTCCTCCTTTTTCCCAAATACAATTATTTTGAATTTGTCCTTCTGATTTACTCTGCTATAAAAGCATTAAAACAGTAGTACTGCCAGCATCAGTATTCAGGCGTGTCATTTAAAACCTCAGTGCTATGATTAGCATGGAAGCCAGATTAAAAATGATCATAGCATGACTGTGATGTTTAAAAAGCACTGAATTGGTTTAAAGCAACTTTTAAAATAATTTCACCAATAAAAGGCAGATTGGATACCAACCTGTAGTTGTTTAGTATTGTATCCAATTTTTTGAGACTTTTTTTACTCACGGTTTTCAGGGCACCAGGAAATGCTCCAGATTGTAGTGAGTAATTCACAATGGCCAGTATTGTATGTCATCAACAAGGAGATGAAAGACTGATTTTAAAAGTGTGTTGGCAAAATGTGAAGCTCACAAGTAGCGGAATTTAGTTTGTACAGTTTCAAGGAGTGTGATTTCATTAATAGGGCTGACATCAGTCAGTATATGATCCATCTGATGGAGCTTAAGAAACTGGATAATGAGACAACAGTGAGCATGTGAGGATATTGGCCCTCATTGTGCCAATCTTCCACTTAAAGAATGACACAAACTCACTGCATTTATCAACAGAGATAAACTCTGATAGTGGCTGTGGTGGGGGTTCGTCGATTTTTCAACAGTAGCAAAGATGGTATGAGAATTATTGATATTCTTAGTGATTATGTCTGTGAAATATGACTACCTTGCCTTGCAAGTTTCATGGTTATAGGATTTAAGTGAGTCCTTATAGCATTGATAATTGATTAGAAGTTTATGTTTCCGTCATCTTCTTTTAGCCTTCCCATATTCTCTCCTAGCTTGTCTGATTTGCATTTCCATTGTGCCTTTGGCTTCACAGTGAAGGTCTTGGACTTAAATGGGGCAATGTTATCCATAATGCAGGTCATTCTGGAGTTAAACATATTTAACTGGTCACCTACTGTCAGTGGACTGAGGAACTGCGTCACGGCCTGTTGGAAGAAAGAACCTGTTTGGTTGTTGATGGTTCACTTTTTAATCTTAATAAAATGCAAATAAACTAGATGTACCGCATACAGATGTACCGTGGAAATGATTTTCTGGAAGTGGGCATGGATGTGGGTTTTGAATGAATGACATTCTGTGTGTTTGTGTATATTTTGTGTAGTTCCCACCTCCTTGGTCCAAGATATTGGCAATGCAAAATATCTATTTTTGCATTTAACTATATCACTGGGTGGTGCTATTTCTTCAAGGGAGTGTTTATAGGCTGGGTTGATACGGCTCTTTAACACTGGCTTACTAACACAAAATCATTGTCTTGGGCAAAATTTTTGATAAGTTATTTAACAAAAACTGTTTTTGTACACCTAGCTTTGACCGGAAACATTGCACCATGTGATGAAATGTCACAAAATTTGGTGCACATGAAAAGAAAGCCGTTCAGAGTTGAGAATTTTAAGCTATGTTTCAAATTTTCATTGACATGTAACTTTTAAACGGTTTATCTCAAGACAAATCCTTTGATAACTTTTTGTCAGCATTGTCTGTAGATGACATGTACCAAATTTGGTGAGATTCACATGAACGACCTATGACAAGTTCGTTTGGTTTCGCTTTCCCAATGTTAAAATTTCACGGAAATTCTTTTTGTTGGAAGTGGGCGTCGACCAGTGTTTTAAATGTGGGAGGTTCAATAGATTTCACGACAAAAAAGAACTGCTTGTAAACATTACTGTTCTCTAGATAATAGGCTAAATGACATTTTGTACAATTACAGCACCCCCTATGGGCCAAATTGTATGGCATGTGCTGTGCTTTTAGAGGTCCTTGTGCTGATTGTGCATGACATATTTTGTGCAGTTCCCACATTCCCAGTCCAAGACATTGGCAATACAAAATCCCAATTTTTGCATTTACCCCTATCACTAGGTGGCGCCATGCTTCAATTGACAGTTTATGGGCTGGGTCAATGCGTTAGGGAAAAAAAAAAAAAAAGGGAAAAAAGTCTCGTCAACACTATAATGACCGCTTTCGCTAACTTCGAAATTTCTTGACTTTTCTTTGTGATATTCTGTCTCAGCATGTTAAACTACACCTACCATTAATATTACAGACTGATCGAGACTGATTAGTGGCCAAACCAACAAAATCAGCAAGGGATCAAATACTTGTTTTCCCCACTGTATACATACCAAATGATGTGTGGTGGCACTGGAACACATCTCTGAAGATGGTGGCTACTCCACCACCCCGTCTTTTTTCACTAAATAACTTAACAAAAATTTTGCCCCAAACATTTTTTTTTAGTATGACAGTGTTACAGAGGCATATCAACCCAGTCTGTAAGCACTTGTTTGTAGTGTAGCGCCACTTCAGTGAAATAAGTAACTGTAAAAATTGGAATTGTGAACTGCCAACATTTAAAACCAAGAAGGCAGAAACTGCACAAATTTGGCACACATGCTGCTGCATTTTTATAAAATTACATTTTGGAGAATGCTATGGTTTTAATGAATATTCCATTTCATAGATTGAAAACTAGGTTGTCTAGTCAAACATAGTGCATTTTATCCGTGCTAATTTCAAAGCACTGTGCTTGTTTATCAAGCTAAAGAATGAAATGAGAAAGGGACAATCAGGCAGGGCCATGTCAAAATCATATGGAATCTGCCATGTAACCTTAAACAGATACTGCTATAAAAACAAATAACTAAAAGACAAAGAATCCAGAGACCTGGCTCTTGTAGGATTCCAAGGCTTTCTTATAGTCTTCACCGGGGAGCTGGAGGAGACTTTATTTTAGCCAGGCAGAAGATATATATTTTGGTCCAACTCCACATGAAGTCAGGGGGTCAGACCTATGTTGTCAGAGGCACTATGTTCCCACAGCCCTATGTTCCCACATTTCTAAGATTGTATTGATGTACTGCAAGCTATGGCTTGTGTCCAGTTTCAGCACTTCATTCAACTGAGCTGACCAGAAGGTACTCAATGCGAGACCTCTGTGCAAATTAGTTTAGTTAATTTATTTTAAAGGGCAATGTGCACTTTTTTTGCAATAAACAAAGAGATGGGCACACCATAAAATTACATTCTATCTGTCCATTGCTTCTGGAAAATAGGCTGGCTGTAATTGGCTAACAAATTGGGAGATAGGGGAATAGAATCTGATACAAATTTATGAAAAAGAAAATGTGGGAGCATAGAGCTGTGGGAACACAGGCATGCTCCCGCGGTAACCGTGATAGGATAAGATAAGATTTTTGAAAACAGTTAACCACCAGCCAACCACCACCAGTGAACCACCACTTAATTTTATTGGACCTTTGATGCAAACTCTATATAATATACTAATATAATGTATGAAAAAGGTGAAATACATAAAACAGATAAAAGCAAATTCAATACAAATAAACACATTTGTAAAATTCCACTACTCAAACGTCCTGTTAGGCTTTTACCCTCAAACCTGGGATGAAAAGAAGATGGTGGGGCCTGTTTGGTTTAGCTAATTCATGAATCAAAAAATGACCATTGATAAGTAAAGACTGTCAATTTCAAGTTGTGTGTTTGTGTCTTTATTCCTAGATAGCTTGGCAGACTTGTAAATTAAAGTTCACTAAGCAGATTACAAATTTAAGGTCACTTATTTTGGTGAGGCCTTTGGTAAATATCACATGGAGTACCCAAAATGCAGTGGTTGTGCATTTTGTCTACCTGTTACAACTTGTCTACCTGGTAGTGGGGTAGGCTGTAACAATGGACCACCTTGTACTGTATTTATCATCATCTCGCTGTGTGTATGATACTTGACAAGATTTAATTTGTTGCCATTTGTAGTAGACACATGTGGATACTTTGCTTAAAGATTCCAGAACTGTAGCTTAAAACAATCATACACAAAGTGTTACAACCATACCTGGTCTCCTTATTTAAAGAAATCCCAACCTGCCAAAAATCAATTTAGGGAGGTATTTCTTCATAAATATAGGCTTGACACCTTGTGGGTAGCAGGTACCCAGTGCAGGTGTGTGTACTCACTTTTGTTGCCAGTGGTTTAGACATTAATGGTTCTGTGTTGAGTTATGTTGAGGGAACAGCAAATTTGCACTGTTATATAAGCTGTGCACTGTCTACTTTACGTTGTAGAGAAGTATTATATCTTTAGACTTCTCCCATGGAAAGATATAATAAAAAAAGTACAAAAATGTTAGGGGTGTACTCACTTTTGTGACATAATGTATGTATATATATATATACATACAAAAAGAGAGAGAGAGAGAGAGAGAGAGAGAGAGAGAGAGAGCTGTTATTTTTATCCTTCAGAGATTTTGACCAGAGTATGTCACAGAAACTGTATGGAAATCAAAGTACCTTGTCAACTTGTACAAAAGGGAGCATGTGATTGGCTCATTAATAAAACTCAATATTTCAGAATTTTTAAACTGAACCTGTTTTGGTCTTTCAGTGGTGTCAAAGGGTCTGTTGATGGGAGGAAGCACAATACTTTTGTTGCAGTGCACTGTTGGCCTCACCTGTCCTATCTGCATCTGAAAAAGAACACAACATGCTTAGGTATATATATTTATAGCTAACATAGCTAATGTTTTTCCAATCTTGGAATCCTTAAAGTGCTGTTTGGCACCCAAGCAGGCTGCCAAGCAGGCTGCCATGTGCCCTTTAATGAGAAATGACTTCCATATGACCAATGTACGCTAACGGCCTGATTGGTAGCATTAGCAATGGTTGACCATCTGGATATGTTTCCTACCACCACAAAGAAAAACTGAGCTCTGCCTTAGTTACCATTGGGTTGTTGGTCACCTCTCTGACCCAGGTCCTTCTTTTCCAATTACTCAGTCTCAGTTACTCAGTTGGCAGGAGTGTGATGCTCATGCATGCAATAATTTTGTATATAGATTTTGAGGTTTAGATGTACACAATGGATGAATAGATGAATATGATAGAGGATCGCAGATTTGATGTGATTGCTGGTGATGGATGCTTAACAATGTTTTAGGATTGCAACATTTCCCCTGGCAGTAAATGCTGTGAGGACTTGGGACTTGTGTGTCGGTCTTTGGCCACTAGAAGTCCTCATTTAGCCCTTTCTGCTTTGTTTGCTGACTCGCTCCCAGCTCCTACCCTTAATCATGCTGTTGTGTTAAACAATCATGTAATTATCAGAACCACCTGAGTCTCGTCTCGCTCCCTATTTAAGTCTCCCTGGTTTTCTGCTCTATGCTCAGTTTTGGTCTTGCCTGCCTCAAGCCTGCATGCTATTGTAAGTGCCTTGCCTTGCCTTGTCTTTTTTTATAGCACATTTAAACAAAACAACAGAGATGCCCCAAAGTGCTTCCCAACACAAGGATAAAAAAGGATAAAGACTGCAAAACAATAACGCAAAGACCAGAAATAGGTATAATACTGACACAAGGCAATGAAATAAAAACGAGATAAATAAATAAAAAAGGTGGGCTTGACAGCATCAGATAAAAGCCCCAGAACAAGCTAAAAATAGAGAGAAAAGATAGATCTTCGAATTGGATTTAAATATTGTACATATAAGATGAGAGAAGTTCAGTTGGGAAGCACCGAACAACTCACGTGCACAGATGTCAGTGAATTTAAACCAACGAGGGCAAAGCTCCGTCACCACAGAGGCATTAGTTATCCACTTGCAATTGTGTGGAAGCAACTGCAAACGCTTGCAAGATTTGTCTGCATGCATCTTACTTCCACGAGTTTTCAGGTCATATGACATGGTCGCATTTTGGTGACATCCTCACACCTTTCAGGCAAGTCTGACACAATTTTCAGCCATCATGCAACATTTTCATCCCACAATGCATTACTGACTGCAAATGGCTGAAAATGTTTTCAAGTCGAATGCGCCTAGTGTTTGCCCTGAGGATGACTTGGTCCGAGTCAAAACACGTATGCATTACATCCATTATATTCAATTGTTTCACTATATCAGTGTGCCTCGGATTTTGAACAAAATAATCTACTGACTAGGCCATATGTATACATAGGGGGGCAGTCAATGTTTAGCTTTCAAGCCCCTGATGTCTGGTTTGGAAGTGCACCTGATATTTTCCTAAAACAATTAACCCACCATAGCAAACTTTTTTCTCTGGCATAGCGTCAGACTGTGTAATTAACCATAACAGATTGTGCTTGCAGATTCTTATGGAATATATTCTACAATATCTGTGTGTTTCATTGTTGAATGTTGTACTTTGAAAACACAAGTAAAATCCCTTGATGAGGAAAATGTCAATAACTCTGTGAGTCTCATCTTTCATGTTCCTTCCTTTAGAATGTCTCAGGGATTCTACACATGTTGGAAATGTAGATTGTAGATGTAATTGGAAATGTAATTTTAGAAATGTCACAGAAAACAGGCTACTGTGCATAATTTTAACCCAAACACATATTTTTATGCACAAATAGCAATTGTTTTTCCATTTGGAGGTACTGCACTGGGATGGCTCTTTAGATGTTTAGTGCCCACAAACTGGCATCAGAATGAAGCGTATATGACTCATATCATGAAACATCTGGAAAGAGAAGAGGTGGCAGAATTAGAAGACGACAGTATGTCTAAATTACTAGCACTGAAAGATAGCAGAACTAACAGGCACTTACAGTGAGCCTAACTAGATGTACCACATCGCAGTAGATGGTATGACCGCCGCAGTGTATTGAAATGTGGGAACTGCAGGTATGATGAGTTTGTGGTAGGTCAGTGTGAGGTGAGAGTTTGTGTGGAAATGATTTGCTGGAAGTGGGCATGGATGTGGGTTTTGAATGAATGACATTCTGTGTGTTTGTGTATATTTTGTGTAGTTCCAAGATATTGGCAAAGCAAAGGCAAATCGGCAAAGCATCGGTCCAAGATATTGGCAAAGCAAAATCAAAAAGCCCTCGACTACCGATCCGGCTCACCGGCAGGTGATTCATCTGCCGGCGGCTCAGACGGGAGAGCTGCCGTCTGCCACACCCGGAGTCGCGGGTTCGATCCCCGCTCAGCCCAGCGACACCAAGTCCCCGCCGGTGCTCCGAATTACCTCCCATTCCCCTTTTCCCTCAATAAACTACTTTGTTTTTTGGCACATTACACTTCGGGTCCGCCTCCCTGTTTCTGTCTGTCTCCTGGTCCCTGCCTTGTGACAGAACGGGCTGACCAGATGAATCCGAGTGCCAATGGAGCTGGATCCCCTGCCGGTGCCCCCCTCCACTGCTGAATTGCTGCCTGAGTCCGAGGCCAAGTTCCAGCAGATCGCCGGGGAGGTGTCTTCTCTGATTGAGACCACGGGCCAGCTCCGTGCCCACGTTGAGGCGCATCCGGTTAAGTTCGGCCACCACTACTAGCGCCCCCAAGAATTACCAGCCTCTTCTACGGGCCACCCTGAGCCTCTCATCTCAAACCCTTTCCCTGCCTGTCCTAATAGACTCGGGTGCTGATACCAACATCATGGACGCTGCCTTTACCCGCCACCAGGGGGTGCAGTTGACCGCCCTACCGTCCTCCGTGCCAGCCCGCGCTCTGGACGGCCATCTGCTGGGGCAAGTATCTCATGTCACCGAACCCCTGGAACTGCGGCTCTCGGGCAACCACCTGGAGCGTGTTCGTTTCCACCTGTTGCCCTCCCCGGGGCATCTCATCATCCTCAGCCTGCCATGGCTCCAACGACATAATCCCCGCATCGACTGGCGCAGTGGGGCGATTCTGGAGTGGGGGGTCGAGTGTCATCAGTCCTGTCTGCAGTCAGCTTCCGTCCCTGCCCCCAGTCCTGGCCCTGTAATTGCTCCTGATCTGTCCCATGTCCCGTCCTGCTACTATGACCTCGCTGAGGTCTTCTGCAAGGCCAAGGTCACGTCCCTACCCCCTCACCGCCCCTACGACTGCGCCATTGACCTAGTCCCGGGTTCCACTCCTCCGCGTGGTCGCCTCTACTCCCTCTCGGGTCCCGAGAGGCGGGCCATGGAGGAATATATCTCGACTCGTTGGCTGCGGGCATCATCCGCCCCTCCTCGTCCCCCGCTGGTGTGGGGTTCTTCTTTGTTGGAAAGAAGGACGGATCGCTCCGGCCCTGTATTGACTACCGTGGCCTCAACGACATCACAGTCAAGAACCGGTACCCTCTGCCCCTTCTGTCCACCGCTTTTGAGCTGCTCCAGGGGGCCACGGTATGAAAAATGTGAGTTCCATGTGAAGACTGTGGCCTTCCTAGGGTACGTGGTGGCAGAGGGGACCATTGCCATGGACCCAGCAAAAGTGTCGGCGGTCACGTCCTGGCCCGCGCCCCAGAACCACAAGCAACTACAGCAATTTCTGGGGTTCGCTAACTTATATAGACGGTTCATCAAGAACTATAGCACTATTGCTGCCCCCCTCACGGCCCTGACCAGTACCAAGACCCAGTTCTCCTGGACCTTGACCGCCGACACTGCCTTCGCTGCCCTTAAGTCCCGGTTCACATCTGCCCCCATCCTCCAGGTTCCTGACCCTGCTCGCCAATTTGTCGTTGAGGTCGATGCTTCTGATGGGGGCAGTCCTGTCCCAATGAGTGGCGGACAACAACAAGGTGCACCCGTGCGCCTTCTTCTCCCGCCGTCTGTCCCCGGCGAAACGGAATTATGACATCGGGGACCGGGAGCTCTTAGCTGTCAAGCTGGCTCTGGAGGAGTGGCGTCACTGGCTGGAGGGGGCGCCTGTGCCCTACATCATGTGGACAGACCACAAAAACCTGGAATACCTGCGTACTGCTAAAAGACTTAATCCTAGACAGTCTAGATGGTCACTATTTTTCTCACGTTTTCAATTCTCTCTCTCTTACCGCCCAGGTTCGAAGAACACAAAGCCTGATGCCCTCTCTCGCCAGTTCCAGAGACCAGAGACCAGAGGCCGCTTCCGTGGAGCCAGCCACCATCCTTCCCGGTCCCTGCATCGTGGCGGCCCTCACCTGGGACGTAGAGGAACAGGTACTACGGGCCCTCCAGGGCCAGCCGGGCCCGAGTGCCTGCCCCGAGGGAAAGCTCTACGTCCCAGAAGCACTGCGCCCTCGTGTGCTGTAGTGGGGGCATGACTCCTTCCTGGCCTGCCACCCGGGGGCAGCCCGCACCAGCCACCTCATTACACAGAGATTTTGGTGGCCTGCCCTGGAGAGGGAGGTCCGGGAGTATGTGGGGGCTTGTCCAGTCTGCAACAGGAACAAGACCTCCAACCGCCCCCCTACCGGCCTTCTCCAGCCCCTGCCCGTCCCTTCCCGTCCCTGGTCCCATGTCAGTGTAGACTTTGTTTCTGGACTGCCTGCGTCGGATGGTCACACAGTCATACTCACCATAGTGGACAGATTTAGTAAGATGGCCCACTTTGTTCCTCTCCCCAAACTCCCTTCAGCCCGAGAAACGCCGCAGGTGGTCCAGAACCACGTATTTAGGCTGCATGGGATACCCACAGACTTTGTTTCCGACCGTGGCCCCCAGTTCATTTCCTCCTTCTGGAAGGAATTCTGTCGCCTGTTGGGGGCCACAGTCAGCCTCACCTTGGGGTTCCATCCCCAGTCCAACAGTCAGACTGAGCGTACCAACCAAGAGCTGGAGAAAGCCCTTCAATGCGTCGCCTCCCAGGACCCCCTCTCATGAGCAAAACGGCTGGTGTGGGTGGAGTATGCCCACAACTCATTAGTCTGCTCGGCCACAGGTATGTCCCCCTTTCAATGTGTCTACGGTAGCCAGGAGGGAGAGTAATCCTGTCCCTCTGCACTCTCCAACGTCCTGTGGCGGTGCAGCTGAAGCTGCCAGCTTCTATGAAGGTGCACCCCACCTTCCATGTTTCCCGGGTCAAGCCGGTGCGGGTCAGCCCGCACACGCCCCCTGAGCCCCCTCATCCAGCCCCTCGCATGCTGGACGGGGACCCCATCTACACGGTCCGGCGCCTCCTCCGGTCCTGGCGGCGTGGCCGGGGGTTCCACTACCTGGTGGACTGGGAGGGGTACGGTCCAGAGGAAAGATCCTGGGTCCCCGCTAGCCAGATTCTGGACCGTGCCCTCATAGAGGACTTCCACCGCCTCCACCCAGACCAGCCGTCCCAGAGGCGCTCCCCGCCCTGTCCGAGCCCCCCCTCCACCCCTGGAGGACCACCCTTCGCAGGAGGAGAGGCTCAGCACTCTGACCGGTCCGAGGAGTACTAATCCGCCGCCTTCTCCCCTCCACCCACCCGGTTGGTGTTTTTCTTATTTTTTCTCTCTTCTTCTTTGGGGTCTTCTGTTTCCGTTCTCTCTCCCTAGGGGACTTCTGGGGCCTTACCTTTGGGGGGGTGGGGGGGGGGGTTCTGTCACGATTCTCTGTCTGAGCCTTGTTTTTGATCACGCTATATTGACGCTTTCCACCGCTTCACCCGACACGGTCCTTATTATTAAATCCAATCACACACTTGTTTCCTTGTTTCTCACTCAATTATCCTCATCACCTGTGTTTCCCCTCTTCGTGTCTAAGCGTAACGCACCTCACCTGCACTTCCTTGTTTAAACCCTCACTCAATGATTACGGTCACCTGCACGGCACTACTATTTATACTCCCCTGTTTCAGTTCTCCCTTGTCAGTTGTCTTACCAAGGTTCTTTGCTGCGGAAAGTGTTGTGGCTCCTGACTCTCTTGTCTCCTAGTTTTTTTGTTCTTGTTCGTGTCTAGTTCTAGTTTCCTTGTTCGGTTTCAGTCTCGGTTTTGTCTCCTGTTCGCGTTTTGTTTTTCTGACTCCCAGTCCCGGTTCTCCTGACCGTGTTCTCCTTTCTGTTTTTTCGTGTCAGTCCCGTTTTGCGTATCCTGCTCGTCTTTGCTTTTCCCTGTTTGTCTGTTCGTGTGTCCCCAGTTTCCCTCTACTTCTCCAGACCTTCCCACAGCTTCCGGCTCTGCCACTACGCTCCTTCTCCTGCCCTCATCTTCGACTCGGACCGGCCCTGTTACCACGCTTCTTCCTCTGCCCACGGTTTCGACTCGGACTGGCTCTGCCACTACGCTTCCTCTCCTGCCCTCGGCTTCGACTCGGACCGGCTCTGCTACCATGCTTCCTCTTTCTGCCCTCGACTACCGATCCGGCTCACCGGCGGCGATTCATCTACCGGTGGCTCAGACGGGAGAGCTGCCCTGCCACCCCCGGAGTCGCGGGTTCGATCCCCGCTCAGCCCAGCCTGACTCAACTGCCAGCAGCTCAGGCGGTAGAGCTGCCGTCTGCCACCCCCGGAGTCGCGGGTTCGATCCCCGCTCAGCCCAGCCTGACTCAACTGCCAGCAGCTCAGGCGGTAGAGCTGCCGTCTGCCACCCCCGGAGTCGCGGGTTCGATCCCCGTTCAGCCCAGCCTGACCCAACTGCCAGCAGCTCAGGCGGTAGAGCTGCCGTCTGCCACCCCCAGAGTCGTGGGTTCAATCCCCGTTCAGCCCAGCCTGACTCAACTGCCAGCAGCCCAGGTGGTAGAGCTGCCTTCTGCCAGCCCCGGAGTCGTGGGTTTGATCCCCGCTCAGCCCAGCGACGCCGGGGCTCCGGATTACATTCCCCTTTTCCCTCAATAAACTACTTTGTTTTTTGGCACATTTAAAAAAAAAACTGTTTTTGGACACCTAGCTTTGACAAAAAACATTGTTCCCTTTGACAAAATGTCAAAAAATTTGATGACCATGATAAGAAAGAGCATGTCTCAAAGAGCATGTCAATTTTTACCACATTAGAGCAATTAGAAGCCAAAATAAAGACTTTTGAAGAATTTTAAGTTATGTTTCAAATTTTCATTGACATATAAATTTTAAACGGTTTATCTCAAGATAAATCCTTTGATAACTTTTTGTCACCAATGTGTGTAGATGACATGTACCAAATTTGGTAAACTGTCTGATGTAAACATACACACTGTTTTCATGTAGACGTTGAGTGACCATTTGTTATGTTCTTTTTATTTGCTACTTTGATAGACAGATCATGCATGCTCTCTTTCTCTCTCTAATGCATTGCTCTCTCTCTCCCCCTCTCACTAACTCTTATCTCATGCACCATACTGAGATACATGGTGAAAAGGAATGCTAACGATAGCCTAGCAGAACTAGTCTATTGTTTCAAAGTGAGTTAATCATGTGCCCTTCCCCCGCTCTCGCGCTTACCTGGCACAAAGATAAACCCCTCACACATTCCATGGACCATTTGGCGATCTAACTGGGGACCCCCCCAAGTCCCGCTACTCCTCCTTTCTCCTTTCTTTCTTTGACACACATACACATACACCACCCTAGTATCTTGTATATACGCACAACCTGTTAGGTTAGTTCACACCTGTAGTTCATTAGTTAATAAACTATACCTTTGGGATAAACTATGTTTTGCCTGTTATTGTTGCTGTATTCATTGAAGCCACCCAGTCTAGAATCTCCAATAGCCTTCATCCATTCCAAGTGTGTGTAAATGCTATTGACTATAGTGTACTGTGATACTGTAAGTAATACATTATTACTATGGCTGTAGTATAAGCATAACATTTTGGTAATATACCATCAATCAACCTGTATTTATAATATTATGAATAAAAAGTATGTTATTTGGAAGAAAGTTGATGTGTGACTGAATTTACTCCACTAATTGTATTAATAGAGCAATGCTCTATTAGTGGATCCCCATTCCCCCCCCTTGGCGTTGCATTGCATTTGGAGACCCAGAGGTGGACTGTCCCCACTACCCCCTCCCCTTTCCCCTTCTCACACACAGCTTCTGTGCATGGCACATTCTCAGCAAGCAAGGGTGCCTGGATTTAGGGGGGAGCCAATGTGCCAATATTCAGAGATACTTAAAAAAAAATTTTTGGTTTTCAAGCACTTGTGCCACCCCCTACAAAATAGTGCCTGGGCGGGTGCCCTTTTTCCCCCGTGCCTGAAACCTCTACTGACAGAACAGCAAAATGTGCAAAAAGTCCTGAAACATTGAACTGTTGGACATGTGCATTCTAAGGTTTAGAGAAGGTCACACTAAGTTAATCTGTGAAGGTTATAGTGCATTTTCGGTTCATCCTGAAATGTCACCCTCAATGTTTAAGACTTTTTGCAGATTACAGATGAACTTAGTGTGAACTTTTAAATGCATATGTTCAACAGTTCAGTGTTTCAGAACTTTTTGCACATCTTGCTGTTTTGTAACCAGGAGTTTAATGAAAAAATGCACAACAGGTGTTCCATGAACTGACCAATAAATGTCCTTGTTCAATTAGAATTGGTATTTAAACAGTCCTCTTCATCATTCTGTCCACATTTTGACATCATGTGAAAAGACGACACCTAAAAAGTTATGGAGACATTAGACACCTCAGGTGTTTTCTGCCTACCCTGCACCAGTGATGGCCCAATGGTTGTTACCTCTGCAGAGATATTATGCCTGACCATTCACAATATATGGACACCCGCAAGCCTCTACACACACATACATTCACATTACACAGATTTGAGTGACACGACAAAGACTTCATGGACTGTGCATATAGTGGGCAATCACAAGACATAGACATTATTCCCTACCGTCCACAATAGATGGACACCAACAAGCATGAGCATACACTTTATATCCATACATATACACACACATACACTCAATGGATATGACTGACACTTCATGTACTGGGCATATAGCGGTCAGTCACCACACATGGACTCTATGCACCACTGTTTCTATAGGGACACCAGCAAGCATGAGCATACAGACACACTACATATATATATGTATACACTTAACAGATTTGACTGACACCATGAATAGTTAATGGGTTAATGGGCTGTGCATGTCAGTCACCATGTTTGGGCTCTTAACAGTGGTCAGTCCCTAATCATGGACTGTGTCTATGGACTGCTTTAACACTCATAGTTATATTGGATAACTTTACTGCAAAAGGTTGGCATGTTCCCCCTGCAGTCCCATCCCATGTCTAAGGTTGCCAATGCCTGATAATTGAATGGCATTATGAAACCATGTCTGTCCTTTTTTGATGTTAACACATTCCTCACTTGTATGAACTAATATACAAACAACACAAATTCACAGTGTACATGTACAAAAATACACCTCACACACACACAATCCAGATTACATCTGTCACTTACCTGAGTATCCAATGCTTTCCGATAGTAGTCAGAGTTTTTATATCTCTCCCTGTTCATTTGTGACTTTTGCTGAGCAATTCTGAAATAAAACCACACACAAAATAATACAATTTCAATTAATTTGTATGCATTCATATAACAACATTATCATTAGCTATTGAAAATGTAATGGTAAGTAGATGTACTGCACTAGTACTAGTGTACAAGGTATGACAACCCCTTAGTCTTGCAATTTTCAGCAAAAAATGAAAGAAAAAAATAAACATACCTTTTGAAACATGTTCAAAATATGAGAATTATAACCATGAATTAAGCAAAAAAAATGTTCATCAGCAGTATTGTAGACTTAATGATGCATATAGCAAGAGTCTTCAGTGTTAAACGGTATTACCACCTGTCAAATGTGCATTAACTTCTAGCCAAAGACTGTCCAGTGTTATCTGTGTTACCAACTGTCATAAGCTTTACTGTAATATATTTGCAGGTTTGAAAAAAATAAAAATAAAGGGGCCATATTATACTATTTCTTAAGAAGTTAGTATAGGTCTATGGGCTATAAAAATATGTTCATCAAGTTCTTTGCACAAACTCACGATCACATGAAGAAGATCTGACGAGTTCTATTCTGGCCAGTGTTTTTCCCTTTACAAATGAGTCGTTTGGGTTTTTTTGTTTACAATGTGCATTCAGTACACGTGCAAATAGCAGAAAGTTATGTGTTCAACCCCAAGTTGGACCCAGACCAAGAGGAAACGGAGCCACCTGCGCAAACACCACGCATGCATCAAGCACTTTTTTGGCACTTGGAGTGTTTATTGGAGCAGTACTGACTCAAATGACAATGCAAAATTATGTATACATTATGGCCCCTTTTAATAATTAAAGTACCAAGGCAGTTCAAAACCATTTTTACCTTGTTGTTGTTGAATAAAGTCAACTTGGTATGTCGAACGGACCATACCAAGACCTTAAGTCCATCTGCAACCTCCTCTACATGCAAATTTTGTAACTAGAAATGGCCGTGGTAAAATAGGCCATTCTGAGCAAAGCTGTGATATGTTGTCATAGGACCGTCAGCCCTTTAGACACACTACCTTAATCAATTACAGTTCAAGTGTGGTTGCCAAAAGACGGCACCGTTAAACCTCAATGGACAATTTTAATCCCCAGTCTAAATTTGTTGTAAAAGATGTTACTGGGCTTGTGAAATTGCATTTGATCTTATTTTTGATAAATCGAAGTTGAATGCTTTTTATTTGAACATCAGAGCATAAGGTGCAATACTCCATTTAACTATTGTATGCTTCCTTTACATGCAATAAAATTAACAACAAATTGAAGGTCCAGGTTGAACTGCATTCATGAACTCACAGATACTTACTCATGGGAAAGCTGGACTTGCTGTAAATAATCTATTAACTCCTGGCTCTGCTGGTTGAGCTCTTGATTCTGTGTATTGCAGGATGTTCGGTCTATTACATTCTCCATGTGGTTCCGCCGTTTCAGCACATTATGAGGAGTGTCTGGACGTACTCCAAAGATGTAAGAAGGCTGTAAAAGAGAGGGATAGAGAGAGAGAGAGCGAGAGAGAGAAAGAGAGAGAGACATAGAGAGAGAGAGAATGAAAAACACATAGGGCTCTATTTTCAAGATCATATGCGCATTGTCTTAAGTCAGTCGCGCAAGTTGCTTTGGAGGCGTTCCCGACACAATTTGGTATTTTGACGGCGGGAAAAGTGAACATTGCGCCAATTGCATTGTTCAAAAGGGTTGTTCATTAGTCATAGGTGTGTTTTGGGCGTAACATACAATTAACCAATGAGAATTTATACTCTCATTCCCTTTAAGAGCCAACGGGCGCATTGTCCATGGCCTGTTGCTATTACGATGGTGGATTTACCCGGATGGGAGGAGCTTTTCGATGGAGGAGACCGATCTGCTCGTGCGTGAAGTAAAAGCGCGTGAGCAGTTAATATTCGGGGATGGAAAGCATTCCCCCAAACCTCCGCAAGTCAAAGACGTATGGGAGGAAATATCTTCAGTAATTGTATCCTCCTTTGGCAAGAAGACAACTTTTGAACAGTGCTGAAAGTGGTACAACAACGTTAGAAGATGGGGAACAAAAGCTTTAAACTCAAAGGAAACATCAAAAATAAACGGAAGGTGAAGGTCCATCAAACCATTAGTCCACTAGTTTTCTTTTTGATGATTTGTCCATATTATTTTTTACAACTTGCCACGCTGTTTATTTAAAACGACAAAAGAAATCGTAAATAAACTGCAGAATAAACACTTCTTTTCTAGAATTATTTTTTTAAAGAATAATGCAGTGTAATTAAGTGTGTTATTTAATCATTGCCTTACAAGTTGTCTTCATCACCAAACAGCATTATGGAAGTACAGACAAAACTGTGGTTGTTTTTTAACCATAACACATAATCATAACATCATTTTAAGTGATTCTATTTGTTACTACACAGCACACAATTTATCTCCACATGTAACCCCTCACACATAAGCAGGCAGGCAGCCATTAATGGTGCAGAGGAAGTTATACTTCACCAGCCAAAGATTGATCATTAGTCTATAGAGCAGAGGAAATTTAGACAGTATTTTCAAAAGCAACAACCACCATACTGAAAGGTGATCCTGTACTGCGTCAATTCAATGCCTGTGTGCTGTTACCAACTTCAGACAGGCAGTGCCCTTAAGAAAAAAAAAAGAAAATACCCTCAACCTCGAACGTGTCTATGATGGAGTGACCATCACTAGGGTTGTGGGTGTGTTCTGACTGCTATATCAAGAAGCCTGGCTCTTTGGTGTCATGGTCAAGTGCATGTTTGGTACCCTTGGAGACTCGGGTTTGAAGCCAGGTGGGATGACTTCTCCTCACCTTCGCTACAGTGTCAGGCTAATGCAAACAACTGTGAACCGACTTGTGAAAAACGCTATTCATGATGGATCTTCGGCTGGTGAATTATTTTTTGATGAAGTTCCTAAGCTGCATTATGGTCACAATAAGCATGCAGTGCACACAGCAGAGGTCACATCACTAGTTTTGCTATATTTCACACATTTTAATTTTACAATGTTTCTATTGACATAGTTTAATGACTTCTTCATATGTTTTAATTCAGGTCTATGGTTTAAAACATTCTTGGCTGTGTTTTTGTAGCCTTAGCCCAACAGAAAAAGCTACTAACTGGGAGGATGAAGAGGCAGTAACAACCTCAGAAATGTATGCTGGGCTACAGGTGTACAATTTTAAGCAAGCAAGAAAGCAGCACACTCAGCCATTTGCCTGGCTTAAAAGGTGCAGGTACTATGAAACCCTTTTTATTTTGCTGTTCATCCATTTTTGTTAAAAATATTGACAACCTATTCTGACAGCCTTTGGTCAATTAGTTTTGTTTAGTCTGTGATGCATCTTTACAGCCCAAAAGCAGGCAACAGCTGAAGGAGAGGGAGAGCCCGAGTGAAAAGATTCTGTGCATAGGCTGTGGTGTGTGCGTGTTTGCAGTCTGGTGCAATGGTCACTGTTTCCCCTCTACATTTTGTTGAGATCATTCCAAGCGACAAGACTATTAAGCGAAAATATGTTGACAGCGTCTTGGGAAAATCCCGAAAGAAAAAAAACAAAACTTTGGCTAGTGGTAACTGACAAACTATTGCAGGTTTACTCATTGTCTGTCCAATCTTATATCACATAAGTATGGCAGCTACATTCATAAAATGCTGGCCTTTTAACTTAGTTATACACAGACGGTGAAATGTGTTGTTATAGTTTGCACTACTGTTCATAGACTAGCCCTAGAACTAGTTGCTAGCAAGTCACCAGGACACTTTGCCAATCCTCCTAATAATATTAGCCGCGTACGAGTAACACATCGGTCTGTCTGCATTTGTCAGACTTCGTCTACATACGTCAGCAAGAACTCCGCCTCGCAGCATGGGCGGGCTTCGATCAAGTCGGACACAAGTCTTTTGTTTACACCACCTGATCTTCGTAGTAGATAGCGGAGAGGTCATGTGTTGTGTGTGAGGGACAAGGAGGGGGCGGGCGGTTGTAGTAGGGTGCATTGAGACTTCAAGTCAAGTCGAGTCGTGTTTTTAATAGCACATTTAAACAAAACAACAGATGTCCCAAAGTGCTGCACAACACAAGGATGAAAAATAACATGGCAAAACCATAACCCAAAGATCATTAATAGGTATAGCCTACTGACACAAAGCAATACAATAAAAACAAGATTAACAAATACATAAATAAATAAAAGACTGAGCTTGACAGCATCAGATACACGCCCCAGAACAAGCTAAAAAGAGAGAGAAAAGATATGTCTTCAAACTGGACTAAAATAACGTACATATAAGATGAGAAGTTCCGTGACAGAGCCTACACAACATACGTGTCCAGACGTCAATGAACTTTAAACCAACCAGGGCAAAGTTGCGTCACCACGGAGGCGTTAGTTAGACGATTGTAGCCGCGGGAAAGCAACTGCAAGCGCTTGCATGATTTGTCTACATACGGCTAAATCATGTGGGTTTTTAGGTCATCTGACCTTGTGACGTTTTTGTGACAGCGCCACACCTTTCTGGCAACTCTGACACAAAGTCTAACCATCATACAACATTTTCAGCCCACAATGGATCGCTGACTACATGCGGCTACATCCGTCTGCAAACATTTTCCCTCATCCGAACGCGGCTATAATTTGTCATTAGCTTATTCAGGCCCGAGCACCAAAGGTGAAGGCTGTGGCCTGCACCAGAGGTATGAAGCACTATTGTTTCTGTAAGGATGATTATTATTATTAGTAGTAGTATTCTTTTCCCCCTGTCATTTTTGAGGCGGTTTCCATGCATGAAATCTCCCCCGCTACTCAACAAAGTCCTAGCCCCAGATATGGCCCAGGGACACTGGAGCATCCCCTGTTGTGATGGAGGCTTGTGGTTGGCATATACTTTCAGCTACATGCATGAAATTTGGTAGCTGCGTGCATCTCACTAAGACAAACAAAAATGGACACAATGGCATGGCCACGCCCAACAGGAAGTGAGATATTTGGACTTTTGTGTGATTTAAAAACTCATAAATTCAGCATGCATTGCTTGACATGAATGACACATGGTGCTGCTCATCATCAATATGAACACACTCATTGGGTGTAAAAGGGTAATCTGCCATGTGTTAGCAGTAAGAATTTCTTGTGGTCATGGTTGGCATATATTTTCAAGTACACTTACCAAATTTGGTAGGTTTGTGTGTCACAGAGATGAACAACTTCCGTATATACATTGTATTAGCCACACCCACCAAGAAATGAGGTAATAGGGATTACATGTGTTGGGAATTATGATCAATTTTAACATACTACACCTAGGCAATTCATCAGATTCACCTGAAATTTTCCATACATGATACCAAAATGTTGCTAAAATTAAATGTTTGATATGTTGTTATATGTTGGAATGGCAAGATGATGAATTTTGCTATCTTGCCACATAAACAATAAATGTGGCATAAAGTCATAGCATAGTGCATTGAAAAATTTGTCTGAAACTTCTCATGTTATTAGATATCCTGATAATAACGACATATAAACACCTGATATCAGCATGTGGCATAGCGCCACGACCTGGCCAAGCAGTTAATTCATAATGCCTTGCCTTGACTGAAACTTAGCCCAACAGAAAATACTGTGATTCAAATTAAAATTAATCAGATTAATTCAGTTTAGGTGTGTGTGAACTCACTAGTGTCTTGACTTCATACATCTACACTGGTACACAAACACACACCTCACACACACATATCCCACTTCACCTTTTCTCCTAAAGCAGATTTTCTCTACATTGCAAAGATAGCACCACCAAGTACTAGCTGTGTCAATTGATTCACAATGTATGCCCAATGTACATTGTATAATAAAGCTGCAAATAATTTATTTTCCCAAATGACCAAACAGACCCTGCGTTTATTTCGGACAGGCGTCTATATGAGATTTCTTTGTTTACGTGGAGTTTGACAAATATTATGTTTTGAAGTAGAGACACAACTCTCCCTGTAGTCTTCCTCCTCCCTGAATTACCGTTGGAAACACGGCTAATAATGAGCTACATTCAATGGCAAGAAAAACAAATCAGCCTTTATTGGCGACCGGCTTTTGCTCAAATGTGTTACTGGCATGGGCTCTTAAAAGAGTCAGGCATTAATTCAGGACTTGGCCATTATTTGTAGCTTTACGGTCCAACTTATATCATTTAGCATGCATATCTTGGATGGATGTGGGTTTTGAATGAATGACATTCTGTGTGTTTGTGTATATTTTGTGTAAGGTAGTTCCCACCTTCTCAGTCCAAGATATTGGCAATGCAAAATCCCAATTCTTGCATTTAACTATATCACTAGATGGCGCTATGCTTCACCACACGGCCCTGACGAGACGGATACTTCCTCGTCGGAGCTCGGTATAATTGCAGCCTGTTATAACCACCCTGTAACCATCAGATCACCCAGTAAACGGTTAACTTCATACTGGATACTTGTCGTGTCATTTCCACGCCATTTGGAGACTGTGAGTAAACTGTATGAATACACTCAAGGGAATCAGGCTAATCAACAAGCACACACGAAAACTAGCAAGGATAGCTAACTAGCAATCGAGGACAACACGCATACGAAAAGTAAGCGACACGACACTGGTGTCAGAAGTGCAAGTATCATCTTTAATGTGATTCGAAACACAGTAAGACTTTGCTTGTAATTCAACACTAAGTTCCGATCTGCCAAACTTTTGGACTGTACTCGGAGTGTTCAAAGACAAGCGGAGGAGATCTCCACTCTCTCATTCGGTCACGCATGACTGTTTCAAGTCCCCCTCGGTAGAGAAGCGCTTCGCCGGTGTTGACTAACGGCAACTAGTGACTGACAATACGGCTCGGAGAGAACTTTCTGTTACCAACGTCAGTGCATGATTTCCGAACTGCATGCACAGCGAGATCTACTGCAAATTACATTGCAAATCATTGAACTGCAGCTCTGCCACACAATATACGCTACGTTGTACTGACCTGCTTGTGTACAGTTACAGGATTGCATTCGAAAGACATTATTCCCCACACATGCACTAAAAAAATAAAAATAAATAAATAAAAAATAAATAAATAAAAAATTAAAAAATTAAAAAATAAATAAACAATGACTGAGGAACACCTGAATGCTGGTGCTACAGCTGCGCCCCCAGAGCCACCAGACCCACCGGCCTGGGTAAAAAACATGTTAGAGCAACAAGCCCAGCAGATGCAAACTTTTCTGGCTGGGTTGGCCACCCATTTCAATACCAACAGGGACACGCCTTCGCAGCCCACAGCACCCACAGCAGCAGTGCCACAAACTGTGAATTCAGATCAGGCGACGCGCAGTCGCACATTGCAACCCTCCCACGATATCTCTGCTCACCCCAGCTTTCATGAGCATTCAGCTCAACCCTCATCTCTGACAGTACCCCAGGCCACATCCATGCCTACTCCACATGCTGGTGCGATGAACCAATTTGCTGCTGAGCTGGATGTAATTCAGCAGAGGTCTCAGGGTGCAAGTCCTCCTTGGCTACTACCTAATTCAGGCACTGTGGACCGGGCCAGAGGCATGGAGAGGGGGAGAGGACGACAACATTTCGCCGCTGCCCCCACTCGAACTTACGGCACCAGTCCCGCACAACCCCATGTTTCAACCACCCCATACGATGGACCTAGACCAAAAATGGCGACATATGACGGGAAGGAGGACTGGGAGCCGTTCCTGTTGCCATTTGAAAGACTAGCTCGTAAATATGCATGGACTGGTGCTGAAAGAGTCGACAAGCTGCATGAATGTCTTCGCGGGAGTGCCATGCGCTATGTGTGCTCCCTCCCAGAACACATAAAAGAGGACTACACTCTGCTTAAAGAACACTTAACCCAACGTTTTGGTCAACGAGATCCTCCAACGACTGTTCGCCGCAGACTTGGAGAACTGAGACAGTCAAAAGAGTCATCGGCTGAGTTCGCAGAGGAGGTGAGACGCCTAGTAACCTTCGCCTATCCTGGTGTAGAATTGTCCCTACAAGATCAATTGGCTGCAGACGCTTTTCTTAAAGGATTGAAAGATCAGAAGCTAGCCTATGAGGTGATGAATAAAGAGCCATGCACTCTGGCAGAAGCCCAAAAGCTAGTGGAGGCACACGAGCACAACTTTAAAGCTACAGTGGGACGAGAAATGGACCTGAGGGGGAGAACTAGGCGTGTGTCTTGGGCTGATGACGGCGATGACATAGCACATGTATCTCGTCGTGTTCAAACTCCCACCTATGTCACAACCGACCAGTTTAAAGGGCTGTTAGAGAAGGTTGAGCAAATTCAGCTGACACTTAGCCACCTACAACCAGGCACTGGTGACCAAGGAGGGCGAAGGTATCCTGACCATTCCCCTGCCAGACAACATAGCCCCTATCATGACCAAAGCCGCAGGCAGCAGCAGAATAGCCAGCCACGTAACAATACACACGCTGCCTCTGCAAGCCCTCCTAGAAGCACAAAAGGGCCCTGCTATGGGTGTGGGGAAGAGGGACACTTCAGGAGGGAATGCTCCAGGTCACCTAGTCCAACCACCCGGCGCACCACAACGAGCGAGCATGAAATGGCTCTGGAGCAGACTCAGTCCCCCACACTGAAAATCAGTCGTGCCACTAACCGAGGGCCAAGTCTTCACATTGCATTGAAGGTCAACAACACTCCAGTCCAAGCTGTAGTAGACACAGGGGCTGAAGCGACTATCCTGTCTGACAGACTTTACAAGAAATTGTATGGGAGCGAGCACCACCATCTGAAAAAAACAGTCCTCCACAATGCCGAGTCTAACAGTGAAATGACAGCCATGAGTGGAGTAAAAGTGGTTTTTCATATAGGAACCCACAGTTTTGACTGGGATGTCTATGTGGCCCCCATTCATGATTGTCTTCTGCTGGGCCTTGACTTCCTCAGAGCTGCTGATGTCACAATTGAAGCTAGTGGCCGTGTGTTTATCGCAGGGGAACCAATACCTGCGAAGAATGTTGGAGGAGAGGTGCCAGATTACAGTTGCCCGTGTACTGTTGGAAAGAGACACAACACTGCCACCTGAGTGCGAATGTGTTGTGTGGGGGGAGGTGGAACACCCAAGACCAGGGGTCCCTGCAGTGTTGGAGCCAACTAGCATAAAAGAGAAAGTGTCCTCAGGTAGTGCTGTCACAAACATGGATGCTCGCGTGCCTGTCCGCCTGTGCAACCTCTCTCCAGATAAGGCTGCTTTGCGTAAAGGTGCGTGTCTCGGAATTTTCATTGAGGCATTCTTAGACGACTCAAAGACACAGTCTCAAACTGATATTGAACACAGCCTAGACAACGACCCTGAAAGTGCACCAAAGATTGGGAGGGTAGTCACTGTTAAAGCTACTGACTTACCTGAGCATGTGCAAACACTATACGCAGCATCTGGAGAGACACAGTGATGAACAGCAAGAAAAACTGATTGTTCTGCTACTAAAGCACCAGTCTCTGTTTGCCATGTCTGATACAGACCTAGGCTACTTCTCTGCTGTCTCACACCAGATAAACACTGGTGCAGCCAGATCAGTGCGCCAACCAGCAAGGCGAACTCCCCTGGGCTTTCAAAATGAAGAAGAGAACCACCTTCAATCCATGTTAGAAGCAGGAGTAATAACTCCCTCATCATCTGAGTGGGCATCGCCTGTGGTGCTAGTCCGTAAAAAAGATGGAGGTGTGCGCTGGTGTGTCGACTACCGGCATCTAAATAACTTGACAGCAAAGGATGCCTATCCTCTGCCCAAGATTGAAGAGTGCTTAGATGTGCTAGGTGGAGCGACCATCTTTTCCACTCTCGATCTGCAAAGTGGATATTGGCAGATTGCCGTAGATGAAAAAGATCGTGCTAAGACAGCGTTCATCACAAAGTATGGACTGTACGAGTACACCAGAATGCCCTTTGGGTTATGTAATGCTCCGGGGACATTTCAGAGGGCTATGGAGCTAGCTTTGTGTGGCCTTCAATGGGATACACTGCTGATTTACCTAGATGACATCATAATTCTAGGTAAAGATGTGGAAGAAAGCCTGGAACGTCTGGCCAAAGTCTTTGGCAGATTGCAAGAATTTGGGCTGAAACTGAAACCATCCAAATGCCAACTCCTACAGGAGGAAGTCCTGTTTTTGGGACATGTCGTTAGTGGTGAAGGCATACGACCAAATTCGGCACTTGTGAAGGATGTACAGGACTGGCCACACCCTACAGGCAGACAGGAACTCCAAGCTTTCCTGGGACTATGCAACTATTACAGGAAGTTTATTCCGTCCTTTGCCGAACTAGCAAGCCCTTTGACGTACCTCTTGAAAAAAGACATCCAATTTGAGTGGGGGGAGGAACAAAGAGAGGCTTTCTTGAACTTGAAAGAGAAGCTTACGTCATCTCCAATACTGGCTTACCCTACCAGTGAGGGGAGTTTCATCCTGGACACAGATGCATCAAATCACAGTATCGGAGCTGTGCTATCTCAGAATCAGTGGGGTGAAGAGAGGGTCATCTCTTATGCGAGCAACCACCTGACCCCAATACAGCAGAGATACTGTGTCACCAGACGGGAGTTACTCGCTGTGGTCAGATTCACCCGACAGTTTCGTCATTACCTTTTGGGGAAGAAATTCCTCCTGCGCACAGACCATAACAGTGTGGTATGGCTCTTCCGATTTAAGAATCCCCAAGGCCAATTAGCAAGATGGTTGGAAGAAATGAGCCAGTACGACTTTGACATCGAGCATAGAGAGGGGAAGAGACATCTAAATGCTGATGCATTGTCACGCAAAGATGCTGATGAAAGAGACGACTGTGACTGCTACAAAGCAGGACAAGACGTGGGCTCTCTACCATGCCATGGGTGTGCCTACTGCCAACGACTCGACCAGCAATGGGCCAAGTTCATTGAGGATGTGGACGATGTGGTTCCCCTTGCAGTCAGGCGTCTAACCACAAATGGAGACGATGGAAATCAAACTCAAGAACAACTAAAAGATCCAGGAACAAGAGGGACAGGCATGTCGGTTACAAACTGGCTACAGCCAGTAAGTCAAGAAGAATGGGCACTAGAACAACACAAAGACCCTGTTTTGTCAAAGCTAAAGTGGACTGAAAAAGGAGAGCTGCCCACACAAGAAGAAGTATCCCTTGAAAGCCCTGCTGCTAGAAAGTACTGGCTTTGCTGGCCCCAGATTGAGCTACACCATGGAGTTCTCGTCTATCGTTGGGAGAAGGCAGATGGAGGGCAACCACAGTACCTACTGTTAGTACCAAACTCGATGCAGATGGAATTAATCAAAGCCTGTCATGATCCACCTCAAGGGGGGCACTTGGGAATAGGTAAGACCCTGCAACGTCTGAAGCAGAGCTACCACTGGTATGGGATGGGGGGTGATGTGGAACTCTTTATACAAAAATGCCAGAGCTGTGCCACACTCAAGTCTGCTGGGCCAACAACAAAAGCAGCACTACAGTCCTACCAGGCTGGTGCTCCCATGGACCGCCTACATTTGGACATACTAGGCCCTTTTCCAGTATCCACAGCAGGCAATAAGTATATTTTGGTTATCATCGACCAGTTTACACGGTGGGTGGAAGCTTATGGAGTACCCGATCAAGGAGCAGAAACCACAGCAAGAAGACTTGTGTATGACTTCATATCACGTTATGGCTGCCCCCTGGAACTCCACAGCGATCAGGGTCGAAATTTCGAAAGCACTCTTTTCAAGTCAGTATGCCAACTCCTTCAGATCACAAAAACTAGAACTACGCCATACCACCCTGCATCTAATGGCCAAGTTGAAAGGTTCAATAGAACGCTCCTGCAGATGGTACGCTGCTATGTGGACCAGAACCAAAAGAATTGGGATGAACATCTTCCATTGCTTACAGCAGCATACCGCAGCACCAAGAACGCCAGCACAGGATTCAGCCCAAACAGACTCATGCTGGGCTGGGAGGTCCATCAACCACATGACATCTGGTCAGGTGCAGCAGAGTTAAAAAGGGACAGGCACGAAGTTCCTGAATTCCTGAGCGAGCTGGAGCAAGGCTTAAAAGATGTGCAAGAAGCTGCTAGAGAACACCTAAAAGCCGCTCAGGAACGACAAAAACGAATCTATGATGTCAGGGCCAAAGGAAGACCATATGCTGTTGGAGATCTAGTTTATGTCAAGGACAGTACTAAGAAAAAGGGATTCAGTTCAAAGCTTCAACCCCCATGGAAAGGCCCTAACATCATTTCCGCTTGCCTGGGACCAGTGCTGTACGAAGTGATTGGGAAGCGAGACCGGAAGATCCTGCATCATGATCGTCTGAAGCCCTGTGCATCTGACATGATACCTGGATGGACGCGACGCAGACGACACGAGATTCTTCAGAGAGACCAGCCCCCACCGAGTGTCAGATCGCAAGGTGTATCTGACCAGCAACAACGGGATTCTTCAAGTTCTGCAGGGGAGGAGCCAGAGAAACTGCAACGCGAGGGCCGCGGGCGTCAAAGAACTGCACGACGGCGCCGTCAGGCTGGCAGGAAGGCATGCGCACCTCCAGCGGAGACCGCGCCACCAGACCAGGCAGACAGCAGTGCAACGCCCATGCAGCGCCCTACCACGTCCCGAGGCCGTGAAGTCCGCCCCCCAGCCTGGTACCAACCATGAATGGACTCTCATCATTAAAGTCAGTCATTTATTTTACTTTAATGTCTAGTTAATTGTTGGACTTTAAATAACAGTTTCTCATTTGACGTTAAGTCTTTATGTTTGGAAATGTGTTCAGATTGAGCTTTGCCTAAGTAATCCCTATTTTAAATGTGTTAAGCGATACTTGTGTATACACGAGTATGTACTGAAGGGACTCAGTGTTCTTAGAGGGGGGGCTGTGTAATGAATGCCTAAGCTCAGAAATGGGGTTCAATGTGATATTCCTGTAATACCAAGTTGGCCACTAGAAGGCCGCTGGGCGTTGGGGTAATATTGGTTGTCTGTACCAGAGTGAGTCAGTTATTGACTTGCTGCAGAAGACACCACACGGCCCTGACGAGACGGATACTTCCTCGTCGGAGCTCGGTGTAATTGCAGCCTGTTATAACCACCCTGTAATCATCAGATCACCCAGTAAACGGTTAACTTCATACTGGATACTTGTCGTGTCATTTCCACGCCATTTGGAGACTGTGAGTAAACTGTATGAATACACTCGAGGGAATCAGGCTAATCAACAAGCACACACGAAAACTAGCAAGGATAGCTAACTAGCAATCGAGGACAACACGTATACGAAAAGTAAGCGACACGACTAACACAAAATCATTGTCTTGGGCAAAATTTTTGATGACTTATTTAACAAAAACTGTTTTTGTACACCTACCTTTGACAGGAAACATTGCACCCTGTGGCGAAATGTCACAAAATTTGGTTCACATAAAAAAAAGAAAGCTGTTCAGAGTTGTCATGTCAACTTTGACCAAATATGAGCAATTAGAAGCTGAGATATGGACTTTTGAAGAATTTTAAGCTATGTTTTGAATTTTGATTGACATGTAACTTTGAAACATTCCATCTCAAGATAAATCCTTTGATAAGTTTTTTGTCAGCACTGTCTGTAGATGACATGTACCAAATTTGGTGAGATTCACATGAACGACCTATGACGAGTTAATTTACTTTCACTTTCGCAATTTTAAAATTTCACAGAAATTGTTTTCATTGGAAGTGACCATTAACCAGTGTTGTCAATGCAGGAGGGTCAACAGATTTAAACAACAAAAAAAAAAAAATTGGTTGTAGGCATTAGTGTCATGTAGATAATAGGCAAAATGATGTTTTCTCCCCTATAGGCCAAATTTTATGGCATGTGCTGTGCTTTCAGAGGTCTTTGTGCTGATCGTGCATGACATATTTTGTGCAGTTCACACCTTCTCGATACAAGATCTTGGCAATGCAAAATCCCCATTTTTGCATTTAACCATATCATTAGGTGCTGCTATGCTTCAAGTGAATGTTCATGGGCTGGGCCGATACGCCTCTGTAACACCAGCATACTAACTCAAAATCATTGTCTTGGGAAAAATTGTTGACAAGTTATTTAACAAACATTTTTGGACACCTAGCTTTGACAAGAAACATCGCCCCCTGTGACAAAATTTGGTGCACATGAAAAGAAGTCTGTGTAGAGTTGGTATATCAACATTGGCCAAATTTGAGTAATTAGAAGCCAAGATATGGTATTTTGCTGAATTTTAAGCTATATTTGAAATATTCATTTACATGTAACTTTGAAACGGTTAATCTCAATATAAATCCTTTGATAACTTTTTGTCAACATTGTCTGTAGATGACATATACCAAATTTGGTGAGATTCACATAAATTCGTTTGGTTTTCCTTTCGCGATGTTAAAATTTCATGGAAGTTCTTTTTCAACATTAAGCCATATCCATTGAAGTCTGCAGGTATGATGAGAACTGCAGGTATGATGAGTTTGTGGTAGGTCAGTGTTGTGAGGTGAGAGTTTGTGTGGAAATGATTTGCTGGAAGTGGGCATGGATGTGGGTTTTGAATGAATGACATTCTGGGTGTTTGTGTATATTTTGTGTAGTTCCCACCTTCTCGGTCCAAGATATTGGCAAAGCAAAATCAGAATTTTTGCATTCAACTATATGACAAATTATTTAACAAAAAACATTTTTGGACACCTAGCTTTGACAAGAAGTCTGTGTAGAGTTGGCATATCAACATTGGCCAAATTTGAGCAATTAGAAGCCAAGATATGGTATTTTGCTGAATTTTAAGCTATGTTTGAAATATTCATTGACATATAACATTGAAACGGTTAATCTCAAGATAAATCCTTTGATAACTTTTTGTCATCATTGTCTGTAGATGACATGTACCAAATTTAGTGAGATTCACATGAACGGCCTATGACGAGTTCTTTTGGTTTTGTTTTCGCGATGTTAAAATTTGTTGGAAGTTTTTGTTGGAAGTGGGCATCAACCAGTGTTTTCAATGCTTGAGAGTCAATAGATTTCACGACCAAAAAAATGTGGTTGTAAACCGTTCTCTAGATAATAGGCAAAATGACATTTTGTATAATTACAGCGCCCCCTATGGGCCAAATTTTATGGTATGTGCTGTGCTTTTAGAAGTCTTTGTGCTGATTGTGCATGGCATATTTTGTACAGTTCCCACCTTCTCGGTCCAAGATATTGGCAATACAAAATCCCAATTTTTGCATTTACCCATATCACTAGGTGGTGCTATGCTTCAAGTTAATGTTTATGGACTGGGTCGATATGCCTCTGTAACATCAGCATACTAAAACAAAATTGTCATCTTGGGAAACATTGTTGATGAGTTTTTTTTTTAAAAACCTGTTTTTGGACACCTAGCTTCGACAAAAAACATTGTTCCCTTTGACAAAATGTCAAAAAAATTGATGAGCATGATAAGAAAGCTGTTTAGAGTTGGCATGTCAATTTTCACCACATTAGAGCAATTAGAAGCCAAAATATAGACTTTTGAAGAATTTTAAGCTATGTTTCATGTAGAAGTCTTTGTGCTGATTGTGCATGGCATATTCTGTGCAGTTCCCACCTTCCCAGTCCAAGATATTGACAATATAAAATCCCAATTTTTGCATTTACCCATATCACTAGGTGAGGCTATACTTTTAGTAGAGTGTTTATGGGCTGGGTCGATACGCCCCTGTAACACCGACATATCACATAAATTTCATGTTGTTCGGTAAAACGCTCATTGAGTTATTCAGCAAAAACTTTTCAGCGTCTCCCCCTCTTTGATGGACACTGGCACAGCGGGGGGGTGGCCCTTGTGGGCCAAAAGCTTCTATTCGCTCAAAAACTTCTAGGGCTACATTCCTACAAAGATTCATGTCCCAGAGACTTCCAGTGTCCTGGCAATCGTTGACGAAAAATCGGTGAAAAAAAAAAAAATTTAAAAAGGGAAAAAAGTCTCGGCAACACTATAATGACCGCTTTCGCTAGCTTTGCTAGCAGCGGTCATAATAAACTTGTTATGGACATTTGTAGTCATGCTCACACTTACCTCTAAAAAAAATAGGAACCAAAATTCCAAATTTTTAGACCAATCCATAAAATATTGGGATTTCGGTTTAGATTTTTGGAAAGGTGAGAGTTGGCATGACTACAGATGTCCATGAGGCTGATGAAGTTTGGTGCTTATTGACTGCTATTGAAGCTTTTTTTTCTCTCTCTATGCGCATATTCATCCATAATAATCAGATTTCGGTTTTGATGTTTGGAGAGGTGAGAGTAAGCATGACTAGATATGTTCATGGGAGGTTTGGTGATGATTGCTCATTGTTTTTGGACATTAAGCTATGTTAAGCGTACAATGTTGGAAAAGTAGTCCGTTCCTATGCCCTATTTATCAATGTTGCAAAGTGCTATACACCAAGAGGACATTAATTTTAGCCTATGTAGCCTTTGCTATTTTTGGAGTGTTGTCAAACCTAACTGAAAACGAGGCCATGAAGCTATGAATCAAATTAAACAATGGATTTTGTGAACCGTTCCAAACTTAGTACATATAAAACCTGCAGTGTTTGGTGAAAGTTGCAAGGTCACAATATATTTGCAGAGTTTGGCTGAAAGTTGTGATGAATCTGGCCAGATATCTATAGGCTGAAAAAAAAAAGGCTCATGGCCAAACCCCTTCTTAAGATGATATGGTGGCTTGGGCAAAAACAACCATAAGAAAGCTCAACTTCTAAAAGGGGTAAATGCTTATCATATTGTTAGTCTTAATATTAAATGTTTGCAGCATTTGTATTTTAGAAATATCTTACATGGAATTGAGAGGAGCGCAATGTCCTTGTCTTCTTCAAGGCCTCAGCAACACCCAAGTTAAATGCAGCAACTTTCTTGTTGTTTTCTCTTATTCGATTCTTCTCAACCTAAAAAAAATATAGCAAATAGGGTTAGAATAGATGCAATCCCATCCAATTGATTAGTTAAGAGAAAACACAAAATACATATGCACATTGAAAGAGTACTTTTGGGAGAAGAGATTTAAGCCCTCCTGGCAACAAACCTCATTTATTACTTTGCCTCAGAACTGTGTTCCCTACTTATTATTCTCTATTGTTTCTCTATTTTTATTCTCTATCCTGTCTTGCACTACTATTTGTTTATTCTATGTTGTAAATACTTTTCTTACATGTTTGCACTGGAGAATGAGTTGCTTTCAATCTCATTGTACAGGTGTATAGTGCACATTGTACATGTGTATAGTGACAACAAGAAGGTGTTCTATTCTAACATATTATTGTTTTGAAGAAACTTTAGCTCTTTAGGTTTGTTATTATTATTTCCATACTATTATTTTTTACTGAGTCTTGAGTCAGTCGTCCTACTGTTGGATTTGTTTGCTTTAATCGCATGGTCCAGTTGGTCTGCAGAAATTCTGCAAAAATCAGTAATGCACCTATGGATCTGTAAGTGTTTCAGGCCTGTAGTTATTATATACCCTCATCTGAGGTAGCCCCACTTAAGGTGATCAGTCCTTAGCGTGTGTCCAGTATTAAATCGTCAATATTGTCCTCTAGAAAGTCCTAATTTGGGGGAAGTCAATTTGGGCAACAGTCTGTGCAGTAAAGCTCATGCTACCCAGTGATTTTATACCACTTGCCATTTAGTACTACTTTATTTTTTTTGACAACTCTCCGCTTTTCTGTGTTCCATACTCCAGGAAGCAGACCTAATTGGGTGGGTCCCTGTTCTGCACCAGTGGTGTTTAGTTACTCTAAATTTCAAACTTTTCTGGCAACTACCCCTTAGCTACTATTCTCAACTAATGGTCTTTTATAACTAATGAGTTTTAACTTACTACTGGATTACACCATATTCTAAATCCTATCTGCCCAGGTGTAACATACAAAGCTGACTGCTGTTTACAGCTATTCAAGTAACCACTTGCGAGTTGTACAGGGCAGAGTAGTTGAAGGGGACGGCTAGCTGGAGAAGTACAGGCAGGCACTCAACAAGGGTTAACATGAACATGCTGGCTACCGTTACAGTTGCTGGCCACTTTTTAATCTCTTCAGCAGCACTTACTTAAGGCTTTCCCTTTTTTTTGCACAGTCTTACCACAGACACCAAGCTCTCCTAACAATGAAATGACCTTCCAATGAACCCTCTGCAACCCACTTCTTCTGGACAAACTCTTGCCTTCCATCCTCTCTGCTTTGTCTCTGCCATCAACTATTCATATTTGAGCTTTTTCCTTTCATATGCCTCTTCCAGGGAGCTTTCCCATGCCATAGTTAATTGAATAAAATATACAATCTGTTGACTGGTCGACCAATAAACTATGTCAGGCTTGAAGTTAGTGTTAACTTTTTCTTGACTCCAACTTCCTTCACCCCCCACTTAGAAGCTCTACTTATTATCTCCACTGTCATCGTAAAAGCAAGTGGTGAGATGGTACACCCTGTCATAATGCCCACTTCTAGTTTCTGCCAATACATTGCAAATCTCCTGTGCCTATGCACAACCTAATATCCTTTACATTAACATTAACTTTACAATCTCCCCTGGCACTCTAAGGTACTCATTAGCACTCCAAATAAGACTGTGTGGTACTACGCAAAAGCCATTGGCTGAATCTAATAGGTTTTCTCTCTTTCTTCCTGTTAGGGTTTTGCTTCCTTGGACTTTGGCTACCCTGCTGGACAGGGGTAGTATTGCTGGTCACTCGTCAGTGTGTTTGTGTTCATGCCCATGTGCTTTCTGTTTTGATTGTGTGCACTGCCTCTCCTGTCGTGAGTGATTGGTGAAATCTTGTGTTCAATTTTTTGTCATCATCATTTTGACCTGATCATGTTTTTGTTGGACCTTTTTGAATTGTGCTTGCCTTTGAACTTGTACCCCTGGATCTGCTGGGCTTTTGGGTTTTTTTGTTGAACCTTTGGACCTTGTTGAATTAAACTGACTGTCGGACCTCCTGTGTGTTCTCCCTTTGCTGGAATTGTTTTATTAGGGAATACATCATTTTTGCTCTGCCTCTGGGGGCACCACTGTAATAAAAATCATCCTTTGACTGATCTGCATTTGGGTGTCTTTCTGAATCCTTGCACTTTCTGCTTAGCTGCTTGAACTTGGTGCCAAATTACAGTGGTGTGTTCAACCTGCAAAACCTGGTATTCCTGCATTGTGGTATCTATTAACCACCATTTGCTACTATACTAAAGAAGATTTTACTCTCCATGTTTAGCAGTGATATTATTCAGAACTGATCTATTCTAGAACCCTATTTTTCTTTTGGAATCAAAACTCCCTCTGCTCTACACCATGGTTTTAGAATGCTTTGCTTCAGCCAGACAACTCTGGAGCATTCTTAAACACTCAGTATGAACCCCATTAGGCCCTGTGGCTGATGAAGCCTTGGCTCTCCTTACCAATACCTCTACTCCTTCCAACCTAGGTGTCACAACATCCATCTCTACTTCTATCTCCCCTACCGCCGGCATGATGAATGGAAAATGTATTCCTCTCTCCCTCCCAGAATGTGAGTGTTCCTCAAATGCTCTTCTATTTCCTCTTTTCAAGCTCTCAGGTTGCCTCCCTTTTCATGATTAACTAGTCCTTTCAAACATATTAAGGGATCCTTATAAAAATGATACTCTCGGACACTCCTCCTCTCCATCTCCCTTTTAATAATTATTCTGTAAAAGCAGCATTATATGTGAAATGGATACCTTGGTGTCCTTCAGGTACTGTTGGTCCTTTTGCTCCTCACCCAACAGTAAGAGTCTGGCCTCCTCCTTCTCCTCCCTCCATCTGTCTTTAGACAGGTACAGAGGAATGTTGTGTTTCATCCGCTGCATGCACAGATAACACAGCTCCTGCAAAATCAAACAACCAAAACTGCATGTCTAGCACATTCCTTAATAGTAGTATTCACTGCTCACATACACAAATGAAATTAGTGCTGTCTTGACACAGCTGTGATGCAGCTGATGGAAATATAAAGAGTAACACTTGGAATTTGGAATATTTATTATATAAAGCATGTCTATATTTCCAGAGCCCTATGTTCCCACAACCTTATGTTCCCACAGTTACTTTATCATTAATTTGTAAGATTTTATTCCTCTTCCTCAATTTGGTAGCCAATTACCCCTTTATTATCCAGTAGCAGTGGACTACAGATTGAATGTAGCGTGTAGTTAAATTTGGTGCGCCCATGTCTTTGTTTATTGCAAACATTTAATGTAAGGACACTGTCCTTTTAAATAAACAAACTAAACTAAGTAGTACAGAGGCCTTGCACTGAGTAGCTTCTGGTCAGGTCAGTCAAATGAAGCACATCAACTGGACACAAACCATAGTTTGCAGTGCATCAATGCCTCAACCAAAATCTGAGAAATGTGGGAACATAGGGCTGTGGGAACACATAACCCCCTTTATTTTACGGTGTCAGTGTTACAGTGTATCCATCTAATTAGGTACAGTGGTTTGTCAGTTAGGGTCAGCCTTATGTGCCCACAGCCGCATGTTCCCACATTTCTATGATTTTCTTTAAATCTATGTTCCCACATTTGTTCCCATTATGTTCCCACATTTCTAGGACATTTTCAAAATTAGATCTTGTGTTCCTACATTTCCCTTCAATTTAAGATCTATTCTCTCACAATATTTTTGGAAGCACTTTATAGTAAATGAATGAATGAATGAATGAATGTTGTTTGATTTTAATGACTTAATTTCGATCAACAAAAAAATTAATCATTACAAGAAAAAATAAAATAGGCTAATTGAAAAGGGTTTCAGCTGAAGCAGAGCTTATAAATGCTGAACCATTGTTTTCATTTTCTTTAAGTCAGACAAAAAAAGCATATATGCACACGGTATGTACATGTAATGTAATCACATGCAACATATATGGATGTACATAACTACATACCAGTGGTGGCTTGTGGGTAAATGATACTGGTAAGCACGAATTTTGGAACCCAGCCATGTGAGAAGTGTCAGGGGGCATGTCACCCCTGGAGAAAACGTCCAAAAAATCACCCTAAAATGATGACTTGTAATAGATTTGCGGGAAATAAATAAACAAACTGAGTGTTAAAAGCAGTTTAAAATACTGTGAGGGAGATGCCTGGAGTGAAGGTAGCTTGAATATCTTTGCAGAGGGTTGATCATTTTCAATATATATATATATTTTTTGGGGGTGGGTTTGATGATGCTACTAGCAAATTTAAGAGCAAATTTACAGTTGCAGATTATTACCATTTCAAAGGAATACAGGCCGGAAACGTGTGTGTTATAACCCTTCAGCCAGAGGTGAAAAAAAAAAATGGTTACCTAAAACCAAAAAAAAATTGGGAACACAAAGTTGGTTACCTGAACAGCAGCAATGAAGGTTAAATCAGCCTTGACAGCGAGTGCTATTAATTCCTTATAGGTGTTCCAACTTGCTTACTTACTACATGATTACTTACAACACCCAATGTTGGTATAAAAGCAGTGTAATGCTACAAAAATGGCAAGAAAGGGGCAATTAACATTGGGAGAGAGACAGACCATCATAACACTTAAAAGTGTTAGTCTTTCCTACAGGACAATTGCAAAAGAAAGTCAAGGTGTCAGTGACTACAGTTTTCTTCACCATCAAAAGGTACTCAAAAACTGGGGGAAACTGACAGGAAGTGGTCTGGCAGACCCAAAGCCACAGCTGAATCAAAGAACATGTTTGTAAGAGTTAACAGCTTGTGTGATAGGCAGCTCACAGGACAACAACTTCAAGCACAGCTTAATAATGGTCGTAGTAAGCAAGTCTTAGTTTCAACTGTGAAGAGAAAACTTCGAGCTGCAGGTTTGACAGGACGATTTGCAGCAAGAAAGCCATTGCTAAAACATCAGAATAAGATAAAGAGGCTCTCCTCAGCCATGGAACACAGGCATTGGACTACTGAAGCCTGGAAGAAGGTATTATGGACTGATGAATCAAAATTTCAAATCTTTGGTTCATCACGCAGGACCTCTGCACACCGTCCAGTAGGCAAAAGGATGGTTCCACAGAGTATAAAATCCACTGTCAAACATGAAGGAGGAAGTGTGATGTCCTAGTGCTGTTTTGCTTGATCCAGGGTCAGTGACTTGTACAGAGTGAGTGGCATCCTGAAACAACATGGCTACTACAGCATTCTGCAGTGCCATGCAATACCCTCCGGTATGTGCCTAGTTGGTCAGAGGTTCATCCTACAGCAAGATAATGATCCAAAACACTAGTCCAAACTCTGCCAAAACTACCTCAGGAAAAAAGAATAAGATCCAAACTTTCCCAAAACTACCTCAGGAAAAAAAGAACAAGATGGTAAGCTTGAAAACATGGAGTGGCCAGGACAATCTCCACATTTAAACCCCATTGAGCTGGTTTGGGATGAACTGGACAGAAGAGTGAAAGCCAAGCAACCTACAAGTGCCACACATTTATGGGAACTTCTGCAACAAACTTGGGGATAACTTTCTAAAGAATATTTGATTTCTTATGTAGAAAGAATGCCACGAGTATGCTCAGCTGTTATACTGTTATGACTTTACTTTGATAAGTCAAAAGTTTTGAATACATTTTGGTTTATAAATTGTTTACATGATTTTTTTCAACCTAAATTGCATATTTGTTCTGTGCAATGACACAATAAACTGAATGATTTTCAGTAAAAAACTGGAAAAAGTGTGGTGCTCTAAAACTTTTGACCAGTAGTGTATATCAGTCGACCTCTATTCAGAATGCCTTGTTTGACAAGAATGAAAATTCACGTTATGGCTAATCCTCAATATGAACAAACTCATAGGTGTAACAGGGCAATCTGCTACATCCCACCATGTGGTAGCAGTAAGAATTGCTTGTGGTCATGGTTGGCATATACTTTCACTTTCACACTTACCACAATTTGTAGGTGTGTGTATGTGAAATAGATAAATAACTTTCACATATACATTGTATTAGCCACTCCCACCAGTAAATGAGGTAACAGGGATTATATGTGTTTGGACACAATCAATTTTAACATACTACTCCTAGGCAGTTCATTAGATTCACCTGCAATGTGCTATACATGATACCGAGATGTTGCTGATGTTAAATTGTAAAGAAAAACTTGATATGTTGGAATATGTTAAAATGGCAAGATGATGAATTTTACCCTCTCACCACATAAACAGTAAATGTTGCAGAAAGTCATTGGTCATAGGATTTCCTCTACACTGCACAGATACACCGCCAAGTAATAGCCATGTCAATTGAGTTGTAATCCCAATGTACAATATAAATCTCCTATAATTTCGCAAGCACATTTTAGATCTTTACAATAAATCTGTTTGTTACATTTTGGGTGCATTTTAGAGGGGTAGCATGCCAAGTCCCTGAACCGCAGGTGCGCAGGCCCATCATCACCGCTTGCAGCTATATTTTTTTTCTCATGTTTGCTAAGCTTGATTTAAAGACTGTTATAGTTTATTGTTTCCTGATTAATAGAATGTTACAGGAAGGGTTTTTCTTACTCGAAAGGTTCAACTCTCTTTTGCCAAATTTGAACAAATATACCACAATGTAAAAAGCCATTCCATATTTTGACACTTTTGGATATCTACAGGTTGTCACATTATATTTGTTACATGGAATATTAACAGCTGTGGAAGTCCACAAGTTATGTAATACCTAAAGCAAAAACAGGTGGATATAGCTTTTATATAAGAAAGTCATGTAAGGGATATACAAGCGTTAAAATCCAAACAAGAATGGGTGGGACATGTTTTTTCATTCTTCTTTCTCTAGTAAACAGAACAGGGTAATGATTCTAATAAACAAGCACCTTAACTGCTATGCTATCAGAAAGTAAGGACAACAAGGGTAGAATAAAATGTATACAAACACTCATTAATAGAGTGAAAGTAATTCTATGTAATCTGAATGCCCCGAACACAGCCAGGACTCTAGACTAACTTTTTGCAAACAACGTTTTTGTTAGGTGCCCCAGTACAAAAGTTAGGTGCACCCAAAATTTAAATTGCATTGCCTTTAACATCACAGTTTTACAGGTTCACTTTAGGACTACACATTAGCCATGAATTTGAATAAAATCACGTGATTAGCAACAATAAGGGGTTGTTTTTTTAATATCTCAATGTCAGAAAGGAGAGTAATGGCATTGCCAGTGTTCGGAGTTTGCTCATGCTATTAAACGAGTCATAAACAATGTTTGTGTATGATGAGTGTGTTACAAATAGCATTTTGTTGGTATTGGATGGTATATGGATGGCCTCACTATTGATTTTTTCCCTCGAACGGCTGGTCACACTGGTGCAACCTATTTTTTTTTAGACGCAACATTGAGAAATTAGGTTGCACTCTAGAGCCTTGACAGCAGATCCGGATTGTATAAATAAACACAATTTTGGGGAATTAAAGGGGGGAAATAATTATAGCAGGGGACTTCAATCAGGTCATGGACAGTGTTTTACTGTACATAAGAGTAAATATCATGGACCATCTGTTGCCTGAGGATTTAGGCCTGTATGATATCTAGAAGCTGGTATACCCAGAGGAAAGAGAATACACCTTTTCCCCTAATTACCACAAATCACATTCGGGGGTAGATTTTTTTTCCTGCTATCAAAACACTATTATTAATCAACTAACTAGAGAATGTAATTCCAGGCAATTACCAGTGCATGAAAATGCTAACTTTTATTTTGAAACAGTTCTGGGCGGAGCAAACAGTTGGCTGGAGATATAGTTAATGACAACTGACAGAATGGCTGAACAGTTTAATAATTGAATAGTTTTAGGCTAATAGTCAATTCATTTAATAGTGAGTTACTGGAATGAGGACTTTTATTTTAAAACAGTGGTAGGCAGATTAAACAGTTTGCAGAAAACATAGTTGATGACAACTGACAGTTGGAATAGCTAAACCGTTAAATATTAGAATAGTTAAAATTGATTATTTAATTGTGAATTACTGTAGTGAATACTTTTATTATGAAATAGCTCTAGGCAGAGAAAACAGTTGGCTTGAGACATAGTTCATGACAACAGAAAAATTACAATGTTGTGCGTTTTAAATGTATTGTGTTAACTTTATAATTTTTGCTTTTGTTTTTAAAAAAAGGAAAATATTTCATGTTTACGCTTTAATGATGTGATGTACATTTATAATGGGCTTGCTGTGTACAGGTCACATGTAGTTAATGACCAGAGAATTTTGTGAATGAAGTGTGGGCAGAGATGTGGACCTGTTGCGGACTTGTGCATTTTAGAAAGCAAGATAGACTCTGCTTTGTGTTAAGGGGCTAATGTTGTTATGATGTTTGTGACTGTTCTCAGTCTGCTCTCTATTTAAAACAAAGGTTGAGTAAATAAACAGTCATAAAAACCATTGATATGAAGCGTGGCCATTTACTTCACCAGTACAGCTGCAATGACCCTCTCAAGGCTAGAATTATACTCAAGTGTCTGGTTACAACATAAATTGTAGAAAATCAGAGGCTATGCCAATATCAAAGATGTGTTATTTCCATACTGTGACTGGATTTGGCTTCAAATGAGTTTTTAAAAATATGAAATATCTGACTCAGCATTCTGAAGACCTCATAATGCTAAACTATGATCCATTACATAACTCTATGGGGCAAGGTTAATGTTGTCAAAATGGTTGTTGCTCCTCAGTTTAATTACATTTCTATAATGTTACCATTCAACATTCTGGACATTATTTTTAGGAGCTATGAAAATATTGGCTCTAGATAGCCTAATTAAAATGAGTAAAAAATGTCCCCCAATAGATAAAGGAGGCCTTGGACTACCAGATGTAAGAATATATAACCTTTCTTTTGAAATGGCCCATCTTGTGAAACATTGGAGAAAGATGGACTCAGATTTGGACTGGGTCATGAATGATTGACCAGTGATTGGACTGTCTATTTAATCCCGTTGACATTATCTAACAATACTCAGGAACAAAATAAGACTCAAATCCAGTGATTGAACACTCGCGATATGTCTGGAGCAGAACTCATAAACTGTGTGTCACACCACAGACAATCATGCTGTGTGTATCATTGTGGAACATCCCCGACATCCATATAGGATGGAAAGGAAAGGAAAAGGAAATTTTGTTTTGTAAACAGTGGCTTCTAAAAGGTTTAGCAGTAATCAGCAATTTATATGGGAATGGAATATTCGTCTTATTCTGACCTGCTTGAAAAACACAACATTATGCAAAGCATTAAGCAAAAAACAAATTCAGTTTCTGTCACGGTGTTCCGTTGGGGTTTTCTGGCGGTGCTGTGTTTTTCCTTTGTTTTCCCCTGATCACATTATTAGTTTCAATTATTCTCTCTACACCCTGCACTGCCACAATCTCCCTCACCTGTGAATCTTTGTCTCCTTGTTCCGTGTTAAATTTGCCCCAGCTGTCTGCCTCGTCTCCCTGTTCTCCTGTTGGATCTGTTTTACCTGTCTGCCTCGTCTCCTTGTTCCCTGATTAATAGCTGCACCTGCACAACCTCGTTTAGCCTTGTTTTCTCTCGTTAAGTTTCCACTAAGCCCTGGGTTTTCACTCCCTCCCTGTCGGTTCATCTGCTGCCCACGGTATGTTTCACAGCATTCTGACTCCCGGCTCTGTCTTGTCCTTGTCAGTCTTGTTTCCTGTTCGCCGCCTGTTATCAGTTGTCAAGTCTAGTTCCTTGTTTGCCAGTATCATGTCGTGTTTTTGTACCCTGTTTTTTGTCCTGCCTGTGCCTCGTCTCTCGTCCTGTTTTTGTCAGTCCTGCCTCCTGTGTGTTCTGTGTCTGCTCGGACTGATTCCCATCATCAACGTGGACCTCGTCTCTGTCTACGCTCCGGTCTCCAGTCCACAGCCACCAATCCAGCTCACTGGCAATGATCCGGCAGCTCAGGTGGTAGAGCTGCTGTCTACCACCCCCGGAGTTGCAGATTCGATCCCCGCTCAGCCCAGCGACACAGAGTTCTGCCTGCCCAGTTTTTGTTCCCTGTCTCTGTTCCGTGTTCCTGTCTGCCCTGTTCCTGACCCGGCGGCTGACGTCGGCTGCTTCTGTTCCTGACCCGGCGGCCGATGGCGGCTGCTTCTGTTCCTGACCCGGCGGCCGATGGCGGCTGCTTCTGTTCCTGACCCAGCGGCCGACGGTGGCGGCTTCTGTTCCTGACCCGGCGGCCGACGGTGGCGGCTTCTGTTCCCTGACCCGGCAGCCGACGGCGGCTGCTTCTGACCCAGTTCCTGTCTCTGTTCTGTTACCCTGTCTCTGCCCCATGTATGCCCAGTCCTGTGTACCCTGTCTTTGTATCTGTCAATAAAGGCCTCTGGGGCTACGCTAACGCAATTCGGTCCTCTCCTGTTCTGTCCTGTTTCCATGGTTCCTGTACTCCTTGTGACCGTTTCAATGAGAACCCAATGCTTACTTGCCTACAGCTGCAACATGTAGCTCACACTGCTTCTGTATGTTATAAATTAATGACTAGTGTAACTGCAGACACTTGTAATAGTTTGAAACTAATATGGCAGAGGGATTGGGGGATTTCAATGAGGGTGACTAGTTTAAAAAAAACTTTCAAATGTGGGTAAAATCAGGGAAGCAAGGAAAAGATATATTCAGTACAAAGTAGTACACAGGTACTATTACACACCATGTAGATTTTATAGGATGGGTATAGCTGAAAACTGCTTATGTTGGAAGTATATGTATTATATCACAGCTATCAGACCGGGTATCACTCATGATCCTAGTTACTGGCAGGATTGCCCGGTAGGGAGTCACTGACCTGACAGAATTTCACCATCATCCTGGAAGCCAAACTCTATAATATTGTCAAACAAAGCAAGCAATCAACCTCCAACCTTGACTCTATCCCTACTTTACTCATAAAAACATTTTCAACTGCGTCTCCTCAGCCATTCTACAGATCACCTAAACAGATCATCTACATCTACACAGATGTTTTCCCCAATGCCTTTAAAACCGCCGTTGCGAAGCCCATCTTAAAAAAGACAAACTCAAATTAGTATTACATAACTATAGGCCCATCTCTACCACCCCATTTATAAACAATAAAGTTGTTTTACAGCAGCTAAACCAGTTCTTAAATGAAAACGAGATCCTAGAAAAATCCCAATCAGGCTTTAGAGCCAACCACAGCTCAGAGACTGACCTAACCAAAATAGTAAGCGATCTTAGACTCAGTATGCCCGCAAACAAAGTCTCTACTCTGGTCCTCCTAGACCTAAATTCCTCCTTCAACACAACTGACCACAACATACTACTAATTGTCTCAAAACCTGTATAGGTCTGTCAGATCATGTACTAAAATGGCCTGAGTCATATATTACTGGAAGACAATTTTATGTCAGTACCACGTATCCAAAGAACACAACATGCCTTTTGGGGTCACCCAAGCTAGTCTTGGCCCCCTCTCTTTTTCAATATATTTGCTACCTCTGGGAAACATTATCAAAGAACATACCATCTGTAGCTATGCCGACAACACACAACTCTATATGTACTTTCCTTATCCCTGTCGCCCCTACGGACACAAACAGGAACTGGCAACAGCGCCTGGACGACCTTCCCTGCGCCACCAAGATGCAACAAATGCTTTTTACCCGTGGTCACGCAAGAGCCCGCATCAACAGGGCATTGCGTTGTTGTGACATTGCATTGTTGTGTCGCGCAAGAGCACGCATCAACGGGCCATTGCGTTGTTGTGACATTGAATCGTTGTGTCACGCAAGAGCCACATTAACGGGTCATTGCGTCATTATGTCACTGCGCCATTTCATTATTGTGTTCAACTGCTCCGATGCCATTCAACTGCAAGAAATGTTGTCTTGTTGTGACCTTGCCAAACTGTAAAGCACTTTGAGCTGCATCTTGTATGTATGAACTGTGCTATACAAGTAAAGGTTATTATATGTCAGTCAAGCCAAATAAAACCACTGCTCTACACTCATTAACCTCTTGCTTGTCAGCTATCATGCAATGGATAAGTAATAACTTTCTGAAACTGAATGAGGACAAAACTGAGCTATTACGTTTTGGCCCCAAAGACAAACAAGAGGCTACTCCAGTCTGGGAAACTTAAAACAACTTGTCAGAGGAGAGGTAACAAGCCTAGCCGTGATTCTTGACTCTGACTTAAGCTTCAAACCTCACACCAATAAAGTATCTAAAACAGCATGCTTCTGTCTAGGAAACATTGCAAAAGTTTGCCCCTTCCTGACTCAGCAGGATGTTGAAAATTACTTATTGAAAGCTTTTTGAAAACACAGCCGCAGGACTGCAATGCTCCAATACTAGCCTAACTGCACAGGCTGCCCATGTCCTACAGAATGGACTTTAAAGCACTCTTATTAGTATTCAAAGCTGTTAACGGTCTAGACCCATGCTATATCACTGACACACTGTCCTTTTACATTCCTGCACGAGCCCTTAAATCTGCTGAGGTTGGCCTCCTGAGGATTCCAGAGCCACCACCCAAAAGGATCGGAGAAGCAGCCCTACTCCAATCCACTGACACCTTTAAACAGCAACTGAAGACCTGTTCACCCTTGCCTACACTTAACTGCCCTGCTCAAAGACTTTCAGACACTCACTTTCCCCCTACCAACCCTGAGAGAGGGACTCCCCTTCTTGAACACTCAGAGACTTTTCCTCTACCAGCCTGGCAAATGGGCTCCCCTGGAGGACACCGTTCTGCCTGAAGCTTTTTCCTCAAATTTAAATATACCAATGCAAACAGGAGTTTTTCCTCACCCCTGGTGCTTGGTCCAAGGGGGATATACTGTAAGTGGATCTCTCCACAGCAACTTGATCGCTTTCTTCGGGTCACACTAGACTATAAAAAAGCTTGTTGTGTATTTCTGTCTTGTGTTCCTTTGCCAAACTGTTAAAGCACTTTGAGCTACATCATTTGTATGAAATGTGCTATAAAATATTATTATTATTAATAACAAAGAATGATACAAATGTACACATCTTTTGGGAATGTTCTTGTGTTCGCCCATTTTAGTATAAAATTCTTGGAATACTGGAAGACTGGCTGGGGTTTCCATTACCTGCTAGACCTAGGCTGTGTCTATACGAAGGGAAGTCAGTTGTACAAAATACAGCAAAAAATGCATTTACTGTTGTAAAATTTGTTGTATTACAGCTGTCTGGATTATCTTGCATAATTGGAAGTGTTCTAGAACCTTACAGTGCCTTGAAAAACTATTCATACCCCTTGAATTTTTCCACATTTTGTCACGTTCTGACCACAAACATAAATATATTTTATTGGCATTTTATGTGAAAGACCAACACAAAGCGGTTCACAATTGTGAAGTAGAAGGAAATTTATGCATGACTTTTTTTTTTAAATAAAAAACTGAACAATGTGGCATGCAAAAGTTTTGAGCCCCCTTTTCTCTGAGTGCAACCAGTTGCCTTCAGAGGTTGCCTGATGATTGCTGAATGATCAGCTGTTGACCTAATGATTAAATGGAGTCCACCTGTGTGTAATCTAACATTAGTATAAATACAGCTGTGAACAGCATCATGAAGTCCAAGGAACACACCAAACAGGTCAGGGATAAAGTTCTGGAGAAGTTTAAAGCAGGGTTAGGTTATAAGATTATAAGATTTTCCAAGCTTTGAACATCTCACGGAGCACTGTTCAATCCATCATCAAGAAATGGAAAGAGTATGGCACAACTGCAAACCTACCAAGCCATGGAAAAAAAAAGTCATATCGCTGCAATCGGCACATTGGCACCCCCTAAGTGAACTGCAGGCGCCCTTGCTTGCTGAGAAGGTGGCATGGACCGCCTCCGGGAAGAGGGGGTGGTGGTGCTGAAAGGTGGTCTCGCCCAGGGCGTAAAACACTATAGAACGGCCATTGGACACAGCAAACATGTGGAAGAAGGTGCTCTGGTAAGATGAGACCACAGTGGAACTTTTTGGCCTAAATGCAAAACGTTATGTGTGGCAGAAAACTAACACTGCACATCACTCTCAACACACCGTCCCCACTGTCAGACATGGTGGTGGCAGCATCATGTTGTGAGGCTGCTTTTCTTCAGCAGGGACAGGGAAGCTGATCAGAGTTGATGGGAAGATGGATGGAGCCAAATACAGGACAATCTTGGAAGAAAACTCGCTGGAATCTGCAATAGACTTGAGAATGGAGCGGAGGTTCACCTTCCAGCAGGACAACGACCCTAAACATAAAGCCAGAGCTACAATGGAATGGTTTAAAAACAAAACATATTCCTGTGTTAGAATGGCCCAGTCAAAGTCCAGACCTAAATCCAATCGAGAATCTGTGGCAAGATCTGAAAACTGCTGTTCACAAACGTTCTCCATCTAATCTTGCTGAGCTTGAGCTGTTCTGCAAAGAAGAATGGGCAAAATTTCCAGTCTCTAGATGTGCAAAGCTGGTAGAGACATACCCCAAAAGACTTGCAGCTGTAATTGCATCGAGAGGTGGTTCCACCAAGTATTGACACAAGGGAGCTGAATAATTGGCACACCACATTTTTTATTTTTTTATTTTTTATTTTATTTGAAAGTCATGTATAATTTTCCTTCTACTTCACAATTGTGAACCACTTTGTGTTGGTCTTTCACATAAAATGCCAATAAAATATATTTATGTTTGTGGTCAGAATGTGACAAAATGTGGACAAATTGTGTATGAATAGTTTTTCAAGCCACTGTATATTTAAAAGACAGGGTCATATCTTAGAGTATGTTGGAAAGACTGAACAAAGAGAGTGAAATGCAAATAATGGGTTACATTGCAACCCTGGTTCTCTAAGTGAAGAGACATTCCGTGTACAGGCAATGACCCTCTGCCTGGTAAGGATAGGCTTTAAAACACACCGGCTTACCCGGGCACACCCACACCCACACCCAGACCCAGACCTATAAAGCACCTGTGTTAGCATGTGATCACTGATCGAATCGGATGGCCAAGTGGACTGAGGACTGGAGAGATGGTCTTTTCAATTAGAGAACCAGGGTCACAATCTAACCCAATGCTCTCCATTGTCTTTAGACCATCTCTTTACTTCATTACAAACTCCATATGTACGGGGTAAATCTTTAAGACACCTCACGAGGAGAGTGCAGCCCACACCCAAGGTACTGTGTGCCATAAACGAACTATATACAAATGTACACTATTTACACGACGATCGGTATGATGCCCAGCAAGTCGCAAAGGTCAAGCCCAAGGGCAGATGAGTCACGAGGGTTCACAGACAAGTTTAATAGCTGTCACCTTGCTCCTCACAGCCTCCAGATAAGTTTTGATTTTTTTGGTGCCTTTAATAAATTGAATCCTCGTTTAAAAACTGCATTTTGTATTTCCTTGGGTTGTCTCTGTGTGATATTAAAATTGGTTTGATGATCTGAAACCTTTGTGAGTGATAAATATGCAAAAACCACAGAAATCAGGAAGGGGGCAAATACTTTTTCACGGCACTGTATAACATGTTTAAAGTGAATTATTGTGCAGTTGGCTTAGAGGTTTATTTGCAACTCCTTGTTTTCTGCTGTGTTTCCTATTGTTTGTAGGTAAGTCAATTTAAAGACGTGACTGCATTAACTTAAAGGTCCAATGTGTAGAATTTCTCCCATGTAGCCGACTCTCTTGCGCCATGCAGTTCACAGTGTGTATTACAGCTACGGTTGCCTTCACGCTTCAAAAGACTAAGATGTCATTCAGTACTTAAGTGTGTAGGAGACGCGCTCACACTATTGCCTAAATATTCTTATAACTCTTAACTGGGTGCTGAATCCGGACTTAATGTTACTAGTTCTAGATAACGAAAATGAAAAACTGAGCAACTCTCGAAAAGACTTTACGAGAATTTACAAAAAGATATGAACGAAAATGAAAAACTGAGCAACTCTCGAAAAGACTTTACGCGAATTTACAAAAAGATATGACGGAAGAACTCTCATCTGAGAAGCTGAAAGAAATCGTGTCTGACTGTGATGCTAAGATAGAAAAATACAAACGTGAGTTAGAACAACATAAAATATCGCCGTGATGTCTTGGGTTACCGCGATGGCAGAGTATACACCTGGCTGTCAGGCAAAACGCCAAAGATGGGGAAAGTGTGTCAGAGAAGAACAGCAGATACGGATATCAGCGCGTCGTCGGAAGGCGTTAGTACCGACCAGTGTTGGGCTAGTTACTCAAAAACTGTAATACACTACTGATTACTTACTACTGTCATTTTAAAGTAATGCCTTACCTTACAATATTACTCAATTTAAAAAGTAAGGCATTACACTACTTTTACATTACTTTTAGTTACTCTCGCCAAAATGACTGGAAATAAGGATTTGGCATCCCTAGCACATATCTCTCATGTGTCATGAATTTCACCCAGGAGGTGTTTTGTGAGCCTGTAGACTGAAAACTAACATGAATTGCTTCTTACCTACCTATAAGATATATTGTCCTTTCCCTTCTACCACAGCAGGCACACCAGCATTGTAATGTGTAATGCACTGTAACGTTGCAATTGTAACTAGTAATTTATTACCGATTTTCTTCCCTGTAATGCCTTACATTACTGCGTTACACCAAAAAGTAATGCATTACAGTAATTAATTACTTTTGTAATGCGTTACTCCCAACACTGGTACCGACACAGAGTCAAGCAGCGGGCGTTTTTTACGCCCACGCCCCACTTCAGGACCCCCACCTCGGCGAACTCCTGCGCCACCAAGAGAAAAAGAAGAAAGACCCGTCGGGGCAAAAGGAAAAGCCAAAGGAAAAACAACGGGTTATTATTACAGTTTTTTCTGATCGCTTAAGCACATTTTTTGCACCTATTGGCTGTTTTTGCAAAATTTTACACACAAATAATAAAACCTTTCACCAAATTAGCAAAACATTGTAGATACATTGCAAAAGCTAACACATTTTGCTTAACTCTGCAAACCTTTGTAAAAATGGTGTTTTTGTACCAAACAGTTAACACAAACCATCATATTAAATAGCACACAATGCGGCAACTACACACTAATTGTATCAATGAAAAACACATCTGGCTTTTGGTTTCTCTGTGCACAAGATATTTTCAGTTTGAAGTCATACACAGGGATCCAACTCAACACACAGGGATTCAAAGTTGGATGTTCATTTACACACATCAATACAAACAATTTGTTTTTCCCCAAGGGAAAACAAAAGAAAACATACAGTAATTTTACTGAGAGAAAAAAAAAAACAAAAAAACAAGAAGTCTACATCTTGTCGTCTCTGGGTCCAGCCACAAAATCATCAGCTGTAATGTCTTCTAGTCAAAGGCACTGACAAAAAATATCTCTGGAGTGCAGTATCATGGCCTGACATGAGGCCTAGTCAATGTCTGACGGCGTGCTATCACTAGGGTTGGGTGTATGCTCTGACTACCATACAAACAAACTTGGCTCTGTGGTGTTGTGGTCAAAGTGCATGTTTGATACCCTGGAGGCCTGGGCTCAAATCCAGGTGGGGTGACTTTTTTCCCCTTTACTACAATATCCCTGTATGCCTCATTCATTGCCTGTAGAAGGGCCATGCATTGATCTGGATGATGGTCATAGACCTTCTAGCGCAAGGCAGACAAGGAGAACAACACCATTTTGACTTATAGCTGCACACATAGTTATGCTACCATGTTGTCCGACATTGATTATGGCACGGTGTCCAACAATGTTCCTCGTTATAGTGAGGCTGAAACCTGCCACATCCACAAGAATCAGCTCATGACCTATGGCATCTGCCTTTAGCTCCATCACTCTCTGGAAAAGACAAAACAAGTGCAGCACAGCAGGCCCATGCACAGCCCTAGAGTATGCACATCCGGATTCAGTACCAATGCTACTATAGCCTTATACCTTATGATGCTTGCTACACTGTAGCGGTTCAGGTTAGGCTGAACCCATTGGCAAGCTTCCCTCAGGGTCATTCCACTGTCCACTAAAGTAGCTCTGATGTCATCGAAAATTCTATTTCTTACTCTTCTTACTCTTCTTCCTTCCCCTTCCTCTTCCCTGCCTTGTCCTCCTCTTACTTTGTCACCTCCTCTTCCTCTTCCTCTAACCACCTCCTTGTCCTCGTTGTCCTCTCCCTCTTGCTTTTTCACCTCCACATCCTCATGCTCTTCTCTAACTCTCACTCTTCTTTATTCCAACATTGTACTCCACCTCAAAAGCTTACCTGTGGCTTACTGTATTGCTAGTGCTCAGGCTGATTGCAAAGTGAATTATTTATATAAAAGAGTTTATATAGTATAGAGTTTCACATGTGATGGTGTGGCCAGAAAGTTGGCAAAATCGTTTAAATAATAGCCATGATTGTGTATAGTTTTGCTAAGAATGTGTTGATTATTTGCAAGTTTTGTGTAAAGCAATGAGTTGTGTTTACAGTTTTGCAAAATGAGTGCTGTGCAGTGGATTGTGTGTTACAAAATTACAAACTGAGTGCAAAGCAGAGTTTGTGCTATTAGTTTTGTGAACTCAGTGAGGGGTTTTGCTATAAGAACTAGTAGTTTTAGAAATTTTGCTACAATAATCACTGTTAGTGTTTAAGCATTCAGAAAAACTGTAAGTGACCCCCCTGGTGAGTCCAACATGATTAACATCTCCAGCACGGACTTAAACCAAGACCAACTAAGATTATTATCCCGAGGCCTGTCGTTTGTACCCTCTAGAAGAGCGGACTCCTTCACCACAAAGGTAGAGCTTTCAAGTTTTTCAGAAGCATAAGACTGAAAGCCTTTTACTTGAAAGATACCAGACACACAATTGACAACCATGACAGACAATCGCAATCAGGGGTGACGCAAAAGCGATTTAAATTGAAGAGCACCCTTGTCCCTCAAATAAATAACGCTTCTATTGATACCTTTTGCCGGTTGGTAGAAAAAGAAGCCTGGACTTAGGTATGCAAAATGATGTGAATACTGTGTATCCTAATCTCCTGCAGTCAGAGAAAAAAGCCCTGATGGACTTGATGAACAACGATGACATAGTCATTCGTAACGCTGACAAAGGTGGTGCAGTTGTAGTACAGGATAAAACCGCATATGTCACTGAAATTAAAAGGCAATTGAGTGACTCTGAAGTATACAAATGCTTAAGCTCAGACCCTACGTTTAAATTCAGTGATTAAATCAAATGTGTTTTGAAAAGATCTTGGTGGGAGGGGGAAAATAATGAGGATAAATACAAATATATGACTCCGGCCAACCCAAAACGCCCAGTGCTTTACACACTCCCGAAAATCCACAAGGATTTGCTACACCCTCCTGGACGTCCTATTGTGTCAGGGATTGGGTCTCTGACGGAACCCATGTCCCAGTTCATGGACTCTCACATAAAGGAATTGGTGTGTTTATTGCCCTCCTACTTAAAAGACACCATGGACTTTTTGAATAAATTGAGTGAATGTCGCATTGATCCGAATGATGTCTTGTGTACGATGGATGTGTCTAGTATACCCTAGTATTCCCCATGAAGATGGCGTGAATGCAATGCGACATTATTTAATGCAAAGACCCATACAAAATCCTTCCACTGATTTTCTGTTGGCTTTAACAAAAGAGGTACTGACAAAAAATATTTTAAATTTCAGGAGCAATTTTATCTCCAACTGAGAGGCTCAGCAATGGGTTCACCCATGGCCCCGAATTATGCCAATCTTTTTATGGGAAAGTTCGAGTTTGATTTTGTTTTCAATAACAACCCATTCTCGAGTTTCATAAAGCATTATTGGAGATTTATTGATGATTTGTTTATTATTTGGTCTGGAGATGTCAAGACTTTGCTTGAGTTTCATGCATACATGAACGCACAAATGAGGTCAATCAAATTCACTTTGGAATACGATGAGAACACCATCTCTTTTCTGGATGTGAAAGTGAAAAAGTGGGCACAAGTTTAGAGACACAACTGTACAAGAAGGATAATGACAGAAACACATTCCTTTAATACAGCAGTTACCATTCCCCGTCCTTGAAGCAAAGCTTAGCCTACAGCCAGCTGACGCGCGTAAAGCGCATCTGCACGTCAGCGGACGCGTTTGAAAAACATGCCACAGACCTGTGTGATGGTTTTCAACACAGAGGATATAAACAGGAAACATTACGCCACCACCTTATCCAATCGCAGAACCTTTAAAAGATATCGTCAGAAAGCATTGGCATATCTTACAAATGGATCCCCAAATTTCTACCGCTTTTACTAACCCACCCAGACACTTTTACAAAAGGTCCCAAAACTTACAGAACCTCTTGGTGAAATCAGATCTGTCCAAAAAAACAGCTCATTTCCTCTCACGCATTCCCAATGGCAATTTTCCTTGTCATAATTGTGTCCACTGTTACGCAATGATGAAAGGCGACCGTTTTAAACACACATTTCTAGACAAAATGATACGGGTCAGAGGTAGGATCACATGTAACACGAAGTATGTGGTATATTTGCTTAAATGTCCTTGTGATCTCTATTATGTGGGAAAAACGAAGCGCAAGCTAAAAACAAGAATATGTGAACACAAGAGCTCCATACGTAATCAGGACGATAAGTCAGCAGTTGCAAGACATTTCAGTGCTGTAAATCACGAGGCCAGACAGCTACAATACATGGGGATTGAGGTAGTGCAACAGCCGCGCAGGGGTGGTGATTGAGAAAAACTTTTATTACAGAGGGAGGCTTACTGGATCCACTACCTGAACACACTTTTTCCCAACGGGATGAATGAGGAATTGGTGCTGAGCTGTTTTCTATAAAGTTTTTGCTAAAGATGGGGTAATGGTTCTTTTTGTACCAATATGGTGTATTTGACTTAGATGTTTTTGATTTGTTTATTTATTTTTTCTTTCTTGCTTGGGATACATTGTAACACATTGGGGTGTCATGTCAATGTACTCCCCCTAGGGGAAATAATATGTTTGTACGTACATTACTTGGGTCAAAGGTGAACACCCTGTTTAGGGCACACCTACCACCTATGGGTGCAATCGCCATTACACGCTGAGGAAGGGCTTGGCCCGAAACGTTCGTGGGCGAATAAAATAAGTAAAAATTCTGAAGAGTGCTGTCCTATGCTTAATTTCTTCATATTCAGTACTTAAGATCATGCTGTACTTGCAGGGCTATTAAACAAAGCAAGACAAAGCAAAAATAATTAAATAAATAAATAACACTGTTACTTATTGCAAGCAGGAGCAAGTAAATCTACTCAGTTACATCATAAGTAGTGTAGAGCCAGTTTGCTAAACTAGCTTGAGTTTGCTAGTGTAATCGTTTGCCACCGTCATCCAGACTAACTTACAAAGCAAAAAGCCAACTATATATTTTGTCAGAACCGAGTTTGGACTGGAAATTAATTTTATAACACCTCTTTTGTCTTGTGACTAAATGTCTTCTTCTTATTAAGACTGTACATAAAAACATCACCACTATTATATCTACATGTTTGACTGGGCAGTCTGACAACATCCTCCATTTTAATGTTAACACCCATTAGCTGTTGTGAGTTTATCATGTCACAGCAAAAATGTGAAATTTGGAACCATGTAAGTCACTGACCCTCTATCGTAGTTCAAGATGGTGCATGGATATGGAGCATCGCCCCTACTTCATGTAAGAACAAATGTATAATTTAAAGCCAATAAGAATACTTTGAGTTGATAGTGGTGGTAAATATTCATGAAAAAGGACACGTTTGTGAATGGGTGACATCGGTTTTGACAATGAACAACTAAAAAAGTTACACACTGCGGCTTTAAGCACATCTTGCAACAACAACTTCAAAGTTTTGCCAACAGAATATTGTAGAATGTGTGGTATAATTCACCTGCATGTAGGCTGGGTGTACTGCAATTATTTCTACTTTTTGCAATTGAGCTACAGGCTGTTTACTATATAGTAATAGTATAATAGTATATTTTTCCCGGTTCGATTCAACCACATACAATTCAGGGAGTTTTTCCTCACACCTGTTGCCCCTATGGACACAAGCAGGAACTGTCAACAGTGCCTGAACAACCCTCCTGCACCACCAAGATGCAACAAATGCTTTACCTGTGTTCACACAAGAGCCCACATCAGCAGGGCATTGCGTTGCTGTGACATTGCATTGTTATGACACTACGCCATTCCATTATTGCATTCAATTACTCCGATGCCATTGGTCTGCAAGAAATGCTGTCTTGTTTGTGACCTTGCCAAACTGTAAAGCACTTTGAGCTGCATCTTGTATGAACTGTGCTATACAAGTAAAGGTTATTATTATTATTATTATTATTATTATTATTATTATTATAGGTAGTCTAGTGGACAAACTGGGCCTTTGCTTAGCTGCAGTGATGGTTTTATCACCATGCAGACGCCGGTGCAGACCAGAAAACACAACCAACATATGATGTAGTTCTATAGCGTTTTACTACTTTATTTTCTGCAAACAACGCTTCTCAGGAATGAACAAACTTAACTCTTTAGGCGCCAGAGGTTTTCTGCAAAAATGTGTCATTTTGACATCTTTAATTCAAAAGGCTATAACTTAAAATGAATAATAGATAGAGACTTTTTGTCAATTACAGAAATGTTAAGGATGACCTAAAGTTAATGTAGGGAATGTACCCATCTAATTTGCATATGATGACGTCATGATGATGTCATATGATGGCGGCCATCTTGGATTATGGAATTTTCATGAAACTTCATGTTTCAATGGTAAAATGCAGCACTTCTTTCCTTCCAAAATGGCCCTCACCTTTTCTATGTCATAAAACACAATACTGAATGATCAAGTAAATAGTAAAGAGTAATCACACTGTGTAAATCATTAATAATTATTAGCAATGAATGGCAGAATCAAACCGAATAAATGTAGTCTATGTACGTGAAGGCATGTAGGCAGCATGGGCTGTTCTTTTGCTGAAGAGATTTGCATTTACTAGGCACTTAGATTCCATGTGGAGCAAATATAGGCCTATATTACTTTTATGACACACAAACAAAAACAGACAAGACCTGTTTAGTTTGAAAGCTCACTCGCAACGGCAAGGCACAGATCATGAGTGAGTTGTTTTTTTTTTTTTTTTGAGCTGACACAGACATATACATCAAAAGAACAGGAACACACAATAACAGCTTATTGTAAAATAAAACTAACTAGCCAGGGAAATGGCTGTTATGTTCAAAGGAACTATTTTCCGTGTAGTGATACAGCAGTAATGAGCCATGCACAGCGCGTAGTAATACAATATATAGTGATGCACCGAATGTATTAGATGACCGTCTATCTGTCTCCGATCACATTTCTTCCGTAGCGAGATCATGTCGCTATGCATTATACAATATTAGAAAAATCAGACCGTACCTGACCTAATATGCCGCTCAATTGCTAATACAGGCGTCAATCACCTCGCGGCTCGATTACTGTAACTCTCTCCTAGTCGGTCTACCTGCCTGTGCGATCAAACCATTGCAAATGGCGCGACTGGTCTTCAACCAACCCAAAAGGACACATGTTACCCCACTCTTCAGAGATCTTCACTGGCTGCCAGTAGCTGCCAGAATTAAACACAAGGCTCTGACACTAGCCTACAAAGTAATTTCAGGTTCCGCCCCCGCCTACCTCAATGTCTTACTACAGGCTCACGTCTCGTCCAGGGCGCTGCGTTCCGCTCACACGAATCGTCTATCGGTACCCTCGCCTCTCACAAAGAGAGGTCACTCTAAACTCTTCTCCGTGGTTGTCCCTAAATGGTGGAATGACCTACCAGTTGCGACAAGAACAGCAACATCCCTCCCTATCTTTAAAAAGCTTGTAAAAACCATTCTCTTCCAAGATTGCTCCCCTTCCTAACAAAACTAACATAACTAACAAACACTAATCCAACTCTCTCTCTCTCTCTCTATCCCTATGCAGAAGTACATACTGTATGTCTGTGTGTCTCTACTCTGTGTCCTCCTCTATTGCTTATGTCCTCCTTTTTGTAAGTCGCTTTGGATAAAAGCGTCTGCCAAATGCAATGTAATGTAATGTAATGTAATGTATGCTGCTCAGTTTTAGACCCCTGACTGTTTTGTTGAGGAGAACACAACAATGGCAAATCAACATTGTAATTACTAATAAATGACAGAGGGGGAAACGATTTATGCATTAGGATTTTTTGTGGTGATATTGACTTCCTACTCATCCAGATGACACTTTTTGTAATTCTTTATGGTGTGATACCTTCCAAAGCATGGCACAACGCACAGAGCTACCTCACACTGATTACACCTGTATGTGGTCTGACGGCGGCCTTTAGGGCGGGTCCGATCAGAACACACAACACAGTCTGGGTTACAATCGGTCTTGTGGATGAAGTGGCGCTCAGTGAGTCTCCCAGGCAAGTCTCCCAGTGAGGAGGACTTTCGACCTTTGTTGGTCTCTTTCCTGGAGTGACCTTCCAGCAAGGCAGTGACTACATCCTGCACAAACACCTTCAGGGTCTTGTGAGGAGCAGCAATGCAGCGGCAGTAAATGATGTGTGCATTTAGCATGCTGATACTGAGGATGGAGTTGAAAATGCGACTGTGCCACTTCCTAGACCTATGATGTAGGTTTTCATCCTCTGGTCTGCTGTGTCAACACCACCCAAGAGAGTGATGGGGATAATTTCCGTGGCTTGTTTTATGGATATGACCCGTAAGTCTGATCCTACCCTCCCTGTGAACACCCCGACCCCGTGAAACACTACAACTACTCCCTTCACTTTGTGTTTGTTGTGCTTGGTGTACAACACTTCATCCATCTTGTGGAACACAAGGACAGGAATCCGTGTGGTCACTACTAAATGAATCACCGTCATCTTCTGACGGCAAATAATCCCCTTCAGAATCAGGATCTGCAAATAGTAGCCCCAACACTTCATCACATGTAAACAACTTCTTCAACATTTTAAAAAATAACGCTAAAAACGACTATAAATGGCACCGTAACACGACCACAAAATGGCTAACACTCGCACTAACTCCGCAAATACTTGCACTGAGTTCACAGTGATTTTCCGCCACTTTTTTGTATAGGGACATGACTTAATTATGACAGTGGAGTGAAGAATAGCATGTCTGACATCTAGTGGATGGGAGTTTGAACTGCGTTTAACACTCTGTTTAACAAAATCGGCAGTTTAGGTCAGTGCGGCATCTGCCGCCATCTTGTCGACGAGACTCGCCTGGGAGCCTAGGGAGTTAAGACTTGGGTAAATTAAATTTAATACCAAAGGATGAAAATCTGGTCTTTAACTTTCTGAATTTCAGTCTTTTTAAGATCCCGCAGGAACCTTGCCATAATTCCCAAGGGAAAAGAGAGTGCAGTGAGTTGAATCTCTGGTCATGAACAGATCAACCTCTGCTCTGCCAAGTTGCGACCAGATCTTCTCGACCAGCTAGGGGTGGAGTCTCCACTCCCCAAGACTTAAGGCCTCTGCACACCGGTTCCGACAAAGTGCAGAGCACTGCGCTTCCAACAATCCATTCCATTGATTTGAATATAACCCCGCACACCAGCACCGAACTCTGCCGCCACTGCCGTAGCGATATGATTGAGCTCCATTTTTGTCTGAGCTGCTCGTTGTTTATCTATGCTCTATTATGATGAAATTAACCATTTCTGTAGGTCCATACGATAGGTCAATGCATAAACAACACCAATGATAAGGTTATGATATAATCTGACAATTTCTGATAGATTTCCTCTATCTCAGTTATCACTGTCTTGATTACGACATTTAAAATTATTCATTGATATCAATGTGGCAGCGAGCCTAGGCCTATAGACAGTTCATTATAAAGTCTAACCTATGTAATTAATTATCAAAATGAATCTGAAACCCATATAGACATAGTGACCATTGATAATGCTTGGAAGACAGTGATTCTAAAAAGACTACTATGACATCCACGGCTATGCAGTGCGCCGCCAGTGTGCGGGAGCAAGCGAAATTGTCGAATTCAAAAGTGCTCCGCAATGCTGTCGGAACCGTTGTGTGGAGGCTTTTAGACACCTCTTGACAAGAGGACCACTGCTGCATACAAGGGCCCTGGCAGATAAACTGCTCTCAGAGAGCTGAATGGGGGGTGAGACAACAGCCATAGGGCTGTCGCCAGACTGCAAAGGGCTGGAGACCCAAAGCCCCCCTGTCTGTTTATGTAGGCTGTGCTCACCATACGTTCAGTCCTTACTGTAACATGTTTGCCTTTCAGCTGTAATAGGAAGTGCTGAAGGGGGAGGAGAATGACTCCCAACTCCAGGATATTGATGTGCTGGGACTGTCCAGAGACCATTGATGCCACGACCTTTGTGAATGGCACCACAGCTGACTGGGGATGCATCTGTAAATATGACCTGGTGATGAATCACTGGCCCCATGGTCTGTCCCTGCCTGATGTTGGTTGGATCTGTCCACAGAGCTCTGTGAAGCCTGTGAGACACAGTCACTGTGGCCTGGGAGGGGTCCTGAGGGCACAGACCTAGACCTCTGAACAAGGCACATGTAAGGAAAGGCAGGAGAAACTACCTGCACCATTGCCGCATAAGGCCTAAGAGATGAAGGTAGTCTCCACTCCACTTGGGAATGCAACGTAAAGTGACTGAGACATGTGGGGAAAGACTATTGTGTCTCCGATGAGAAAGTAAAGGACTATACCCAGCAACATGGTGGCCTGGAAAGGCTTGTGTCTGCACCCCAGTAAACATAGGTACATTTACTGAGGTCTGCATGGGATCTGTTCCTGAACTGTACTGTAGATGGTACCCATGGGTCATGGTGGAGACCAACCATGGGTCTGCTCTCAAGGCCATCCAAGCCTTCCTGCACCAGGCTGAGAGATGAGGCCAGCTGGCCCAGAGATGGTCAGGAGCAACGATGGTGTCTGGAGGGGCACTGGCTGCTAGCATGCTAGCTCCAATGTAGGTGGGTACCTCGTACCTTAGGTGCCTTGAGGAGATGCCTAAGATCAGTCTGCTTCCATGCAGAAGGCCTCCAGCTAGGTGCTAGCTGAGGTGGGAATGACCAAGGGTGCCCAGTGCTCCTGGCACGCTTGCCAAAAGACCCAAACACCTCTTCCACACAGTGATGGACATCCGATACCTGCTGTAACGGGGTGGTAGACTGTGGTCCGAATATGGCTGTTGGCTCCACAGGCACTCTCAGAAGACGCTCTCTGTCTGCCTGCTGGAGCTGAGATTGGGACAGCCAGAGATGGGGTCTAGCTACCCAGAACAAAGCCAGGGAGCGGCCTGATGCTATCGTCTGCTCCTAGGATACTAAAGTGAAACACCCAGAGGCTGACTGGAGCTCCCCCAAAAAAGAGAGATCACCAGCAAGAAGACCAGAGAGGTGATGCACAAAATGAAAAAAAAGAGGATATTGTGTTCGAAAGGCAGTGTTGCATTGCTATGGGCCTATACAGCTTACCCAGCAGAGCCTCCATAGTCCCGCCATTGCTACTTGGGAGGAAGGGACCACCAACGAAGGGAATTGGGGGACGAGAAGAGTGACTTTAGAGCTTGGTCCAATGGAGGAAGCGAACCACACACAATCTGCTCTTCACCATGCATGTTGGAAAGAACCTTTGCCTGCTCAGACCATCTATGAAAGGTAGTTGGGGAAGAGAAAACTGGGGACAGACCAAGTCGTGAAAGTGGATGCAGTGGGCATCTCCGGAAGCAGAATATCAAGAACCCTGGATGCCCTGCCAATGACCTCCTTAAAAAGACAGGCCAGCTTGCTTTCAAACAGGGCTGGCTGCACAGGGCTGTGCACAAAACACAGTAAACATCTATCAAGGCCTTCCTCCATAGGCATAGAAATGCCACAACCAAGGCATTTGTGGCCTTTACTGGAGGTGGGGCTAGCGGCACGGCTCTGTTTAAAACAGCAGACAGAAATGAGGAGAGGAGAGAAGAGAACAAAGCCACCAGTGTGCTAGGGGTTAAGGTAGCTAGCACAGTATACAGGCTGCAGCACAAGCAAAACACTGCAAGAAAGAGGTGTCCACCAACGCAATGGCAGAAGTACTGACTTACCTGTAGACGGGCGTCACGCTAAAACTAATCAGTTGCGACAACGAGAATATTGCTATGTCAGGAGCCAGGCAGCTGGAGTAGCCCAAAACTCACCCATTCCCCTGACAAGGTCTCTGGTCATGTAAAAACAGGCTCGGAAATCACAACTGTAATTCCCAGTAACTGGATCACGTTGGGCAATCTGAGAGAACGGCGTTCAACCACCTTGGCTGACCAGAGCCAGTGCTGTTCGGTGTGGAGTCACACTCAATGCATGAGTGGTGGGTCACACGTGTAATACACCAACAGGACTTATACAGTCTTTGCTAGCAGCCAGGAACCGAGCGAGGACACTGGGTATGGCTGACAAATGGTGTCGCGACACTCACCACTTCCTATCCCAAAACAAACAAATAAAACACTTGACACTTGGGCTGAACAGTGACTTAAGTAGCTGGAATGGCTGTGTACCTGCTTAAAGCTGACCAAAGCCTGCCAAGCAAAGGTTCCCAAACACCACATGAGCCACGGGAGATTACCCATAGACAAACGCTCCAATCTTACAAGGTAGGTAAATTCAACACTGCAGGTTATCTCACACACAACAGTCATTGTACTAAGACATCATCATAACAGCAATCAGTGATAACACAGGTGCTTTATAGGTCCCTAGCAGGTGGGGGGTCATTCCTTGTACATATGGAGGAGTGTAACAGAGTGGAGATATGGTCACAACTTGGGAACATTTTTGCATATGAAAACAATATGAAATGGTGGACTTAATGACGGCTGTTGTATTTCCATGGATTATTATTTTGTTGATCAGATTTTCTGTTAAATAGCTTACTGCGAGACTATGTATTGTATGACATTGTGATGTATTTTTAACTGGTTGAACAATAAAATGTTGAATTACCAAAAAAATAAAAAAAAAGCCAACCTGTCCAGCACGTTTGTGGTCTTTGCAGGGTAGGTTAATGGGAACATCTCTTGCTTTCTTCATTTTTATTTTATCCAAACCACTGTGTTCTGGCTGTATTGGCTCATTAATCCTGAGAAAAATAAATGTAGCCATGAGGCTCACATGGTTTGTAACTTACTGAAAGAAACCCATAGAGGGGATAGATACATTGTATTTGCCCCAATAGCCTTGGCCTAGCCAATAGCCTTGGCCTTGTTGCCTAGCCAATCCCATCTCTACCATGAAATCTCGGCCAACATACAATGCCACCAGAAAGTACTCTCACCCCATTCAGACTCATTCTAAAACCGATTCCTTCACAAAATGTTTACAAAACAGCCCATGATAACAACACGTTTCAAACACGTTTGTGAATTTTACAGTATTCATATCCCTGGTTTATTATTTTGTTAAAGCCCTTTTGGCACCAATCACACCCTGAAGTCTTCTTGAATATGTCTGTAGAAACTTTGCACAGCTGTTTTTGGGCATTTTCCACCATTCTTCTCCGTAAGCTCTGTCAGGTCGGATGGCCGTTTCTACGTCTTTCTAGAGATGTTCTATTGGGTTCAAGTCTGGGCACTGGCTGGGCCACTCAAGGACATTCAAAGACTGCCCCTGAACCCACTCCTTTGTTACATTGGCTGTGTATGAATCATCGCCCTTGTTTGAATCCCAGAGCCCTCTGGAGTGGGTTTTCTTGAAGAATTTATATTCAGCTGCTGACATGTAGCCCTCTATGCAGACTACTCACCCAGTTCCTGCTGTAACAAAACATCACCACAGCTTGATGCTGCCACCACCAGAGGTGATGGTGTTAGCCAGGTGATGAGCAGTGGCTGTTGGGTTTTTTTTTTTTTTTTTTTTAAGGCCAAAAACGTCTGTTCACTGCTTGGTTCCTGTTCTGATATGCACTGTTAAATTAGCCTGGCCGTTGCACCAAGCGTATAGACAGAGCTTGGTCTGGAAAACCCCCCATAAACAGGAAGTTCTCAGAGGTGTGGTCGACAGGCGACTTTCAAATGCCTCTGTGTACTACTGGACAGAGCTACAACTAATCAAACCACTGATTCTGAAGACGTATCTGCTACTCTTAAATGTGAGACCTTGTATGGTCAACTGTTTTAGAAGCATCTAAAGGATGATCAGTGGAAATTGGATGCACCTGAGTGACATTTTGTCATGTCAGAGGTCAAAATGTGATGTCAAATTTCAAAAAATTCATTTTGTCATTATGGGCTATTTTGTGAGCATTTTGTAAAATTGGTTTAATTGATTTTGCAGTACAGACACTGTGCAAAGACTGCAAACAGTAGGACATAGGTTCAGATGCGCCTTTAAGTTCCCAAGACATGTGAAACAGTGATATACAGCTTCTAAAGTATTCTCTTCATACATCTTAGATCTTACCTGTGTAAAGTGTGTTTTTGGTGACATTTTGAGGTGTTGATATACAGCTTCTCTGTTAAGCTTGCACTTTTTGGAGACTTCAGACATTGGATTTCTAAGACATACATAACAATATACACTTAAAACTGGTAATCATGTTCTTAATATCAACCTCATTTCACAGATATTGAAAAACACAGAAAAAGAGTCCACAAAATCCTCAGTTGGTGGCTATCATTTCCTTATAGCAAGAGTATGACACAACAAGAAAATTTGAAAAATCACAATGCAGTTATACCTGCAAAAGCTCCTACTGAATGAAGGGAATCAAGGGAAATACATGGTAGGCCCATATTCTCTCACCTTTCCCCTTTTTCTGAGCTCCATCACATGCAGTATGGGCTGCTCCCCCCTCCCCTTCTGTCCGTGATGGGATGCATGGCAGTTCGACGGTACTGCTGCTTCCGGGCCTGCTGAGTTTCTCTGAACACAATGAGTTACTGGATCCTGGCCTCTGTGTAAACAAAAACATAAAATGTATCTCACTTTTTCTTGTAACTTTTAATAACTGGCAAAAGTAGCCCTTCTCATCACCGTTCAGGTAAATAAGAACATTTAGTTGAACAACAACAACTGCCATTCCATTTTATATAGAGTACGGATGACATAAGGTAAGGTAAGGTAAGGTGACTTTATTGATACCACAGAAGACAGAAGACAACAGGATAAAAAAAACAAACAAACAATACTGACAGCTGGACAGACAGACAGATGCTCCTGGCTTGATATGTTATAAAATGAATAAATAAGTAAATAAAATAGATAAAAGATAAAAAAGATAAGAAGATAAAAAGCTAAGAGAGAAGAGAATAATAATGTGGTGTTCAGGGCCTTAGTTAAATTAACAACATAGACATACAGACATCTAATCTGTACATATAAGAAAAAGAATGAGATTTATCAAAAATGCTAAGATTAACAGATATCCTGGTGAATTCAAAACTGTCTTGCTCTTATCCTATCCATATGGGCTATGCTGAGCTAGATAAACTTAAACACTTCTAATGCATATGTATATACATATATACTTTGATTTTATGACTGAGTATAATTATTCATATTTTAATACTCTGAATGTAAGCATATGTTTGCCATTCTGTGTTCAAAATATGCTGCTGGCCATATAGCTTCCAAGCTAACTTGGTTCCCTAGCAACCATACTGCTCTGACATCTCCAGGTGTAACTTGTAGCAATTTCTAAATGTAACTTAATCCAAAGAATAAGTATTAACTGTTTCTCTAGTGAATTAATATTTCCTATACCGTCATTCTACATTGCTGCAACAAGTTATATGGATTTTGTCAACAGCACTACACTGGTGCTCATGAGATATACTTTTACTATACGTTCACATTGTTTATAATGATAGACAGGTCTTAAATTCATAATTTAATTCAAAGTAATCTGTGCAACCTTGTGCAGACTGTTTTTTTGACAACCTACATCTTATTCATTCCTCCTATCAATCCTTTTATAACTTGTACAAATAAATATTTTTTGTATTTTTTTTCTTAAATCTTTTGTATCAGTGAGTGTTGTGTGTTCCTTGGAGCAGGTGCCTTCCCCGTCATGCGATTTACAAAAAGTCTCCTGGCTGGCTCACCAACTTTCTGTAACCCGCACAATGAGGAAGGCACCTGTGCTTATGTGGAAAAACAGTCTATTTCTAAACTCTGGGTTTCAAGGAGACTGGTTTAGGTTTGGACTAGACCACAATCTTATTACTAGCCCCAACATAACGAATAAAGATCAAAAGTGTGGTAAGTCAATAATGAAATACTAAAAATGTAGTGTAGTCAGTCTAGGAGAAAACCGATGTAATGCCAAACAAAGGCCAAAACCAGGAGGAGGAGAGCAACCCCATGCTCGGGCAGACCAGGCTTTATGCTTCAGCCAATTACGGACACCTGGGCACAGGAGTGAACAGACACAGGCACACCTGCACTAGAGGGCATGGTTACGGTAAGCCTACCAGCTAGGAAAGTTAGTTTCAAATGGTTACCCTGTTTAGGTCTAACTGGTGGACTATGACCACTAGAGGACCCCCTGAGTTGAAAATGGTGGTGTGTGTGGCTAGTACTATAGCATTCTATGCCAATATTTCCCCAATCAAGCAAGTTTGAATCTTGTTTGTGCTGTTTTTTTCACTTCAAGTTGATTTTGTTTTTGTATTCTGGCATTGTCAGTCTAAGCATGCAAGAGATTTTATACAGTTCCTGCTTTCTTGGTCCAAGATACTGACGATTTAAAACCTCAATTTTTGCATTAACAGATTTCACTAGGTGGCGCTATGCTAAAAGTGAGTGCTCAGGGGCTGGGTTAATATGCATCTGTAACACTGGTATACTTTAAAAAAAAAAACATTTTGCCAACATTTTTGTTGAGTTATTTAGCGAAAATGGATAGATAGATAGATAGATAGATAGATAGATAGATAGATAGATAGATAGATAGATAGATAGATAGATAGATACGATTATGATTATTATTATTATTATGAGTAGTAGTATAATTATCAGTAGTTATTACTGGTTGTTGTTGTTTCTTAGGCCTATGCTTAGGCCCATTTTCTTTTCAGTACACCTCTGAACTTCAAACACTACCTCACTAAGGCACTTACAAAAGGTACACCAGAAACATGGACCTCAAGCCGAGAAACCCACTGTAGCCCCATTTACAGATTATACAGTCCCAGTATGAGCTTAAAAGGGAGAACTGATCGTAGCCAACATACTGACCTTTAACCTTAAATAATTGACAGACCCAGCCATCTACAGAGATTTCAAGAAAAAAAACAACATTCTAATGCAAAGGGTGCGCCTGCTTTCTCGCCACTAACAGGTCAAAACGAGGAAGGCAGGGTGAAAAGGCCACTCGGAGCGTGTTTTCTGAGTTGAGCCTGTTTCTGTATTTTGTTTTCCTAGCTGTCAAATGTGAAAATGCGGCCTCGCAGAGGTATGTAAAATGGAACAGCATCAATGTTTTTACTGCCATCTCATTCAGCTGTGGATACTCATTGCAGTATGACAGTCAGAATTCAGACAGACCAAGCTGACTGAATCTCGACTGCGGACCAGCATCGCACGAGAACTCCAGAAGTTTATCTTCCACCACAGGTGGCAGATCACTCGTTTCTGGGTTGTTGAATGGATCTCTTACCCATTGCTTTTCTATGAGATAGGATTTTGAGGGAAAGTACAAATCAAAATGACGCAGTGTTTCAGTAAGGTGTTGTGCAATCACTACTGGCACCTGTCCCAAATCCACAACTTCATCAGACAGCCGAACATGTCAAACACACCTCTATTAACTCTGTTTGTCCAGACAGAGAGCTTCTTTTTCAAAGCCATGATTTTATCATTGTAAAATGTCACAGGCTTGGCTTGAATCGACAGATTTAGCATGTTAAACTGGTCCAGGATGTCAGAAAGATAAGATACCTTTAAAATCCCGGACTGATCTTGCACATGATTAGCAAGATTGGATTGTTTATTTGTCAAGAATGCCTCAACCTCATGCCTCAACTCATACACTCTGGCCACTCTGGCCAACGAACCTCAGAGTGCAAAAGCAGATGAACATGATCTGTACCCATCACATCACACGGAGCCGTAATTAGACGAGAAGTTGTTGGATTGACCTTAATGAAGTTCACTATTTTGACTACTTGATTTAACACTTCATGAAGCTCTGTGGACAGACGTTTGAGGGAAGTACCTCTTGGTGAATAACAGTGTGTTGCCTGGACTGATGGTGAAATGGCTTTCACCCGAGCAACAACTCTGTTGTGCCTACCGGTCATAGCCGCTGCCTCATCTGTGCAGACACCGACGCAACGGCCCCACATCAACCCATGCCCAAAGATGTACCCATCAAGGACACGGAATATATCTCCAGCAGTTGTGTTCCCTGGCAATGCTTTACAAAACAAGAAATCCTCATGCAACTGGCCCTCATGAGCATACCTGATGTACACCAGAAGCATAGACAGGTTAGCAATATCTGTTGTCCCATCCAATTGAATGGCAAACCAGTCAGATGCTTTTGCCCTCTCTATACCTTGTATTTCGATGTCTCCCGCCATATCACCAATTCAGCGACAGACTGTGTTATTAGACAGAGGAAAGTCTTTTACTTTGGCTGCGGCAGCCAGACCCAACACCTCATTACATGCACTAACTATGGAGGGCATAATTAGCTTCTTCCCAAATGTGAAATGCCTTTGTGTACAATGTACAATGCCTTTGTTAGCTTTTCATTCTCTGTCAAATTACTTTTCAACACTTTAGTTTGCATGGTCAATTAATCATGTTTTCTTTTTTTTTTAAATCCTCTGATTTATCCTTGAGATGTGAATGTTTACTTTCTAAATGCCAGTGTAATTTGGATGGCTTCATAGCCGCGTTGCTAAGCATGGTTTGGCAGATAATACAGATTGGTTTCTGGGGGGAACTATCACTTGAAATGAAGCTAAATTTGATGGATGAAGGATCGTAATTGAGAGTGAATGGGCGATATGCTGCCTCTGGCTAATGTTGTGAATCTTCACTGTTAGATGGACGCTTTCCAAAGAAAGAGTCGAGACTAGCTTGCTTTGAACATGCCATTTTGCTCTTGTAAAATGTGTGTGCACGAATGAATGGACCTGAGACGGAATGAATGAATGAGCGCAAATTCGCAGCAGGAAAACTTAACATTCTAGATTCGAATGTTGAGAAAAGTTAAGTCAGGATGGGCGGTCCGTGGCACACAGTAACAAAAGTGCTGAAAGCAAGGCCAGCCAGCCAGAATCGCTCTTCCACATAATTTGATTGACAGTGACAGTAGTTAAAGTGATAAATTATAAAATGTAATTAATTTATAAAATTTGGAAAGTAGGTCGGCTGGCGGCCCAACAGTAATCTTCTGGCGGACCACAGATTGAGAAACATTGTTCTAAGACATTAGGGGGCCACACTCACCACCAAGCCTGCCCATGGGAGCCGACCACTAGTTCCAATGTGTGTACAAATTTTCCTGCATGGGGACTGTCTCAAAAAAGGCAAATAGGACTTCACACATATGGAATAGGAAATAGCAATAGGACTTCACACATCCAGTGCTCGGGCCCTAATTTTTTCAAAAAGCAATAGGCTTTCGCACTTCCAGGGCTCAGGCCCTAATAATCTTTAAAAAAGCAATAGGGCTTCGCACCTCCGATGCTCAGACCGTAGGAAATAATGAGAAAAGTTGGAAACACACTGGGTGCATTCGCAGCTTCGCTACGTGGCCCACAAAAATACTAGTACATTCCATATGTCATCAATTAAAGGAAAATTGAAACTTGAGGGGAAAAATTTAAAGAGTTTTGGACAGAGGGTCTGGAATTGCTGTATTGAGAGGCTCTTTCTCCGCTAGAATTCTTACCGGGCCAATCAGCAAACACAGGGAATGTTTGTGAGTGATGATGTCGACTGTGTGCGCTATATTTGATTTATTCCCTTGTAGTCTATTTGTGGATGTAGCTTGGCAATGGCAGCAGAGAGTGAAGTAAGCAAGGCCATTCAGTCTGTTGTGGCAACACTTCAGAATATCAAGGAATTAAAGTCAGAGCAAAAAGAATGTTTAGGAGTTTCCTTTGTGGAAGAGACACTGTGGCCTTACTCCCCACGGGGTTCGGGAAAAGTTCAATCTTCCAGCTTGCTCTGTTAGTTGTTACTTCATTAGTTTATGGAAAGCTTCTGTAGAATTTTATATGATTTTCTATGAATTCTTTTAGACTGTCAAATGAATAACTGTACATCAGTGTACTGTTTTAACTGTCTGTTCAGCTAGGGTCCATACAAGACTGTTCATTCAGCAAAATATGTGAGACTAAGCCAAGCGGGCGCCTTGGCCAGTAACTGATAGCATGCACGAGCGCAGGTGTAAGGCCTTGCAGAAGCACGTATTTGGGTTATTAGAATATTTACTCTATCCTAAACTGAAAACTAAGGGTGTCAATGAACCATATTCTTATAATAGAAGATGGAATTGCATATTGCATAATCTGCCCTACAAAGCCAAAGTGCAGTAACTACGTGAACATAGAAACTGAGAAAAATGCCTTTAAAGGTGTCACACTGCTCAGTCGAACATGCTGTAGGCATAATTGTGTTGATGTTTTTATATACTTTCTTAATAGAAAGAAGCAAGAGATTTAGTCACAAGACATAACACATTTGACGGAGTAGTATGACAATGTAAAGGGCATTTTTCTCAGTTTCTATGTTCATGTAGTTACTTTGCCTTTGTAGGGCAGTAATGTCCTCCCTAACTTAGCAACTGCTTGGGTTATTTTCTTAGACAGATTTACGATTTACATTTTGGGTATATCTATCTCCTGGTGTCTTGTCCTGAGTGAGACGGCTCGAACCAGCAAAGAGACAACATCTTCCAGAGAGGCTGAAGAGTAATGTAGGAGTCAGAGTAGACATAGACTTTTAGTCTTAAAGGTCAACTTCTATCGTTATTTTTATTCATATTGCTGTGACGCCACTATGGTTAAATGCATTGTGCGTCATTTCTGTGAAAAATGATGTCCTAGTTCTCTTCCTTGATGCTGTTTTCTGTAAGCTAGAACAGCTCTAGTGGTTGAACGACTGGCTTTTCCGGTGTACCTTGTAAATATCCATGACGTGTCAATAAGGCACCTCTGATTGGGCAAATTCGCTGTCTTTCGCTCACCTAGCTTCTGTCCACTGTTCTTCTTCTGGGATGTTGGCGTGCCATACATGGCTCTGGGCGGGGCTTACGACCTAGTGACGTAGATAGGTTTAGCCTGCTCTGGTCCGCTCGTTCTAGTTAGCTCGACCCTTCAATGACCAGTAAAACCATGAGGGTCGAATTTCACGTCTTGGGGTGCTGCGTGCATATACTGCTTGTTGTGACCCACAATATTGTAAATAGAGCTACTCAACGTGGTTTTTAGCGGAAGGACCCCTTTAAGACTTTGCTCTGGTACTTCGTTTCCTTCATTCCATTCCATTTATTTTCAATCAGAGCAACCGAGTTATTTGTATTCCATTTATTGTCATAAATCATTGATCCTGATTCCAAAGCAAGCAAGTGTGCAGTCTTCCATCTTCACCAAAAAGAACACAACGCAAATTCCTTCACAATCCAGTGCATTGCATACGTTACGATTAGGCCTTGACGTTTGTGTAAAGGTAGATCCAATCGTTTTAAATTTCAGCAGAGTCCACACCTACGGGAAGAAAAGAGCTTCTCAATACAGCAGTTCCAGACCCTCTGTAAAAAACGAAGTGAAGTATGACGGGCTGGTTTACCAGGCTAGAAAAAATGCACTGGATGGAAAAAATTTAGACATAATTTTTCTCGGAGTTCATTAACCCAAGAAGACAAGTTTAACTACTCACCAAAAATTAACATTTCAAATTACATAGCCCCCTCACTAAAAAAAACACCCTTTGGACTTCAGGTATGCACATCTATCTTAATAATGAACCCAATGAATATTGTATATTCATATTATATTATGAATATTTTAAATTGGGCACACCAAAAGACTTTCCACGACCATCAAATTCAATTTCGAAATTGTCTGTGCCATTCATCATAAACATTAGCTATATCTGCATGTTTTTACAAGCAAAACTTTTACAGAAGCAATGGAAGTCAACAAATGCAAGTAAGAGGCTGAAGAAAAAAAGAGTATTTGTTTTACCACCACTGAGTTTAAAAAACTATTTGTAAGGCTTATGTCTGTGTTGCGTGGGTCTTGCAGTCTTTAGTCAGACAAAAATGTTGTTGTCTGATGTTTGTATAAAAGGCTGGGACTATGTTTTGAATGTCCGTGTGAACTGACACACTTCCTGTATTTAGCACTTTTAGTTTCGCCTGCTCACATGGTAGCAATCTCTGTGAGTTCTGTGTGTAAAGAAAACATATTTCTTAAGTTTTACCTTATCTAGTTAACAGTCCTTTCTTGTAATCCTGGGCAATTCAGTTGATGTCAATGACAATAAGTATGTTCCTACAGCAATTTCCCTGTACTGTCTTCTCACTGAATTCTGAGTATCTGGTAAATGTAGTTACTGGTATCTTTGATAAGAACTCGCAATAAGATTTTGCTAGATTCATTTTATTTCAGTTAACCTCTCAGATTACCGTAGCTACTATGTATTTAGTGTTGATGCGGTGTTTAAATTAGCTAGCCTGTCAAGTGTTTGTGAAACTAGCAACTTGTGTGGGAAATACATGGTGCAATGTTTTATTATGCAGTGACGTGGTTTGGCCTCTAGATGAGACCATGATATGGTTGGAAAGGCAGTTAACTTTCCTTTGTTTAATGTAGTTTGGCCAAATTATTATTTCTATTCCTGAATGGTGTAAACATGCATTTGTGTGCATGTAATATTTAGAGGTTTATATGTATGTGATTGCATCTCCCTTTGTTTAAGTGTTGATGAGTGATGCTGCCCTACCTGAACACTCAATCACACCTGTGGTGCCCATGCAGAGTCACCCATTTTAAAACAGAAGTAAGAGCCATTTAAGAGGAGAACGCTAAGCTGCGTCAAACCCACCATTGTGGTCCAAACCAGATGAGGAGCTGCATAAAGCCCTGATGAACCAGTGACTGATGTACTGTGCGATCTTGAAGTCAACTTCTTTAACATTCTAGTTGACTCAATAGCATCGACTGATGAAAGATTTGAAAGTGTGGTGGTGAACTTCAGCTCTGCTACAGTGGTGCTGAACCTCAGCTCTGCATGTCAGATGTCCTTGAAGGCTCAGTGTATGGAACTGGAAAAATCTCTGACCAACCAAGAATGTGATATCAGTGGATTGGATCTGGCAGAGGAAATCAAGAATTTACCTAACCTACCATCAGGTAACATGGCTGCCTTTGAGCTGCTTTCTTTCCTTTGTAAAAAGAGTCTGGAGGAACTCTGTTCTAACCTAACCTTTGGATAGCAATGAGAATTGCTTGTGACAGTTGCCTCAGCAAAGAAGAGCTTCAGCAAGTTGAAAATTATCAAAAACTATCTACCATGTCCCCAGGAGCATCTAAGTGGTCTGGCCATCATAAGTATCAACCATGATGTGGGAAGAAAATATCATATGACAACATCATTGATGATTTTGCATCCAGAAAGTGTAGAAAGGGACACTTTTAATGATGACTTATTTCAAACTGTGTTATTATCATCGCTAAATGTCCTAGGCCTAGGTTTCAGAATAGCTTTCATAAAGTACAGTTGGGATTGGAAGAGAGGATTGGCTTTGGTGGCCGATAATGTGCTGTTGTGTGTGTGGGAGGGAATGAGTGTTGAAGTGGGGATGGGGAAATGCTCCAGTGACATCCAGTGGCAGGGGCTTGCATGTGTGTTGTGTGGGGCGGCGGGGGTGGGGGGTACGTGAGGGCTGTGTCCTTCATGCTATTATATATACAGTATGTCACAAAAGTGAGTACACCCCTCACATTTTTGTACTCTGCTTTGTTGTGGTTTAGACATTAATGGTTGCGTGTTGAATTATTTTGAGGGAACAGCAAATTTGCACTGTTATATAAGCTGTACACTGCCTACTTTATGTCGTACAAAAGTGTTATATCTCCAGACTTTTCCCATGGAAAGATATCATAAAAATGTGAGGGGTGTACTCACTTTTGTGACATACTGTATATATATATATTTTTTTTTTTTACAAACAACTCTTTCTTACCATAAACTACTTCTTTGTTGTCTAACCTCTGCCTAGCAACGAATACAGCTGGTAGGCAAAAACTGTGCCTGGCTGAAAAATGGCTATATGATCTACATGTTGAACATAAGAAAGGTAGAGAGAACCTGAAATGTATTGCAGAACTTCACTGCAATACTCACTGCATCATTAAACGGAACAAAATTGCAACAATATTGTATTGTGGCCCAAATATTTTCAGTGTCCTAGAATAGAGAATGGAATAGAATAAAACTTTATTAATCCCTTTGAGAGGTGCCTTCGGGAAAATTGGGATTCCAGTGTGAAAGCAGCAATACAAATAGATTAAAAGTATAAAAAGTACTGCAAAAGAGATTGATAGTCCAAATAGAAAAGTGTGTGTGTGTGTGTCCGTGCACCCTATTGCCACTTCTGTGGCATTTCCACCCCTCCAGCTGATATGTACACATGACATTTTGTTATCTGGTGAGATTTAAATCCTATACAAACTAGTGCAGTAGTGGTAATATGCACACTTACATTGCTCAGGGCCCACAGCACTCTTCCACTGTTGTCCATACTAGAGACAAAGTCTTTAGAGAAGTGCATCTTCACCCTTGAGTTGCGAAAGACCAGCACACCAATTCCCTTGAAAGTGAAGAGGACCGACCGCTGGCTGGAGATAGCGCGCAGCAACAACATTAGTGTCTCACGGACACATCCTTCAATCACATCCCGTTCAAAAGGGCCTTCTGCTGCGAGGGCTGAGAAATTCAGTGATACCTCTGGCACATCACCTGCTTGAGAAAAATCAAAGACGTGTAACATTCACAAGCAGTTTAATGCCCATGGTGCACTAGCCTATTTATAATTCCTAATTTGTATTACCGTAAATCTGCACATACTGAAACAGACACTTGTCCCAAATAGATGCCTGGGCCAACAACACATTTAGGCAATAAACACTGGTCTCAAACACTGGTCAAATTTTCATTAAATTTAGCTTATTGCAACTAACCCAACCTGGACCTTAACCTAAAAGCCATGTTCTGTGCTTCTTTTCATATATGGAAAACCATTGACTATTCTTAGCCTGCACATTTCCATGATAAGTTAATAAATGACAATGAAAGATTTAACAATAACTTTTTTATTGCTTTGGCTGCCAGAATAATGCAAGCCATTATTGAGAGGGTCATTTAAATCACCCCAGTGATTCATTCTAATAGGCGCATGGAAGAAAAATTATTGCCAGGTCTATAGGCTATTTTGTTTTTACTATGCAACAAAACAATAAGGTTCACTAGCTTTCTTTGCTAAGTATGACATTTTTCCTCGAACGAGTTTCAAGTCCAAGTCCAAAGACAAAAAATGGATCATTTAAAGTGTAAGCTTTTCGTTGTGCAGAGTAGCATTATGCCGTGCTGTTTTTCTGTTCTGTCTATTTGGATTTCGGGTAGGTCTACAATATATATGTGTGCACAAGGTGGTCATGAATGATAAAGCTTAATTTGATAGCCTAACAGGCCTGATGCATTTTTAATAACCAGCACCTAAGTTTTCAATGAAAATGAAAATTCATTCAAAAATTCTCATATAAACTTCATTGGGGAAAATAAACACCCAGGCTATTATTCACAGCTTTATGGTATTATTTATCAGTCTCACGCATGAATATAACATTAGCCTCTACACTATTGAAACTAATGAAAATGGTAATTTAAATGTTGTGTTGACTTCATATAATATTTTAATAACTATGCTTTATATAAGATGCTTAACCACTAAATCACTAGTCATTCAAATCATCTCAGGTCTGTGAGGTATTCAATATTATACAGTGGCCTAAATGCTGATAAGTCATTCCTTAAGTGTAGCTCACAATTGGAAATGACTGTCTGCAATACTGCCCAACGTGTGAGCAACACTCACCTGCAAAGACGCGTTTCACTTGTCTAACGCCATGAGAGACGGAGAGCTTCTCTGACAACAGGAAAACTGGTCTCTGGATGACAACGTACTTACTTGCCATATCTAACTTTTTCTGACAGAATGTAAACGTGCCCAGTCCACTTATATGGACTCCCTGAGAGATAAAGATGCAACATGATAGTAGGCAGTTGTATAGGTGCATCTCAATGAATTTTTATTTATTTATTTATTTGTAATTTAATCTTTTATTTTTTCACCATTCCACTATTCTTTACTATTTCAACCCATTTTCTTTTGATGATTATCGTTTAGCCTACAGCTAAATAAATAAATAAATAAACATTTAGTAGGCTATAATAAAATTTGAATATTAACATCGGAACAATAAAAGAAGCCTTTATGCAAAAGCAGGCTGGTGAAAAGACTGAATAGGGCAGAATTCGTCTCTTACCTTCTGTAAAGACATCTGACGTTCAATGAAAGAGGACACATTAGACCAGATGTTATCTACGTCTGAAAACAAATGCAGTTCTAAACATTAGACTAACAAATTGTGAGAATAAATAACAGCCATTTGTGTTTGTTTTCATCTCAGTAGCGATTAAAAAACAGGAGTGAAAGTTTAGCCTACCACTTTCTGACAGCTGGGAAAGTGTTGGGAAGGCTTGCTTCGCCTCGGAAACCACGGACAGCAGAATATCCGGCATTTTTAAGCAAATTCGTTTGCTGTTTACGAAATGAGTGGTTAGGAAAATCTCATGACATAATTTTCCCTTTCGATCCCACTTTGTACCTTTCGCCCTGTGGGGTAGGCTACCGTGCGTGATTATCCTTGTGGAGCAGCCATCTGCTATAATAACAGAACGCAGACTACTCAGACACCTGGCAACCGAATTGACTGTATTTTGATGGCATATTGTGATGCATGAATGGAATAGAAGGTGGGGGGATATTCTATGAACCATCTCAGAGGTAGATGGAACTGTCATGGTCAGAAAGTTCAGGGGCCTCATTTATCAAGCGTTCTTACGAACAGAAATGTGCGTAAAGGGTGCGTGCGATCATTCCTGCGCAAAGTGTGGGATTTATGAACTCGTACTTGAACGTAGGAATGTGCCTAAATATACGCACAGCTCTGACCAGTCGTACGCACAGGAACCTAGTGGTAGAATAACGAAACTGCAAATAGTATTGATTCTAGAGCTTCGTTCGCTGCACAGGAGCATATATTGGACCTACAATGTTGCTTATTTTTGTATGACAGTGTGTTGGATGGTATGTGGGTCCTTGTGTCTAATTCAGTAGGCCTACTGTGGTCTTAAGCGTGCTGAATAAAGCGCAAATAACATCACAGCGTAAAATATAATTTTTTGCATTTAATTTAACATCACACCACTTCTTTTTTTTATCTCGGTCACAGTCCGTGGTTCCGATCATACAGCATTTACGCCGCTTGTCACTTTTTCCCACGCCATATTTTTTCTTTTGTTTGTAACCCACCTCCAACGTGCCAAATATGATTTTTTCATTTTGTTGGACCCTGTCGGAGAAATTGCGTTTCTTCGAGCGCCTCTCCATCATTCCACCAAGGCTCAATTAGGAATTCCGGTGGCTTTTAAAGGGATTGTTGATGCCATATATGGGTAATTGGGGGCGTTGTGGGATGTAAATTAGTCTGCTCGTGCCCGCGCAAGGTGGTCTGGAAGGTGTGGAATTTATCATTGCAGGTTACCTACCGGTGTGCGTACGCACGGTTGATAAATGCCGAAATTTCCGTGCTTACGAACATTCTAAATTTCATTCGTACGACAGATTTTAGGAGGAATTCTACGAACTGATGATAAATGAGGCCCCTGGTGTTCTGTCAAGTTATCCTACCCCTAGGATTCGTCCTACCATGGCTACTGCGCACGCGCGAAGTCCAAGCGGTAGGAATATTCGACAGACTAGTCTGTCAAACCGTGCTTCTTCGTCAAAAAATCCTACCTGACGCGGTTCGCTGTTTAAATGCTGGCTGCATATGTTGACAACACATTAATAGTGTTATTGGAATTGAAAATATATTAGTCATTTTATTAGTCATTGTTCGCTATATCTAACATTTAGCCTATTGTGCGTTGACAGATTCATTCCGTTATTGGAATTGAAAAGCAGTCATTTTATTTATAGCCTAATTTATTTTACCCTGTTCGCTTGCTACATTTAATTGTCGTATTATCATTAATTGTGAAGTTCTTTTAGCTATTTGAAATTGATGGCTAATGAGTAACAGAAACCAGCTTAAGTGTCAAAAGTTATAGTATAAAAAGTTACCACATCAGTGAAACATCCAATGATCGCCAAGAACATCAAAGCTGGGGATGCCACCCACCAATCAAACACACAAACACCACAGTTTGTTTAACGTTCTTTTATTCTTGTTACTGGGGGAGTTCAGCAATACTTGTTTTTCCCGCGATCGTCCTTTACCATAGACATCCAAGACGAACTCGTTAAACACACACACACGGCGCAAGCCAAAAGCTGTTTTCGTACTTTAGTTACCGAAGAAAATAACAGTTGCTAAGTATTGAGTAGCTTCGTTTTATATTAGCCTGATAGCTTTCAGCTTGTCATTGTTTACTGATAACATCGGTCAATTCTATGACTTACCATAACAAAAACAACACAAGACATGCTTAAACGTTACACTTTACAAATATTGAACATAGCTTGCTTAAATTGTGTGTAGGTACGTATATATAATACACTTATCACCAATGTTTTATCAGCCCAGCTGATCTGTAGGATGTTCTGATAAAATATGACGCAATGTCTTCAACGCATGCGCAGTAGCCATGGTAGGACGAATCCTAGGGGTAGGATAACTTGACAGAACACCTGTTTGCCAAAAGTTCCGGATGACGTAATAATACCTTCCTGACCAGCTGTAGAATCGTCAGCTCCGTGTCGTTGTCAAGGTGAATAGGCTCGCGGCTTTTTAAATGAGGAACTTCGGAGAGCGAGACCAGCAGACTTATAATGTAATTTCTAATAATACGAAACGACGTCCATATCAGCTGTATCACGCGAATAAGTTCACATTATAAAATGCAGCTAGTGAGATAGTAGGCCTATTTAGCAGACGATTTCCTTCATAGCGACGAACACTAAGATAATAGGCTCGTTTGGACTGGTGTAAACGTTTACATTCGGCTACATGCGTTTGCAGTCAGCGATGCATTGTGGGATGAAAATGTTGCATGATGGTTAGACTTTAGGTAACAAATCGGTCTGTCTAGGTTTGTCTAACTTCGGCAACATACGTCAGCAAGAACTCCGCCTCGCAGCATGGGCGGGTGTTCAAAAGGCGCCGGTCAAGTCGGACACAAGTCTTTCGTTTACACCACCTGATCTTCGTAGTAGATGGCGGAGAGGTCATGTGTTGTGTGTGAGGGACAAGGAGGGGGCGGGCGGTTGTAGTAGGGTGCATTGAGACTTCAAGTCAAATCGAGTCGTTTTTTTAATAGCACATTTAAACAAAACAACAGAGATGTCCCAAAGTGCTGCACAACACAAGGATGAAAAATAACACAGCAAAACCATAACCCAAAGATCATTAATAGGTATAGCCTACTGACACAAAGCAATACAATAAAAACAAGATTAACAAATACATAAATAAATAAAAGATTGAGCTTGACAGCATCAGATACACGCCCCAGAACAAGCTAAAAAGAGAGAGAAAAGATATGTCTTCAAACTGGACTAAAATAACGTACATATAAGATGATAAGTTCCGTGACAGAGCGCTACACAACATCCGTGTCCAGACGTCAATGAACTTTAAACCAACCAGGGCAAAGTTACGTCACCACGGAGGCGTTAGTTAGACAATTGCTACATCACATGGGTTTTTAGGTCATCTGACCTTGTGCAGGGGCGTTCCTAGAGGTATTTTACCGGGGCACGTGCCCCTCTATTGATGTGCGGGTGCCCCGGTATGGAAATATGAATTAATTAATTTTTTACATAATTTTTTAACATAAAAAATACTTATCTAGATAATGCATATTTGCAGTAATACTGTAATTCTGTATTCAATCAGTCCACACAGTGTCGCATGTCTTTGGTCATTTATTCCCGCGACTGTAACTGAACTGGTACCAGCTTGCTCGTGCTCGTGCACTCAAGTGTTCAGTAAACAGGTAGGCATGTTAGATGGCATGTCACACTGGCTGTTTGTGAACCCTCCATACAGCCACTATTCACTCTGGCGTTACAATAAACAGTAAGTGGTTATATTTTTATCCTCTGGGTATTGCTGTATATCGCCCACGCATCGCCTGTCACAAAAAACACTTTATTAAAAAGTGAGGGGACGCACGTGAAGGTCCATTTTGGTCACGTCTGCCTTTTCAATGTTCGCCAGTTAGCTGATGAGCGTATTAGGCTTAAACTTCTGTAACTGTTCAGCAGCTCATTTATAAATATTACAAATGGCATCATCACCGACGACAGAATGCAATCTTCTTAATGGTTCCGTTTCAACATTCGCGTTTTAGAGGGTGATTGTGACTCCTCTAAGCTAGTTAGCCAGGTCATATTGATTGTAATGAGCCAAGCCATACGTTGCCATATATAGCTCTGTCAATTTAGCGAGCTTATTTTTATCTTTTGTATCTACAATTTTACTCGGTGTTATTTGTACTGGGTGTACGGCCGTATAATATTAGTTACATTTACGGCCCTGATTTCTGTAATCCTGGGGAAGAGGAGTAAAGAAGGACATCTCTGAAGATATAAAGTGCACAAGTAGGCCAGTTCCGTTAAGGTGCTTATTTATGATGCAGATTCAGAAATTAACACCATCGGATTCTACACTTTGGGTACTATTTATTATGTTTTTTTTATGATGAAAAAGTGTTCAAAAATTTTTTTTGATTAATTATTGATTGATTAATTGATTCATTAATTGATCTGTGCCCCTGCTGTGCCCCAGTACTCTATTCAGTCTAGTGACGCCTCTGACCTTGTGACGTTTTTGTGACAGCGCCACGCCTTTCTGGCAACTCTGACACAAAGTCTAACCATAATGCAACATTTTCAGCCCACGATGCATCGCTGACTACATGCGGCTACATCCATCTGTAGACATTTACCCTCATCCGAACACGGCTAATGTGTCAGAGTTGCCAGAAAGGCGTGGCGATGTCACAAAAACGTCACACGGTCAGACAAACCCACGTGAGTTAAACGCATGTAGGCGCATGTAGACAAATCGTGCAAGCGCTTGCAGTTGCTTTCCCGCGGCTACAATCGTCTAACTAACGCCTCCGTGGTGACGCAACCGTTTGCCTCATGCAGATTTGCAACATAACCAATAAACAAAGACATGCAGCACAATTCACAGAGCAATACGCTTAATGAATTACTTAAAGGCATCACAGATATACAGCACAGAGCTGCTGTGAAAAAGCCGGTCAGGCTCCTCACTTGTAGGATGCGAGCGGTGCTGAAAGCTGGGGAGAAGTGGTGCAAAAACCTCAAAAAAAAGAAATCCACGAACGTTTGTAGAAAAAATATATGTCTTTTATTTCATATCCAAAAAAAAACCGTGCACAAATAAACCATAAATAACTACAAATAACGACACTTAATCCAAAAATAAATTTCTACAAAACACAAAGAAAACTCAAACAAGGCTTTTAGGCTCACTGCGACCTCCCGGTTACCAGCAGCGCCTTACTACTAAGCTCTTGTTTTCTCACATTCTCTCGGTCTCTGTCCGTGTCTCTGTGTCGCTCTTGTTCTGTTCGTTCGTCTCTCTCTCTTGGTGGAAACTGAGGCGCCTCTTAAATAAAGCCCCCAATTAAAAACAATTGGCCCAATCATTACATGATTGGACCACACCACCACCAAGTGACGCTACATTCAACCAAAAACATACAAACACACGATTTAAAGACACGGTTCGCACACACAATATTGCCACGTAAATACAGCACACAATACAAGACAACATTTACAAATTGGTGACTCGCAAGACACATAAACCCAAACCAACACCAGTGACACCCCTCTACCACATAACAAATCCCAGCTCCCAACAAACTCTAAAACCCTGCCCTAGCGGTGCGCGCTTCCGCATAGCAGCAGCCAAGTGTCCGGAGATGAGAAAGTATGTAAGTATATGGGAGTGTATGGACCAGGAATTGTAAACAGGGGGACGTTGTAGGACATGAGTGGGTACCTCACCCATGCCAGGGATGTTGATAATAAAAGCTTTAACAGTTACAATTGTATGATGACGGGTTTGATTATTGTGGATGTGTGCGTGTGTGTGCGCAGGTGTACCGTGTTAATGCGTTCAGTTTCTTAAACAGTTAAAAACGATGAAAGGGGGAGACGGAGAAGTTCGCCCTTTCACAGCTGCACAGAGTAATACATTACAATTAAACACTTACAGAGTTTGCCAAAAATACTGGACACATCTTGCATTAAAAAAAAAGATTGCTACATAGAGTTGTTGTGAAGCTGACATTTATGAGTTCTTGATACATAGGCTAATTTGGATTTTTATTTTATTTTATTTTTTGTTACTGTTACAACCACCTGGCTCAAACAACATAAATTGTTCCTGTAGTATTACGCGACATTTTATTTAACGTATAGAAAATGTCAGTCAAAATTCTGGTTTAAAGTGTGTTTAATGGTATTAACAAAAGGCAAAACGTCAAGCAGGGGAGTTCAGGTGGTAGGAAAGTCTTTCTGCAGCAAACCAATTCTGCAGGAGCCCTTTCCACATCTCGCAAGCGGTAGACCCAAGAGCAAAGAGAGCAGCCAGCCTTCTTATGCAGGTGCCAATTAGGAGCCACACCTGTACTCAAGAAGCAACACCGGCACACTGCACACTGCTGGACAAACACAGGAGCACACAAATGGCCAGACTAACAACCCCAGTGGGGTCATAACATCCTAAAAATACACCCAAGAACGTTTAAACATAATGAAAAGAAACATTTCAAAGTCAAAATTTGTGAAGCAGCTGGACTGAAAGGATACAACCACCTGATCACCTGAAACCCAGAAAATATTTACATTTGCACTTATATGTACACAGAGAGAATGTGAAAAATAACGTAGGGAGATGCCACATCACGATTAATTAGATGGCCAACAGAGGTAAAGGGGGGTAAAGAAGCCGATGTCCCACATGTTAAAAAGGCCTGTTTTAGTGGAAAGCCCTCTCACCAATGTCAAGGTACAGGCTATAGAGAGGGTTTTTTGGGGTTTTTTGAAAAACAGAAGATGAAATATTCAGTTATTCAACATTTCTGCAGTAATATCCGTGTTTACGGTTGGTGCTGACTAATAGTATGCCTGAAACCTGCTACCCTTACACAGGACAACTTACCTGGAGGCTAAGAGTAAAGTGTGCTCCCTAAATGTAAGGGTACATACAACTAGCCTATTAGTCAGCATTTCCTCGTTGAACATGGAGAACATGGACAGCACCACTACAATGTTGAATAACTGACTCCTATCTTACAATGGATTAAAATACATTGAAACTGTTTTAGTGAATATTGATTGAAACTAAGCTATTTTAGAGGGCTACAGAATAAATGTTATGCATATTAGAGATGAATCTTCTGTTTTTCTTATTTACAAAAGAGTAACAAATTAAACCAATTTGCTTTGCCTGTGTGGATGTGAAACATCTTAATTTTTGCATTTAAAACCAAGATGTTCTCCTTCCATCACAAAGCATACGCTTAAACAAGAACTTACCAGCAACAAGCATCACCTGTAGCAATCACTTAGAAAACTTTAAAACATGTGATTATATTAAATTACAACAATTTGATGACAGTACCTGAACTACATAAAACTATTTAGACAGTTTAAATAACATAAATAACAGAACACAAAAGGAGAAATATTTACAAGAACTTATTGAGAACTTAACATATGCACAAGCAGCTATTAATTAATTATGTAGTTCTAATGACCTGATTACTGTGCACGAATAACATATATACACTGGGCCATCATGAGGAGCGATGCAGTCCTGCTGGAAAACCTTACCACATCTTCCACAGGTAACTACATCTTCCTTACCTGCCCGCATACTCCGCCTGCAGTAGCAGTGCACTTCCACCTCTCTGATATGCACAGGAACAGCAGAGGCACTCCTCACCATGCTGGGGAAGGGTGTTAAAACACCAGCCTGCAAAGAGGAGCAACGGTGAGCTCGCATGTACCCCTGATGGTACTGTACATTGCGGGGATCCTCACCTCTGCAGAGTGTGAGACTGTTTGCAATGGCAAACAACCCACAGTCTGAGGCTCCCTCCTGCTGCTGCACATCTGGCCACTGCAGACGAACAGTATTCCCTGCAAAACAAAGGAGACTGGTCACCTGGGCAGCAAAGTCCTTGGTATATGTCTGGTGCATGGACTCATACACGTTGACACAACCTACCTGACCCCCAAGGGTACTTACGCAACCCAGTGGTTACCAGAAATATAAATTATTTGGACAAACCACTGGGTTGATGGCGGAGGGACATGAGTGAGAAGGCCGAGGGAGGTGGTGGAGAGGAGGCCTCCGATGTGAGGGTATTGAGCCCTCAGGAGTGCCATGGCATGGTCAATGGCATGGTCATCCAACCACGTGTAGGGAGCACCATGGCCCTGATCTCCTCCACCCTGTCACTCAGTGACGCCACAACTGGTTGGCCCAGCTGGACACCCGAGACAACAATGTCACTGTTCTGAAACACAGACAGCAGTAGTTCATAAATATGATAAAGTAGCCTAATTCACCAAACCTACCTGTGTATATGCATAAACATTGGTGCGTGTCTACTCTAACTATTACCTCTGTCGTAGAGCCGGGCATCTGTCCGGTCTCTCTCTGTGAGGAGAGGGCACTAAGAGGAACAGTGCATGTCACCTGAGACATATAAAAATATGTTAAACTAGAAAAGCACTCAGAGAGCGCAGACCTCTGCCAAGGCAGCTTAAGTCTCCACCTTATTGTCATTCTCACCTTAAGACATTAAAAGACATTAATCATGTTAAAACATATTATTACTGGTGTAATAGTCAACTAGTGGGTTCGTTCACTCATGCTCACACGAACTTGGTTGGTTCTTCGGTGCAGGAAAGTACTTTGTATAATTTCCACTGCCAACATGAATTACTGGGCTGCTCACCACTACCGCTCTAACTCTCCTCTGTCTTTCACTGAACCCTCTAACCAAAAACTCAACAACTCCTTGACCCGCAACAGGAGCCTCATTTCCGTACCAACCTATATTCCCTCCTTTCAAAATAAAAGTCTCTGTAGATTCCATGCTACACTGGTAACTTCACTGAATAAAAAAATGCAGATGGTTATCCAGATCACCACCAAAATCAAATGAGTTCTAAATTAGGCCACTTCTGACCTATCCTGAAAATGTAATCAACTTTTCGAGTTATGCTGTTCACAAACGAACAGACAAACAAACAAACAAACAGACAAACAAACCAACGCCGGCAAAAACATAACCTCCTTGGTGGAGGTAATAAGAGTGAGCTTGACAGCATCAGACAAATGCCCCAGAACAAGCTAAAAAGAGAGAGAAAAGATATGTCTTCAAATTGGCGCCAGAGTGTATGGCTGCCTCTGCTCACTCTCCTCTCAAAGAAGTTTATTTTTTAATTATTTTAATCACTTTCTTACTTCCAATTTTTTTCTGCCTCATCTATGGATATAATTACATATGGAAGACAAGCCCTTATGGATATTCGCCAAAATATGGACATAAGCATGAAACCGGCCAGTTTACACCGAGACCAGAGTTGTTTTCCTATTTGTTTACCTTGGAAAGAGCCGGGATTCTAATAAAGCATTGGAGCAGACAACACCGCCCTCCACTTCCATCTATATTACTGGACAATGTACAGTCGCTTTCACTGAGATGTGGCTGGAACCCATTGTGAAGGACTCTGCCATTCTACCAGAGGGATTCTCAGTCTTTCACCAGGACAGAACACCTGAATCAGGCAAGACTAGGGGCGATGGTGTTTGGGTGTTTGTGAATAAGCGATGGTGTGAGGATGCGCATGTAACATCAGCGGGCTGTTCTTCAAATCTGAAGTATGTCATGGTTCGATGTAGACTTTTTTACCTACCACGTGAGTTCGCTGGAGTGTTTCTGACAGTTGTGTGACAGTTGTGTTGCACTGACTGAGCTGTATGAGGTTATCAACAAATATGAAAGCCAGTACCCGGAAGCGGCCTTTGTGGTTGCAGGGGATTTTAACAGAGCTAATATGAAGAAAATGCTGCCGAAATACCATCAGCACATACAGTGCCCGACTCGATGCGAGAACACGCTGGATCACATCTACACGCCTTTTAAGGGTGCATACAGAGCCCGCCCACGTCCGGCTTTTGGCAAATCAGATCACGCCTCAGTGTTTTTACTCCCTGCCTATAGGCAGAAGCTAAAATCTGAACCACCGGTTTTTCGCTCTGTACAGCGCTGGATGGACGAATCTGATGCCGTCCTGCGCGACTGTTTCAGCACAACAGACTGGGATATGTTCCGCTCGGCCTCTGCTGACATCAACGAATATACAGAGAGCGTCACTGACTACATCTCAAGTTGTGCCAAGAGTGACTTTTAGAAGTTTTCCCAACCAAAAACCATGGATGAATGGGGAGGTTTGCGCAGCCTTAAGATCTTGTGACGTCATGAGAGGCTGGGTCCTGGAGGGGCGCTACATTCCCTTGAGGTGGCTACAGCCGTATCCCGGCACGGCTCCTTCTGCTGGTGAAGCAAGGAACTCCACCCCTCAACACCCGGCACTCCAAACCACAAAGCACTGATTGCCTAATGAGGCACACCTGTGGCCAATCTCCTGCTGGGGAACTGCAGGGCTTTTAAGACACCAGAAGCTCTCAGTAGAGAGAGTGGTGAGTAGAGAAGGTTGGAGTCTCCTAACTGTATGGATTACTTGCTTTGAAGGACCTGCCGGATGAAAGGATTTACTTTTTGGATTGGTTATCTCATCTGCCATGCTGTGTAGAGTAGCTGCAGGGGTAAGGACCCAGAAACTGGATATTGAAAACAGAGACAGTGATTGTTGACTGAAAACAAGGACTCCTGAGAAAGACTTTATTTAATCCTGAGAGACTTTTTATTTCATTCTGAGAAATTATTTAAGTTAAGCCTTAAAAAGAAGAATCCTTGGTTTGCCTTTGCCTTGAAGTGCCTTTTCTGTTAAACCCTTTTTGAAAACTATTAAAAGAAAGACTTTATTTGGAATCTTGTGTCCCTGCACTCATTTGAACTGCCCTGCTGAACATTGCTAGCCTCTCATGACATCACAATCTCGGTCAGCAGCCTTTCAGTCTGGTAATGTTGTAGAATATAAAAGAACACGATATCAGCTCAGAAAAACCATCAAGTCGGCTAAGAGGCAATACAGAGAAAAAATAGAAAACTATTACAGGGACTCAGATAGCAGGAATATGTGGAAGGGATTAAGGATCATCACTGACAACAAAGATAGAAACACCTGTTCAGATCAAGGCTCTGCTTCTCTTGCTGAGGAGCTAAACTCCTTCTATGCCCGGTTTGAGTCCAACATCAAGTCTGAAGTTCTGCTAGAGAGTGATTGCTGCCCCATCCAGCTATCTGTGACAGACATTTACACATCTTTCAGGAAAGTGAATGTTCACAAGGCTCCTGGACCTGATAACATCCCAGGTCGTGTGCTCAAAGTCTGCGCATCTGAATTAGCTGATGCCTTCACAGATATTTTTAACCTCTCCTTACAGCAGTCTGTCGTCCCTGCATGCTTCAAAAAGACTACCATCATCCCAGTCCCTAAAAAATCTACAGTGAGTTGCCTAAAATGATTACTGACCAGTAGCTCTTACACCTGTAGCCATGAAGTGCTTTGAGAGGCTAATCAAGGTGCATATCACATCTTCTCTACCTGCTGCACTTGACCCACTTCAGTTCGCCTACAGGTCAAACAGATCAAATGATGACGCCATTGCCCTTGCACTAAACACCGCTCTTACCCATCTTGACCACAGCCACACCTATGTGAGGATGCTCTTTATCGACTACAGCTCTGCCTTCAACACAATTATCCCATCCAGGCTAGTGTTAAAGTTGCAATCTCTAAACCTCAATCCTTCACTCTGCAGCTGGATTCTAAACTTCCTCACCGATAGGCCTCAAGCAGTACGACTGGGCAAGTTCACCTCCTCCACACTATGCCTCAGCACCGGCGCGCCCCAGGGATGTGTGCTCAGCCCTCTACTCTATTCCCTCTTCACACATGACTGCACAGCCAACCACAATTCCAATACCATCATTAAGTTTGCTGATGACACCACGGTTATTGGCTGCATCACAAATGGAGATGAGTCTGCCTACAGGGCTGAGGTGGGCGCATTGTCAACCTGGTGTGTGGATAACAACCTACTCCTGAATGTCAACAAAACAAAGGAGTTGATTGTGGACTTCCGAATGACCCAACAAAAGTCACACCAGCCAATTTACATCGTTGATACTGCAGTGGAGAGGGTTAAGAGTTTTAAATTCCTTGGAGTCAACAGCAATGAAGATCTAAGCTGGTCTCATCACATCAACTGCATCACTAAGACGGCTGGACAACGAGGCGGCTGCACAGTTATGGTATGTAAAGCAGGATACTGGCCAACTTCTACCGCTGTACAATAGAAAGTATCTCAACTGGTAACTTTACAGCCTGGTATGGCAACACCACTGCCCAAGACAGAAGAGCCCTCCGGCGAGTCATCAGATCTGCTCAACAGGTAATCAAATCTGAACTGCCCAACATCCAGGATCTTTACAATCAACGGTGTATAAGGAAGGCCAAACAAATAATAATGGATCCACACCACCCCAGCTACACACACTTCACCCTACTACCATCTTCCCGCAGATACAGGTCCATACGCGCCCACACCAGTTGGCTGAGGGACAGCTTCTTTCCTCAGTCCATCAGGCTGCTGAACTCCAAACCACCATAGGAAGGAACCCACTCTCTCACTCATCATATAATTTCTCCAACCTGCCTTTTTTAAAATAAAACTTTTTTTTAATATATATTTTTTCCTTACTTTTACTTTTGCCTTTTTACTTTTACTTTTTTTAGGACTCTGAGCAGGGAAGTTTTTCATTGCACATGAATTCTAGAGCCAGTCATGTACACATGACAATAAAATATCTTGTATCTTGTATCTTGGACTAAAATAATGTACATATGAGATGAGAAGTTCAGTGCCAGAGCACTACACAACACACATGTCCAGACGTCAATGAACTTTAAACCAACCAGGTCAAAGTTGCGTCACCACAGAGGCGTTGGTTAGACACTTGTAAACGTGTGGAAGCATCTACAAGCGCTTGCACAATTTGTCTACATGCGTCTACATGCATTTTACTCACGTGGGTTTTTAGGTCATATGACCTTGTCGCATTTTGGTGACATCATCACACCTTTCTGGCAAGTCTGACTCAATTTCTAACCATCATGCAACATTTTCATCCCACAATGCATCATTGACTGCAAACGCTAGGAAATGCATGCAAACGCTTACATCAAGTTGAATGCACCTCATGTCAAGATATCATGAGCATGTTACCGATAATGGCACATAGCATGCACTATAATTAAGACACCTTTTATTAAATCGTGTGCAAATGGGCAACGTTAATGATCAAAATTATAAGACAACCATAGTATCAGTTTGAAGCAGTAGTGACAGAGTATTTGTCACGGTTTCCTTCTGGCTTTCTGGCAGTGCTGTGTTTTTCCTTGGTTCACCGTTAATTTCCCCTAATCACATTATTAGTTTCACTTTCACTCTGCACCCTGCGCTTCTTGCACTGCCATGTTAATCCGCCTCACCTGCTCGTCTCGTTTCTCTGTTGCCTTGATTATCCCCCGCACCTGCACTTCCTCGTTTACACTCATTGCTCCTTAGGTTCACCACTATTTTTTTTGTGATCAAATTTTTATTGAATAATAATCAAAGCATTATAATACAATGTAGAAATGTATACACAACATCATTCAACCAAAAATACAATGAATAAGCCCCCCAACTCCCCCTACCCCGACACTAATACCAAACACCAAAAACTAAAAACCTGACTGCCAAGTAACCACTACCCCCCCCCCCCCAAAAAAAAAGGTTCACCACTATTTAAACCCTCACTTTTCACTCCCTCCTTGTTGGTTCGTCTGCTAACCACGGTGTGTTTCTCCACGGCAAGCGTAAAGACTCCTGACTTTCCTCAAGTCTAGTTCCTGTTTTTTGTAGTCCATGCCAGTGCCTTATCTAATGTGTTTTTGCCCTGTTTCCCAGTGTTTCTACCCCTGTCTCCTCGGATTGGTCTCTGGTTCCTGACTCGGCCCGTCTCCTGACCACGTCTGACTCTCCAATCCCTGGTTCATGACTCGGCCCGTCTCCTGACCACGTCTGACTCTCCAATCCCTGGTTCGCGACTCGGCCCGTCTCCTGACCACGTCTGGCTCTCCAATCCCTGGTTCACGACTCTGCCCATCTCCTGACCACGCCTGGCTCTACTACCCCTGGTTCATGACTCGGTTCGCCTCCTGACTACGATCGGTTCTCCAGCCCCTGGTTCCTGATTTGGCTTGCCTCCTGACTACGTCCGTGCCCGGGTGCTCTAGCGAGCACCACCCTGCACTCCTGTCTGTCAGCCTGGAGCCCCTCCAGGCTCCGTACTGACACGCTTAGACGAGCGCCACCTGTATTTCTGTCTGGCCAGTTCTGGGCCCCCTGACTCTGTCCCTGTTCCCCCGAATCCCTCAATAAAAGTCCTTTGGGTTACGCTACGCTATTGGGTCCGCTCTCCTGTTTCTGTCTGTCTCCCGGTTCCTGTACCATGACAGTATTGAGGGAGGTTTCAAAATCTTTGGTAGTCAGTTAGAGCAGTCAGAAACAACATGGTTGCTATGCATTTGTAACCCATGTCATTTTCAGACACTCCCTCAATCAGCTGTGCTAAGAAATCAGCTGTGCGGAGAATTCCTTGGTGACCCCTAGAGCGTGCGATGGAATGTTTTCAGTTGAATGTTTTGAACTAAATCAGATGCGGTAGATCAGCGACGTTTCAATTAGATACGAGAGATACTTGATTCCTGTCTTCCATAACTTCTTTTACTTGATTCCTTTCCTTTTGGCTACCGACACTTGAATTAGATACGAGAAATACTTGATCCCCGTCTTCGATAACTTTCTTTTACTTTATTCCTTCCTTTTGGTAAGTCACTGCCCTAATAATATTTCCATATATAATATAACGAATTAGCCCAAATAGATTAAACTCCTTATTTTAATATAGATCTTTGCCTGACTGCAATCAAGTCCCGAGATCGTCGGTGAGCTTGATTTATACCCAACATCCTGGTGAGCAAATTATTAATGTTTGTAACTGCTACTAATATGCTCAGCTAAACTAGGTTATTGTAAATAGATCCCGATGAGCCTTATAAGATTCCTACATGTTCATTTGACATGACAATAGTTTTAAAACCAGTCAGGATACCCTGAATGGACTTCAACCTTATGGTCTAGTAGGTTTTTTGTGTATTTTAAGGTTTTTTTGAGTGTCTTATATCCCTTATTAGTATGGGTCAGTGACAGTTACGTTGCTGGACAGTTAGCTCTCTGGCTAGCATGGTTCCTAAGCAACCATGTAGGTCTAGCAACGCAGCAGTCTCCGGTAACTGAATTTACGTAGTCTACTGTAAGAATAAGTTTTATTTGTTTTGTTTTGTATGTTGCTGTAATGGCAGCAATAACATGGATAAGGAAAGGTTACTGTAGTGATTAAATTAAATAGAATTTAATAGTAATTGAATAGCCTGTATGATTCTGTGCAGACTGGTTTTTTTGTATACCTGGAAAACGCCCCCCTGCGTCATCTTCATCTTCACTTGGAACCCCTGGAGCCCTGCGATCTCACATTCCCCCATGGAGTCATCATTCTCCATCATCACCGTCCACTGCCCCTGCTACTGTGGTAGGACTGAACTTCCTGGACTGACTTGGAATCCGGCATCATCATTCCTTTTAATTTAATTCCTTTTTTTTGAGTGCACTCGTTTCATTTGGACTTATTTTATTTAGTTTATTTTGAGATCTCATAGAGGTTACAGAAAGTTGGCGAGCCAGCCAGGAGATTGGTTAACTAGCGTTTAAGACCACATACCACACCCTTTAACCACGCCTCATTAAGGTTTTTTTATTTAGCTACTTGAAATAAGAGCTCACCTTAGTCTAATATGGATCTTTGCAACCGTTATGAAGTACATGGACAATGCTGTCTGGTAGTACTAGGTGTAGATAAAATAAGCACTGAGGAAATGATAATTAGCTTCTTTGAGCAAAATGGCAAGATTTCAAAGTGCATTAGAGTTCCTGATGAGCCTGGTCAACCCAATGGTAGAGCACTAATAGTCTATGCTTCAGAAAACTCAATAACTAAGATTAACCCACATACCCTTGGTCATAAACCCAGTCCCAATGATCCAGCCACTTTATGGCATGTTAGAACAGTTAGAGACATATGCCAAGAAAATTTAGGCAAAGAGCTAGCACAGCAGTACCTTGAAGAATTAGGTGCCATAGGTGGTAGTGCCACCTCGGGATATGCCAGCATCCTGGAAAGAGAACTGAGGCGCATTCAGTCACAAACTTCAGAGAAGATGCTCAGCAGTCCCTCCCCAAGATGCAGCCCCATGTCACACACTGAGAGTGGCATAAATGTTGAAGCTGCTCATAGTATGGCCTCGCAATGCAATAGTCGGCCTCCTTCAGTCCTTCCTTCAAGTAGTCACTCAACTCTGCATAGTCCACTGAGCCTTGGCAGTGACGTCTTAAATCCTCCCAGTGTCCAGAGAGTTGTTGTAGAACATGTCATCAGGAATGATTCAGCACCCTTGTACAAAGGCCAGAGCAAAGTCCGCACCTTCTCAGGAAGACTTCCAAAGCCCAATGGCGAAGTAGATTATGATGCCTGGAACAGTCAAGTTGAGCTGCTTCTGAGTGATGCCCATGTCACTGACTCACAAAAAGTGAGAAAGATTTTGGAAAGCTTGGTTGGCCCAGCTGCTGATATGGTCAAGCCACTTGGGACCATTTCAGCCCCCCACGCATATGTGAATCATCTTGAATCGGCTTTCGGTGTGGTGGAAGATGGAGAAGAGTTGTTTGCCAAGTTCTTGAATTCAAGCCAAAATGCTGGAGAGAAGCCATCAGACTACCTGTTCAGACTTCAGACTCTTCTCACAAAGGTCATTTCTAGAGGGGGAGTCCTTCTTGAAGAGTCGGACAGACAGTTACTCAGGCAGTTTTGCAGAGGGTGCTGGGACCGCTCCTTGCTGATTGGACTCCAGCTAGAACAGAAAAGGAGCAATCCACCATCTTTTCCTGAGCTGCTGCTTTCGCTTAGGACTGAGGAAGACCGCCGTTCAGCAAAGATGGACAGAATGAAGAAACACATGGGAAGCTCAAAAGCTATGGCACACGCCCACACAGTATATGGCTTACCCACCTGTTACAACAGCATTGAAACACCTGTTGAAGAAAAGCATGATGATACACAGAAATTGCTTAATGAGATATCAGAGCTGCGCAAACAGGTTGCCACTCTGTCCACCAGAGATAATGTGAGGCCACAGCCAAGCATGAGCCCAGTTGAAGCCAGCTGTATGATCACAAATGCATCCATGCCTCGTCGTGATACTCCTTGCTTCCCAAAGCCTTGGTTTTGTTTTAAATGTGGTGAAGATGGCCACATTGCTGCTCGCTGTTCGAGTGCCCCCAACCCTGTTTTGGTCCACCAGAAGAATGAGGAGCTGAAAAGAAAACGTGAAGCTCAGAGAAGATTGCACACAGTTTCCTCCCTGCCTTTAAACGAGTCACAGCTCCTGTTTCGGGACGTTCAGGAGCTCAGTGCCAGAATATGAGTCCCAAACCTCTCAGTGCCATTGTGAAGAGAACACACCGGAAGGAAAATCACCATCAACATCAATGTCATAATGATCAGTTCCTCCCCCATGGACTTGTAGGGCCGCGATGCACTGCCTCTGTTTTTATTGAAGGAATAAAGTGTGACTCCATCCTCGACACTGGATCCCAAGTCACCACCATTTCGGAGACATTCTACATGAACAACTTGTCCTTCATCCCCATCCAGCCCATCCAAGCCTTGTTCCAGATAGAAGGTGCAGGTGGTCAACATGTCCCCTATAAAGGCTACATCCAAGCCCTCATCTCCTTTCCGAGCAATATTACTGGCGTTGCTGAGCAGGTCTCCTCTTTAGTCCTCATTGTTCCAGACTGTCACTTCAACACCCAGATTCCCCTGTTGGTTGGAACCAATGTCTTAGATAGATTGTACAAAGAAGGTATGGAGAAGCATGGGCCAGAGTTCTTGCAAGGATCCGACCTTAATAGTGACTGTGTCCTCAGTCATCAGGAAGAGAATTCAGCCTGTAACATCAGGCTGCATGGGCGCCATTCCATCTCCATCCCCGCAGGAGGAAAAGTGTCCGTTTTTGGTAATGTCAGAATGACAAAGAACCCTTCACACCCCCTATGTGTGATTGAGTCCCCAGAAGGGTTGTCATTACCAGGTGGTGTGTTTGTTGAGAGTGCCCTTCAAGAGATTCCACACAGATCTTCAAACAAGATTCCCATCATCCTGAGGAATGTGACTGACCGGGGTGTCACGCTGCGTCCAAGGCAAGTGATAGCTCAGTTGATGGCTGCACAGTATGTGATGCCTTCTGAACCACAACAGTTAACACCTGATGCCTCCCAGTCTCGGAACAGATTGAAATTCGACCTTGAAGATTCCCCTATTCCAGAGGACTGGAAAAGACGAGTCACAGAAAAGCTGAACAACATGCCAGAGGTCTTTGCTGTTGATGACCTGTCGCATGGCCATACCTCTGCCGTCAAGCATCACATCCGCCTTCAAGACGACACTCCCTTCAGAGAGATACCCAGGCCCATTCACCCCTCCGACAGAGAAGCTGTAAAACAACACCTCCAAGAACTGCTAGATGCTGGGATCATCAGAGAGTCAGAGAGTCCATATGCATCACCCATTGTTGTTGTCAACAAGAAAAATGGGAAGATACGACTTTGTGTAGATTACAGAAAATTGAACATGCGAACAGTGAAAGATGCTTATGCTCTTCCCAACATCGAGGACACCTTCTCTGCACTCAGCGGTGCAAAATGGTTTTCTGTGATGGACCTGAAGTCGGGCTATTACCAAGTTGAGGTTGCGGAGGAAGACAAGCATAAGACCGCATTTGTCTGCCCTCTAGGCTTCTGGGAGTTCAACCGGATGCCTCAAGGTGTGACAAATGCACCAAGTACCTTCCAGAGACTTATGGAGAAGTGTGTCGGGGACCTGCACCTGAACGAAGTTTTAGTATTTTTGGACGATCTTATTGTCTTTTCAGAGACATTAGAAGAGCATGAGGCCAGATTGATGAAAGTGTTGAATCGCCTCAAAGAATATGGTCTGAAATTGTCCCCAGACAAGTGCCACTTTTTCAAGACCTCTGTCAAATACCTTGGTCACATTGTTGATGCTGAAGGAGTCCATACAGATCCAAGTAAAGTTGCTGCACTAAAAGAATGGCCCCGTCCCACCAACAGAAAGGAGCTCAAATGTTTCTTAGGATTTGCTGGATATTACCGACGATTTGTGGAAGGATACTCTAAAATAGCAAAGCCATTGAATAGCCTAACAGCAGGATATGTGCCACCGAGGAAGAGAGGGAAGCTCTACAAAAGAGAAAAGACAAAATCCCTCATTAATCCCACCCTGCCTTTTGGAGATGAATGGACGCGAGAATGTGAAGTTGCTTTCAGAAGTCTGATAGACAAACTGACCTCAGCACCTATCCTGGCCTTTGCCAATCCCAACCTTCCCTATGTCCTCCACACTGATGCCAGCCGTGATGGTCTTGGGGCTGCCCTCTACCAAGAACAAGATGGAAAGCTCCGAGTCGTTGCCTATGCCAGCCGAGGGCTGTCCAGAAGTGAACAGAATTACCCTGCCCATAAGCAAGAGTATCTGGCTTTAAAGTGGGCCATCTGTGAGAAATTCCACGATTACCTTTATGGCACTGACTTTCAAGTTCTTACTGACAACAACCCATTAACTTATGTCTTGACATCAGCAAAGCTTGATGCAGCAGGTCATCGCTGGTTGGCTGCCTTGTCCACGTATCGCTTCACCATCAAGTATAGGGCGGGGATCAGCAACCAAGATGCTGATGGGTTGTCCAGGAGGCCGCAGAGTCCATCTGAAGAAGATGAGGCGTTCAGGGAAGAGAAAGCAAGGATTGAGGAGATGAAGCAACGGATCTTGAATGAGGAGAGCAAGTTGATCTCTGGTGAAATGCTCTCTGCTGTATGCCAGCGCCACTCCATGACTGTCCCAGCTGACAGATGTTTGCTGCCAGAACTCCCCATCCTTGCTGAGTCCTTGGCCGTTGATGCTTCTGCCGTTCCAGATTGCTTTGAGTCTTCAGGACAAGGCACTATCCCTGGAATGACTCATAGTGACTGGTACCAGGCCCAAAGGGAAGACCCCTCCATCAGATGTGTGATCAGATTTGTCCAGAGCAAGCGAAAGCCCACTTCAAAGGGACATCTTCTGAGTCATTGGAAACGAAGTTACTCCTCAGAGAATGGAAAAGGCTTGAGCTTCGAGATGGAGTGCTGTTCCGGAGATGTTTGGATAGAGGCACTGAGATCCATCAACTGGTTCTACCCAGTAAGCATCGGGCCAGAGCACTGCATGGTCTCCATGATGAACTTGGCCACCTTGGCACTGAGCGTCTTCTCCACCTTGCTCGTGCTAGGTTTTACTGGCCGAAGATGTTCCAGTCTGTTGAACAGAAGTGCCAGACGTGTGAGAGGTGTGTGAGGCGGAAAGCCCATGCTCAGAATGCTGCTCCCATGGAAAGCATCCACACTAGTTACCCCCTTGAGCTTGTATGCATGGATTTCCTTCGTATTTAACCTGACAACAGAGACATCAGAAACATCCTTGTCATCACAGATCACTTTACAAAGTATGCCATTGCAGTTCCAACAAAAGTTTAGAAGGCCAACACAGTTGCCAAGGCGTTATGGGACAACTTCATTGTAAATTATGGATTTCCAAGCCGTTTACTCAGTGACCAGGGAAGGGACTTTGAATCCCGCACCATAAAAGAACTGTGTTTACTCATTGGCACAGAGAAAGTGAGGACGACGCCATACCATCCACGCGGCAACCCCGTCGAAAGGTTTAACAGGACCCTCCTAAGCATGCCGTTAGTCCATGCATACAATTGCACCAGGAACGACACCACTGGATACTCACCATATGAGCTGATGTTTGGCAGGCAGCCGAGACTCCCCATTGATCTTCTCCTTGGTCTTCAGCAAAAACCAAGATGGGTTCAAGTCGCACTCAGAATATGTGAAGGGCCTTCGTCAACACCTGCAACACAGTTATGCCCTCGCTTCTGAGAGCTCAAGGAAGATGGGCGAAAAGAACAAGGCCAGATTTGACAGCAAAGTCAGAGCAGCAGAACTCATGCTGGAGACAGAGTCCTTGTGAGGAACATGAATCTTCGAGGAAAACATAAGCTCGCAGACAGGTGGGAGAGAGAAGTCCATGTTGTGGTGAAGAGAATAGGTGACGGTCCAGTCTATGTCATCAGACAGGAAAGGGGTGACACTCCGCACCGCACCCTCCACAGAGATCTCCTCCTGCCCTGTGGTTTCCTGCCTGTTGACGAGACTGGACCTGAACCTGCAGTCAACCTGCCGACAAGGAGGTTAAGATCCAGGATAAAGACAGCTCAGCAGAACAGAGATGATGACTGTGTTGGTGGCAGCAGTGATGAACTCAGCAGTGATGAAGAAGAATGCTACCCATCACAGCTCCCTCAGATCTCCACAACGGCCTTCATCAGAATGGAAGGTGCCAGAGAAACAACACCGAACATTCCAGAACAGTATCCTTCAAAACCCTCCACTTCAGCTGGATTGAACCCGTGTCCAACCAAGGTCCGTCAGTTCAAAAGTCCACTCAGCGATGTAGTGCCCTTCACTGATCCTGTCATATACTCACCTGAGAGAGAGACAGTTGAGAATATGAGAATTCCAGTCAACGACACAGTACTTGCAAGTGAACCTGTTGATGGATGCTCACTTACAAGGGAACCTGTTAATAGACCATCTCCACACTCCAATGCAGTGCCACAGACTAGACCTCTTCAGAGAAACTTACCTGATGAAGAAGAGACAGAGGCTGTGCTACCAATGGATGAGATACCCCATGTTGAACCTGTTGACTCGCCTGAGAGAGAATCTGTTGAAGTTCGAAGATCCACCAGAGAAAGACGTCCACCTGAAACACTGTGTTACGGAGAACTGGGAAGACCCTTGGTGCTAGCTCTTGCCTCCTTCTTCGAAAGTCTAAGCAAAAATGTCTGAGTCCTCTAGACAGCATGTAGTAGAAAAATCAAAGATGCATGTATGTTGGGGCGTGCTTCCATTGCAACGCATATCCCCACCCCCAACCAGATCTCCCGGATCTCCCGCCACACGAAACAAAGGCATCACACCTGTATATAAGGAGGGCGGTGTGCCCCATATGATTGAGTTTGTATGGTCACAGCCTTAGGTGCACGCTGTATTAAGCTCCCGGATCCGTCACAATAAACCTTGAAGGTTTTGTCATTTACCACTACTCGGCTTGGCTTTGTCTCTACTTTGTTGATAACTAATTTTTGGACTACAAGCACACTAGGTAGTCTTAACACGCATGCAGAGACTCATGCGGTTTAGAGGGGGAGAATGTAACCCATGTCATTTTCAGACACTCCCTCAATCAGCTGTGCTAAGAAATCAGCTGTGCGGAGAATTCCTTGGTGACCCCTAGAGCGTGCGATGGAATGTTTTCAGTTGAATGTTTTGAATTAAATCAGATGCGGTAGATCAGCGACGTTTCAATTAGATACGAGAGATACTTGATTCCTGTCTTCCATAACTTCTTTTACTTGATTCCTTTCCTTTTGGCTACCGACACTTGAATTAGATACGAGAAATACTTGATCCCCGTCTTCGATAACTTTCTTTTACTTTATTCCTTTCCTTTTGGTAAGTCACTGCCCTAATAATATTTCCATATATAATATAACGAATTAGCCCAAATAGATTAAACTCCTTATTTTAATATAGATCTTTGCCTGACTGCAATCAAGTCCCGAGATCGTCGGTGAGCTTGATTTATACCCGACATCCTGGTGAGCAAATTATTAAGTGTGCTTGCAAAAAGCACACTTATTGTTATCCCACCGTTTATTAAGTGTGCTTGCAAAAAGCACACTTATTAGCTACGTTTACATGGACACAAAATTTCACTTTTAATCTCTTTATTTACAGAAACCGATTAAAAACGTCCCATATATACAGTCAAATAATCGGATTCAAATGAAACGGTTTAAATTTTCAAACCGATTAAAATAGGTGGTTTACACCTTTCTTCAAACGCGAATCTCTTTATTTGAGGCTCATATAAACAGTTCGGTAGAATTCTAATAATCTGATTAAATTCAATCGGATTCAAAAAAGGTGTCCATATAAACGGGGCTACTGTTATCTCCCCGTTTATTCTTCTTCTTCTTATTCTCCTGAACCAGATCTTTCAAACATTACTAGTCCTCAGGCTTTCGAGATAGAGACACCGTTCCAACTCTAAAACGACCGGCCCGGTTTGGACATGACCGCCTACATTTCGGTATATTGTACCTCTTGTCGTTCGTCCGTTATTGTCGTTTTTCTGCAACTTTTTGGCCCATTGAAAATGAATGGCGGAATGTTCAGGCTGATGATGTCACAGTACACTTGCTCTACTCTAGCAGCTAGAGTGAGCTCTGCCCTCACTCTAACTTCCACTCGGTTTTCTAATGATTAAAACTCAACCGCTTAACCTATAAACTTGATTTAAAGTTTGTAAGAGAGGTCTGGGATCTGACTGTGACCTGTGTAAAATTTATGTGGCAACTACTTAAACTGTTTGGGGCAGGACAGTTTAAAAATGGTGTCAGACAGTCTATGGGATTTTGCCATACATTTCATCATCTTACTGTAAACAGGTCAGGGTGCATGTCTGAAGTTTCAAATGATCAAAACTCAACCGTTTAACCTATAAACTTGATTTAAACTTTGTAAGAGAGGTCTGGGATCTGACTGTGAGCTGTGAAATTTTAATGCGGCAACTACTTAAACTGTTTGAAACAGGACAGTTTAAAAAAGGTGAAAGAGAGGCAGATAATACTGTGGCAGTTGCACCTGGACCAACTGCCATTTTTTAAATGTGGAATGTTCAGGAATAGAACTCTTGAGTGATGTCATAATCCCCATGCCATGGCCTGCATAATGTTCTGCCATGGGAGTGTATTGCAGCCTATAGTAGTTATCTCTAGTAGTTATCTATGTAGTCAGTGCTACTCTGCTAACTTAGCAAACGTTTGTTAGCTGTTATGCTAAAAAATGGTAGCAATGCTAACTATGCTAAAATGCAAAATAATTAACTGGGTTAAAAGTGTTACTTGGTTGACTCAGCTTGTGCTTGTTAGCAGTTATGCTAACAATGCTAATTATGTTAACGATGCTAATTATGTTAACTATGCTAAAATGTGAAGTAATTAACAGTGTTGTGTAGTTATATTAGCTGTAGCTATTTACCGTTATGCTAACAATGTTAGCAATGCTAACTATGCTAAAATGCTAAGTAGTTAACTGAGTTAACAGTGTTACTTAGTTAACTCAGCTAGTATTTGTTACCAGTTATAGTAACAATGCTAACAATGCTAATTATGCTAACTATGCTAAAAATGTGAAGTAATTAACTGTGCTTACAGTGTTGTGTACCTATATTAACTAAAGCTATTTACCAGTTATGCTAACATTGCTAGCAATGCTAACTATGCTAAAATGCAAGCACACTTTTTGCATTTTCTGCGGGAATGCAGTCTAGTTAATGTTTGTAACTGCTACTAATACGCTGCTAAATGCTACTAAACTAGGTTATTGTAAATAGATCCCGATGAGCCTTATAAGATTCCTACATGTTCATTTGACATGACAATAGTTTTAAAACCAGTCAGGATACCCTGAATGGACTTCAACCTTATGGTCTAGTAGGTTTTTTGTGTATTTTAAGGTTTTTTTGAGTGTCTTATATCCCTTATTAGTATGGGTCAGTGACAGTTACGTTGCTGGCTCTCTGGCTAGCATGGTTCCTAAGCAACCATGTAGGTCTAGCAACGCAGCAGTCTCCGGTAACTGAATTTACGTAGTCTACTGTAAGAATAAGTTTTATTTGTTTTGTTTTGTATGTTGCTGTAATGGCAGCAATAACATGGATAAGGAAAGGTTACTGTAGTGATTAAATTAAATAGAATTTAATAGTAATTGAATAGCCTGTATGATTCTGTGCAGACTGTTTTTTTTGTATACCTGGAAAACGCCCCCCTGCGTCATCTTCATCTTCACTTGGAACCCCTGGAGCCCTGCGATCTCACATTCCCCCATGGAGTCATCATTCTCCATCATCACCGTCCACTGCCCCTGCTACTGTGGTAGGACTGAACTTCCTGGACTGACTTGGAATCCGGCATCATCATTCCTTTTAATTTAATTCCTTTTTTTTGAGTGCACTCATTTCATTTGGACTTATTTTATTTAGTTTATTTTGAGATCTCATAGAGGGTTTTTCTTTAATATTTTGTTTATCATTTTTTATTTAGATAAATAGTGCCGGCACTTAATAGGCATATTGACACTGATATTTTGGATGTGAACAGTATATTGACACTGGTATTTTGGATGTGAACAGTATATTGATTTGGTATTTATTGATGGTATTCTCTGGCTACATACACGTGCACACACATACACATTAAACACTTGATTACTTGATTATCCGTTAACTTAGTATTACATGATAACACATGATAATAAATAGGACTAGATATTAAATAGAACTAAAATATATATATTGTGTAAATAAATATTTATTATTATCCTGATATCAGTGAGTGCTGTGTGTTGTTTGGGGTGAGTAATTGACTGTGGTCTAGCCATAACCTAAACCAGTCTGCTTAGAACACAGAATTAGAATTAGACTGTCCCCGCACAAGCACAGGCCTTTTCCCTCGTCGTGCGGGTTACACATTGCTAACTTACACTTATATAGCCTACAAGAATTTAGCCACTGTAACTGATGACTAAAAACTGTTCTTTTACTACATTAACCTATAAACACTGAATAGTAGCAAACTGTGTGCATGGTTATCAAATTTACTGATGTACTAAAAATACTAGATGTACCGCATAGCGTGTGTGATATGCATGGGGATACTACAACTTTGAATTTAACTTAAAAACAAAATATGAGGAAGGAAAATCAAGCAATTCCAGTTCAGTATAACGCAGAAGTTGCATTCGCATTGAATGGGCAAAAAGCTCATACAGTCTATGAAAAATGTACAAACAGCAGGTAAACTAGATGTAACGCGTAGTGGTACATGGTATGACCGGCGCAGTGTATTGAAGTGTGGGAATCATAGGTATGGTGAGTTTGTGGTAGGTCAGTGTTGTGAGGTGAGAGTTTGTGTGGAAATGATTTGTTGGAAGTGGGCATGGATGTGGGTTTTGAATGAATGACATTCTGTGTGTTTGTGTATATTTTGTGTAGTTCCCACCTCCTCGGTCCAAGATATTGGCAATGCAAAATCCCTATTTTTGCATTTAACTATATGACTAGGTGGCGCTATTTCTTCAAGTGAGTGTTTATGGGATGGGTTGATACGCCTCTTTAACACTGGCTTACTAACACAAAATCATTGTCTTGGGCAAAATTTTGATAAGTTATTGAACAAAAACTGTTTTTGTACACCTAGGTTTGAACGGAAACATTGCACCCATGTGGTGAAATGTCACAAAATTTGGTGCACATGAAAAGAAAGCGGTTCAAAGTTGTCATGTCAACTTTGACCAAATATGAGCAATTAGAAGCCGAGATATGGACTTTTGGAGAATTTTAAGCTATGTTTTGAATTTTGATTGACATGTAACTTTGAAACAGTCCATCTCAAGATAAATCCTTTGATAACTTTTTGTGACCATTGTCTGTAGATGACATGTACGAAATTTGGTGAGATTCACATGAACGACCTATGACGAGTTTGTTTGGTTTCACTTTCACAATGTTAAAATTTCACGGAAATTCTTTTTGTTGGAAGTGGGCGTCGACCAGTGTTTTCAATGCGGGAGGTTCAATAGATTTCACAACAAAAAAGAACTGCTTGTAAACATTACTGTTCTCTAGATAATAGGCAAAATGACATTTTGTACAATTACAGCACCCCCTATGGGCCAAATTGTATGGCATGTGCTGTGCTTTTAGAGGTCTTTGTGCTGATTGTGCATGACATATTTTGTGCAGTTCCCACCTTCCCAGTCCAAGACATTGGCAATACAAAATCCCATTTTTCGCATTTACCCATATCACTAGGTGGCGCTACACTTTAAGTGAGTGTTCATGGGCTGGGTCGATACGCCCCTGTAACACCGACATATCACAAAAAATTCATGTTGTTCGGTGAAACATTCACTGAGTTATTCAGCAAAAACTTTTCGGCGTCTCCCCCTCTTTGATGGACACTGGCACAGCGGGGGTGTGGCCCTTGGGGGCCAAAAGCTCCTATTCGCTCAAAAACTTCTAGGGCTACATGCCTACAAAGATTCATCTCCCCCAGAGTTACAGTGTCCTGGCAATCGTTGCCGAAAAATCGGTGAAAAAAAATGTAAAAAAAAAAAATTTAAAAGGGAAAAATCTCGGCAACACTATAATGACCACTTTCGCTAGCTTCGCTAGCGGCGGTCATAATTAATGGATTTAAGCACTTACCAGCAAAATAGATGAGTACAGTCTGGTCAACACCGGTCAACAGTACGATGAAAGAAATTCTCTGGTACGGTCAAATTTGCGGGAGTTGACCTAGCCTGTAGGGGCGGGTCTTCAGGCTGCCTGGCACCACATTTTTACCCATATATGGACTAGCAGTGAGGAGGCGGGTTTAGAATGCAGAATGCATTGGTTAAGATGGCGCTATAAGATGGCGGCGCCCTGAACATTCCATTTTTAAGCCTCATTTTGGCTGTGGTCTATGCGTTACGTCACAGAGGGTTTGTCCAGTTCTTATATACAGTCTATGGTATTCACAGGTTGCGCAGCAAGGCACACACGACGGACCGACACATGTCAATCTCGGGTTGATGAGAGGAATAATTTTGAAACTTGGGCTATCTGTCGCTTATCTAATATTCTTTTTGCATTAATTCTCAATTCAACTATGCATTCAGTCTCCTCTCATCTAACAGCGCAGCCCCTACATAACAGTAGATTAGATGGGTTCCACAGAATCATCGGTAGCAGTATTGTAACGACTAGTAGCCTTCTTTTACTACTAGACTGTCTTGTTATGTGCCACCTTGTGTTAGCATTTGCTGCCTTATGTATGCATTTGGACATCTTTGACGTAAGAAAACAGCAATGACAAAAATAACAAAAACACAAAAAGTACGCCTTTTAATACTGAAAAACTGACAAAGAAATTAAGATTATTCACTGCAAGACTTATTACACACCCAAGTAGGCTACACCTGGATGGCTCCTGTTGGCAGACAACTTGGCAAAGTCTCCTCCTCAGCTGCGTAAGTCTAACGTTACTGAACCAAAACAAAAAAATGCACCTTGCAAGACACATCTCTTGCATAGTCCAATAAAGAGTCTTCTCAAGGTGTTTTGGAATATTTATTAATTCCACAGAAAATATAATCAAATGTATCCACATCTGCACTAGCCCTTTGATTTTCTAGCATCTTGCATAGAAACAGAGTTAGCACATAACTTTCTTTCACGTTAGGATCATGAGGGGAAATTTAAAGTGACAGGAGCCTAATTGGACCTTAGCCTACAAACATCAAATACAGTCGCCAAGAAAACTATCCTCATGAACTGGAAATCAAAGAACAAAAAAACCTGTTACTAGACCACATTTCATTAGAAACCTCAAATATCCCGTATCATAACTTAACCTGGTCATCACATGACTGTGCCTCTCTGCTCGAGACATGGTGAGCCCCCCTCCACCCTTTTCGCCTTTTTTTTTTTTTTTCTTCTTCTTTCTGGGTGGCTCTGCGGCGGTCCTTCCCTGTCCTCTGCCCCTGCTGGAGTTCGGCCTGTCCCTTTGATGCGCTGAAGGTTGGAGCGGTCAGAGGAAGTCAACTTTTTTTTTTTCTCTTCCTTCTATTGGGGGTATGTTTGTGTCTTGTTTCTCCCCTCTTTCCCTCCTTCCCTTGTTTTTCCCTTGTTTCCCCCCTCCCTCCCCACCTCCTCCTAGAGGGGGCTCATCCAGATCCCCATGCCCCGGACATTTCAGAACATACCCCTTACACACTACTCAAATATATCCATGCAAACACACATACACACACATATACACTCAAACACCCCCCCCCCCCCCCCCCAACACACTCACACACATACATTCTAGTAACCCCCCCCCAACACACTCATACACATACACTCTAATACCCCCCCCCACCACCCACCACCACCTGGTTACATGTACCTAGCACTGTTTTGTTGAATGTCATGTCCTAGTTCATTATGTTGTATGCTCTCTGTTTGTAACACACTTCTTGGTTTTGTAATTGTATTTGTTTTTTGTAAAAAAAATAATAATAAAAAATAAATAAATAAAAATAACAACATAATTGCATTATTTTTAAATGATATCCTAAATAACAGTTCATTGTTTATTTGTTTTAACTGTGTCTATGTAAAGCATGGTTTTTCTTTCTGCTGTCCTTTCACTTTCAGGAAACCTTTGATTTATTTTTCTGGGTGTGGCCCCACAGACTTCGACTGCCCACCAAAACAGTTACTATAAGCACAGAAAAAAAGTGCTGGAGCATGATGTGTACATGAAGCCCCCTTTACATTTATGACTGCCCCCTTATATATGTCTGGATAGAACCGGCCCTGGGGAGAAACATTTCCGAACCTCAGTCAGTGCATGAAAGCTGGATATATAGGATGGTGAAGGGATACTTGTATGGGTAGCCAAGCATAGTAGGCCTACCTGTTGAGTATTAGAGGGCATTTTCCTAGGAAATGTGGGATGTGGTAGCCTTGTGTACAAGTAGCAGTACAAGTTTGAATCCGCCAGGTAAGGTAATGGATCTGTGACCGGAGGGTCACAGGTTTGAATCCACCAGCTGCCAGAAGTGTCACTGAGGTACCCTGAGCATGGTACCAACCCCACACACTGCTCTGTGGGTTAAAGATTGAAGGTCAAAGGTTTCCGAATTTCGTTGTGTGCCCTGTGTGCAGTGGTATGCTGTGTAATGGTAGTGACAAATGGGAATCACTTTCACATGGGCAGCTAGATGTAATTGATGTGTTATTGCTGTATAAGAAGAAAAGGTGTAAATAACGTGAAGGTAATAGTTAAATGGTATGGTGGTGTAGATGTGTGTTTTTGGCACAGTGGTGTGGAACTTTATTTACTAATTATAATGACATGAGTGGATTGTTTGTGAAACAGTACCATGAATGTACGCTATCACAAAATATTTTTCTTAACTTCTGTAAAAATTATATGCAGTCTTCTGCCAAGTCTGTACTATTTATTTGTTTGTCTACTGTGGGTGCAAATGGAATTGAACTATTCAAGCTAAATCTGCCACTATAACTGCGACACTGTTGAGTCAGTTTCATTATCCATTCTTCCTTCTCTACATTGGCGTGAGTTTACCTGGCGTATGAGGAAGTACACGTGAGCTAAATTCAGTGAAGACCTCGGCGACTACCAGACGCTCTCTCGCTCAAACAACACCACAACAAGTCAACAAAATGATACTCGATGGGTGTTCTAGTACCTTCGACCAGCAGGATAATGCCACTACAATCCCTTTAAATTTGTCCTTTCATGGACATTTGTCTGGCCCGCAAAATACGACGCCAATCCCGAACCGTCATTCTGCTTTTGCGTACGTCGGTTTGGAGAAAACGTTGAGAGGAACAGGTAGGTGAAAACGCCTGCATAGACTCATAGAACGAGAATGTAAAGTGTGCCCTAGTTGTGGATAGTTTGCTACAGCGTTTGCGCATACAAATAACCAGTAATAGAAACAGAAATAACCACTAAATGTAGTCTTTCTGTTGAGTCGTCACCGGTGTACAAAATAAGCGCAAACATTCTTTGAGTTTGTACGGCCAGTTATTGTAGACCTAAAGATGAATGATATGCCATGGTAGTCTGAGAAGCTCAAAAGCCTCGTTTCACAACGTTGTATACAGATGGATCTGACACACGACAAGCCCACGGCTACCAAGGAGTGCGTGTCAAGAACACAGTGAAGGAATTAATAAACCAGAGACGGCTTTGTGGCGACATACAGTATCAGGTAAACTTCTCCCAGAAAGGCTATTGGAAAGAATCTGGTTATTATCTGATAATAAAAGGTCAAGGTAGGCCTTAAGGTAGGACTTTGTGTAACAAAAGGACATCCGTATTTTTGCTGTTGTGGGTGGGTCGGCGGATCACCTGAACGCATGCACTCTCCAACCAAGTGTTTAACAGTAACCGCAGTTTTAAGCAGGTGTATCTATAGCCTACGGAATGGTGAACACATCTGTTAAAAGTCAAAGTGAGTGGATGTTTTTTTTTTACTTCAGGTTATACAGGCTATGTTCTGCATTTCACAAAATGTACCTCGCCGTGATCAAATGGTCGTTTTCAATAAGCGAATGCATCGGCACGCAGCACTGCCATAGACAGTAGAAGAAATGGGCTGAGGTAATGGTGTTACCTCTGACTCCCCTCATAGACATATAAACATAGACGCCGCCTTCCGCCTAGAACCATACGTCATCCTCGCCGCCATATTGGATGTCGCAAAGTGGAGATTCTTCAACCGTGTATAACGTCTAGACTGCACTGCAGCCTAGAATAACGCCCAAAATACATGCAAGCGAAATTTACCGCTTTCGCTCCGCTTTCTCCGCTTTGAGTGGGCGTGTACCAACCGTCAGTTGAAGAGACATGAAGTTTAAAATGCTAAACAATCCCGAATGGTAATGATTAATTTTGGTTTTGGAATGGTAATATAATGTTAATGAACGGCACTGTTTTAAATTTTATGTATGTCCATTTTTAAATGTTTATCAACCCCTCTGCCGCCTTCCAACTGAAAGGAATGGAACGTCATTTGAAACGATGTCATTGGTTACCGCTCGACGAACACCGCTCCTCATTTGCATAAAGTTCAGCAGATCTCACTGTCCGCTTCGCCCGCTTGCATGTATTTTGAGCGTAAAGATGCCTCATTCATATGCTGCGTTTAACTGTACCAACAGGTTTACTGTCCAAACGAGATAACATGAATATTGACAGGTATTTCGCACACTATTTATAACAATCACATTAAAAGTTATTTATGTTGTTTTCATGCCTGTTTGTTTTCCAAATATACGTCTGTGTCTAAATGGGTGAATAAAAGGCATCAAGTTAAATATATTTGTAGAAAGGCGTTTTATGAAGTTCGGTCCATTTACTTCCACTGGTTTACGGGTAGATTTGCCACATGCAATATGGCGGACACGCTGACGTATTCCAGCAACGGGCCACCAGTTCAATGCGGCGTCTATGTTTATGTTTATTGTAGTGTATGTAGGAATGTAGTGTCTTCCCAGAATCCTTAGCGTTAGGCGGGAGCTATATTAGAGGCAGCGCTCCCCCCATCCCATGTACTTGAAATGTGCTGTAGTAACACTATGGACCGTTCCTCTGCTTCGTTAGGCAGTATTAAATAAAATACAGTTTAAAGTTAAGCCCCTTCACTCTCCGTCTCCTTCATTATCCTGTGGGCGTTGGTCTGCTCTGTTCTTCAATTTAGATTTTTTCCTGGTAAAGAAGACTAACAAATGGCTTTGCCAAATCAAATCAACAATGCTATCTGCCAGAATGCACAGCTTTCTTGCTAGCTGGCTAGTTCCCCCCTCTACAGTCTTAAATAAACGAACTTTTCGAACTGAAATGAAAACAGGTAGCAAACGTAATAACACTATATTTACACTTTATTCAGAAAATTATATACAAAGTAACAAGAGGCAATAACAATTGAGATTTCTCACAACTTCCCTAATCACAAATCCGCATGGGACTGAGCATTAAATCCACTGCTACCTGTTTATACTTTTTAAAAAAGCTGTCAATCCGGCCGCATTAACAGTTCCTCCAATCACCACAAAGAGCCTCAGCCTCCTCTCGGAAACGCTTCAGCCCACCTCTCCATTCACTCCCAGTGAGGCTGAGCCTCACTGGAAGTGACGTTTTTTCAGCTTTGGACCAATAAATGTCTAGCTTTTTGACAGTAAAAGCGTATTCTCAAAGAGTACCATTGAAGTCCAGTGAGGCTGGACTGGATCGCGCGGTCTTATATACAGTCTATGGCGGTCACTATGAAAAAGAAACACTGCCAACTGCGGCAACGTATTGCTAAACGATTTTGAAGTTGAACATTTCTAAGTTGAACACGTAAATATAAATAACGATTTTGAAGGTGAACATTTCTAAAGTTGAACACGTAAATATAAATACAGTATAGTAGCCTACAATATAGTAATTGTAAACTATTTTCTCCGTGAGTGTTTGGGGAGGCTGAGCCTCCCTTGTTGTCTTAGAGCAATCGCCTCTGCTTGACGACATATTGATTACAACTGGTCCACTGAATGTCAAGCTGCTTTTGAGAAAGCTAAATTGCAATTGGCGTCCTCCAGTGTTCTCACACACTTCGATCCACAATTGCTGATTTTACTAGCTTGCGATGCTAGTGCATATGGTATGATATCACACCAAATGACAGACGGTAGTGAAAGACCTATAGCTTACGCTTCGCGTACCTTGAGTAAGACCGAAATAAATTACTCACAAATTGAGAAGGAAGCGTTAGGCATCATTTTTGGTGTACAGAAATTCAGGAATTATCTCTATGGCAGGAAATTTGTATTGGTCACGGACCATAAGCCACTGGTGAAAATTCTAGGACCGAAGACAGGAGTACCAGGAGTACTTTAGCTGCTGCGCGTCTTCAGAGATGGGCCTTATTGCTGTCCGCTTATCAGTATGACATAGTTTATAAAGCCTCCGTAGAGCACGCCAATGCTGATGGGTTATCGTGCTTACCTTTGCAGAAAGAGGCACCACAAAGTAACCCCAATTTCAGAGTGTCGTGGCTAGAATCAATCCCTGTGTCCGCAAAACACATAAAGAAAGAGACAGACGGAGACAAAATACTTGCCAAAGTGAGACATCTAACACAAACTGGATGGCCAAAACATGTAGGTGAAAGTGAATTGAAACCATACTGGAACAGACGTGATGAACTTACTGTAGAGGCAGATTGTGTTTTGTGGGGGTTAAGAGTAATAATACCTACATCACTGAGACCTCAGATGTTGAAAGAGCTACATGAAGAGCACTTGGGCATTGTTAGAACAAAGGCCTTAGCTAGAAGCCATCTTTGGTGGCCTAGTCTGGATCATGAAATTGAAGCCATGGTAGAGAGCTGTCGTACCTGTCAAAACAACAGACATGCACCTAACAAAGCACCAGTGCACCCATGGAAATGGCCAGAGCTACCATGAGAGCGAATTCACATAGATTTCGCCGAAAAAGGAAAACACCAATTTTTGTTGGTTAGTGATGCATATTCACGTTGGCCAGAGGTCAAATTGATATCTAGTACCACTGCTACAGCTACTGTTGAAGCTATGAGAAGTTTATTCGCTGCTTATGGGCTCCCCCAAGTGGTTGTTTCAGATAATGGTCCACAGCTAATTTCAAAAGAGTTTGAAACATTTTTGGAAGCTAATGGTGTTAAACATATCAAGTCTGCTCCATATAGTCCAGCTTCCAATGGATTAGCGGAGAGGTTGGTCCAGACATTTAAGCAGTCATTGGATAAATAGAAAGATTCTGGGCGACCATTGCAACATTGCATAGATGGGTTTCTATTCAGTTACCGAAACACTCCATGTACTGTGACAGGGAAAACACCTTCTCAGTTGTTCCTAAAGAGAAAGGTCAGAACCAGGTTGTCACAAGTTACACCAAAGTTCTCTTTGCAGATGCAAGAAAAACAAGACCAGGGCAAAAACAACCAAACCCATGTGAGAATGTTACAGCCAAATCAAGCAGTGTTGGTAAAGAATTTCCGGGGAGGAGAAGGAAAGAAATGGAAACAAGGTGTAATTGAAAGAGTGCTAGGTCCTCTTACTTATCTGGTAAACATAGAAGGGCAAATAAGCAAAAAGCACATTGATCAACTGGTTTCTACCAAGGGTTCTGTTGAATGCACCAACACTGAGAATGAAGAGGTGGTTGTGGAACAATGGCATGATCCTCCTGAAACAGAGATTGTACCCAGTCGTGAACTGGAAGAAGACAATTTAAACTAGACTGCATTCCCGCAGAAAATGCAAAAGTGTGCTTGCATGTGCCAAGGTTTGTGATCATCAGAGCAAATATATGTGGGAATTATTTAGTTTTTACCAATTGGCACTATAGGCTGCAATACACTCCCATGGCAGAACATTATGCAGGCCATGGCATGGGTATTATGACATCACGAGAGTTCTATTCCTGAACATTCCACATTTAAAAAATGGCAGTTGGTCCAGGTGCAACTGCCACAGTATTGTCTGCCTCTCTTTCACCATTTTTAAACTGTCCTGTTTCAAACAGTTTAAGTAGTTGCCGCATCAAAATTTCACAGCTCACAGTCAGATCCCAGACCTCTCTTACAAAGTTTAAATCAAGTTTCTAGGTGAAACGGTTGAGTTTTGATCATTTAAAACTTCAGACATGCACCCTGACCTGTTTACAGTAAGATGATGAAATGTATGGCAAAATCCCATAGACTGTCTGACACCATTTTTAAACTGTCCTGCCTCAAACAGTTTAAGTAGTTGCCACATGAATTTTACACAGGTCACAGTCAGATCCCAGACCTCTCTTACAAACTTTAAATGAAGTTTATAGGTTAAGCGGTTAAGTTTTAATCATTAAAAAACGAAGTGGAGGTTAGAGTGAGGGCAGAACTCACTCTGGCTGCTACAGTGGACCAGTGTACTATGACATCATCAGCCTGAACATTCCGCCATTCATTTTCAATGGGCCAAAAAGTTGCAGAAAAACGAAAATAACGGACGAACGACAAGAGGTACGGTATACAGAATTGTAGGCGGTCTGGTCCAAACCGGGCCGGTCATTTTAGAGTTGGAACGGTGTCTCTATCTCGAAAGCCTGAGGAATAGTAACGTCTTCAAGATCTGGGTGAAAAAATGTGTGTTGCGTTGAATAATAATAACTAGACTGCATTCCCGCAGAAAATGCAAAAGTGTGCTTGCATGTGCCAAGGTTTGTGATCATCAGAGCAAATATATGTGGGAATTATTTAGTTTTTACCAATTGGCACTATAGGCTGCAATACACTCTCATGGCAGAACATTATGCAGGCCATGGCATGGGTATTATGACATCACGAGAGTTCTACTCCTGAACATTCCACATTTAAAAAATGGCAGTTGGTCCAGGTGCAACTGCCACAGTATTGTCTGCCTCTCTTTCACTATTTTTAAACTGTCCTGTTTCAAACAGTTTAAGTAGTTGCCGCATCAAAATTTCACAGCTCACAGTCAGATCCCAGACCTCTCTTACAAAGTTTAAATCAAGTTTCTAGGTTAAACGGTTGAGTTTTGATCATTTAAAACTTCAGACATGCACCCTGACCTGTTTACAGTAAGATGATGAAATGTATGGCAAAATCCCATAGACTGTCTGACACCATTTTTAAACTGTCCTGCCTCAAACAGTTTAAGTAGTTGCCACATGAATTTTACACAGGTCACAGTCAGATCCCAGACCTCTCTTACAAACTTTAAATCAAGTTTATAGGTTAAGTGGTTAAGTTTTAATCATTAAAAAACGAAGTGGAGGTTAGAGTGAGGGCAGAGCTCACTGTAGCTGCTAGAGTGAAGCAGTGCACTGTGACATCATCAGCCTGAACATTCCGCCATTCATTTTCAATGGGCCAAAAAGTTGCAGAAAAACGACAATAACGGACGAACGACAAGAGGTACGGTATACAGAATTGTAGGCGGTCATGTCCAAACCGGGCCGGTCGTTTTAGAGTTGGAACGGTGTCTCTATCTCGAAAGCCTGAGGAATAGTAACGTCTTCAAGATCTGGTTCAGGAGAATAAGAAGAAGAAGAAGAAGAAGAAGAAGAACTAGACTGCATTCCCGCAGAAAATGCAAAAAGTGTGCTTGCAAATATGTGTGCCAACATTCCGCCATTCATTTTCAATGGGCCAAAAAGTTGCAGAAAAACGACAATAACGGACGAACGACAAGAGGTACGGTATACCGAAATGTAGGCGGTCATGTCCAAACCGGGCCGGTCGTTTTAGAGTTGGAACGGTGTCTCTATCTCCAAAGCCTGAGGACTAGTAGCGTCTTCAAGATCTGGTTCAGGAGAAGAAGAATAATAAACGGGGAGATAACAATAAGTGTGCTCTGCAAGCACACTTAATAAACGGGGAGATAACAATAAGTGTGCTTTTTGCAAGCACACTTAACTAGACTGCATTCCCGCAGAAAATGCAAAAGTGTGCTTGCATGTGCCAAGGTTTGTGATCATCAGAGCAAATATATGTGGGAATTATTTAGTTTTTACCAATTGGCACTATAGGCTGCAATACACTCCCATGGCAGAACATTATGCAGGCCATGGCATGGGTATTATGACATCACGAGAGTTCTATTCCTGAACATTCCACATTTAAAAAATGGCAGTTGGTCCAGGTGCAACTGCCACAGTATTGTCTGCCTCTCTTTCACCATTTTTAAACTGTCCTGTTTCAAACAGTTTAAGTAGTTGCCGCATCAAAATTTCACAGCTCACAGTCAGATCCCAGACCTCTCTTACAAAGTTTAAATCAAGTTTCTAGGTGAAACGGTTGAGTTTTGATCATTTAAAACTTCAGACATGCACCCTGACCTGTTTACAGTAAGATGATGAAATGTATGGCAAAATCCCATAGACTGTCTGACACCATTTTTAAACTGTCCTGCCTCAAACAGTTTAAGTAGTTGCCACATGAATTTTACACAGGTCACAGTCAGATCCCAGACCTCTCTTACAAACTTTAAATGAAGTTTATAGGTTAAGCGGTTAAGTTTTAATCATTAAAAAACGAAGTGGAGGTTAGAGTGAGGGCAGAACTCACTCTGGCTGCTACAGTGGACCAGTGTACTATGACATCATCAGCCTGAACATTCCGCCATTCATTTTCAATGGGCCAAAAAGTTGCAGAAAAACGAAAATAACGGACGAACGACAAGAGGTACGGTATACAGAATTGTAGGTGGTCTGGTCCAAACCGGGCCGGTCATTTTAGAGTTGGAACGGTGTCTCTATCTCGAAAGCCTGAGGAATAGTAACGTCTTCAAGATCTGGGTGAAAAAATGTGTGTTGCGTTGAATAATAATAATAAACGGGGAGATAACAATAAGTGTGCTTTTTGCAAGCACACTTAATAAACGGGGAGATAACAATAAGTGTGCTTTTTGCAAGCACACTTAATGAAAGTGTGAATGAATCAGTGAGTGCCCGACCACAGAGAATCAGGCGAGCTCCTGAACGTTTGATGTATAACGAGTGTGTGTGGAAATGTCATGAGTTACTGAAGTTCTCCTGTAAAAGATACAGATGATTTTTTTGTTTTGGTTAAAACTGTAATATTCCAGATTGTAAGAGTGTAAGTACAGTAAACACTATGTTGTTGTAAACAAAATGCAGGAAGTCAAAGGTTTCCGGGGAGGAATGTAGTGTATGTAGGAATGTAGTGTCTTCCCAGAATCCTTAGCGTTAGGCGGGAGCTATATTAGAGGCAGCGCTCCCCCCATCCCATGTACTTGAAATGTGCTGTAGTAACACTATGGACCGTTCCTCTGCTTCGTTAGGCAGTATTAAATAAAATACAGTTTAAAGTTAAGCCCCTTCACTCTCCGTCTCCTTCATTATCCTGTGCACGAGAAACCACTCGGACACAACATTTATGTCCTCAAACTGGACTAAAATAATGTACATATAAGATGAGAAGTTCAGTGCTAGAGCGCTACACAACACATGTGTCCAGACGTCAATGAACTTTAAACCAACCAGGGCAAAGTTGCGTCACCACAGAGGCGCTAGTTAGACGCTTGTAGACATGTGGAAGCATCTACAAGCGCTTGCACGATTTGTCTACATGCGTTTACATGCGTTTTACTCACGTGGATTTTTAGGTCATATGACCTTGTCATATTTTGGTGACATCATCACACCTTTCTGGCAAGTCTGACACAATTTCTAACCATCATGCAACATTTTCATCCCACAATGCATCACTGACTGCAAACGCATGTAAACTCATGTAAACGTTAACATCAAGTCGAATGTGCCTTATGACTCCCCTGCTTAAATGCTTGTGTCGGAAAATTGAACCAGCGCAAGGCAAAGCAGTGTATTGGAGCTTGATTCGCTGGCTGGTGATCACATGATCGGTGACGTGTGAAGCTTCAATTCAATGCACCTTCACGTGACAATTTGACGTTTAATTCAAAGTGTTTAAATCATCGCGCCATCACTCAGTCCATTTCTTCTACTGTCTATGGTTTAAATGTGCACAAAACGGTGAGCGCGCTTGTGGGTTTGTAGTGAAGGTGTGAGTTATTGTGTTAAGAGGGTAGTGTAGTATAAGTAGTAAATAATGGAACCTTTGGCAAGGCATGAACGCTCCAAAATGTGGGAGCATTTCAATTTGATTTCCCCCAATAAGGTGTGGGATAGGGCAGGCATTCTTTTTTATTGGTTTTACATTTTTATTTTTATTTGCGTGTGTGTTTGTGTGTGAAGGGGGGTAAGGTTTCAAAAAGAGGAATAGATTGAATACAAACACAGTGGAGCAAATAATTTTTCTTCATAAAAACATGTGATTTCATACCCGACTGCCCTCTCATTTCTAAAATCATATATTCTGCAGCAATAGCAAGTCCTGTGGAAAAATACAATATACCTTTTGCTATAAATCACAGTCACATGGGGAAGGCAGTGTTTTTATTCATACAGGAGTCCATTATGTAACGACTTTTTGGTTCACCTTGATATGTCGGTGTTACAGAAGCGTATCGGCCCAGCCCATAAACACTCACCTAAAGTATAGTGCCATCTAGTGATATGGGTAAATGCAAAAAATGGGACTTTATATTGGCAATATGGGAACTGCACAAAATATGTTCACAAAACTGCTCAAATTTGACCCCCAAATATGTTCACAAAAAGAATTTCTGTGAAATTTTAACATTGCGAAAGCAAAACCAAACAAACTCGTCATAGGCCGTTCATGTGAATCTCACCAAATTTGGTACATGTCATCTACAGACAGTGTTGACAAAAAGTTATCAAAGGATTCATCTTGAGATAAACCGTTTAAAAGTTACATGTCAATTAAAATTCTTCAAAACTCCATATCGTGCCTTCTAATTGCTCCAATGTGGTGAAAATTGACATGCCAACTGTAAACAGCTTCCTATTCATGTGCATCAAATTTTGTGACATTTTGTCAAAAGGGGACACCGTTTTTTGTCGAAGCTAGGTGTCCAAAAACAGTTATTTTAATAAAAAACTTGTCAACAATTTTTCCCAAGACAACGATTTCATTTCAGTATGCTGATGTTACAGAGGCGTAACCTAGTGATATGGGTATACACAAACACACAGAATGTCATTCATTCAAAACCCACATCCATGCCCACTTCCAGCAAATCATTTCCACACAAACTCTCACCTCACAACACTGATCTATCACAAACTCATCATACCTACGGTTCCCACACTTCAATAAACTGCGGCGGTCATACCATGTACCACTACGCGTTACATCTAGTTTACCTGCTGTTTGTACATTTTTCATAGACTGTATGAGCTTTTTGCCCATTCAATGCGAATGCAACTTCTGCGTTATACTGAACTGGAATTGCTTGATTTTCCTTCCTCATATTTTGTTTTTAAGTTAAATTCAAAGTTGTAGTATCCCCATGCATATCACAAGATCACATAATCACCACATGTTTATTTTGATGGCTTTTACAGTTGATTTCAGGACAACAAGCTGAAAGTGAATGCCCAGGTATGTGATATCTAAGCTATTTGCGATGGTATGTGCAACACTTTTTTTATACATAATCTAATAGTGCCCTCTGCTGTTGTAGTTTTGACATCCATTCTGCAGGTGAAAAAAAGACCCTCCATCAGCTCATTTAGTGCTGTTCAGGCCAAAAGACCATACACAATCAACAGCAACACACTGGTAAACAGCTCCTTTCTACCCATCTGTTAATTTTACTTTTTATTTGTTTTAACTTTAAAAGATTAAATGTTTAGTTGCTCCTATAGATCTAACAGTGTTTCTCACAGGCATGAAATATACTTGTGCTAAGAGCCAATGGTCAGGCATGGGGGAGTACTGGAAAATTGACCTGTTCTTCTCTTCATGTGATGACAACCTTTCAGTGTGTACCAAGATGGTACTGTTAGTCAAAGCATATTTTACATTACATTACATTACACTTAGCAGACGCTTTTATTCAAAGCAACTTACAAAAAGGAGGACATAAGCTAACAGAGGTGTAGAGGAACGCAGAGTAAGCAGACAACCTTCATACAAGGGGATGCATGTGCCTTAGTAAGTGTCCCAGAGCAGGGACACTACAGACACACATACTTTTTACACAGGCAGGATTATACAAGTATGAGGCACCTAGGGAGCAGTGGCGGATGCTGGTATTCCAAAGAGGGGAAGCTCACTGCCAACTTAATCATAAAATTTGTCCATTTACTTTAATACGTTAATTCTACCCTTCGTTCCTTCTCTAGAAAATGGTCTGCCATACTAGTGTTCTGCTAGCAGGCTAGTGCAGGTGCGCTAGCGGGCTAGTTCAGGAGAGCTAGTGGGCTAGTTAAGTAGCACTAGCGCCAACCTACCTAACAGTATGATTCTAACGAAACGAAATTAAAAACGAACAACAAAATTGTAATAAACCAAAACGGAAATAAGTGTGAGTGTGATTTATATACAGTGTAAGAAATGAACAAGTATTTTTGCTGAGGAAATGCTAACAAATTGGTCACTGTTTATCTTACGACTTCGCATGCAACATCCACGATGGGACTGAGCTCCAGCAGCCAAGTGACAGTCTATGTATCAAAAACACCAGCCAATCAAAACTGGATTCAGAGGTTCACCAATCAACACGGGGACTGCTTGAAGTCCGGACCAACAAAACTCCGCCCACCATTCCATTCACCCCCAGAGACGCTCTGTGTCCGGCGGTATTCACACCCTATTCCGACATGTCATTAGTTAGACATCCCACTATTCAGACATCCCACTATTCAGACATCCCACTACTCAGACATCCCGCTATTCAGACACTTTTTAGTACCGCTATTCCGACAGTTTTTTTTTCACAGTTAATGGACAGCTGCTCTCACGAAGCGGAGCGGAGCCGACAGCGCTTTTAATTACGGCGATGATTGGCGGGTAGACGGTGTTTGTGAGACTCTAGGCAGAGATGGCCTCATTTTTGTTTAGTTGGCAGAGCAGCAACATGCGCATGCAAGGTGAGCATGGTGTCAATGTCTTAATGGAAAGACAGACATCCACATCCACTTGTTCATAAATAGCAATGCGTAATGCCTCCAAAAACAGGGAGATCCATGGTGATACCATAAGAAATGTTTAGAGATCTGAAGGAAACCTCTCACCTTTCAAAAAAAACAAACAAACAAACAAACAAACAAACAAAATAAGACTAGGGGGTGTTCACCTAGCGAACTAAATTATGCTACACTAGTATTCACTTTAAACTGGTAAACGGAAAAAACAGAATAACGACTCGATATTTTGTTTTCTCGTTTTTGTGTATGGTCCCCAATGAAGCAGCGCACGGGGTTGCTTGATTAATTGGGTTCAGCTGGTTCAGAAAGTAGGCCTACTTAAATCCTACATTGAGTTTTGTTTAATAAGCACACTATTTATCAATATATATGCATATATTATTGTTAAACATGGCAGCGAAAAAGAAAGTCCTACGACATAACGAGCATCAACTCACTCACAAATGGTCACCTCCCGATGTGCCTTCTTTGTGAACGTGTTTTCGAATGAGGCAATGAAACACGAAACGAGCACCTGACCAAGATACACACTGCAAGGCATCAGAGGATAGCCCACGTTTTTTTTCCCCTAAGCCCTAAAGGAGCATTAGCCTATTCAAAGCGCAACATTGTTACCTTGTTTTGTCGGAAGGGAAGTCAAACACAGAGCGAGTTGGTGTTATCACGCATTTCACTTTTAATTGCGAAATCGGGATCACCGTTAATTTTTGGAGAAATACTTGTTCTTCCTGTCAATGAAGAGGTCCAGTGCTGCAGAGCAAGATCCAGCATCGGTGTTGAGGGCCATGCCACTCAGCAATGTGGCACGGAGGATCAACGAGATGGCATCGGATACTGAGGAACAGTTGTGTAAATGTCTGCGTCAGTATCCATTCAGCATACAGCTGGATGAAACGACTACTGCAGACAACAACGCTATGCTGATGTGACAGACATAGGCCCTACGAGGGGAAACGATTCTTTAATTTGAGTTTTATTGCGCGTACAGTGCATAACTCCTTGTTAATTGAGCGCACCTATCCCGTTTACTCCTGCTGCTGTACGTGTCTGTCGCTGCTGCTTATCTATACGTTGTATTGATATTAAAAGCAAAAGAAAAGAGGAAAAAAATCCCTTGCCTGCTGTCACACGGACCAGTTTTCCTTTCCCTAACTTAAATCCGAAAAACTAGTTAACAGGGACTTTGACTACAGTCGGTTTTGCCTCCAGGGCAGGCCTTGGTTTTCAGCGTCACAATAAAACTATTCATGTCGGAAAAGCGGAATGTTTCAAAAATAGCAACATGCCCCTACTCCGACAATGGAAAAAAAAATTGTCGGAATAATGATATGTTTTAAAAAAAATGATAATGTCGCTACTCCGACAATTGGACGCTAATGTCTGACTAATGACATGTCTGAATAGCGACATGTAACCGTGTCCGGCGGCGGGAGAAAAAAATGGCATTTTTTTTTACATTTAGGGGAAGCAGAGCTTCCCTTGCAGTCTTAGAAAAATCTCCTCTGCTAGGGAGAGTGTTGGTTTAGTGGTTGTTAGTTTTGTTAGGAGGGGAAGTCGTTTTGGAAGAGAAGGGTCTTTACAAGCTTTTAAAGGTAGAGAGGGATGTCTCTGCTCTTGTAGCAACTGGTAGGTTGTTCCACCATTGAGGGACAATGACAGAGAAAAGTTTAGAGTGACCTTGGCGAGGGTACTGCCAGGAGGTTTGTATTAGAGGATTGCAACGCCCTGGACGGGATGTGAGCCTTTAGTAAGACATTGATATAGGTGGGGGCAGATCCTGATGTGACTTTGTAGGCTAGCATGAAAGCCTTGTGTTGAATTTTGGCAGCCAGCGGGAGCCAATGTGGTGGAGTGACGTGCCCTTTTGGGTTGATTGAAAACCAGTCGCGCTGCTGTATTCTGTACCATTTGCAAAGGTTTGATTGCACAAGCAGGTAGGTCAGCTAGGAGGGAGTTGCAGTATTCGAGGCGAGAGGTGACCGTAGCCTGTATCAGGAGCTGAGCGGCATATTGGGTCAGGTATAGTCTGTTTTTTTTTTCTAATATTGTACAATGCATAGCAACAGGACGCGCTACGGAGGAAATGTGCTCAGATATCATGACACCCAGGTTTTTAGCAACGTTGTTCGGGACAACAGTCAGCATAACAGTTCTGGTTTGAACAGAATGTATGCCTGTTGAGCTGGTCTATTTATATTATTAGATCAATTTTCAGAAATAAGTTACTACTGTTAATCTATATTCATATACTATGTGTTTTGGCAACACTAATTCTATCTCAGTGGCCATGACAATAAATCCTATTGAATTTAATTTTAATAAATAAAACATGACTGCACTGGGACCTGTGCCTACTGCCTTTCCCTTATTAGTCTCACTCTATGAGTTGACAGCTTCACTCACCAGGCACTGTCATACCTAACCACTGTGCTGATGGTTTTTGTATTCCTATAATGAGACAAAATAAAACTGAAAAGCTTTAGTCAGCTAATATACAGAGGGAGAATCATGTTCCAAACCATTGTAAAATGAGTATAACCTTACCAGTTGTCCTCATAACATTTCATTACAAAATGTCATATTACTCCACAGCTTTCCTCAATTAAAAGAACCGTTACAAAGTAGCACTCCTGCTGACTGTAGAGCTACTGTATGCTTGCATACAGTGTTACCAAACAAACTTGAAGAACTATAATCATTAAGGGAAATATGACTGTTGGTCAGTAAATTGTTTATTCTGTCATTATTTTGTCTTTACACACGTAAGGCTTGATTTGGAAGCCTTACGCAGGTGTGTGTGTGTGTGTGTGCGCCTGTGTGCACAGTCAACACAAAATGGCACTTTTAATAACTACTGTAACTGTAGTTTCAAAATTATTAAACTTATTCATGACCAGCATCATCAGTATCTTGTAGGACACCCTTTTGCTGTTATGACCTGCTACAAACATGATGCATAGCCAGACACAAGCTTCTGGTAGCATTACTAAGGAATCTTAGCCTATTCTGTATTAGGCCCTACAGCGTTTAGTATGTGCCTTGCTGTGGAAAGTCTTAATGCAGGTCTTTTGCAGTCAGTCAAGGGCTTTTGATCAAAAGTCTGTTTTATTTGTTACATACATAGTTAAAGTCTTTAATTTGTAGTGAAATGTACTAGGTGACTGGTATTCCACAGACTGTGAAAAGTAAGAGATAAGAAATAGAAATGAGCCCAGAGAAGTACAGGTAGTAGCTTGGTAGTTTCTGGTCTCTGCCATGTTGAAAGTCCATACAAGTTGATTGAGTTGTGGCTAGGTCAGTGGCTATGCTGGCTTTCTCCGCATGGTGACTCTCTCTGGCAGCCATTTCCTCGCACTCTTGCATCTGTATACTCCAGTTTGAATAAGTACGAATGCCCATGAAATAAAAATTAGTCTTCCTCATCCTCAAATTCTTTGTGTTACTCCACCTCTGCAGTATAGTGACTACAACTACAGTCAACAATTCCGGTTCACGTGCTACTGCCGCTTCAGATAAGTCAATCGACTCGTATGGACTTTCAATTTAGCAGCAACCAGAAACTACCACAAAAACAGCATTTTTAATAAACTATTTGTACACTTACAAAGTTCTCAATGCCTCATTTTGAATACCAGAGTCATTGTATACTACCAAGGAAGTGTAGAGCTTTTTCAATGGTTTAAAAATAGCAATATCTTCAAGCTTCCTTCATGCCCTCATCACTAGCATTGTGAACTTTTTCAACAAAAACGGCAGAAACGGTAAAGTTCAAAATACAACAAGTTAGCATAGTTTTGCTCCTCGGAAAACTCATCATGTTTTAACATGCCCAAAGTTCATCTGACACTGAATTTTCTCTTTAAACTTTGTTCCAACTGTATCTTCAGAAACACTCAGTGCTTTTGCTATTTTTGATGCTTAAGTCAAGCTCATCCTAGCTATAATGAAGTCACATTTTAGAATTTTTAAATTGTGTCTTGTCTTGGAAAATAATTTATAAATAATAAATGGATTTTTCCTTTCTGTCTGTGTAGTCCATGGAGAAACAAGCCCAGACTGACGATGCGGGTCCTGCGTTGCCCAAACTCATGACCAGCATGCTGCATCACTCCACTCTTTTCACTGACAACATGATGGTGCAAGAGTGTCCATCCCCTTGCACGCTGCCTGTTGTTACCGAACCCGAAACCACACTCTTCAGTTCCAGCAACTCCCTCTTTGTGCCATGTTCTCAGTCTCAAACTGTTAAGATGACTTCATCTTCACCTAAGATTTTCCAGTCGCAGCCACAAATTCAGAATAGAGCTACCCAAGTTTCCTTCTTCCAGTGGCAGATCCAGCAAGAGGAGAAAAAAATGGCCAAACTGACCAGTGAGCAGTTAATCTCACGGGATGAGGATGGAGACACGTAAGTGTAACTGAAAGACACTGAGAGACAGAGACTGTCAGTTAGCAAGAGCACAAACAATCTATGTTGAGATTTTTGATATTACATTACCTCATTACATTACATACCTCATATTTATTTTACAGTTTTTCTTTATGGGTTTGGCTCATTTCTTGAAACTGAGATGACATTCCTATAACTATAAGGTCATTTGGCCAAACATTTTTACAGTTCTGCACAACACTTCAGATAACCAGCAAAATGTCATATGTCTCCAAAAACTGTTCATTCATTCTTCAAAATAAAATCCATTTCCCATTTAAATAGTCAACACCATAAAAATTACACAGATCCTTCTCAATTGCTTTGGCTCATTTTCACTCATTCAGTACTTTTGTCAAAACTAACTGGATGGTTCAGCACAACTACACGGATCACCTGCAAATGCTCATATCTCTCCCAAAACAGTTTACCCATGTGTCAAAACTAAATTTCCTTCTCAAATAAATAGTCAGTGCCCCCAAAATGCATTGTCCCTTTGGCATTGTGTAAGCACTGCAAGTCAAAATGCTTAGACATTTTGTCATTATGGCTACACCACAGCTACACCACACACACTACACTCATTCTGCCAAGGAAATTGTAACTAAATTGTAACCATTTTGCAATGTCTGTGGCCACACACATTGTAATATTTCCCTCTCACTGACCTGGGACATCCACTGTGGCCCGTGGGCCAAAGATGTTTCGGCCGCGCCTGCGACCCTTGGCCAGGTTGAAACCAGCCTCATCAACAAATAAGAGGATGTGAGGTGTTTCATTTCCCTCTAATGCCATTATTTTTTACAAAAAATAAAAAGAAAACCAACTCAGTCATATAGATGGGTCATACACAGCGGTAATATGCTCTTCACAAAGTCAATATAACCCACTGCAGGGGTTCCAAACCTGGAGTACAGACCTATGCAGAGGTACTGCAGGTAATATTTGACACAAGGAGAAGGGAGAAATACTGATGACAGTGTTCTGTTACAGTTCTTAGCAAAATGCTGTGGTCAGATACTGTAAAGCTAGATTCCGAAGGTAAAGAGGATACTGAAAACCTCCCAAAATTGGAACCTCTGCATAGTGTAGTTATAGGCTACAATGATAATAACAAACAACAACAAATAATTGAATTACCTGGTACCACAGTTCTTTCACTCTGTCCGTGTTCCTGGCACCCTGTAGATAGTGTTTCATGGTTATTTGGTTCTTCTTCAGTACCTGGTCTATTGTCGATATGCTGATGGAGTTGACGTTTTGGAAGATGGCATTGTCTTGGAAGACTGCATCACAGACTAACTGTTAGATTGGACGATGTGGGAAACTCGTCTTTCATTAGTCAAGACCTGATTTCACCTGTCACCTATTCACCTGACTGTCATAAATTTATGACATGTTCCAAAAAATGTATACTATATTGTATTATATCCTTAACTAATTTTGACAATTGAGCAGACTATTCTGCATATGATGACTTAAACAATGAAGTTGCGCTGACATGTTTTGAAGAGAACAACCATTACACTGAGAACCAACTAATTGGAATAGATTGGCGAGATCAATTCATTTGGAAAATGTGCTAAATGTGGGCTAATTGTGTTAACTGTAGGTAAGTGTACATAACCATTTGCAAAGATGCACTAGACACTTGAGACATGTACAAAGCATTTAAAAATTTGATGAACGCAATGAGAAATGCCATTCTGTTGTGACAAACTGCAAGTTGGTTTGGGGATTTGTCCATGTTGTTTTGAGAATGTCATCTCAGTTTCAAAAAATGAGCCAAACCGATGGAGAAAAACTGTAAACTACAAAATTCAAGGGTACAATAAAGCCAGAGAATAGCTAGCCACATTAAAGCATACACTGTGTGCAGAATTATTAGGCAAATAAGTATTTTGACCATATCATCCTTTTTAGGCATGTTGTCCTACTCCAAGCTGTATAGGCTTGAAAGCCTACTACTAATTAAGTATATCATCTGATGTGCATCTGTGTAATGAGAAGGGGTGTGGACTAATGACATCAACAGGTGTGCATAATAGGCAACTTCCTTTCCTTTGCCAAAATGTAGTACAGTACCCTATGTCAAAAAACAAGTTCTCGCTGGAATTTGATGTTAATTTTGATTTTTTTGCAGAAATTGTTAGTAGAGATGTTAAATAACAAGATTTTTTATCCTCCATCTTTGCCATTTTTTCATGCATTGTTTGTGGGGTGTCCTGCTATGAAAAACAAATTGTGCGTTTTTGCCTTCTCTTTCAATTTAACCATAACTGGTCCAATATTTTGAGCATAAAGTGTCTAACACACTTGAAAAGGTACCAGACCCTGGATAATATCCTAGGTTTCCATACTTTTGAGAGTTTTATACAGACCCTTGTAGCATGGCGAATTCATAGCCTATTAGCTTAGCTATTCAACTGAAAACGGTTCTTATTTTGGAAGATTATTAAAGTTGACCACTATTATATCCGTATTTAGATGAAGACACGACCACTGTGTATTCCGCATGCCATGCTGTTTATTGAACTAAACTCTTTACGTCCTGACGTACATTACTTACAGTAGTGCATACCTGCTTTACGGCAACTGCCGTGCTTAACAAATAACCATAACAGTAACAGTATTCTATAGTGCAACCATAGAAATGCCCTAGCAGGCTTAGTGTAACATTATCCAAACATAACATTTCTCCCCCCCTTTCAAAACCTTCAACAGTGCCCTCAGCCCCACCCCTACACCCTCAGGCGTTTGGGCTGGCTGGGCCCTCAGTCCCTGAGGGGTTGGTGGGGTAGCCACGTCCCGTGGCTGGGCTGGCTTAGCCCGTGCTGGGCTGGCGGCATCCTCAGGCCGTAGATTAGGATTGGCGACCCCATTTGCTGCCGTTCTGAGCGGCCAGCCTACTGCTCCTGATTGAGGCTGAGGCCGCTCTGGTGCTGAAGGACTGACGACCCGATGAAGGCGGTTTGAGTGCCAACGAGTCCCATCATTCAACTTGAAGGTGGCCGGTCCCAGCTGCCTTTCCACCTAGAGTGGCTCTGACCAGTAGGACTGCAGCTTGTTCTTCCGATGGAGATGCTTAATCCTGACCCAGTCCCCCACAGCCAGTGCGGGGGTTCGCACTCGGTGGGCCGTGTCGAATCTGCTTTTCATTTTTGCCTGCGACCTTGAGACCTGAGCTCTGACTTTCTCCAGCCCTGGCCTTGCTCGAGTAGGGGTCAGCTCAGCTCTCAAACAATCCAGTGGCTGCCTTAGTTCCCGTCCAATCATCAGTAGGGCAGGTGAGGCCCCTGTAGTGGAATGCTTGGACGCCCGGATGGTCAGTAGAGTCTGATTAAGAGCGTCATCGTTTTCCCTTCTTCCAGACAGGCTCTGAGTCCATCTTTGAGTGTTTTATTAAGTCTTTCCACCCCACCATTGCTCTCCGGGTGATACACAGCCGTTCTGATGTGCTTGATGGACCGCAGTGTCAGAAATTCAGTGAACTCTGCCGACGTGAATTGCGACTCTGGAACTACCGCCAGATGACCGCGAGCGAGGCACACCGACCCCCAGCAGGAGAGCTCTTCCTGGAAACGGCAGTAGGAAAGCAGAGTGTCGTCCACCTTGGCTGGCCAGCCATTCTGGACGCAGGCACGGAGAGCTAAGAGGGTGTCATCCTCAGCTGACGCCTGCTGCAGTTCCTCCAGTGTGACCACCGAGCTTAGTGGCCCATGCAGGAGGTGTACCAGGTCTTCGTCACTATCCATGTCTGATGGTACCGCTCCTGCCTCCTTCGTCAGGGAGACCGCTCTGGACAGGAGGTCCGCCACTGTATTAGCCCGTCCGGGCATGAACTCCAGGCTGAAGTTGTACTGATTCAGTCGGTCCGCCATTCTGTGCAGTCTCAGGGGTCTGTGGCCAGAGCCTTTGGTCGCCAGCAGAGCCGTCAGTTCCTGGTGATCGGTGCAGATGGTGAACGCTCATCCGTACAGGTAGACATGCCAGCATTCGCATGCCCACAGACAGGCCAGTGCTTCCCTCTCCCCCACTGAATACTTCTGCTCTGCGGGCGTGAGTGCACGAGAGGCAAAAGCAACAGGGCGTTCTACCCCCCCGTGTATTTGCGAGAGTACAGCCCCGAGCGCCACCCCTTACGCATTGCAGGTGACGAGTGTGTGCGCGCCCAAGCTGAAATGGGCCAGCGCGGGGGGGGGGAGTGAGCTGCTGCTTGATTAGCTGTACCATGTCGCGACAGGCCTGTGTCCAGTTCCAGACTATGTCGTTTCCGAGCAGGTGGCGTAGAGGGTCTGTTGAGTCCGAGAAGCGGGGCGGAGGTAGTACGCTGCCATCCCCAGGAAGGAGGAGAGCTGCGATGGGGACTGTGGGTCGGGCAGTGACAGAATGGCCTCCATGTGGGACATAATTGGGGCAATGCCGTCCCTGGAGAGCCTGAACCCCAGGAACTCCACCTCCTTAACGTCAAACTTGCATTCTGCATTCAGTCTGACGCCATGCTGCTCAAAACGCTGGAAAACTTGCTCCAACCGAGCGTTATGTAGTTCCGTTGAGGGTGCATGCACCACCACATCGTCCAAGAAAATTGAGACCCCTTGAATGCCGGCCAGGATGAGCGACATTATCTTTTGGAAGCAGCTTGGGGCTGATGAGAGCCCAAACGGCATACGTTTGTATCTTAAAACCCCCACGTGTGTGACAAACGCCGTGAGGTCCATGCTGGCTGGCGCGAGGGGTACCTGTAGGTAGCCGTGTCGTAGATCCATTTTGCTGAAGACGGAGGAGCCATGAAAATGGCTGGTGAGTTCTTCAGCCGTGGGCAGGGGATACTTGATGGGGATGATGGCGTTGTTTACATCTGTCAAGTCCACGCAGAGAAGATTTGTTCTTACCTGTTTACTGCTTAAATGACACAGAAACCTTTGTCAAATGTGGCTGCCATAAGACCAAATGTGAAAAATCCCACTGTTCCTGCAGTCGAAATGGACTGCCATGCACCCCAGCCTGCACTTGTGTAGACTGCCAAAACCAAGAGGTGTTTAAAATGATGGAAGTGATGGTGAGGAAAGTGAGGGAGATGAGTGAGAGGAGTTTCATTTAATCTTCCCTGTGTTTGATTTTGAAATAGTTCGCATTCATTGGAATGAAATGTTAAATCAATGTAAATAGTCAATATTGTTCAGACAATGAAGGGTTAAAAAGTAGAATGTCTATCTCTATCTATGTTCAATCATTTTAAGCAAAAAAGAACATTTTACCAGAGAAAATACAGGAATCTTATTATCTCTGACTTTACATTCACATCCAACAAGATTTAATAGTTTGTATCACTTGCATTCACTCGACTTAAATGTTAATTGTAAGCAAAAAAAATGAGGGGTTCAAATTAAAGACAAAATCTAACTTCTATTTCTATCTGTGTTCAATGATTTTGAACAAAAAAAAAAATTATATTCAAATCCAATGTGAATCATATCCTGGTAGTGGCCATATGCAGTAAAATAAGCTCCGCCTTAATGGTGATGTCATAAAAATGGAAAAATGGGGGTTTATACTATAAAGAAGGAGTGGAATATCTAGTTCCATCTATATTCACCCGATTTAAGAACAAAAAAGAATGCATTTAGACTTTTTATATCCAAATCCAGCATGGTTTAGGTCCTTATAGTGGGCCTATATTGTAAATTAAGCCCAGCCCAAACAATGATGTCATAAAAATGTGAAAATGGGGAGTGAAAATTTGAAGACAAAGTGGAATGTCTAATTCTATCCCTTTTCTATCAATTTATGTAAAAAAATCAATTTTAACATCAAAATCCAGCGAGAACACACAAGACACAGTACTAATGGGTCAGAAGAGAGATTTGACGGACTCTGAAAAGTCTAAAATTGTGAGATGTCTTGCAGAGGGATGCAGCAGCCTTGAAATTGCCAAGCTTCTAAAGCGGGATCACAGAAAAATCAAGCGTTTCATGGCAAATAGCCAACAGGGTCGCAAGAAGCGCGTTGGAAAAAAGAAGGCGCAAAGTAACTTCCCAAGAATTGAGGAAAAGCAAGCGTGAAGCTGCCAAGATGCCATTTGCCACCAGTTTTGCCATATTTCAGATCTCCAACATTACTGGAGTGTCAAAAAGCACAAGGTGTGCAATACTCAGGGACATGGCCAAGGTACGGAAGGCTGAAAAACTACCACCACTGAACAAGAGACACAAGATAAAACGTCAAGACTGGGCCAAGAAATATCTCAAGACTCATTTTGCTAAGGTTTTATGGTCTGATGAAATGGAAGTGAGTCTTGATGAGCCAGATGGATGGGCCCGTGGCTGGATCAGTAAAGGGCAGAAAGCTCCACTCCGACTCACACGCCAGCAAGGTGGAGGTGGGGTACTGGTATGGGCTGGTATCTTCAAAGATGAGCTTGTGGGACCTTTTCGGATTGAGGATGGAGTCAAACTCAACTCCCAGTCCTACTGCCAGTTCATGGAAGACACCTTCTTCAAGCAGTGGTACAAGAAGAAGTCGGCATCTTTCAAGAAAAACATGATTTTCATGCAGGACAATGGTCTATCACATGGCTCCAAATACTCCACAGCGTGGCTGGCCAGTAAAGGTCTAAAAGATGAAAAAATAATGACATGGCCCCCTTGTTCACCTGATCTGAACCTGAGAACCTGTGGTCCCTCATGAAATGTGAGATCTACAAGGAAGGAAAACAGTACACCTCTCTGAACAGTGTCTGGGAGGCTGTGGTTGCTGCTGAACGCAATGTTGATGATGAACAGATCAAGAATCTGACAGAATCCATGGATGGCAGGCTTTTGAGTGTCGTTGTAAAGAAAGGTGGCTATATTGGTCACTGATTTGTTTTTGTTTTGTTTACATCAGACAGTTTAACACTTTCTTGCTGTGCTAAAGAGTATCCTATCTATGCCCAAGTGCTCACGTGAAGGCTGCCTTTTCTTTTCCTTTGTTCCTGGTTGTTGGTCGGAGAAGTCCAGTTGAGGGAGTCCATTGAGGGAGTCCGGTGACTCGGTTCCATGGACGATCTGTGATGATCCGATGGAAGAAGAGTCCTTATTTTAAGAAAGCTCTCTCGGCTTGTAGCCGGGAATCGACGTCGCGATTTAGAGGTTTCCTGCGGTGGTTCGTCGCGCATAGACATTCAGAAACTGTACTTCCTCAGCGTCTTAGCTGGAAATCCTGTGGATTAGAAGTAGTCCGTTCCATTAAACTCAAAATGTTGCTCATGCAACGGGTAGCCTAGAGGGGGCCGCTCACCCTGTTCGTGGCTCTAGGCCTACGACTGAGGAAGGGGAGCTGGTTACCTTTCCAGTAAGCTTATGTACTCAAGTTGTAGTACGTTGTGACCTTATGCAAAGGCCATTCTTTGTCTATTTACTAGCGCATGCTGATGAAGTCCATTGTCTGCCTGGCTCCTTGGCCTGCAGGGCAGAGAGGTTGTCCTTTTAAGTCCATGCGGTCTGGTGACCAACAGAACAGAGAGAGGATGTCTCTTTACATCCATGAGGTCTGACGACCCACAGAACAGAGAGAGCGAGCAGTAGCGCGCCTGTGGTTTTAAACCTGAGTGTGAAAACTGAGAAGGGATTATCAACTGAGGTGTGGCTAAGGAAGGAGAGTCATGGAAAGAGGAAACTAAGGAGGATCATGGGAAACGTAGTTTATGTGTGGTTGTACCTACAGCCGTGATCCAGTATAGGAAGTCGAGCATGGTTTTATATTTAGGTCGCGCAGAGGTGGGGTAAAAATGTTTTTATTTTTTATCAGTCTGTTGGGGCTACATCTCCATCGAAACATGCTCCTGGAGTTTCAATCACTGCATACACATGGACGAGCTTAATCCGATTGTAAACTGATTGTAATTGTATCGAATTCATGTGTACAGGCTAAAGATAGGGACTGGATTCGCAAATCCGATGGGAACCCCTGGCTTAAGCCGATGTTAATACACTTGGTGCCGCCTTGTACATGGTATTGTATCAGATTCGTGTACTGCGCATGTATCAACAACACCAAAAACGCTGTTTCATTGTTCATACGGACTTCCAAACACAGCAGAATACTGCTGTGAATACTTCTTTGTCAAACTCCTCAAACACCATCTTTGTTTGTATGCCACCAGATAGTTTGTTTATTTTCTTTATTTAGTAGCCATCAACTGGAAATAGTTCTAACACCACTTGGACTGCAGCGCAACCTAGAGTAGCAGAGTCAGCCAGGTCTCTCACCATTATCTGATTACACAAACTGCATGTGCACTTGGATTTTGGGACAGACCACCCACTGAAGAAATCCAATACGAGACTTATATGACTGCACCAATACTGTTGGCAGTCATAACAATGTGTTTGGTTTGGTTCTGTTCTTAATGTTCTTAAAGTATTTTAAGCATTGTTAAAATCTATTTTGCATTGGTCATGATTACTAGAGGTGGCAAATCAAGCTTTAGGGAGTAAAAGGCCATACCACATATTTGTTCGAATCATTCACAGCATCATACGATTCTAGTTGGCACAGCTGTCAAGTCAGCTATTTAGTGAACAAACTGTGGCATGTGGTTAGGTAAAGCAAATACATAGCAAGATTTTGCTCTTTAAAGCTGGAGTTGCCCAGCTCTGATGACTGTAGTGCACACCACAGGCAACTTAAAGACTTGCTTAGGTGCCCATGGGCATTGTGTTAGTAAAGCCTGGTTGTAATGATTGTTCTAGACAATGTTTTCTTTTCTCTTACACAGATTCCTTCACATTGCTGTGGCACAGGGCAGGAGGGCTATGGCCTTTGTGCTGGCAAAGAAAATGGCAGAAATGGGAGTGCTTGACTTAAAAGAACACAATAACCAGGTAATACATTTAGCTATATATATATATATATATATATATATATATATATATATATATATATATATATATATATATATATATTATGGCATGCCGTTTAGGAAATTAAAGAATATATTGAATGAATGTTTGAATATATTGAATGAAATCTGAATATATGGAATAAAGGTTTGAATATATTGAATGAATGTCTGAATATATGGAATGAATGTCTTAATATATGGAATGAATGTTTGAATATATTGAATGAAACTTGAATATATTGAATGAAACTTGAATATATGGGATGAATGTTTGAATATATGGAATAAACATTCAATATATTCAGGTTTCATTCCATATATTCAAACATTCATTCCATATATTCAAGTTTCATTCAATATATTCAAGTTTCATTCAATATATTCAGGTTTCATTTCATATATTCAGGTTTCATTCCATATATTCAAACATTCATTCAATATATTCAAGTTTCATTAAATATATTCAGGTTTCATTCCATATATTCAAACATCCATTCAATATATTCAAGTTTCATTCAATATATTTAAACATTCATTCCATATATTCAAGTTTCATTCAATATATTCTTTAATTTCCTAAACGGCATGCCATACACACACAGTCCATTCCTCAAAAGCAAGTATTCATGTCAGTGAAACTGCCAGTGTCATCAAAATGAGAAGTCTTGAAACCAAGTTTATGAACAGACAGTCAAATGGCTTTGGCATGTTTTCATTATGACAGTAACTTCTGTCAGTGTTTTCCAATGCAAAAAAAGTTTAGAACTCATTGACACTACCTGAAAACGCACTATACACTACCTGTACAGCCATTTTACACTACAGGCACTTACATATTTAGAACAAACATAAGAAACACCCTTTTGTTAGAGCTGTGCACAAATGTGAACAACATTACAGTATGTATTGTAACTGAAAATAGGTAAATCATTCTGGCACATGCAGACGCTCCTGTCTGTCTGGCCACATATTTTCATCTACATCACAATGGATATCATCCCTTGCAATGCAGCAAGAAAAGTGTCTCCTGGAGTGGCGAATCCACCCTTTGCAGGACTCTGCTGCAGCAGAGCAGACAATTTACAGTGCTGAACATTAGAGTTTACATAGAAGACATGTTTTACCTGTACATACTGGTGACGGATCTCCTTTAGTCTTTCACTGTTCCCTTCAAAATGGCACTTTGTACAATTGTTTCATGCACATTTCATTTCCCTTGGTCACTCTGTCAATTGTTGCAATTGACACAGATTCAATATTGACAAATACATTGTTATCCTCTATGACAGCGGTTTGATTTTTTTTTCAAACTTATTGCATTTTTTGCACTCACCATTGCACAAATGGCTTTCTCTTGCTAAAAAGGGTAAAAGGGTAAAAAGGGACCCTCTTCCACTTTTGCGAGGTTATCTTTCAGTCCTATGTGGTGCAGAGTAAAATTACAGTAATGTACAGTAAACGAGATATTATGAGACATTGGATTACTGTCCAATACTGTACTCTGTTCTCCCTACAAAATTTTTGAATGATTGAATTCACAGTGGTTCTTCCAACATTTGGTTGCACCCTCTGACCAGTAGGAGGTTTTGCAGTTTGCACTAACTGTTTTGAGAAATGCACTAACTGCTATGCAAATGTAAATAGGGATGTGAGAAAAGCACCAAAGTGACTGGGAAAAACTGTAATACTTCACACACCTCATTGTGAGTGAAAGCTGAAATTCACCTGGAGCAACTGGTGAATTTAGGAGACATTTCCAGCAAAAAAATAATAAAAAAAGGTATAAAATGTGCTTGACAGAATTTGGTAACTAGTTAAACAATTTTGTATGTAGTGACAATAAAACTAAGACTATTAGTTGAAAAACAGGCCCATATCCAATTTACCATTTATTGAGAAAATAATTGAAAAAAACTGCCTTCCTGACATCAAATAGTTGCTTTGATAAGTTTCAGTCAGGTTTCAATCACAGCACTGAAACAGTTTGATTAAAGTTGTAAATGATATATGTCTTAATTCTGATGCTGGCAAAACATCAGTCTTGGTGTTACTGGATCTGAAAGCAATCACTAAATCTTCATTTTATCACCTAACAAACATTGCCAAACTTAGAGGTCAAAACAAGATCTAATGTCTGACGAGATCAAAACTTTATTGCCTTTATTGCCATGCCTTTATTTACAGCCGGGTAGATTATTGCAATGTCAATTTTCACAGGCCTTCCTAAAAGGCCATCAAACAGCTTCAACTGATGCAAAATGCAGCAGCAAGGGCAAGAAAAACTGAACACATTACTCCAATTTTAAGGTCCCTGCACTGGCTCCCAGTAGGTTATAGAATTGACTTTAAGGCATTGTTTCTTTTGTTTAAAACACTAAATGGGTTGTGACCAAACTACGTATTGGATATGTTCTTGCTATATGTACCAACTAGGTCTTTAAGATCACAACAGAAACATCTGTTGGTAAAATCTGCTGTCACAACAAAATGTGGTGAAGCAGCTTCCAACTGTTATGCAGTTCAGCTTTGGAACCAGCTTCCAGAAGACATCAAAAATACTCCTACTGTTTCAAATCTAGACTTAAAACCAAACTGTTCTCAGATGCTTTGTGCTAGTGATTGACCTTTAATTCATTCATTATTTTATTTATGCTTACCTTATGCTTACCAATTATTTTTTGCTTTTATTTACAGTTTTTCTCAGTTGCTTTGGTGCTTTTCTCAGATCAGAAAGTAAATTCTCTATGAACTATTAGTTCAACCTCCACAACATTTAGTCATTTGTGCACCTCATAATAGCAATTTCTCCTTCCTCTGAACAAATTGCAAATGCTTTTGGACATGTGTCAGTTGCTTTTATACAATACAATGTTGTTTTTTAACATTTTCATTTGCTTATGTCATGTCAGTCAAAATGAACTATACTTGTGGATGCTGAATAGTCATTCCCAATAAAACTAATAGTATTAGTTTTATTGCTTGAGTCATTACATACAAAATTGTTGAACTAGTTATCAAATTCTGTCAAGCAAATTTTATACCTTTCTTTATAATTTTTTTTTGCTGGAAATGTCTCCTAAATTGAACAGTTGCTCTCAGGTGAACTTAAGCTTTTACTCACAAGGAGTTGTGTGAAGTATTACAGTTTTTCTCAGTTGCGTTGGTGCTTTTCTCAGATCAGAATGTAAATTCTCATAACTATTAGTTCAACCGTCACCAGTATGTACAGGTAAAATAAACATGTTCATGTTTAGGGGTGTTGTTCATAAACATGATGTCAAGACTTCTCATTTTGATGACACTGGCAGTTTCATTGACATGAATACTTGCTTTTGAGGAATTGACTATCCATTTTGAGCAGGTGACGTGCTTTTGCAGGTTATCCACTAGGTTTTGCAGTTTGCACTAACTGTTTTGAGAAATGCACTAAATGCTGCGCAAATGTTAATAGTGTTGTGAGAAAAGTACCAAAGCGACTGAGAAAAACTGTAATATGTCTTTTATTTATCTTATACTTATTTTACACTGTCAGGCTTTTATATTGTTCTTGTGCTTTTTTTGGTTAAGCACATTGAACTGCCTTTGCGTATGAAATGCGCTATACAAATAAACTTGATTTGACTGGAATTATGTCATCATATTTTGATGAAATATTTGACATTTATGAAGCTTTATGTAATTGGTTACAAATCCTACATTCCCCTGACTATCTTGTTCAAAGTTTGAGAAATACATATTTTATTATTCACCATGAAGCCACTTACTTTAGTTTGGCTAGGACTTGTAATTGCTTAGATATTCACAATTTAAATGTTGTCAAGGAATTTACCACTGGAATTAACCATTTCATACATTAATTATTTACAGCTGAAACGTATGGAAAAAAAAAACATACTCCCTGTGTGTCCGTCACTAGGGTTGTGGGTGTGCTGTGACTGCCATACCAACGAGGCTGGCTCTTTGGCATTGCGGTGAAAGTGCATGTTTGGTACCCTGGACACCCAGTTTTGAAGCTGGGTGTGTGCTGTAGGGCTGTCATCCTTCCTCTTCAATCCCATTCGAATTTCATTACTTATTTTTTTAAAAATTCGAATAATATTCGAATTTTTTATGTTAAAATATAGCCTATTTATGCATTACTATAGGTTACCTTGTAGGGCATGGGGTTATTATACTTTTGGCCAGTAGAGGGCATTCCGATGTAATCAGTAAACATTCTATACCAGAAGTCAAGAGATGTTTGTTGTAAGTAAATAATAAAGATCAGGCAGAAAAGGAAAAGTTCAATTCTGAATTTTAGTTCAACTCTGAGTACAACACTGAGCCGCGTCAAGGCTGCTGGGGAAACCTGGTCCTTTATTACGGTTATTACGGCATATTACGGTTTCTCTGTTTGTTATTTTTCCATTTTCTGACGGAAATCCAAAATATTTCCATACCAAGCTTCTGTGATGTTCAGGAGTGGTAATATACGCCCGTGAATTCTCCTCGCTCGCCATTAATTAAATTCTGATGCTGTAGGCAACGCTATGATAACGTTCAAGCATTGAAGTAACGCGATAACTCAACGTGAGATTTGGATTCAGTCAGACTCAGACTCATGAACGAATAGACGAAACGAATAGAAGAACGAAAACGAATAGAAGAACGACAAAATTCGTCATTAGGCTACGTTCAGACGTGATGGTTTTTTTTACAGACGTCGGTGGATGGTTTACATTATTTTCCTATGGTACAGGGTGTTTTTTAAAACGCCGCCGCTGGTGCTTTTTTTCACCCACCCCGGGTGGTTTTCAAGTTGAGAAATTTGAACTCGCCCCGAAAAAAGCACCCTACGTCGGGTGCTTTTTTGACAACTGACCAATGAGCGACTGAAATTCCGTAGTTTCAAAGAAGAAACATGGCGGCGAAAACAAAGCCTCTCAAGTCAAACAAAATTCCAACCGAACAACTGGTGGTACTCGTAAGTGAGCACACAGAGCTATATGACATGGCAAATAAGTTATACCACAACGTCTACCACAAGGAGACCGTTTGGAGATCGATTGGGGCACTTTTGGGACACAACTGTAGGTATTAGTTTCAGTTGTTTTCATCCGCTCACATCACAAGCTATGCTAACTGTTAGCGTTTACGGTCTATCAGCTGATGTTGGCACAGGCACCGCCCCCGTGCTTTTTTGGAAGGCTTTTTTCTCTCTTCGAAAACCACCCGGGGCAGGTGTTTTCTGTTATAAAAAACCTTACGTTGTCTTGAAAAAAAATAATAAAAAAAAAACATTCGACTAGTAATTCCTGCGTTCGAATTCTATTGTTTTTTTAATAGTCGAATTATATTCGACTACTGAAAATCGTTCCAACAGCCCTAGTGTGCTGGTCGTGAGAGGTGGTCTCGCCCGGGGAGTAACACCCTGTAGAACCGCCACTGGTCATCCCGTTCCAGTAGGAAGAATAGGGGTGGGGGAGTAAACAACTAGTGCTCTCCTGCACCCTTATCCATGGCTGAAGTTGAGCAAGGCATCTAACCCCACATTGCTCTAGGGACTGTAACTGAAACCCTGTACCTAAATATCTAGTCACTCATCTAGTCACTCTAGATAAGAGCTTCAGCTAAGCGCAATGTTATGATAACTGTATAGTTATATGAACCAGAATTTTAAGATATAGCAGAATAGGAAAAAGTGGACTGTGTAGGGTATAGTACGTGGTATCGTTTCATAAATCATTCATATTTTAGATACAGAGACATACATAGAGACATACAGTTAATCCATATGTTCATGCACATCAAATAAAATTCAGTTTTTTTACTGATCAGCAGTAAGGGGTTTAGATTGAAAATTATCAGTCATACTTTGGAAATGTAAACATTTTTCTTTTTTTCATGGATTTTTAAGAGGTGGTCTAACTGGAACCACAGTACAGCATTGTACATATTCAGGTGGCCAATTAGAATGCCAGGCATGTTTACCTTTTCTTTGTCTTGTATTTTTTCCCCAGAGTGCACTGCAAGTAAGTGTAGCAGCGAATCAGCACCTTATCACTCAGGATCTGTTGTGTTTTGGGGCCCAGGTGAACACAGTGGACTCTTGGGGTCGTTCCCCCTTACATGTGTGTGCAGAAAAGGGCCACATTCACGCTCTAAAGGCAAGTCCCAACCTGCAATTACAGAACAAAACGTTTGAGTCCAGTGAAGATATTTAAGTTTATGTGTTTGTTTGTTTGTTTTCTGTTTTCTTGTGATTTTGGTCGCAGTGAGACTATATAGGCCTACCTGATTAGGGTTAACTAAAAGGCACGATGACCCAAGTCCTGTGCCTAACTGGTTTAAAACTAAGGGCCTGATTCAGTAAAAGTTTGCATGTGCAAAAAAGAGTGCAAATTTGATTGCACGCACAAAAACATGTTAAAGCTGATCTACTAATTAAACACAATAAGAAGTACGTCCCTCAAACAGGGAAAATAACACGCTTAATCAGTTTAACGTGTTTGCCTTAATGAATATGAAAATATGGGTGTCTCTGCCAGAATGCTCAAAATATTGGGAGGGGTAGATGCAAATAGATTAATATAGCCACAAGCGGCGATGACGGGCCTGAGCACCTGTGTTGCAGGAAATTGGCATGACGCGCCTTTAAAATTTGAAGAAGAGAGTAGACGTCCGCACACTGGAAACTCCACCTCCACCAATATTCCTCACGAAGGCGGCATAGAGGCATTGCAACATTTCCTGTCTCTTCACCCTCCTATGTCTAAACCCAGCCTTGAGTGTATACTTGACTTGGCAGACATTGTTCTATCAAACAATTTCTTTCGGTTTCAGAATGAGTTTTACATACAAAAGAAAGGAACAGCAATGGGTAGCAAAATGGCCCCCAATTATGCTTGCCTTTATATGGGCCTCTTTGAAAAAGAATATGTCTTAAACCCAGTAAATCCGTTCTACTCACAGATACGCTTTTACAAACGTTTTATTGATGACATATTTTTAAATTCACCGTGGAATATGACAGAAACAGCATCAGTTTTCTTGATGTTCGGGTATACAGAGAAGAAGACCAGATAAAAACCGATCTTTTTCGTAAACCCACAGACCGAAATACGATACTGCGAGGGGGTAGTTTCCATCCAAGCCCACTATTAAAAAGTCTTCCAGTTAGTCAATTCCACCGGATTCGTAGAATCTGTAGTGATGACCCATCTTACTCTGCACAGGCTGAGGTTCTCAAGAACCGCTTCCTCAGTAGAGGGTACAAGGAGGAATGGGTAGATGCGGCAAAAGAGCGCTTTGACCAGAGTTCCCAGGACGAGTGCTTGATACCTAAGGCCAAGAACAAAAAACACAAGAATAACAAACATAACCAGGGCAGCTCTCCTAACTGCTGCATTAAGTACTCCCCCTTAGCATCTGAATTCAGACATACTATTCATAAGCACTGGCATATCATCGAGTCAGATGAGGCGCTAAAAAAGGTTTTCCCTGAAAAACCCAAAATGGTATTTAAGCGTGCAGCAAATCTGAGGGATACCTTAGTAAAAAGTGATATGCGTCCTCAAAATCCACTCCCTACTTTTCTAGCCATGCCGGATGGCAATTACAAATGTGGCAACTGCGCCCAATGCTCATACACACACAAATGCAAATTCTTCAGTCACCCTCACACAGGAAAAAACATCTCCATACATGCATGTTGTATACCTGATTCGTTGCCCCTGTGGTTTAGCTTACGTAGGGAAAACCACGTGCCCGTTACGCACTCGAATGAGTGAACACAGGAGCAGCATTAGAACTGAGGACGAACGCAGCCCGGTAGCAGCGCACTTTAAGCGCGCAGGCCATGCAGTCAGTGCTCTGAGGTACATTGGCGTGGAGAGAGTTGACCAATCCCCTAGGGGGGGTGATCGAGACAAAAAACTCCTCCAAAGGGAAACTTTCTCTTATCTCACCTTATCTCCTCACGGACTAAATGAGGATTTTGACATTAAACCTTTTTTATAAGTTGTGTAGTGTCTCCTTATATGGAATTTATTATTTGTAGATTGGTGTTCAATCTCTGTGTGTTCGTTTTTTCCTTTTTTTTTTCTCTTTTTTTTTTTTTCTTTTGTGCTTTTGTTGTCCTTAAATGTTTTTCATGTACATTTTTTTCATATGTTTTCATGTTTGGGTTTCTGGAATGTGGTCACATACTGAAAGTGTGGTGAATATACCCTGTGCATGTATTGAATACTTAATGGTAGTATTGGTGGGTGTAGCCTGTAAAATGGGGACAGCTGGGGTTTAACTCACATGACCTCATCTCACCGGAACAGAGCTTATATATTGGCCACCTACAGCTATCATTCATTATCATGCCTGAAGAAGACCCGTGTGGGTCGAAACGTTGCGTGTTTGAAATAATAAAAATTTTATCACGGTGGAGTTTCCAGTGTGCGGACGTCTACTCTCTTCTTCACTGACACAGTTTGTCCAGCACCTGGCCTCGGTGAGGTGGGATGTGCATGCAACTACTTGACTTGAACATTGCGCCTTTAAAATTTACAATAAATGCGTGGCTAAAGATCTGATATGTGCATGCTAAATTATATGACCTTTATATCGTACATTGAGAGTACATTGCAACTCAGTTGACACAGCTATTATATCTTGCAATATAGAGGAAATGTGCTTTAGGAGAAAAGGTGAAGAGGGATGGTTTGTGTGTGTGCGTATGTCTGAAAGAGAAAGTGTGTGTGTGTCTGTGTGGACTAGTGTGGATCTGTGAAGTCAAGACACTCCTGAGTTCACATACACCTAGACTGAATTAATCTGATGAATTTCTATTTCTAAAAATCTACTGGCACTACACCAGGCATGTGTGTTAGTCATGTACAAATAATAGTCATGATTTCCATTGTTTTTTGTAAAGTTTTAATGTAACTTTGTCAGCATTGAGTTTTTTTTTTAAGTTTTAGTCTAACTCTGCCAGCACTGTGACTTTCTGGCACACGTCCTGCTTGGCCAGATGGTGGCACTATGCCAGACACTGATACTGGGTGTTTGGATGTCGTTATGCTCACAATATCTAATAACAATGACCACAAGCAATTCTTACTGCTACCAAATGGTGGCGCTGTAGCAGACTGCCCTCCCCTCACAGCACAGTATGACGGGAAGCCAGCATGCCTTTACCTCCTTAACAGAATCGACCCATACTCATGCAATGTAAGCATGCAATACAAGCATGGAGGGTGGAGATGGACAACAGAAATGGAACTGCAAATCAATACACTCATGGTATTCTGTTGTAGCCTTTTCATAAGGTTTTCAATCATTATCAGTGTTTGAACAAAACAGAACTTCAGTAACAGTTTTTTTCAGAAATCAGAATAACTTCGATTTAATAAGCAGTACAAAAAACCTATTCCGGCATTTGTAAACACGTATTTGCTGTAACTAAGGGCACAGTTGTAAATTGCATATCAGCTGATTTGAAGAAAGAACTATAGTAGCGCAAGTTGTTAGTTCAACAACAAATCGTTCTTCAAAGCAAGTAAGCACGGTTTCAGAGGTTTACCATCATCCAGACACATACAATTTTCTGAATACATGTGAATGTATGTGTGAGTTCCTTGGGATATTCCAAACTGAAAGCATACGTCAGGCCAAACAACAAAAAAATGCCTCAGAAATGCATAGATGGTAAAAATCTCTCTGTCTTATCCCAAATTCTCCGCCATTTTCTGATTCTGTTCTAACCGGTTCTAATCATAGACAGTAGAAGTGTCCAGTGTCCAACAATGCCAACGTCAATGTATGGCGTGCTTTCTATGTAAAGTTATTTCATGTCAAAGCGACACTAAAATGAATGGACGTCTATGGAATGCTAAAAGCTACTGGGCACTTTCCGGGTTTTTTTCGACCCATGGGTGTTTCAACTTCCACGTCTGTTCCTGCCCCCTTGGTTCTCACGTCCTGCCACAACGTCGATGACGTCAGATGTCACGTCTGAATGACACTAAAAATATATTAGTTATCAAGCAATGTGTACTCAAAAAAACAATTCCAGTGCGATTAAAATGTCTGAATTTGCTCAGAAAGCTAATACATATAATGTTTGGTTTTAAAGTTTTTTTTAAGTTTTAAATACACAATGTCAATGAGTTGCTAGAACTGTTTGGGTTTGCACCATAATATTATTAATTTTCCTGTGAAATAAGCAGCCACGACCTTGTTATGTTGTGGAATTCTGCATGCTTAAAGTCATAGCAGTCTGTGGGTGAAAACAAAACCATAAGGTAGTTAGCCGAGTTATCCTATCTTGCTTGGCTTCCCTGCACAATTTCTTCCCACCATGCCACTAGTCATGTTGCACAGCCTTATGCAAGGATTGCCGGGACGATTGCCGGGACACTGGAACTCTGGGGGACATGAATCTTTGTAGGCATGTAGCCCTACAACTTTTTGAGTGACTAGAAGCTTTTGGCCCCCAAGGCCCATGCCCCCGCTGTGCCAGTGTCCATTAAAGAGGAGAGGAGACGGCCAAAAGCTTTTGCTGAATAACTCATTGAACGTTTCACCCAACAACATGAAATTTTTGTGAGATGTCAGGGTTACAGAGGCATATCAACCCAGCCCATAAACACTCACTTGAAGCATAGCTCCACCTAGTGATATGGTTAAATGCAAAAAATTGGATTTTGTATTGTATCTTGGAAGGAGAAGGTGGAAACTGCACAAAATATGTCATGCATGATCAGCACAAAGACCTCTAAAAGCACAACACATGCCATAAAATTTGGCCCATAGGGGGGACCAAATTGTATGACATTTTGTCGCAGGGTGCAATATTTCTCGTCAAAACTACATGTCCAAAAACAGGTTTTGTTAAATAACTTCTCAAAATCTGCCCAAGAGAACACAGTGTTGCGGAGGTGTGTCAACCCAGCCCTTAAACACTCATTTGAGGCATAGCGCCACCTAGTGATATGAGTAAATGCAAAAATTTGGATTTTCAATTGCCATTTACTTGCGCCAAGAAGGTGGGAGCTGCACAAAATATGTCATGCACATGCCATAATATTTGCCTCATAGGGGGCGCTGTAATTGTACGAAATGAAACACATGTAGGCTACATACATGCTATGACAACATCTATCCTTTTCACAAATCACTCCCACACACTACAGAAACACACAGAATGTCATTCATTCAAAACCCACATCCATGCTCACTTCCAGGAAATCATTTCCACACAAATTCTCTCCTTACAACACTGCTCTACCACACACTCATGGTAGTCTAACTGCCAGATCAGTAATGCCATCATGAAGGAATGAAAAAGCATTACAAAAACAACCTGTGCCGCTTTGGTGAATTTTATATTAAGGCAGTGTTGGATAATAATGGTGCTCACACAAAATATTAATTATTTTCACACAATTTTGACATGTTCACTGTGGGTTGTACTAACTTTTGTGGCCTGCTATGTATACAAAAACTTAAGTTATTTTCAGAGGGCAGAAAATAAATCTATACTGCGACACACTGACTACACACTCTGTACTCATCCTTCTTGACTTATCAGCTGCCTTCGATACAGTCAATCACAACATTCTGCCAACCACACTCGCTAACATGGGCATTGCAGGCACTGCCCTCTCCTGGCTCAAATCTTACCTCACTGGATGCTCATTTAATGTGGCCTGGCAAGGTCATCTGTCATCGACTCACACCCTCTCCACAGGGGTTCCCCAGGGGTCAGTGCTGGGCCCCCTTCTGTTTGCCATCTACGCCACCTCGCTCTCCCATGTTATCCGCTCACACGGCTTCTCTTATCACTCCTATGCCGACGACACACAGCTGTACCTCACGTTCCAACCAGACGACACCACGGTCTCTGCACGCATCTCCGCCTGTCTCTCGGACCTATCCTCCTGGATGAGAGAACACCATCTCCAGCTTAATCCGTCAAAAACCGAACTCCTGATCATCCCTGCCCATGAGTCAATCTGCCACGACATCACCTTGAATATTGGTGCTGTCACTGTTGCCCCGAACAACGTGGCTAGAAACCTAGGTGTCGTATTAGACGACCGTCTATCTGTCTCTGAACACATTTCTTCCGCGAGATCATGTCGCTATGCATTATACAATATTATAAAAATCAGACCGTACCTGACCCAATATGCCGCTCAATTGCCTAGACAGGCGTCAATCCCCTCGCGGCTCGATTACTGTAACTCTCTCCTAGTCGGTCTACCTGCCTGTGCGATCAAACCATTGCAAATGGTCCAGAACGCTGCAGCGCGACTGGTTTTCAACCAAGCCAAAAGGACACGTTACCCCACTCTTCAGAGACCTGCACTGGCTGCCGGTAGCTGCCAGAATTAAACATAAGGCTCTGACACTAGCCTACAAAGTCATTTCAGGTTCCACCCCCGCTTATCTCAACGTCTTACTAAAGGCTCACGTCCCGTCCAGGTCGCTTTGGATAAAAGCGTCTGCCAAAAGTATTGTGCCTTGGAAAGACAGCGCATTTTTGCACTAACTTTTGTGAGATACTGTAGTACAACTTGATTACTTTGATGAGGCTGAAGGAGTATTTGACATTGTTCCAATGCATGTAGGCTGATTGTTTGTTCACTCCCAGTACAAAAAAAGCAAGCACATGTGTTCAGCCCTTCCACAAAGTTGTGATAAACTCTGCCTCTTTGGCAGCAGCCACTCTGTCCCACCTCAGGTGAATAAATTATTACATTTTGTGACATATGCACCTCAATTTTGGCTTGTTGACAAGATAACAGAACATTTTTGCACGTTTTTAACTCGAGCTGTCAACAGAAGAATAGTGATTGAGGCTATTATGTTGAGATTACTCCGAAGACGAAATCGCCGCATAATCTTCTGTCTTCCTAACATAGAAGCATCACAGCTATTATGCCTACAACATGTTTGACTGGGCAGTGTGACAATTTTAAAAGATATTTCAGTTTCACGTAGTTTCATATTCATGTAGTTACTGCACTTGTCGGGCAGATGTGGTGGTATGACAAGGTCATTATTGATAGCTTTCCAGCGTTTATTTCATGCAGTTGTAGGCGAGTGGTCATATTTTACAAACAGGAGGCTTTTGAGGTATCTCTGTGTCATAGATAGCATAGTTGATACGACGTGTAGTTGTGGTAGATATTTCAACAGGATTATTATAGAGACTGGGTTTCTGTTTTCTAATTGCAGCGTTGTTTTGGAGCGGTCTGTAAGTGGACACAACACAGTTTGAATGGTCTAATCTGTTAACATGCATTCCAAATCTTATTGGACAAAATTAGGTCAGAAGCCACGCCCATAAATATCACCGGTGTTTCTGAGAGCTACCGCCATGCACAGAGTGAAATTATCTGTCTCTGGAACAGTAAAAATAAAACAGAACTTATAGAGTAGAGTAGAGTAGAGTAGAGTAACTTTATTAATCCCGAAGGAAATTAAGGTGTCTTGTAGCATACACATAATACACATTACCCATAATAAATACACATTACAAAACGAATCAAGACGAATCACCATATAGCACACTTCAACATAATTACAAAATTAGGAGGGGGGGGGTACTAAGACGTGTCTATATAAGGTTAAGTTTGAGTTGGGGAATAGTCCTTAGTGCAAGTAAAAACAAAGTGGCAATGCAAACAGTGCAGTACATGTTGTCCAGGGTAGGTAGGATAGTGTAGGTTGACCATGGAATAGTCATGTAGTGGAGGATGTAATCCGGGTAGTGCAGTGCAATGTATGTCCAGGAAGGTGTAGGGGTCACCAGCACAGCGTGGTGTGTGAGTGTGTGTGTGTGTGTGTGTGTGTGTGTGTGTGTGTATGTGGGGTGCAGCTCAAGCAGTCCAGTCAATTATGCCCAGCCCCCTCTGTGTGGTGTTGTGAAGCTGTATGGCCCTGTGAACAAAGGACCTCCGAAGCCTGTCAGTCCTGCAGGGGAGGGACCGGAGTCTGTCGCTGATCAAACTCCTCTGATTAATGAAGATGGTGTGCAGGGGGTGACAGTCATTGTCCAATATGGAGTGCAGCCTGCTCAGGGTCCTCCTTTCAGCTATGGTAGAGAGAGCATCCAGCTCCGTGCCCACCACAGACCCTGCCTTCCTCACCAGTCTGTCCAGACGACCAGTATCCCGCTTCTTAGTGCTACCACCCCAACATGCCACAGCATAGAAGAGCACACTGGCCATAACAGACTGGTAGAACATCAGCAGCAGTCTGTTGCAGACATTGAAGGACCTCAGTCGCCTCAGGAAGTACAGCCTGCTTTGCCCCTTCCTGTATAGGGCATCTGAATTAGCAGACCAGTCCAGTTTATTGTCAAGGAGTACCCCCAAGTACTTGTATGTGCAGACTGCCTCAACATTTACCCCATCAATTGAGACAGGTTCCAGTGGTGGGGTGGTTCTCCTAAAGTCCACCACCATTTCCTTGGTTTTGGTGGTGTTCAGCTGCAGTTGATTAGTCCGACACCACCCAACAAATTCCTCCACGAGGTCCCTGTACTCCCCCTCCTGTCCATCCCTGATACACCCCACAATTGCAGTGTCATCAGAGAACTTCTGCATATGACAAGTCTCTGAGTTGTAGCTGAAATCAGTGGTGTACAGAGTAAACAGCACTGGGGAGAGCACCGTTCCCTGTGGCGCCCCTGTGCTGCTGATCACAGTCTCAGATGAGCAGTTCCCCAGTCTGACAACCTGGGGCCGTTCAGTGAGGTAATCTGTGATCCAGGTTACCAGACTAGGCTCCACTCCCATCCGCAGCAGTTTGTCCTTTAACAAAAGTGGCTGAATGGTGTTGAAAGCGCTGGAGAAATCAAAGAACATGATTCTCACAGCACTGCCTCCTTTGTCCAGGTGAGAGTGTACCCTGTGCAGCAGGTACAGGATAGCGTCCTCTACTCCCACACTCTCCTGATAGGCAAACTGCAGGGGGTCCAGTGCATGGCGAACCTGGGGTTTCAGATGGTTGAGCAGCAGCAGCCGCTCAAGGGCCTTCATTAAGTGTGAGGTTAGGGCGACCGGTCTGTAGTCATTGAGTTCTTTCGGGTGTGCTTTCTTTGGTACAGGTATCAGGCAAGAAGTTTTCCACAGTGTGGGGACCTTGCCTGTCTGCAGACTCCTGTTGAAGAGGTGTTGGAGAGGCTCAGCTAATTCCTCTGCGCAGGTCCTGAGCAATCTAGCACAGACGCCATCAGGGCCTGCAGCCTTGGGCTTAAGCCTTCGCAGTACTCCTCTCACCTGGTCAGCAGTGACTGTGGGTGGTGAGTGTTGGGGGTCCGTAACCTGGGGTGAGGGGGTGGGTGTGGGGGGTGATGGCTGTGGGTCCATGAGCAGAAGTGGGGGGTGGGGAGGTGTGATGTCGCAGGTTGAGCCGTCCATGTCAGGGTCGTTGTCAACGTCGTTGTCAACAAAGGCAGGTGGGGGAGGTGCGCTGGAGGTGCAGCCGTCCCTGTCAGGGTCGTTGTCAACGTCGTTGTCAACAGAGGCAAGTGGGGGAGGTGCGCTGGAGGTGGCAATGGAGGTGTGAAGGGCTGCCCCGTGGCCAGAGTTGTTGAACCGGTTGTAAAAGTGGTTCAGCTCATTGGCCCTGGACATGTCACCCTCAGCCTTGCTAGCCTTTCCGCCAAGCCCAGTGATGTTCCTTACACCCCTCCATACCTCCTTCATGTTGTTGTCCTGCATTTTCCGCTCCACCTTCCTCCCATAAGCCTCCTTGGCTTCCCTCAGGCTTCTCTTCAGCTCACCCTGCACACTCTTCAGCTCTGTCATGTTGCCCTCCTTAAAAGCTTTTTTCTTCTTATTAAGGAGTTTTTTGACATCGCTAGTCACCCAGGGCTTGTTGTTGGGGTAGCAGCGGACTGTCTTAGTGGGTACTACAATGTCCATGCAGAAGTTAAGGTAGTCAGTAGTGCATGCAGTGACCTCCTCCAAATTATTATTGTCCTGTAGTACACTCCATTCAGTAGACGCGAAGCAATCCCTCAGTGCCTCCTCTGCTTCTGGTGTCCACTCTCTGAAAGTGCGTGTGGTGACTGGAAGTTGTTGTACTCTGGGCTTGTACACTGGCTGGAGATGGACGAGGTTGTGATCTGAGTTGCCCAGGGGAGGGAGGGGGGTTGCTGTGTATGCATCCCTCACGTTAGCATACAGGAGATCAATTGTCCTATTTTTCCTCGTTGCACAGTCCACACATTGATAGAAGTTAGTGAGGGTGGAATCCAGTGTCACATGATTGAAATCACCAGTTATGGCAAAAAAAGCATCCGTGTGTTGTGTTTGCAGCTTTGCCACAGTTGTGTGGATGACCTCACAGGCAATATCCGAAAGGGCTCGTGGCGGGATGTAAACACAGAGAACAATGGCGTGCGAGAACTCTCTCGGCATGTAATAAGGTCGCAGACTCACCGCAAGTAACTCCACATCTTTACTGCAGATTGTCTCCTTCACAGTTACATGTCCGGGATGACACCACCTGTTGTTACTGTATATCGCCAGTCCTCCTCCCTTCTTTTTCCCGGAGAGTTTAGTGTCTCTGTCGTGTCTGACTACACTGAAGCCCGGTAGGTCAACATTAGCACTGGGAATGTTGCTAGTCAGCCACGTCTCCGTCAGGCAGATCAGGCTCGCTTCCCTGTACAACTTTTGGTTCCTTACCAGGGCAGTCAGTTCGTCTGTCTTGTTCGCCAGCGAGTTCACATTTCCCATCACAATAGCTGGAACTGAGGGCTTGTATCTCCTCTTCTTCTCCTGTCGCTTCGCTCTCACAGCGACTCCTGATCTGCAGCCCCGAAAGCGAAACACTTCCTTGGGGATGGTCGCGTGAACCGCACCGGCGAACTTGCGTAAGGCAAACAGCTGATTCCTTGTGTACACAAGTCTGCTGCTGCCAGGTTGTTGCAGGGATCTCTCCATATCCATATCCATAGGATAGACGAAATACTTCTATTGCAATTAGAAGTTTTCAGAAAGCTAAGAAAGTAAAAAGAAACTAACTAAACTAGCGAAAACGAAACTAACTAAGACAACACAGAGACGAGCATAACAGACAAAAACACGGAGCTACTCAGACTTGCTGCCACTCGCGTCGGCGCCCGGAAGATGTGTGTGTTATAACATTTGGGCTAATATGTTATCAAGCAAGCAAACCTTCAGCCAGCTGTAGAATCATGTCAGCTCTCTTCTATGCTCACTTCATTTTTTCTTTTACTAAGTGAAGCAATATTTCATAGTTTACTAGTAACATATAGTAAATATAGCCGCAAGTGGTGATGATGGGCCCTCGCACCTACGGTGCAGGGACGTGGCATGCTGCCCCTCTCAAATGTATCCTCTATGTCACAAATGCATTTATTGTAGAGATCTGATATGTGGATGCTAAATGCAGCTCTATATTGTCCACTGGGAGTACGTGTATGTAAAGGAAATGTTCTTTAGGAAAAAGGTGTGTTTGCACGTGTGTGTGTGTTAAGGGGATTTTTTTTGTGTTTGTGTGGGTGTGAGAGTGTGTGTCTGTGCCTGTCTGGGGTTTGTGTGTGTGTGTGTGTTATAAGTTGTGTGTAGAAGTGAAATTTGTATTCCTGTTTTGTTGGGATGAGGAGACACAGGCTACATCTCCAGATGGTAGTACAAGAACAGGAACGGAAGGAGGGCGACAAGAGTACAATGGCATATGAGGATGGTTGTGTGAAACACCAGTGTATGGGGGATGTTGATAGTAGTAGATCATAAGAGAATATTGTTATAAAGGTTTCATTCAGTTTATGTGTTTGCTTAATATTGTGTCATAAAAGTGTAATAAAAGTGTGGATTTTGTATACGGCAGTGGCTTTGGTGACACTGATAAAGGAAGGATCACATTGTTCAGAGTGGTGTAGTTCATATGAAAGGCAAAGGCAATTTATTAAATATAGCTGAGCAATGTATGACCTGAGGATTGGGTGTGGGTAGGATAAGTGGTATGAGAAGAAGCCTAAGTTTTACCTGTATAAATGTGGAAATGTAGTTAAAGGGATAATGTATCAGAAGTATGTGCATGAGAATATGGAGGTACTATAATCCAACATGTTTTGAAGTTCGCAATAAGGCAAAGTTCACAGAAGAATTACAGTGAGGGTGTAAACAGTTATATACCAAAAGATAAAGTATAGTGGTGTAGTTGTGACTGGTAGCAAATACTAAAAGTAAGTACAGTATGTCACAAAAGTGAGTACACCCCTAACATTTTTGTACGTTTTTTATTGTATCTTTCCATGGTAGAAGTCTAAAGATATAACACTTTTCTACAACGTAAAGTAGGCAGTGTACAGCTTATATAACAGTGCAAACTTGCTGTTCCCTCAAAATAACTCAACACACAACCATTAATGTCTAAACCACTGGCAACAAAAGTGAGTACACCCCTAAGTGACAATGTCCAAATTGTGCCCAAAGTGTCAATATTTTGTGTGGCCACCATTATTTTCCAGCACTGCCTTAACTCTCTTGGGCATGGAGTTCACTAGAGCTTCACAGGTTGTCACTGGAATCCTCTTCCACTCCTACATGACGATATCACAGAGCTGACCTTGAGCATGAGATCTTGAGCTCCTCCACTTTCTGTTTGAGGATGCCCCACAGATGCTGAATTGGGTTCAGGTCTGGGGACATGCTAGGCCAGTCCATCACCTTCACCCTCACCCAAGACGTGGTCATCTTGGAGGTGTGCTTGGGGTTGTTACCATGTTGAAATACCGCCCTGCGGGCCAGTTTCAAAAGGGGGGCATCATCCTCTGCTTCAGTATGTCACAGTACATATTGACATTCATGGTTCCCTTAATGAAGTGAAGGTCCCCAGTGTCGGCAGCACTCATACAGCGTCAAACCCTGACACTTTCTCCACCATGCTTGACTGTTAGCAGGACACAGTTGTCTTCATAGTCCTCACCTGGTTCCCGCCACACACACCTGACACCATCTGAACCAAATAAGTTTAATTTGGCCTCATTTGAACTCAACTTCTTTGGTCGACCCTGGCAAGGCTTGTTCTTAGTAGAGCCTGTCCTCTTGAAGCACTGTATGGTCTTGGCCACTGTGCTGCAGCTCAGTTTCAGGGTGTTGGCAATCTTCTTATAACCTAGGCCATCTTCATGTAAAGCAACAATTTTCTGTTTTAAATCCTCAGAGAGTTCTTTTCCATGAGGTGCCATGGGTGCACTTCCAATGACCAGTATGAGAGAGTGAGAGTGATAACACCAAATTTAACACAACTTCTACCCATTTACACCTGAGACCTTGCAACACTAAAAGATCACATGACACCAGGGAGGAAAAATGGCTAATTGGGCACAATTTTGACATTTTCACCTAGGGGTGTACTCACTTTTGTTGTCAGCAGTTTAGACATTAATGGTTGTGTGTTGAGTTATTTTGAGGGAACAGCAAATTTGCACTGTTGTATAAACTGTACACTGCCTACTTTACGTTGTTGCAAAGTGTTATATCTTCAAACTTCTCACATAGAAAGATATAATAAAAATTGTACAAAAATGTGAGGGGTGTACTCACTTTTGTGACATACTGTATATACCATTGCAGTTACAATCATCAAAACCTCAGTATTAAAATCACAGCACGGCAGAATTGTTACAAAACCATCTTGAACCAGGCTAATGGTAACTGCAATAAATACCGTCGGCTATATTAAGCCTAAAAGAAACACCAATATGTTATATTCTATCATCTTGAATTCATAAAAACACACCGTCAATATCAGATGACCAAGAACACCTTCAACTACATTACATTAGGCTCCCCCATTCATTCATTCTTGTTTACATGTGATGTCACTAGCCATGAACTACTCCGTTGCCTTGGCAACGATAAACTATATAAGTTGCTCATCAGCCGTTTGTTCAGTCTGGCAGACTAACAAATCAACAAACTAATGAACAGACTAACAAATGAACAAGATGGCGGCGCGTGTAGACGCAGCGACCTCACACTCTCCCGACAATGCGTTGTTTTGTTCGTCAAACAAGTGTTTGTCTGAAAGTTTCCTGTCAGTCTACGTCGGAATATGTGTACAGTCGACAGGCTTTCTTACACATTCGGAGAAGCCAGATCTGCCAAGTTTTAAACACGAAATTGGAGAACTCGCTAAGGGAACTGGGACTGCTACGCTGGCCTGCTAACTCACCGGACTCGCCTGCTACCCCTCCCCGGAAAGGAGGCGTCTGCAGCGGTGTGCTAGGACGAGGAAGCGGGGTAAGCGCGGAGGTGTCCGAGCTAGGCTAGAGGCTAAGCCAACTCGTCCAGCCATACCATCTATCCTTCTGGCGAACGTACAATCACTGGACAATAAAATGGATGACATTCGACTTCTGAGATCAGCAAACCGAAAAGTGAGTGACTGTTGTGTGCTAGTTTTCACTGAAACATGGCTTAACAACAACATTCCTGACTCCGCGATACAACTGGAGCAGCTAACATGCTACAGATCCGACAGGGCTCTCGTAGAAAGAGGGAAGACGCATGGTGGCGGCGTGTGTGTTTACAGCCGCGAAGAGTGGTGCCGAGATGCCACTGTAGTATACAAACACTGCTCACCTCTGGCGGAGTTCATGATCGTGAAGTGTCGCCCTTTCTACTTGCCAAGGGAGATAAGTTCGATCCTGCTGGTTGCTACTTATATCCCCCCAACTAACAACAGCAACAGAAGTGCGGCGCTGAATGAACTGTACCAGGCTATCAGTGAACGACTAACAGCACAACCAGACGGTTTCATCATCCTTGCTGGAGATTTCAACCATGCTGATCTCAAAACTGTTCTTCCCAAGTTTCATCAACAAATCCATTTTCCAACAAGAGAACACAACACTTTGGACTGTGTTTATACTCAGCACAAAGGAGCATACAATGCCACCCCCCTCCCCCACATCGGTGCCTCTGATCACCTCACCATTATGCTAATGCCTGAATACAGACAGAGAGTGAAAGCCATCAAACCTGTTCTGAAAGAAGTAAGAGTGTGGCTACAGGAGGCGACCTCAGCCTTACAGGACTGCTTTGAGACAACAGACTGGGAAATGTTCAAGGAAGCAGCCACCTACAACAGCCTCATAGATGTTGAAGAATACACAGACACTGTGACCTCCTACATCACCAAATGCATCGACGACGTGACCCACGTCAAGAGCCTCACCACTCGAGCCAACTGGAAGCCATGGCGAACAGGAGACGTCCATAGGCTGCTGAAGGCCAGACACAAGGCCTTCAAAGCTGGGGATGAATCAGCCCTGAGAACAGCGAGAGCCAACCTGTCCCATGGCATCAGGAAAGCAAAACAAGAGTGCACAAACAAGATAACCTCCCACTTCAAGGACAGCAAGAATGCACAGAGCCTATGGCAGGGCATTCAGGCCATCACAGATTACAAACCTGCATCACAAAGCTGTGAGAGCGACATCACTCTGCTCAACAACCTAAACAGATTCTTTGCACGCTTTGAGGGACAGAACACCACTCGCCCACAGAAAACACCACCACCTTCGCACGACCAGCCTCTGTGCCTGTCTGCCGTCAGCTTGAAGATGACACTCTCCGCCATCAACACCCGGAAAGCAGCGGGTCCAGACAACATCCCTGGTAGGGTGCTGAAAGATGTTTTTACAGACATCTTTAATACCTCCCTGAGGCAAGCCATTGTGCCATCAGGCTTCAAAGCTGCCACCATCATACCTGTGCCAAAGAAATCATCCCCATCCTGCTTCAACGACTACTGTCCTGTGGCACTGACACCCATTATCATGAAGTGCTTTGAACGACTAGTCTTGTCACACATAAAATCCACCCTTCCCCCGAGCCTGGACCCGTACCAGTTCGCATACAGGGCAAAACGATCCACAGACGATGCAATTTGCTCTGCCCTCCACCCAGCGCTCAACACCATAATACCACAACAACTCATCTGCAAACTGGACAAACTGGGCCTCAGCACCTCCCTCTGCAACTGGCTGCTGGATTTCCTCAGCCAGAGGCCCCAAGCGGTGCGAGTTGGCAACAACATCTCAGGCAGCATCACTCTGAGCACAGGGGCCCCACAAGGCTGTGTGCTCAGTCCCCTCCTCTTCACCCTGCTGACACATGACTGCACACCAACCCACAGCTCCAACCAATCTCTTGAAGTTGGCAGATGATACGACACTGGTGGGCCTCATCACCAACGGTGACGAGATCCACTACAGGAAAGAGGTGGAGCTTCTGACCAGATGGTGCAAAGACAACAACCTCCTGCTAAATGTCAGCAAGACCAAAGAGATTGTTGTCAGCTTCCAGAGAGGCCACACCCAACACCCCCCACTGACCATTGACGGTGCTGCAGTGGAGAGGGTGAGCAGCACCAAGTTCCTGGGGGTGCACATCAGTGATGACCTCTCCTGCACCACCAACACTGCATCACTGGCCAAGAAAGCACAGCAGCGTCTCTACTTCCTGCGCAAACTGAAGCGGGCAAGTGCTCAACCACCCATCATGAACCATTGAAAGCATCCTCACCAGCTGCATCACCGTGTGGGGCGGGAGCTGCACTGACTACAACAGGAAGGCTCTACAACGCATCGTGAAAACAGCTGAGAGGATAATTGGTGTACCACTCCCATCCCTGCAAGAACTTTACACCACCCGCCTCACCCGCAAAGCCATCACAATTGTCAACGATACAAGTCACCCTGCACACAGTCTGTTCAGCCTCCTGCCCTCCAGAAAGAGGTACAGGAGTCTCCCCCCCGCACCACCAGACTCACGAACAGCTTCATCCACCAGGCTGTGAGACTGCTGAACTCTCTCCCCTCCCCACCCGTGAGACTGCTGAACTCTCTCCCCTCCTCACCCTCACCCTCACCCTCACCCTCAGCCCCAACCAGAAGGAACACCAGGCTGGCAGGAGAAGTCTAGGGACATTGGACTCTCACCCCCCCCACCTTACCTAAACTGAGACTCTGCATATGCAAAATTGCACACACATGCTGCTGTTATATTTATATTTTTATTGCACTAGCCATCACTTTTACAACAACAGCTACCTCTAAATGCACACACTCAGTGTTGTCTTGTCTTGTCATACCTGGCTTAGTTTTAGCAACACTAGGTAAATGTAGCCTTAAGCTACTGCATTTTATTTATTTATCTATAATAACTTAGCTTAGAATTTGTCTTGTCTTGTGCACTTGCACTTTACTGTTGTTGTTGTTGTTGTCTATGTAAATGCATAGGATAGTGAGAAAACGTAATTTCGATTCCTTTGTATGTCAAGTACATGTGAAGAAATTGACAAATAAAACTGACTTTGACTTTGACTAACGCTAGTTAGTCTGACATCGTTAAGAGAGAAGGATCGCACAGAGGATCTACATACTGTACACATTCATTCAATAGTCAAACATTAACACACATCGGTGGGGAGTCAGACAAAAGTTAATTCTCAAAGTCTCCCACATACTCGTGAAAGTAGGCTATGACTTGGGGAGCTAGCAGGGAGATAGCCACAGTAGCGACAGTAAGCTATATTGTCAACATTTAAATGATCGCTACACAGTCCTTACATATTTGTACATTCCATTACAAAGTTGCAAAATGGCATCTAATAGGGACACGCGCACAAGTGTGACAATATATAAAGAGTTTGTTACATACACCCACCTGAAAGAATAAATAGACACCGTTTGTGAGTAGGGTAGTATTTTACTCTGTATCGTAAGGCAACTGAAAAATCTGCGCAAACCTTAAGCCTATATATCCATTGAAGGCCTCGTGCGTTCTACCCTCAAATAGAACACTTTTTAAAAGGACAGCTAGAATTAAATTAAATGGGGGTGTCTGTCAATACAAGAAAACACTGTGTCACCTCTATAATAAATATTATGTACTATGTGCCACACAATATGTACTATGTGCCACACTGGCACTGTTGTGTCGCGCAAGAGCCCGCATCAACGGGGCATTGCTTCCCTTCCTAACAAAACTAACACAACTAACAATCACTAAACCAACTCTCTCTTTCTCTGTCCCTATGTGGAAGCACATATGTATGTAGTGTCCCTGCCCCGGGAAACTTATTCAGACACATGTTGTGACATTTCATTGTTGAGTCGCATCAACGGGGCATTGCGTTGTTGTGGCATGGCATTGTTATGACACTACGTCATTTCATTATTGCATTCAATTACTCCGATGCCATTGGACTGCAAGAAATATCTTGTTTGTGACCTTGCCAAACTGTAAAGCACTTTGAGCTGCATCTTATATGAACTGTGCTATACAAGTAAAGGTTATTATTATTACTGTTCCAAAGCATGTGTTGCACACACAATGGTGAGACGGAAATCTTCAATGCCACATATTTATTTTAGGTCTGAAAATACACAATGAGCAGCTTTTAGGAACAGTCATAGAGGAGTGGCAAAACCTTGTACATTTCACGACTGTCTCTGCATGATATGCTTGCAGATTTAATAGAGTTCATTGCAAAACCTAAACAACATATTCGGCTAGTGGTTGACCACCCGCCAACACTCGTGCTATCAGGCTAAGATAGCAAATCGCACGTTCCAAGCTAGCCAATCTTACTTTTAACCAACGCAAAACAATACAGTTATCAGTGTACTAAATCCACTTGAACACGTTAAAGTTTTTAACAGATTAGTTAGGCTTCCTTACATGGTCGGAAACTCACCTAAAAAAAATACTCGATGAGCAGCTTTTAGGAACAGTAATACAGGAGTTGTCTTGTACATTTCATGTACTCTCTCTGCATGATATGCTTGCAGATTTAATACCGGAGTTAGCCTACAGCGCCACCCTGTGTCATGTACGCTGATTCTTTATTGACTGCCGGTACAAAAAAAGCAAACACATTTTTCCACCCCTTCCGTAAAGTTGTGATAAACTCTGTCTCTTTGGACAACAGTCACTCTTTCCCACCTCAGGTCAATAAATTATTCAATTTTGTGGCATGTGCGCCTCAATTTTTTCCCACTGGCTTGTTGACAAGATGACTGAACGAGTTTGCATTTTTTTTAACTAGCCAGAGGCAAGCTACCAATAGAAATCCACCCTTTCTCTCGTTGAGACCTCGCCCATCACGTTCATTTGTACTTGCAATCAAAAGTTTTTGGTTCGCAAAAGATTTTGATGTTCAAAACTTTTCGACTCGCAAACACATTTCACCAGGAAGTAAACGCACCTGAACTTGAAAGCAAAACATTTTGATCCGCAACAGATTTAGAGGTGCAAAACTTTTAGACTTGCAAACATAAATTCTGTAATAACAAAAAGAAAATCAGAGCACAATCAATTTTTTTAGGACTAAAAATGTAAAACTTCATTTTTTGTTTTCAAAGCTGTTTTTATTTGTTTGAATGATATTGGAACAAAAATAGCTCCATAATGTAAGCCTTAAGCCAGTATCACATTAGTTGTTGAGAAAATGGCGGACAAATGGTAAACAAACTTATTGCGAAGTTGGAGGACCATTAGCTGCCCCTGCCCTTGCCTGACTTTAACGCGCTATGGAACACACCTGTTGATTGATGCCAATTTATTAAAAAATAACAAATATTGGCTTCACAGCCCTTCAACATTTAACATCTACACCATTTCCACACCATGTATACCAAATCTCACATAAATCTAATGTACCGTGTAGCTTTACCACAACCTAAAACAAGTCATTCTGCTACCAAATGGTGGCGCTATGCCTGACTGCCATGTCACTCACACAGATATGTTCATAGTCATGACAGACATTAACCTGTCAAGTTTTATTCTTGTCAAACACTGCATAATGAATTGGTGACACATTTCCTGTGTATCTGGATACTTATAATGTGATACTTAAATTCATCAAATAGTTGTTTCGTCATCTTACAACATATCAAAAATCTTGTTGACATCATGTATACCAAAACTGACACAAATCTGATGTACGGTTTAGGACAAGTGTGTTAAATTCCATTGTATGTCAAATCGCACAAAAGTCCAAATATCTCACTTCCTGTTGGGTATGGCCATGCCATTGTATTGACCTTTTTTGTTCGTCTTAGTGAGATGAACCCACCTACCACATTTCGTGCATGTAGCTGAAAATGTATGGCAACCACAGACCTCTGTAACAACAGGGGGCGCTGCAGTGTCCCTGGGCAACTTCAGGGCCTGCGTATTTCTCTCTGAGTAGCAGGGGGAATTTCTGATGTGTGTGCCAAATTTCATGAGTTTTCATGCATGGGAACCACCTCAAAAAAGGGCAAACGGCGCAGCGGGAAAAGAATAATAATAATAACTAGAAAAGCACTCAGAGAGCGCAGACCTCCGCCAAGGCAGCTTAAGTCTCCACCTTATTGTCATTCTCACCCTAAGACATTAAAAGACATTAATCATGTTAAAACATTTTATTACTGGCGTAATAGTTAACTAGTGGGTTTGTTCACTCAAGCTCACACGAACTTGGTTGGCTCTTCGGTGCAGGTGGGTTCGTTCACTCATGCTCACACAAACTTGGTTGGCTCATCGGTGCAGGAAAGTACTTTATCTAATTTCCACTGGCAACATGAACTACTGGGCTGCTCACCACTACCGCTCTAACTCTCCTCTGTCTTTCACTGAACCCTCTAACCAAAAACTCAACAACTCCTTGACCCGCAACAGGAGCCTCATTTCCGTACCAACCTATATTCCCTCCTTTCAAAATAAAAGTCTCTGTAGATTCCATGCTACACTGGTAACTTCACTGAATAAAAAAATCCTGGATCCAGATGGTTATCCGGATCACCACCAAAAACAAATCAGTTCTAAGTTAGGTCACTTCTGACCTATGCTGAAAATTTCATCAAAATCCATCCATAATTTTTCGAGTTATGTTGTTCACAAACAAACAGACAAACAAACAGACAAACAAACAAACCAACGCCGTCGAAAACATAACCTCCTTGGCGGAGGTAATAATCTTAGCAGAAACAATAGGCCTTTGCACCTCCGGTGCTCGGGCCCTAAATATATGACCACAGGACTTAGCCTTAAATCTAACACTCTGATATTTCAGTCTCCTAGTAGTGTTGAAAGCAAAACTGTGACAGAACATGGTCTTAAAGTCTAATCTGTTAACATAGATTCTAAAGCTTACCACACACACATTGGACAGAAACAGCGTTCGCATATGTGACCGGTGTTTGTGAGAGCTGCCGCCTTGTCCACCCCATGCACAGAGTGAAATTGTCCATCTTTGAAACAGTAAAAATAAAACAGAACTAACATTGGGGTTAATATGTTAGCAAACAAGCAAACCTTCAGCCAGCTGTAGCATCACGTCAGTTGCCAGTTCTTCTATGCTTGCTTCGTTTTTTCCTTTCACTAAGTGAAAGATAGTGTACTAGTAACATATAGTAAATATATCATGGCAGGACTTTAGAAATATTAGAATGTAAGTCTTAAGCCAGTATCAATGTCCAAACTTTTATGGAATTGGGGTTATATTTGAACATTAACATTTTGCCTGAAAAGCTTAGCTTTATAGCTGCCTGGCCATTTTTGCTGCTTTTACTTCACGCACGAGCAGATCGGTCTCCTCCACCGAAAAGCTCCTCCCCTCCGGGTAAATCCGCCATCGTAATAGCAACAGGCTATGGACAATGCGCCCGCTGGCTCTTAAAGGCAATGAGAGTATAAATTCTCATTGGCTAATTGTATGTTACGCCTAAAACACACCCATGACTAATGAAGTAACTTAACCCAACCCTTTTGCACGATGCGCCTGGCGCAATGTTCGCTTTTTCCGCCGTGAAAATACCAAATTGTGTCGGGAACGCCCCCAAAACAACTTGTGCGACAGACTTAAGACAATGCGCGTATGATCGTGAAAATAGAGCCCTATGTCACTCGCTACCCTGAAGCTGTACCTCTCAACTCTAAAAGTATTGTCAATAGTTGTTAATAGCAGCTACTCCTGTGATCCTGTGATCATGAAAATAGAGCCCATGGAGTTACTGGGTTTCTGGCTGAAGAAACAAAAAACTTGTCTGTAATGCAATGCCTTGTTATATCACGTTTTATTAAATAGTGTTGATGATTTGATGATTTCTATAATTGTGATGTCATAGTGGAAGTATTAATGCACTTCTTAGGTAGGACACCAGTAAAGGCCCAGGTGTGAAATGAATTGCCCTCTACTGGTATTTGAAATCATAGATCATAACATGCTGACCCAAGCTTGCAAATTGGTTGTAAAGTATCACTTTTTTTTTCTTCAGCCTACTTCCTCATAACTGATTTTATTGCTACTCTATTGTGTGTTTCCTCAACACACTGGAAAACAGCTAAAGGGAAATTCCGTTTTCTGGTACAACCAGTCTAACAACATACAAACGTCAGAGTTTCAGACCAACACTCCTGACTGCCTTGTTGACAGTGTCAACCCTTAATCAACTCTCAGTGATGCACACACCCCCTATAGCAGCCCTTATCCTCTAGGTCAGGGGTGTCAAACTCTGGACCCCAGGCCAAATGTGGCCCCCAGAGTAATAATATTTGACCCTCAAGACAATACCAAATGACTACTAGAGCTGGTCTGCCGGTATTTTACAGCACATCTATCACTAACACTACTGCCATGCTCTGGGGCAGACACCTTGCGAGCGGAGTGCAGTATGACATGATAAATAGAAATTCCAGAATGCTGGTGTTTTGGCGTGTCAATCAGGACAAGACTAACACCCTCTCCTCTGTTGACAGTAGTCCTAGCAACCTCATGCTATTACTGACACAGTGCAACCCCTCCCAACAGGAGCTCTCTGGACAGGTGGGAGACAGAATATCTGTTTACCTATGTAAAAGACAGACCTGTTTGCCTTGTATTTAAATTGTATTCAAGAAATGAATGCCAGTGATGTGTTATTTAATTTGAAATTCAATTTTGCATGTGTACAATAGTAAGTTATGTATTGTATAGTATCAAGCTTTAATTGTTCCATATTCAATGTTTGAGCAAAACTTGTTTGGGTCCATATGAAAAGGTTCGTTATTATATCTGGAGGAAGATTTTTTTCAATAAATATCAGTGTTGGCCCATGACTTTCTGAAATTTTGACCCCTGAGTTTGACACCCCTGCTCTAGGTCATCCCCATCCCAGCACCATGATTTAGTCACCTTACAGTACATATTGAATATTCTACTAATTGCTACAGTATTTTTTGTCGTTTTCTGTTTTTATGTTTTAGAAAACTTAACTTCACAACCTTATTTACCTTTACGGAATAACACTGTTTCAAGCCACTTCACAGAAGTCACTATCTTATGGCATGTGTAGCAGCATTTAGGTGGCAGTGTGGCATTAGTTGATTTAAATAAGAATAAACCCTTTGCGAGATACTCTTGAAACAGAGAACCATCTGTCATATTTAACCCAAAAATAAGAGACTGGTAGTAAGGCGGATATACAGTATAAGTGGATATATTGTAAAGGGGAAGAGCACCTGAAAAAAAAACATTATAAACACCTGTAGTACATATTTACATCTACAGCACTCATGACTTCATCATTTTAACTAATGACGATAAGTAGTTTCACAAATGCAAGGTGCTAGGAAGGAAATCTCTAGAATTACAATATTGGATATAAGATCAGGTCATGTATCTGATCTTACCAGTGGTTTTATGATTGTGGTGTATCCTTCCTCTTGGCCTATGAACTTTTAAAATATTTTCAACAGTGTTTCAGTGTTGGGAATTGTTCACGCAAAATTGGTTAAAAAAAAAAAGAGCGAAAAATATGACAAAACTATGCTACAGCCAATAGGGTTATTGAGCACAGTTATACAAGTGTTGATCAGGCCTATCTCCACTTTTTTATTATTCACTGCAATTGAAAGTGATTTCCATTTGTCATTGTGATTGCACAGTACACACAATGAATTTGCAATCTGCATTTAACCCATCACAAGCAGGGGGCAGCCATGACAACAGTGCCTGCAGAGTATTGTGTGGGGACAGTAGCATGTTCAGGGTAGCTCAGTGGCATTTCTGGCAGTTGTTGGATTAAAACCACGACCCTCCGGTCACAGGTCCGTTACTTTAACCACCAGGCCACCACTGCCCTCATTGACTATAGCATGGTCAAAAAGGATTTATCATATACTACATTTCTACAGCAAATAGTCAAACAGGACTAATACTGTAAGGGCCTGATTTACTAAAGATTTGCATGTATGAAAACATATGAAAACGTGATTGCACGCATGAAAAAATATGTTGAAGCTGATCCACTAACCAGCCTCAAGGAGGATTCCATCCCTCAAAGAGGGAAAATACCATGTGTAATCACTTTAGCGTGATTGCCTTAATAAATATGCAAATATGGGTGTCTCTGCCAGAATGCTCAAAATATTGGGAGAAGTAGATGCAAATACATTAAAATAGTGCACATTGTGATTTACCAAACCTCGACACCGATTGTGTTCACTAATTTGGCATCTTTATTAAGCATGTTTGAAAGTCCCACATTTCTAATAAAAGATTGTGTACAAACATCCTATGTTTGTTGTTTGTTTCAAGGGAGGACTTCTCTAAGTGGCCACTTTAATCCTCTACCTAATTAACAAGTTGAATATAGCAAACAAGCATGCTAGTTAATGTCAAAAATTAAAGGGAAATGTTCCTTTTTCAGACATTGGAATTATTTATACCAGCATTTTTACATGAAATCAAATTTTTTGGTAAATGTTGAATGACGAACAAGATGTTTCTGATAGTCTTATACTTCTGTAACAGTAATAGGTGACATCTTTTTATTGTAACTAATTTATAGAGGAACAGCACACAGACGCACCACCTTTCACTGCACTGCAGGAGAGGGAGAGTCCGGCAGTGTGAGTGTGAACGGGAGAGGGAGAGAGAGTTCAGAGAAGTTGAATGAACAAAACGATAGTTATATTTTCAAATCACATTGGGGAAAAAAGACAAAACAACATGGAATAAATTTGTGGTGCCTTGCTGCCACTTTCTTCCACGTTCTTTTACCTCACAAAACCATTTATCTGGCCTCTTAGTAAATCAGGCCCTAAGTATATCATTTTGATTTTCCATCAGTTAAGTGGTTTGGTCAGAACATCAAAAAACATTAAAATCATTAGTAAATAATATTGATTTTATGAGACTATTAGCTCCACTTGACTTCCAGTTACAAAATGAAAATTTCCCTTTTGTAATTGCAGTTTGTATCACGACGACCTTTGAAACAATGCCCACACAAGACAGGAAGATTAAGTTTCTGTATTTTTTTCAGGCTATACAAGAGTTTGTGCAAGCCTACAGCCAGCAGATAAATGTAGACATTGTAAATTATGATGGTGAGTGATGACGACTGGCCTCTTCTATTTTCTACACAGTACATGTCCTGATGGACATTGCCAGGACCCCTGGACTATGTTGACCTCTTCTTTCCTCTGCCACCACAGGATTGACTCCTTTGCACACTGCTGTCCTCTCTCACAATGCTGTGCTTCAGGAGCTGCTGCACCATTTAGGTCCATTGTCCCTTCAAGCTATGGAATTGGCACAAAAGAAGAGGCTGTTGAAGGATTGCATTCAAATTCTGATGGATATGGGTGCATCTTATGGGACACAGGTGAAGCCATGGTCACCCTCCCACATTCTGTAGATTGCATTTGTGCGTTAAGGGGAAATTAGGCATTTTTTGAACCTGTATACCTTCTGTGAGAAGTATTCTTGTATTGTCAATAGCCATAAAAAAATCAGCTACACTAGCAGAATATCACAGTAGCAGCAAAAATGGCCAGGCAGCTATAAAGCTAAGCTTTTCAGGCAAAATTTTAATGTTCAAATATAACCCCAATTCCCAAAAAGTTTGGACATTGTGTTAAATGTTAATAAAAAATGAATGCTATAATTCTGAAATCATGGAAGCAACATATTTGTTTAAGAATAGTCCAAGGACAACATATCAGTTTTTTTTATTGCTGTACCGCATACTGTATTTGTTTTATTTTAAATTTGAGGGCAGCAACATGTCTTAAAAACAGGGCCAAAAGGACAGCAGTGTATATATAAAAAACCATCACAGAGAGACTGAGTGTCTCAGAAATAAAGATGTGGAGGCATTCATAACTCATTTATTACATAAAACTGACTGCATGTATATAAGATCTAATTCTGTAATGGAAATAATTGTATGGGTTCATGAGATCATAAAATGCCTATTGTCTTTGAACATACTTTGACACTCAAGCCATGATAGCTGGTGAACTTGACTATGCCAACTTGGTGAACTTGGTGAACGTTTAACAGGTTTTGCAGTGTAGTGCTATTGCCATTTTTTTCTTGTTTTCTCTTGAAAACATCTATTAGACATCCAAAACGCCTTTTGCAGACTTGTAAGGGTTAATTACTGGTTTAGGCAGGAATTAACTCAATCCAGAACTGATTTGTAAATCTGACCAGATCATATTTAAAGGAATACACCACCCCCAGGTGAAATTGAGTCTCTCCCCACAGTCCCTAGAGTTGGATAATTGAGCAGAAGTGTTTTCTAGCAGACCCAGCCATTGTCCGAATATGGCAGCACTGACCTTAAGATAGCTTAGTATAGTCACTGTAATCTAGTGTTGCCAACTAGCAAATTGTGGCAAAAGTGTAATTTTTATAATTACTTCTCATGACCTGTGCATTTAGATCAAGTACAACTGACAATGCAAATTAACACAAGGGGATTGACCAAGCAGCATTTAGATGGGGGACTACATTCCGTAGAGGACAGGCAAAGCACTGCTGTAAGGCGCAAAGACACCATAACAGACACTGCAAATAACCATTTATACTCAGTATAGGAGAAAACAAATTTCTAAAAACTGTAACAGTCTCACTGCCTGCCTCGCTGCCTACCAGTAACAACCTGTTTGTGTGTTGACGGAAGTTGGGGGATGGGGGTTTCCAGAAGCTGCATGGCGCCTTTCAGCGGTGCTTTGCCTGTGCAGGCATATATGCCTGCACAGGTAAAGCACAGGCAAATATATATATATATATATATATATGTATATATATATATACAGTACCCGACAAAAGTCTTGTCGCTTATCCAGTTTGTAGAAACAAAAGCTTATAACCTTACTTTTAATTAATCCATTGGTTTTAGACTGACGTGTAATACTCATCATGGTTTGTTTCCCCAAGGACCTTAAAAGTGGACGGACAGCCTTGCACATGGCAGCTGAGGAAGCAAATATGGAGCTGTTGTGCCTCTTTCTTGACCAATCCCAATCGCTTTCTGTTATCAACCTAAAGGTGAGACAAATTACTAGTAAACTAAAGTGTAACAAAAAAAATCATCAGTACATTCATTGACTTTAGTTCAGCCTTCAACACCATAGTACCCCTCAACTTGCTCACAAAGATGAAGGCCCTGGGACTGAACACCACACTATGTCACTGGATACTCAACTTTCTCACTAACCGTGCACAAGTCGTTAGAGTGGGTGGTCTGACATCTGACACATTAACCATCAGCACTGGAGCTACCCAAGGCTGCGTCTTGAGTCCCCTGCTGTACAACATCTACACTCATGACTGCAAGACCAGCAGTAGTCACACCTCCATTATCAAGTTTGTAGATAACACTATGGTCATGGGCTTAATCAGCAACGACAATGAGCAGGCCTACATGGATCAGATTGAAGAGGTGGCACAGTGGTGTCAGTCTAACAGCTTGACACTGAAGTAAAACGAAAGACATGGTGGTTGATTATAGGAGTGAAACAGCAGCCCCACCCCACACACACACACACAGCACGCAGGACACAGTTCTCACACACATACACACACACGGTGTTGCCCCCTGACCACTACATGTTTTTAGAGTCCCCGCCCATGCACACACAGCACGCCTGACACAGACCTCACGGCCACCCCCTTCCCCATACACACATACATACACAGCACGCAGGACACAGTTCTCACCCCTCCCACACACACACACAGCATCCCAACCACTAGATATCACCAAGCCCCCCCAAAAACCATGCAGAACGCAGCCCTCGCGTCCCCCACACCCCACAGAACACATAGGACATAGCTCTCACAGCCAAGCATTTTAAATCCATTCTTTAAATTCCATGCTCCCTAACAGCCTCCTTCTGTCTAGCCTCCTTCAGGTCCTCTTTCAAGGCAATGAGACGCCTGAATGTGTTCGTGCTCCTCTTGTCTTACCAGGCTGCACTTATGGAAGGTATGGGAAGGCTAATAGAGAGCAGCAGCGCATCCCCAGTGCTTTGGAAAGAGATTGTTACGGTCAACAACCTCGTCCTTTGTAACACTCACCAGGCTGTCTAAGCCTGTGGCTGCTTGATGGCTCTTTCCTTGATGCACAAATATGGTCTAACCTTTTTGGTCTGCCGACAGCAAGAACTAGAAGGCAGGCACTGGACGCCAATGTCAAGTACTGAACTTCGGAACCCATGATGGCTCTCTTTGTCGGATTCACATGATAATGGGAGGATGGTCATTAACACAAATATCATGATTAAGGACATTAGTACAAGAAGAAGCATCAGAAAATAACTCTGGAAAAGACTTAATCAACTTCTGTAAATCCTTTGTATGGGAATCTCCCAAATGGGCCAAAAAACTACTCAAATTTAGCAAAACCTTGAAATTCTGAAGCTGAGGACAAGACACGGGCACATCACACAGACTAAGACCATCTTCCTCGGGAGAATAGGAAGACGACACAGGAGCCAGGGCCTACAGAAACAAACCAGTCTTTCACCTCACTCTCTGGAGATGTCAGTACAACTGTAGCCACTAGGGGCAGAACACTAAAGTTTACGCTGAAGTAAAGATTTTACTTCAAAGGTTGACCCACTCATGGCAAAACTTGCAGTATTTAGTTCACTGAAAACATGCCAATATCTCGTAATCCTGTGTTTCAAACATGCAGAGATAGTGATAATACAGCTGTCAAAACTTTTAAAAAGCTAATTCACATCATCTCATTGTCCTTATTAAAACTGTATGCTGTTTTAACAGCATTTCTACAAACCAATTGTTTCGCTGAGTTTGGACAGCAAAACTGTAAGATATTTGCATTAGAAGTTGGCCATGAAATGGAACAATTACCACGCTAACACCGGGAATGTTTCATCATGAGACAAAAAAGCAGCTATGCTTGTGGTTGGCAGTGGTGCGACTCGCGGCTGTGTCGCTGCATATACTTGATGGGAAGACATCTGAAGTCTTGTCTTTAATTTACTACAGAGATTTTATGTCACAAGAAATATTATTATGACCACCGCTAGCGAAGCTAGCGAAAGCGGTCATTATAGTCTTGGCGAGACTTTTTTCACTTGTTTTTTTTTCACCGATTTTCCGTCAACGCTTGTCAGGACACTGGAAGTCTGGGGGACATGAATCTTTGTAGGCATGTAGTCCTATAACTTTTTGAGATGTCCAAAAAGGTTTTTTTTTAATATATTTCTTTTGAATTCGATAAAACAATTTTTTTCCAAGACAATGATTTTATGTTAGTATGTTGGTGTTACAGAGGCATATCGACCCAGCCCATAAACATTAACTTGAAGCATAGCACCACATAGTGATATGGGTAAATGCAAAAATTGGGATTTTGTATTGCCAATATCTTGGACCGAGAATGTGGGAACTGCACAAAATGTCATGCATGATCAACAGAAAGACCTCTAAAAGCACAGCACATGCCATAAAATTTGGCCCATAGAGGGCGCTGTAATTGTACAAAATGTAATTTTGCCTACTATCTAGAGAACATTAATGTTTACAACCAATTTTTTTTGTTTTGAAATCTATTAACCCTCACGCATTGAAAACACTGGTCGACGCCCACTTCCAACGAAATCAATTTCCGTGAAATTTGAACATCGCGAAAGTGAAACCAAACGAACTCATCATAGGCCCTTCATGTGAATCCCACCAAGTTTGGTACATGTCATCTACAGACAATGCTGACAAAAAGTTATCAAAGGATTTATCTTGAGATGGACTGTTTCAAAGTTACATGTCAATGAATTATTTAAAACATAGCTTAAAATTCTTCAAAAGTCCATCTCGGCTTCTAATTGCTCATATTTGATCAAAGTTGACAAGACAACTTTAAACAGCTTTCTTGTTATGTGCACCAAATTTTGTGATATTTTGTCACAGGGTGCAATGTTTCTTGTCAAAGCTAGGTGTCTAAAAACAGGTTTTGTTAAATAACTCATCAAAAATTTTGCCCAAGACAATGATTTTGTGTTAGTATGCCTGTGTTAAAGAGGCGTATCGACCCATCCCTTGAAGCATAGCGCCATGTCATTCATTTAAAACCCACATCCATGCCCACTTCCAGCAAATCATTTTCACACAAACTCTCACCTCACAACACTGACCTACCACAAACTCACCATACCTACAGTTCCCACACTTCAATACACTGCGGTCATACCATGTACTGCTATGCGGTACGTCTGGTTTTCATCGCATCTGAAGTCATTTTACTTAGGATTTACTGTGTACTTATTGTGACTTGTGCCAAATTTATAGCATCACAGGCTAGTCAATGTCTGATAGCTAACACCACCTTAAGAAATGTCACAGTGTTCCTTTGGGGCTTTCTGGCAGTGCTGTGTTTTTCCTTTGTTCTCCGGTAATTTTCCCCCTGATCACCTTATTACTTTCAATGATTCACTCTGCACCCTGCGCTCCCTGCACTGCAATGTTAATCTGCCTCACCTGCTGGTCTTGTCTCCCTGTTCCCTTGATAATCTGCCTCACCTGCTGGTCTTGTCTCCTTGTTCCCTTGATTATCATCCACACCTGCACTACCTCGTTTAGCCTCGTTTACTCTCGTTTAGTTTCCACTATTTAAACCCTGACTTTTCACTCCCTCGCTGTCGGTTCGTTTGCTTCCCATGGTATGTTTCTCCACACCAAGTATTCTGACTCCCGACTGTTTTTGCTCTCGTCAGTCTTGTGTTCTATTCTCCTGTCTGTCTGTTTCCAGTATCGTGTCGTGTTTTGTTCTCCGGTCTGTCGTGCCTGTGCCTTGTCTCTTGTCCTGTTTGTGTCTGCTTGGACTGATTCACGGCTTCGACCCGGACCGGTACCTCGACTACGCCTTAGTCTTCTGCCCACGGCTATGAACCGGACCACATCCCCGACTACGCTCTGGTCTCCAGCCCACAGCTACCGATCCGGCTCTCCGGCGGCGACTCGACTGCCGTCGGCTCAGGCGGTAGAGCGTCAGACTCTGACCCCCTTAGAGTCGTGGGTTCGTTCCCCACGCTACCCAGCTCCGACGAGCATGTGACTCTGATCCCCAGAGTCGTGGGTTCGAGCCCCACGTCGTCCGTGCCTACATGCTCAAGCGTCTCTGTTCCCCTTAATCTGTTAATAAAGGTCTTTTGGGGTTACGCCACGCAATTGGGTCCATTCTCCTGTTCTGTCTGTTTCCTGGTTCCTGTACCGTCATGACAAGAAACTTTTGACCGCGTTCGTAAACCTATTTAGCTAGTACTAATCTGTTGAATATGGCAGGGGGGTTATAGTCCTTTTGATTGCTGTTAATTTAAAACATAATTCTGTAGGCGTCCTTGAATTTACTTTGTGGCTATGTGTGGGTGTGGGGGGGCACACCGCGAGTGCATACCTTACACTTGAATCCTGCAGGTGCCTGTGCCCTGCATCTCTGTCATCAAATAATATTACTACGACGATTCACCTTTCCTTTCATTGTCAAACTATGTTAAAATTGCATGTTCATCAGCTCAGTTTTCAAAATTTCTCGAAAACCCCCACGAAAAAATTACTCTTAACTTCTGGGCTATAGCCCCAAATGTTCTAAATACCTAGTGACGCTAATAACATTGTAGCCTATCTGTCTATGGGTCAAGACTTTTTTTGGGTCCCATAGCTTCCCCATATGTCTTGCCCAAGCGCCGCTTATGACCCGCACCAACCTGACCCATCATGACAGCCAACCTGCTCCACCCGACCCGCAAAATTACGCATTGCTTATGCGTGAACCCAACCCGACTCAACCCGCTAAGAATTTGGCAATGTCAACAAAAGCTTTACAGATATCATCCAAAATGACAAAAACACAGACACAGTTTTATGGAAAATATCAAATAAAGGAAACAAGGAAATATTTTATTATTATACCACTGTTTGCTACAATTTCCCATTGTAAAGTGATGTTTAAATAACGTTAAAGTGTTTGCCATATGTTGACCGTAATAACAATATCACTCAGTTATTCCGTGAACTTGTGTGAGAGGAAGAGAGGGGGAAATTTAATTAGGCTATGTCATGTTTTACTCATTTCTTACACTTCATTGTAAACAACAGCTATCCCGGGCTGTAAAAAATGGGTGACAGGCTATTATTTTCGCTAGATAAGTAAAAAATTGATAGGAGACTATAGGAGCGGGAGACCCTGCACAACAGGCACATCCTTAGAAAGATAACATTGAGGTGTCATTGCAAATCGAGATAGCCTATGATATAAAAAAGAAAGTCATTGTAACCCACCTCTGTTTTTTACCAGTAGGTAGCAGTTGCAGTAGTGAGTACATTATTAATAAATATAACAAACACGTAGTTGGATAAATAGACCCACAAATATGAATAAATACATATAGACATAGCCTATTTTAATTTAGGTAAAGCTATCTATTTTAAGTGCTTCTCCTTTAAGAAGTTGCACAAGTTGCGATTGCTAGGCTACCAAATTTGTTTTACTTTTTTCCTTTGCTCTCACTTGATTACTGCTTTCTTCTGATGAATCCTGCTTTTTGATTTCTCCCATAAAAATGAACCTCTCTTGAACTTCACCCTTGATCATTTTTTATATATGTTCCTGCTTTTTTCTTGATACTTCACAAATGAGTTTTTATTTTCTTGGATCTTCAATTGTTTTTTTTTTGTTTATGAATGTTCGATGGCAAGCCAGACCCCACGATTGAACGCCTCGACTGCTCCCCTCTGATGATTCCTGCTGGAACTTCAAACTCAGGGATAAGACACTGACAATACACCCACACACACTCCTTTCCTGGAATTTTTATGGACATTTGACATTTTTTATATTTATTTGATTTTTTTTTTTTTTTGGGGGGGTTATTCATAGCATTTAAATCTACTGTATATATTACATTATTAATGAATAAGTTATTATCATTTTTATTATTCACCTTTAAACTGTTGTGTTGTCAATCTAATCTTCCCATCTAGTATCCGAACCCAGAACGAGCCTAAACTTTTGACATCCCCCTCACTAAATAAAACACCACTTAGAAAAGAGACATAAAGAACTTAATGTACACACTGACATCCGACCCTAGCCTCCCAACTGAGTGAAAAACATGATCATTTGTCTGTAATAGCATGAAAAAACGCTGGTGCACTATCAATATTGACACTGGCCGGGTTTCCCAGTTAAGAATCTTCTTAAGGAGTTAAGAAGACTGTTAAGAAGAGGTCGGCTAAGACGAAACGTTAAGATAAGAATGTTTCCCAGATGCCTTCTTAACGCCCTTCTTAACGTGCGTCTTAAGATGCTTCTTAACTGGAGCACAATGAGCAATCGATCTCAGAGTGGCCGATTGGAGCGCACCGTCGGCATAGTAAAATGCTGCCAAACTGCTGCGCAGTTCTCTCGCCCCTCCATCTCCGTGCCCATCATCCTTCCTCAGGGTTCGGGTAAGTGTTATATGCAGTAGGCCTGCAGTATGTTTCTCCGCAATGTATATCATTCCAGGAGTAGTAACCTAAATGCTATAGAACATGCCTCAAATAAATATTAAATATTTATTTTAAAAAATTATAGCGGACATATTACGGAGGGGACTGCGGTACAACATTTCAAACACATGATACCATATAGATGACACATTTCCCCACAAATATTTAACATTTCATTGGTAGAAGGGGTGCGCGAAATAGCCTACAGGAAAAAAGGGGGAAAACACAATTGGACTATCCGACACATTGCATGACTATCTCCTTGCTTAGTGCATTATCGGCCTAAGGTGGCGTTGTTTCCACTGTTCTCTCGCTAAGAAGGGTGTAAGAAGGCTCCAGACTCTTCTTAGAGATCCTTCTTAACGGCAGGTCTTCTTAGGCTAAGAAGCAATTTGGGAAACGCGGTTGCTTCTTACGGGAGGGCCTAAGAAGGGTTTAAGAACGTTCTTAGCGCTAAGAACTTCTTAACTGCATCTGGGAAACCCGGCCCTTATCATTACCAGTTCTGCACTAAAAAGGAAAAGTGCAGTCACAAATGAGGAAGGTAGAGTGGTGATGCGTTTATGTTCTAAAAGGAGATGTGATTTTTCTTCTGTTGACTACATGAACAAAAAAAGGGTGAACTCATTCTACTTGTTATATTCAATGCTATATTATTGGGTAAATCTACAGACAACCAGCAAGTACGCTAATTTGATGGTCATATATCAGTACATGAGCAATAATAAAACATTCGGTGAAGGAAGAACCCATTTCGCATTGTCTCCAGCCACGAACAGAGGGAGAATATAAACACACAAATTTGACAACATTAACATGGTTTGGAATACTGATAAAGATCTGGCGGTTTTATTATAGTAATCAATCCTACTATGTGCAGTTTTATTTTCTAATCATCATTTAATTGTGGAAAATATACCAGAAAAACACATGCTCTGTGTTTTTAAATGGTATGCATCCTGAAAAATACAGGTCTGGCAGCTCCTCCACAGGCACGAACCGTTCACACAGACATGTCCGGTGTGAATACACATATGCTTAAAATGACTGACTCTTGGCATTATCTGTTAATGGTTGACAAAACACATAGCCTATTAATTAAAATGTACATTTACATCAAAATAGGCTACACAATGTGTATTATTTGTTTATGATTCATTGCATCTTGCGATGTCTGTTGCAAAACATCTGCTTGTAGGCTACTGTCAACATCTTTCTACATGTAAATGTTTAACAATTGTTGGAGTAGGCTATAGCCTAATCAATTACTGTAGTTCATTTATTTCTCCAGCTGTTTAAGCATTCTTTAAGCATTCGTATGGACTCCTGCCACGTCTCCTCTGGCCACTAACCCTCTACGAGGTTCCACTCTCCAAGGTGGAAAAACTGGAGAGGCTGGTCAATTCCTATGCCAGGAAGTGGCTTGACCTTCCCAGGTGCCTCAGTAGCATTGGGCTTTATGGCAGAGGCATGCTGGAACTTCCCATCACCAGCCTGGCAGAGGAGTACAAGTGTGCCAAGGTCAGACTGGAGATGATGCTCCAAGATTTCTGTGACCCATTTGTGACCCAAGCAGCACCCATCCTGGCCACCGGGAGGAAGTGGACCCTGCTGGCTGCAACAGAGCAAGCAAAGGCAGCACTCATGTTCAGGAGGGGAGAAGTGGTCTTGGACTTGGTATTAGCAGACTGACTTGGAGCAAGGCCAATCCAGCTCAGAGACGCAAGCTGGTGGTCCAAGAGGTACGTTGGGAAGAGGAAGCAGCAAGGCGCACCCAAGCCGTGGCACAGGCAAAGCAAGGGCCGTGGATGGCATGGGAAGGGGTAGAGAAGAGAAAGCTCTCCTGGAAAGATCTATGGGAAATGGAGGCATTCAGGGCAAGCTTCACCATCAAGGTGATATGATGTCTTACCTTCCCCTGCAAACCTAAGCCAATGGTACGGTGACGACCCCACATGTTCCTTGTGCCCAAGCCCAGCAACACTAAAGCACATCTTCGTGGGCTGCAAGACTAGCCTCACCCAAGGTCGCTACACCTGGCGACACAACCAGGTGCTAAGATGTCTGACGGCAGTGCTGGAATGCCAGCGGGTGAGCGCAAATGCACTTCCTCCCCCGCCATCCCACCGTCAGCCAGCACTCTTTATCTGGGAGGGTCAAGCCACCGTCACCATCACCAGCAGGGCTGACATTGAGCAGCTGGATAGAGCACAGGACTGGAAAATGCTGGCAGACCTGGACAAAAAGCTGTGCTTCGACCAATTGCATCCACCAACCTGTGTCCAGACCATGTTTTGTGGTCTTCCTCACTCAAGCTTGTGTACATCATTGAGCTCACGGTACCATGGGAGGGTGTGGTAGAGAAAGCCCATGAGCGGAAGAAGCTGAGATACACCGATCTCGGAGCAGACGCCCAAGAACAAGGCTGGAACGCGAGGGTACGCCCAGTGGAAGTAGGCTGCAGGGGATTCATAGCCACCTCAACATCTAGGCTACTCAGGGAGATAGGGGTGCGAGGGAAGGCCCACAGGCAGGCATTCAAGGATCTCTCCAAGGCTGCTGAGAAAAGGAACCAGGGGCTGTGGAGCAGGAGGAAGGACCTGACCTGGGGCTCCAAGTGTGTGATGGTTGATGGGAGTGAACCTGGAATGCTGGGATTCACTGCTGAGGTGTCGTGGGCCTATCAGCAAAACACCCAAAAAGGAAGGCACCCACTTGAGAACCCAAAGGATGCCATCACTCACTTGATGGTCACAGTGTCTCGTCGGTGCCTACTGGGATATCAACATCTAGTCCTACACAACAGATCTAAACGAAAAAATGTGTTTTGATATTTGTGGGAAAAGTTGGCTTATTTGGTTTTTTTGCGTCAGCAGGAATGCATGTCCTGGTTGTAATTTGAAGTACATTTTGGATTTGGAAAAGAATTTTTTGCCTTGTTTATTCATGCTCATTATAGAACAACTTGCCTTGGCAAAATGTGATTTTTGCTCCAAAGAATTGGGAGGGCATTGGGTTCACAAAAAGACAAAGACAAAGAATTTTAAGATAGCAATCAGCGTGTAATAGCCTGTTATTACTGGCAAGAAAAGGAAAAATGCTTCTCCAAAGAGAGCACAACGTAATGCTAAGTGTATGCACTGTGAGAAAGGCAGTCCAGAATCTTGGGTGGAACTATGGGAAGTTTGTCATTTGCAATCATTTTGAATCTAATTGAAATCCAAATAAAAAAATGTTCTCTGAAGCACTTTCCTGATGTAGTGCCCTCCATGCCGCTAATGTCTTACCCAAAGGATAAACGACGACAAAAGGAAAGCTACATGTAGGTGCAATTTGTACTCCTAGCTTGGAGCTCCATAATTAAATGTAGCCAATCCTCGTGCCGGGCACCAATTACATATTTGGGTATAATTGGTCTCATAAAATCAGTTCCATTAATATTACCATTAATTCTTATGTTTAATAATAAATTACCAAACAGTTAAATTGATGGTATATTACCAAAATGTGATGCTTGTACTACAGCTATAGTAATAATGTATTACTTACAGTATCACAATACCCTATAGTCAATAGCATTTACACACACTTGGACTGGATAAAGGCAGTTGGAGATTCTTAGACTGGGTGGCTTCAATGAATACAGCAGCAACACAGACAAAACACAGTTTATTCCAAAGGTATAGTTTATTAACTAATGAGCTACAGGTGTGAACAAATCTAAAAGGTTGTGCGTATATGTGTGCAAGACAATAAGATAGTGTATGTGTATGTGTGTGTGTGCAAGAGAGAGAGAGAGGAGAGGGGGAACTTGGGGGGTCCCCAGTTGGATCACCAAATGGTCAAACGAATGTGCCAGATAAGCGCGAGAGCAGGGGAAGGGCACATGATTAACTTACTGTGAAACAATAGACTAATTCTGCTAGGCTATCATTAGCATTCCTTTTCACCAGGTATCTCAGTATGGCGTTAGTAAGAGGAGAAAATGCATGATCTATCTACCAAAGTAGCAAATAAAAGAACAGAACAGATGGTCACTCAAAGTCTACATGAAAACAGTGTGTATGTTTACATCAGACAGTTTAACATTTTCTTGCTGTGCTAAAGAATATCCTAGCTCTGCCCAAGTGCTCACGTGAAGGTTGCCTTTCGTTTCCTGATGGAGTTGCTTGAATTCTTTGGTTGGGGAATCCTTGCCGATTCAGGAGGTTACGTCGTCTCAGTCTGTGGTGATGCGATGTAGGAAGAGTCCTTGTTTAAGGAAAGTTCTCTCTCAGCCTGTAGCTGGGAATCGACTTCTCGATTAAGAGGTTTCCTGTGGTGGTTCGTTGCGCATAGACATTTACAGAACTGTACTTCCTCAGCGTCTAGCTGGGAATGCTGTGGATTAGAAGTAGTCCGTTCCATTCAAACTCAAAATGTTGCTCGTGCAACGGGTAGCCTAGGGGAATCCGCTCACCCTGTTTGTGGCCATATGACTGAGAAAGGGAAGCCGGTCGCCTTTCCAGTCAACTTGCGTACTCAAGTTAAAGTACTTTGTGACCTTGTGCAAAGGCCATGACGAAGTTTCGCTGTCTGCCTGCTTGGCTCCTTGACTTGATGCAGGGCAGAGAGGGTGTCTCTTTAGGTCCATGTGAAGACAGAGAGGGTGTCTCTTTAGGTCCATGCGATCCGTTGATCAGCAGGACAGGACAGAGGCCGAGCAATAGCCTGCCAGTGTTTTTAAACGGTGTGAAACCTGGGGTCTCATTTATAAACCGTTCTTACGCACAGATTTGATCTTAGAGTGTTCGTACGAACGAATTCACGTCAAAGTACAGAGTTATAAAAAACATCTTTGACGTGGAAAAGTACTTATTTCCACGTCAGGTTCCAGCTTGGCGTACGACCATTTCCTTGTGGTTATGCCTGGTATTGCAGATATTTTCCGATGCATGGGCTAGGAATTTCAAGACAATCTCGCCTCTTTCACTGCAATATGATTAGGATTAGCCTGATATATGCAGAAGTACCCTACCAATACTTTAACAAATATATATTTTAAATGTTTCATCATCGTCATCATCATCAATTACACAATCAAATCAATACAATCAAATTAATTACATGAATAGGCTATAGTTGATCCAAATTAAGGTATGATAAGTGTACATTTAATTCCACACTTGTAAAACATTTGGTAGGCTATAAAAACTGTCATAGTGTGTTGGTTTTCAGTAAGAGACATGGCTGCATTGGCCCTGTTAGAGGATATTGCCAACCGTGCAATAAGGAGAGAACGAGTTTTTCGTGACTTTTTGGCACATGATGACACATGGCTGATAAGCAGGTACCACTAGCCGAGAACGGCTTTGTTAGAGCTTTGTGCCCAAATGGGCCCTCATCTAGAGAGATGCACCAGACGCAACCAGACTATACCCGTTCAGGTACAGGTTTTGTCTGTTCTTGGGTTTCTCCCGACAGGAACGTTCCAGCGAGAAATTGTAGACCGATCGGGAATATCCCAATCAACATTCAGCAGAATATTGCCAGATGTTGTTCGCGGAATTATTCGCCTATGCCCGCAATTAATTCGATTCCCATACAGTGCCCAGGAACAGCAAGAAGTGAAGGAGGATTCCCTGCGTAAAACACGGTTCCCAAATGTGATCAGTGCCGTAGACTGTACCCACGTTGCCATACGAGCTCCACATGTGAACGAGTACATGTATGTCAACGGAAAAAAACTTCCACTCCATAAATGTGCAGCTCATTTGCATGCTCGTATGGCAATCTTGAATGCTGTTGCGCGCTGGCCAGGGTCAACGCACGATTCCTTCATTGTGCGTAATTGTAGTGTTAGAAATCGACTGGAGGCGGGAGCTGGCAGAGACGGCTGGCTTCTAGGTAAACCCTTTAAAAAATGTCGCCCAATTTATTTGCTTTTTTAGAAGGAACATGAGGTTAAATTAATAATTTCTGTCAACAGGAAACCGAGGTTATCCTTTGAAGAAATGGCTGCTCACCCCGATTGTGCACACGGAGACACCCGAGGAGGCCCACTTTTTTTTCTTGCGTTCCTCTTTAGTTGCAATTGTCACAGAGAGTTATTGCTTTGAGGATGAGCTCATTTTATATGTTAATTCATTAAGCAGGGGTATTCAGCTGCACACAATTCCACGATCATTTGTGATTTATAACCGATGAGGATCCAGTGTGCCAGTGTACAATGGTGCCTTGTCAACCTCAGGAGGACCAACTACAAACTTTTCCTTTTCTCGTCTAATAGTGTATTATGTTCATTTACATTCTAATATACTAGTAATATGGAGTCAAAACCTGGGAAGAACTCCAAAAAAGACAAGGGGGCAGCTTCCCTTACTAGGGAAAGCATAGCGGCTCTTCTTGATCAACATACCACAAAACTGTCTGCAGAGTTTGGGTCTGCTTTTCAGGGGTTAGAATCAAAATTGAACTTGATACAGTCTACATTAGATAGCCAAAAACAATGCATTACATCGCTGAAAAGCACAGCAGAGGATACAGCTGTGCAGCATTGGTGGCTAGTAATGACCTTCTCCGCGCTAAGCTCTGTGATCTGAAAGGGCGCAGTAGGAGACAGAATATCCATGTGGTGGAATTGCCTGAGTTGGTGAAGGAAGCTTGGCCATTGGAATTCTTCTCTACTTTTCTCCCTGACATTTTTGGGCAGCAGGTACTGCTCTTTTCTTCCTAAGGTTGAATTCTCATGCGGCAACTTCAGTGGGCTCCGGACAATGTGACCAAAGCTTAAATCAGCAGGGTTGTGTCATGCACCACAAACAGAAGTAGTGGGAGCCTGTCATCCCAGAATTGAAGCAGATTGCAGAATTGAAACAGTAGGTGCGGAACATGGACTTCAGGGTCTGGAATCTCTCCAGAGTGTCATGCTTAATGGACAACTGAAGCACCTGCTTAAACAAACGAGACAGGAAGTAAGATCCCTGATCAGTTTGTACCATTTTTCTGAGTCCAAATGGAAAAAAGCAAATGAGCGCCTTCACTACTGGCTTGGCCTTCAGTACATGCAGTGGAGCAGCTTCTGGGTAGTGTGTGGTGGCACACATGATGGTTAATAGGAAACACTGCTCAGATTTTGTCTTTTGCAAAGGCCCTACACAGTCTACCAGAGTATGCTGGAATGGCTCCCCAGTCACTGGAATTGGGTGTAGTGGAGCAGGCCTTAATAACCTGGTTAGGTGATGCACACCTAACCTGGTGATGGCATGAACTGCCATGTGTAACTGCAATTCCATGAAGACTCTGTGAAAGAAGACAGCAGAGGACTCTCGAAAGACATAAATGAATCATACAAATCAGAAGGTTCAGAATTGCGTGCTTGAGCTCGATTGACTACACATACTGTAAACAGATTATAAAGACTGCAATCTGCATCAGTGCTTTCTATTACCAGTGTTGAAACAACCTCAACCAAAGAAAAACTTTAATGCCCACCAAATCTTAACCCAACAAAAAGTTATGCCAAGCATAGGCAACTGTGAACAAACAGCTACTTTTAAAACACCCTTAAGATGTTCTAAACCAATGCCCTGCACGAGCACATCAGAACCACAATACAAATCATCTGAAAAAGACAAAGTAGATGAGAGACAGCATCTTCCTCACACCCCATGAATGATTGGCCCCAATGTATCATTGAAAATAAAAGGCTTATAATCTGGATCAATGTCTCAACGAGATGCTCTAGCTTCTTTCTTGATTTCAACTTCGTTGTCAAGCTGTTTTCCTTTAACAACTCTTTCAAAAAAGTAAAATGAACTGCAGTAGTCAAATTATCCAGTGAATGCTTGTATTAAGGAAGGCTATAAGTAACAAGTCAGTGTGTACTTATTTCCTTACTTCCCTCCATCCCTGGGGGAAAAATTAAAGGCATCTGCAAAAAAGGAGAAAATTCCAAGAACACCGCCAACCTTTGCTTGAGAAACTCCGGTCTCTAATTACAGTCTAAGCCTCAAACAGACTGAACCTAAAAATCTTTAAAGGCGTACGAAATGAAGGTCCACAAGGAACCCCCCCCCCTGCATTTGCCTTCGTAAAATCCCCCCCAAATCAAGAAAACAATCAAAACACTAACTTACCCGAGTCTCATGGTCAGGTACACGTCTTCAAGAAAAGCAACTCCACAACAAGAGAAAAACAAGGCGAACGAGCAGGAAAAGGTTCCAGAAATGTCTCAATTCGTCTAGGGGTATTTGGAGGACATAAACAAAACAGTGGATGGCAAAAATAATGCACCAGACTACAGCAATCAAAAATGTAAAGTATTTATTCAAAAACAAGATAGAAAAATGGGAAACAAATTCAGCATCCACAAAACCATGGAGTCACCAACATCCTTCTCAGGCTGGCAACCTGAGAGAAGCTGGTACAGATTGCAAGAACGCCAGGCCTTGGCCACAGTGGAAGTAGCATGGCAAACGGGAAAACCTGTAGGTGCAATTGGTACTCCTCATGTGGAGCACCAACATAAATGTAGGTAAAACCAATCCTCACATTGGGTGCCAAAATAAAACATAGATTTAACCACTCTACACAGTGCACCAGTTAATTAATGTGGGTCAATTCTGCCCTGCAAAGGCAAAGTGCAGTAACTACGCAAACATCGAAACTGAGAAAAATGACTTCAAAGTTATCATACTGCCCAGTCAAACATGTTGTAGGTGTTGGTTGTAGTGGTGATGCTTTTATGTACTTTCTAAACAGGAAGCAAGAGGTTTAGTCACAAGACAAACAAGGTGCTATAAAGTCAATTTCCAGTCTATACTAGATTTTGACAAAATATGTAGTTACTGTGTTTTGGCTTTTTAGGGCAGAATTGGTCTTAATTGATCAGTCTCATTAAAAATCAGTCCCTAACCCTAGTATGAACTATCAACTATAATGTTTGAAAATGAACACTTAATTCATGGCAAATATCTGTTAATGAAAGCAAGTGAAAATATTTCTTGACTACTGTAATTCCACTCAGATTATTGTAGCAAAAACAGACAAACACAGTTTATTCCAAAGATATAGTGTATTAACTAATGAACTACAGGTGTGTACTTATCCTACAGGTTGTGCTGGTGTGTGTGTGTGTGTGTGTGTATGCAAGGCAATAAGGTGGTGTGTGTGTGTGAGAGAGAGAGAGAGAGAGAGAGAAAGAAGAGAGGAGAAGGAGGGGGAGCAGTGGGATGGTCAAATGGTCAATGGAATGTTTAAGGGGTAGGCCTTGTGCCAGATAACACGAGAGCGGGGGGAAGGGCACATGATTAACTCACTTTGAAACAATAGACTAGTTTTGGTAGGTTATGGTTAGCTAACATTCCTTGAGATGAGATAAGAGCTAGCTACCAAAGTAAAAAAAGAACATAACAAGTCTACATGAACAAACAGTGTATATGTCATTACATCAAAAACAAGTTTAACACTTTCTTGCTGGGTTAAGTAATATTCTAACGATGACCAAGTGCTCATGTGAAGGTTGCTTTCTGTTTCCTTTGATGGAGTTGCTTGAATTTTTTGGTTGTTGGTTGGGGAATCCTTGCCGATTCAGGAGAGTCCAGTTATGGTTACATCGTCTCTGTTCCATGGACGATCTGCAATGATCTGATGAATGACGACTCCTTTTAGACTTGTTTTAGGAACGTTCTCTCTCAGCCGTAGCTGGGGATCAACTTTTTGATGAAGAGGTTTCCTACTGTGGCTCGTAGCGCATAGATATTTATAGAAACTATACTTCCCTTAGTGGATCCGATGGCCCACGAGACAGAGAGGGTGAGCAATAGCGTGCCAGTGGTTTTAAAGGGAGTGAAATGTGAAAAGTGTTCATCACCTGAGGTGTGGCTAAAGAAGAAGAATCATGGGAAGTGGGGGAAGTGTAGTTCTTGTGTGATGGTACCTACAAACCCAACAAAAACCATGCTCCCTGAACGCAGTCTGATCTCTCCCTGGGTAAAGTGCCAGGCTCCAATCCTGACCAAATTGAGCATATTGTCACGACAGGCAGGAACCAGGAAACAGACAGAACAGGAGAATGGACCCAATTGCGTGTCGTAGCCCCAAAAGACCTTTATTCAGGGGAACAGAGACATAGACAGGGGGCCCAGAACCAGACAGACAGGACTTCAGGTGTGCTCGCTTGAGCACGTGGGCACGGACAACGTGGGGCTCGAACCCACGACTGGGGATCAGTCACATGCTCGGTGCAGCTGGGTAGCGTGGGGATTGAACCCACGACTCTGGGGATCAGAGTCACATGCTCGATGGAGCTGGGTAGCGTGGGGATCGAACCCACGACTCTGAGGGTCAGAGTCTGACGCTCTACCGCCTGAGCCGACAGTAGTGGAGTCATCGCCGGCGAGCCGGATCGGTAGCCGTGGGCTGGAGACCGGAGCGCAGTCGGGGACGTGGTCCGGGTCGTAGCCGTGGGCAGAAGACTAAGGCGTAGTCGAGGTACCGGTCCGGGTCGAAGCCGTGAATCAGTCCAAGCAGACACAGAAAACACTGGAGGGAGGACTGACAAAAACAGGAGGAGAGACAAGGCACAGGCACGACAAAAACCGGGGAACAGAACACGACACGATACCAGCAAACACAGGGACTAGACTTGAGGACACTGATAACAGAACTGAACTGGAACAGATGGATGAACGGAAAACAAGACAGACGAGATCAAAACAGACGTCGGGAGTCTGAATGCTTGGTGTGGAGAAACACACCGTGGGTAGCAAACGAACCGACAGCGAGGGAGTGAAAAAACAGGGTTTAAGTAGGGGAAAACTAAGGAGCAAAACGAGCCTAAACGAGGTCGTGCAGGTGCAGCTAATAATCAGGGAACAGGGAGACAAGACGAGCAGGTGAGGCAGATTAACATGGGAACCGGGAGACAAGACGTGCAGGTGAGGCAGATTATCATGGCAGTGCAGGGTGCAGAGAGAATAATTGAAACTAATAAAGTGATTAGGGGGAAAATTAACAGAGAACAAAGGAAAAACACAGCACTGCCAGATAGCCCCAAAGGAACACCGTGACACATATAGGATCAGGTGTCAGCAATTAGACTGATTAAGCCACCCACAGGACCAGGAATTAGGCGGACAGGGAAACAGAACACAAATGAGAAAGGAAACAAAAAGGCAGACAAACAACACAGAAAACATAGGGTTGTAACATGAAGATATCGTTATGGACAACTGACAGTTTGAATGGCTTAAGGTGTCATTGCATCACATGCTTACATAATGCCCACATAGGCAGAAATGTGGAATTGTGTCACTTCATATGACTTTTCTTATTTGCTCATTATTAAGTGTGCTTGCAGAGCACACTTATTGTTATCCCACTGTTTATTAAGTGTGCTTGCAGAGCACACTTATTGTTATCTCCCCGTTTATTATTAAGTGTGCTTGCAAAAAGCACACTTATTGTTATCCCACCGTTTATTAAGTGTGCTTGCAGAGCACACTTATTGTTATCCCACCGTTTATTATTATTATCCTGTCCTGGATTTTTCAGACGGTACTAGTCCTCAGGCTTTCGAGATAGAGACACCATTCCAACTCTAAAACGACCGGCCCGGTTTGGACAAGACCGCCTACATTTCGGTATACCGTACCTGTTGTCGTTCGTCCGTTATTGTCGTTTTTCTGCAACTTTTTGGCCCATTGAAAATGAATGGCGGAATGTTCAGGCTGATGATGTCATAGTACACTGGTCCACTGTAGCAGCCAGAGTGAGCTCTGCCCTCACTCTAACCTCCACTTCGTTTTTTAATGATTAAAACTTAACCACTTAACCTATAAACTTGATTTAAAGTTTGTAAGATCTGACTGTGACCTGTGTAAAATTCATGTGGCAACTACTTAAACTGTTTGAGGCAGGACAGTTTAAAAATGGTGTCAGACAGTCTATGGGATTTTGCCATACATTTCATCATCTTACTGTAAACAGGTCAGGGTGCATGTCTGAAGTTTTAAATGATCAAAACTTAACCGTTTAACCTATAAACTTGATTTAAACTTTGTAAGAGAGGTCTGGGATCTGAGTGTGACCTGTGAAATTTTGATGCGGCAACTACTTAAACTGTTTGAAACAGGACAGTTTAAAAATGGTGAAAGAGAGGCAGACAATACTGTGGCAGTTGCACCTGGACCAACTGCCATTTTTAAAATGTGGAATGTTCAGGAATAGAACTCTAAAGTGATGTCATAATCCCCATGCCATGGCCTGCATAATGTTCTGCCATGGTAGTGTATTGCAGCCTACTCTGTTAACCTAGCAAACGTTTGTTAGCCGTTATGCTAACAATGCTAGCGATGCTAACTATGCTAAAATGCAAAATAATTAACTGGGTTAAAAGTGGTACTTGGTTGACTCAGCTAGTATTCGTTAGCAGTTATGCTAACAATGCTAATTATGGTAACTATGCTAAAATGTGAAGTATAGTAGTTATCTCTAGTAGTTATCTATGTAGTCAGTGCTACTCTGTTAATTTAGCAAATGTTTGTTAGCCGTTATGCTAACAATGTTAGCAATGCTAAAATGCAAAATAATTAACTGGGTTAAAAGTTTTACTTGGTTGACTCAGCAAGTACTCTTTAGCAGTTATGCTAACAATGCTAATTATGTTAACTATGCTAAAGTGAAGTAATTAACTGTGCTAACAGTGTTGTGTAGCTATATTAGCTGAAGCTATTTAGCCATTATGTCAACAATGCTAACTATGCTAAAATGCAAAGTAATTAACTGGGTTAACAGTGTTACTTAGTTAACTCAGCTAGTATTTGGTAGCAGTTATGCTAACAAGGCTAATTATGCTAACAATGCTAATTATACTAACTATGCTAAAATGCAAGCACACTTTTTGCATTTTCTGCGGGAATGCAGTCTAGTTTTGTCTATGTTCTTTCATTGACAGATGGAGGCAATGGGGAAAAAAGGACATTTTCACTTCTTAGTGCCTCATTTTAATGTCAGGCCCCTTGTTATCCTACCAAGAAAGTGTGGAGCTACTTTAATATCACTATTTAAAAATAGATATACGCTTCTTCTGTGCCTCAAGTTTTACTACCTGTAATAAGTTTTGATAAACAATTGTACACTTACAAAGCTTTCAGTGCCTTGTATTGAATGCCAGGTGTGGCACTACTTTTTTAATGATTTAAAAATAGCAATATCTTCAAACTTCCTTCATGCCCTCATCACTAGCATTGTGAGCCTTTTTGAAAAAAATGGTAAAAATCAAGTTCAAAATGCAACGGGCTACCACAGTTTTGCTCCTCAGCAAACATACCAACTTTGCTGAACAGTAAGTGTGCTCACTTAATAAACATCAGATAGCACTTAACGATGGCACTTAACTCATTGACTGCCAGCCATTTTCAAAATTGTTCCACCCGTGGTGCCAGCCATTTTTCACCATTTTGGGTGTTTTTTGAAGCCCAACAGAAAATTGAGTTATTTGTCTATGTCAACACCAAAGACATCAAAATAAAGCTTAAAGTCTCATCTTTCATCTAAAAAAAACGGTGTGTTGATAGCTCTTTCCATTCCTTTGCAATCATGCATAGAACAGAGGTGGGTTTCCCCAAAATGCTGCTTTCAGACCAAAAAACTGAGAAAAATGGCTTTTTGTGAAAACCAACATTTTAAGCAGAAAATGTTTTTTGATGGACATATTTTTGCATTACTGGCATCTAAAACATTTCATCCAAATGTAATACAACATAAATACGAATAAAAACACTGAAAATGGTTTTAGACAGTAAAAATAATAATTTGAATTGTACATGACGAATACATTTCGACATTTTACTTGGCAAAATAAAAAGTTTATTTGCCTATATACATAAATCCTGTCACAAAAATATGATTCATGTCTGTCATAACTGTCCACCTATACAAACAATACTGTACTGTAACCATGTAAATATAACATGACAAAATTCAGCCACCAGGGGGCTATATTTCATAGTCAAAAACAGTAGTAGCTAGTAAAAGCAAAATGCAAAAAAACCTAGCATTCATTCAAGTGTTTCTTTGTGTGTGTGTGTGTGTGTGTGTCTCCATTCCTACAGCAAGTAGCGGTAATAACTATGTAAATACTACATACACAGGCAAAATAAGTAAAACACAAACATATGCAAGAGTATGTTCTCCCGTCCACCACGAGTGCGCTTCACCATTGTCGTATGCTAGCTACATCTGATTGTCTTGGGTTTATATACACAAGCATCTTCCTCGACGTGAAAAAACATCAAAATACAGACAAACGCAGTGCTGCCATCTATGATCGGATCCCTTTCCGCAATGTGAGCATGAGGTGTCAGAGCTCTCCAGACCAGACTAATCTGAAGACTGTTTTTATTTCATCTATATTTTATTCCTTTATCTTTTGTTTATTTGTTTAGCACGGTTGCAAATGAAGTGTAGGCTATAGCCAGTGCATCTTTGATCTTACTCATACAGTGTTTCATCACAGTGATCGGATTCGGTAGCGTGCATATTACAAAATATCGTAACATTGATAGCAGTCCCAGAGGGTCAGCTCTACCATCTGGTGGCCACCAGAGAGTGACCACATGAGTGACCACATGAGACTTCTGACTCTTATAGGATCAGTTCCGAAAGCCGTAGAAGCCTGAAATTTCTACACAACATAGATGAGGTGCCCCACGATGCGTAACTGTAAAAAAACGTGTTTGACGTCGGAAGACGTCAATGGTAAGCGCCGTTACTTTTTGAAATGACGTCTGCAGACGTCAATGGTAATGAATGAGTTAATGTGTTTATCTCTACTACTTGATAACCATGTTTTCTGTCTGAGTAAAGTCCATTGCTCATAGGTTTTAAAAAGTTTTTATTTCCTTTCTTTTCCTTCTCTTTTCTCTTCTCCTTGTTCTGCACCCTCACTATTATATCCATTTTCAATATAGGCCTATAACGGGAACACAGCCCTGCACGTGGCAAGTTCACTATCAGGTCGCATAGCACAGGTGGAAGCTGTGAGGTTGCTGATGCGTAAAGGAGCAGACCCCAGTGCAAAGAACTTGGAGAATGAGCAACCTGTTCAACTAGTTCCAGAGGGAGAGATAGGAGAACAGGTTGGTTATAATCACTCACTTTATTCTACCTACCTTTGCTGTCTGTCTATCTATTTTCTCTATTCCATATGTCTACAGTTAAGCCAAATTACAGTTGAGCTAATGGCGATATTCTAAGGAACACAAAATAAGTTGTTAACTATGACCAGACAGATCAATTGCCATTTCTCGAAAGCTTGGGATTCATAGCAATAAGTTTAAGTTTGAACCTATTTCTCCCCATCACATTGTCTGACCCTCTTTATACAGTATAATACCAACAAAGTTTCAACAGTATCTTCCAGTGCTGATTTCTTCTCTACCTTTATCTCTACCTATCTCATTTCTTTTAACCTTTGCTTTAAAAAGTTGGGCTACATCTATCACTTCCTCAAAACTATAGACCAATGGTCTCCAGCCCTTCTGGGACTGCAGGCTCCCCCGAAGGATGAGCAAGTATATGGAGGGATACTCGTTCAAAATACTTACAATAAATGACAGTCCTAACCCCCCTTCAAAAGAACAACACTCTGTATGGTTATTTAGTTTAGCTATTGCAGTTAAGTTGTAGTTTGTGCTCTAAACTGACCTTGATCTTGGATAGATTCACAACTCTATCACTTCACTTTTCTATGTGTCAAGTAATTGTCTCTCTGCCTGTGCATTGGTTCTTTAGTTGTTGCTAGATGCCTGTAAATGTGTACTATGCTGTTGTCTGGTTTGTATTTTCTTACATTGTATTTTGTTTTATTTATAGGTTCGTTGTATCCTGAAAGGTCGTGGTGTTCATGCTCAGACAGCCCTTCTTTAGGGTTTGACTGCAATCTTTCTTCAAAAACACTGTCAGTGAGACAGTCAGATATTTGTACAGTAACCATTTGCTACTATATAGCAAATGTAAGTTGTTTGTTATGAAACAAACCTGTTATGTTTGCTACTATGTAGTGAAAACACTTATGAGGTCTTTGGCCATATATTGGTTGTTTTCAGTTTTGATGAAATTCAGAAAAAAGTGCCCAGAAAGATATAAGAGAAACAAGAGCAAAACATGGGTTGATGAACCAGTCTGTTTTTTTGTGTTGCACTAGGAACAGAGTAATGTAGTGGTAGTTTTAAACGTTACCGACTGTTTTCATTGGACCTCATAGCGTATAAGATTTGAGTTTCACAAGTATGTTATCCACAATAATTACATAGGTATCAGCAAACTCTTTCAAAACATCAAACTACATCTGGCAGTTACTTAGAAATGGCGATATGGTCAATATACAGTATGTCACAAAAGTGAGTACACCCCTAACATTTTTGTACTTTTTTATTATATCTTTCCATGAGAGAAGTCTAAAGATATAATACTTTTCTACAACATAAAGTAGGCAGTGTACAGCTTATATAACAGCGCAAATTTGCCGTTCCCTCAAAATAACTTAACACACAACCATTGATGTCTAAACCACTGGCAACAAAAGTGAGTACACCCCTGAGTGAAAGTGTCAATATTTTGTGTGGCCACTATTATTTTCCAGCACTGCCATAACTCTCTTGGGCATGGAGTTCACTACAGCGTCACAAGTTGTCACTGGAATCCTCTTCCACTACTACATGACGACATCACAGAGCTGACCTTGAGCTTGAGACCTTGAGCTCCTCCACCTTCCATTTGAGGATGCCCCACAGATGCTGAATTGAGTTCAGGTCTGGGGACATGCTAGGCCAGTCCATCACCTTCACCCTCACCCAAGGCGTGGTCATCTTGGAGGTGTCCATGGGGTCGTTACCATGTTAAAATACCACCCTGCGGCCCAGTTTCAAAGGGGGGGCATCATGCTCTGCTTCAGTATGTCACAGTACATATTGGCATTCATGGTTCCCTTAATGAAGTGTAGATCCCCAGTGCTGGCAGCACTCATACCAAACCATGACACTTCCTCCACCATGCTTGACTGTTAGCAGGACACAGTTATCTTTGTAATCCTCACCTGGTTGCCGCCACACACACCTGACACCATCTGAACCATATACATTTATTTCGGTCTCATCGGACCACAGGACATGGTTCCAGTAATCCATGCCCTTAGTCTGTTTGTCTTCAGCAAATTGTTTGCGGGCTGTCTTGTGCATCATCTTCAGAAAAGGGCTTCTTTCTGGGCGGAGCCATGCAGACCAGTTTGATGCAGTTTGCAGCGTATGGTCTGTGCACTGACAGGCGGTCCCTCTACCCCTTCAACCTCTGCAGCAATGCTGGCAGCACTCCTACGCTTATTTTGAAGACACAGCTTCCGGATATAATGCTGAGCACATGCACTCAACTTCTTTGGTCGACCATGTAGAGGCTTGTTCTTTGTAGAGCCTGTCCTCTTGAAGCACTGTATGGTCTTGACCACTGTGCTGCAGCTCAGTTTCAGGATGTTGGCAATCTTCTTATAACCTAGGCCATCTTCATGTAAAGCAACAATTTTCTTTTTTAAAACCTGAGAGTTTTTTTCCATGAGGTGCCATGTTGAACTTCCAATGACCAGTATGAGAGAGTGTGAGAGTGATAACACCAAATTTAACACAACTTCTACCCATTTACACCTGAGACCTTGTAACACTAATGGATCACATGACACCAGGGAGCAAAAATGGCTAATTGGCACAATTTGGACATTTTCACATAGGGGTGTACTCACTTTTGTTAACAGTGGTTTAGACATTAATGGTTGTGTGTTGAGTTATTTTGAGGGAATAGCAAATTTGCACTGTTATATAAGTTGTACACTGCCTACTTTACGTTGTAGAAAAGTATTATATCTTTAGACTCCTCCCATGGAAAGATATAATTTAAAAAGTACAAAAATGTTAGGGGTGTACTCACTTTTGTGACATACTGTAGGTGTCAAAAAATACATGAACTTATGTATTGTATTGTTTAGAAAGATGACAATCTGATAAGAACTAATAAGAGTATCAGCAAGAATGTGAAAAAAGGTGTACAAGACAGTAGTAAGACCAGTAATGTTGTATGGCTTAGTACAGTGGCGTTAGAAGGAAGCTGGAGCTGGAGGTAGCAGAAATGAGTACATCGCAGAGGGACAGCACCAAGTGACAACGTTCCAGGCTAAACAATGAAGCCAAAACTGACCGTTCTAAAGTTGAAATATCTCACATGTCCATTGAGGGCTGGCTGCAGAAGCGAGCAACTTGCCATAGACTACCATGTTGAAAAGTCAATTTTCACAGCAAAAATAAACATATTTACAGCCTGGTAAAAAAATGAATTTTGGTCTATTTCGGTAGTTTTCGGGTCTGTGACAACTGTGAGGGAAGTGAATTCATTACTTTAATCTCCATATAATTCAAATTAGTAGAATGAATTTCACAAGATGGCAGCAACCAGAATCTTCAATTTTGGCTTCATCGGGTCTGTAAGAAAGTCTATGGGTGATGTCACAGATAATTTGTGCAGTTCTCTTCTACAGTCTATGAACGGCACATGTTGCATGGCAACATAGAGAGCCCAGACTGAAATGCACAGAGTGACAGTGAATATATTGATAGAAGGATGCTGGAATCACCAGGTAGAAGACATAGGGGAAGACAACAGAGGAGATTTATGGATATAGTGAAAGAGGACATACAGTAAAAGTTAGTCTATGTGAGTGAAGGGGAAGAGGGCTGCTTTCAGCAAACACAGCTAGAATAGTGTATCAGTAATCATTATGCATAGACTACACTTACTGCTTTTAAATCAAGCCTCAAGTAATGCTTAAAGGCTAAACAACTATGTGAGAAATGTTTAGGTGTTGGTCATTATTCATATTATATGTTTAGTGTGTCTCTTACAATTCTTTTAGAAGTGCCATATGCATATATAAATTAGTTTTAGTAATCTGTGTAGTTATGATATCTTAAATCTTGATGAATATTTTGTTGAATGTGTATCCTGTTTTGTTGAATGTGTATCCTGTAGAGTGTGATGTTGTGTGTGTATGTTCATGTTTTATAGCACTACAGATGGACATTAGCCTTTAGCTATAATCTGGCTCACTTAGATTCTGTTCCTGATAAATGGTTAGACGGACAGTTAGATGTACATGCAGATGATTTGCTGTGGCAACCATTTAAGGGAACAGACGAAAGGAAAAAAAGATGATGTTACGTTTTTTTTTTTTTTTTAAGATCAGTTTTGATTTCCTTCCACTGGTTACCAGTGCAGGCCAGGGGTGGTGTTATATGATTACATTTTTAGTCATTATTAAAAAAAAAACATTAAACCAGGAACATTACTGTAATCAGGTCCTAAAAAATGAAAGTATAAATCAAAGTCTAAGCATCACATAATGACAGAAAAGATCATTGCTTAGTTGGGAAAATGAGTCTTCGTAGTAGCATTAATGTTAGACTAAAACATTAGATTGGAATCAAAAATGACCCCATAATTGTATATTATTAGACTTTCTAAAATGATACCACTCATCCATGTTTTCATTCAAATGTAAAAGTTGGGATATACTATTTCTTTACAAAGGGGCATATAACTGAGTGTCAGAGTGCCAGCTTGGCAATAAAAATTGACATCATGCCTCCTAACAGTTACATAGTGATAGATATTTTAAATTAGAGGGCCACATGATATTGAGGTGTAAGGAAGGGAGAAGGTAGTAATGGTCGTTCATGAAACACTTTTGGTAGGTTTTCTTTTCTTGGCTTTGTTGAATTTTGTCCAATAATTTTCCAAGACTGCAAACATTGTGACTATAACACCATGAATCCTCCTCTCCAGACCATTGTCACTAGTAAAGGTTGTTCAGTGAATTTGTGACGTACAAATTCAAGATAAGACCCTTAGAATTTGGGACACACTCTTTAAAAAAATAAGGGCATATTCACACTATACCATTCGTACTATACCCGAGTACACTTGACCCCCAAAGTCCGGCTCGTTTCACCATGGTGATTGCTTTGTTCTGTACCCAGGCACAGTGCGCTTGCAAGAGGTGGACTCAAATCCGGTTCAGTTAGACTCAGGCACGGTATGCATGTAGTGTGATTGCAAATGGTGCAAATTGCAAATATTATACAGTATGAGTGCAGACCAGGGACCAGAGACAACAGTACTTCACTACGGTACAAATGAAAGATACTTAGTGTAAGCACGGTACAAATGAAACATACCTAGTGTAAGTACACCAATTACTTGCCAGCTTGTAAGATTTATTGTCAGCTTAGTTGCTAGCTTGTAAACAACGATATGTAATTGTACATAACAGGCTGTTAGAACTGTAGTGCTCCGGTTGTAGGCATGTAGGCTACTGTACCAAACAGTGATGACAGTATCCATGTTATTTAGCCAATTACTGTATGTGCCGCATTACAGATAGAGGTAATGCAGAGCACTAAGCTATGCCACAGATGTGCACTGAATTTTCTCACAGGGAAAGGTCTCCACTGTCGATATGGGACCTTGTCCATAGTTGGGAGCTTGGGCCCAACATTCAGGGAAAAGGTGGCGAATTCAGCTGTAAACCTTGCATTTTAAAAAATGGTGACAATGAAATGCTTTGATAATTGGCTGAAGCTCACCAGCACAATCCTGACTCCTTAGTTGAAACCAATGACTGGAGGCACTGGGTAAATCGTAAGATGTGGTCAAATTTGAAATGACCACAAATATGCCATACAGCAATAAAAATCCAGTTTCAATAACTGATATGTTGTCCTTGTACTTAATAAATTGCTTGTATGATTTGATTTATTTTTTACATTTATTTTTAAATAACATTTAACACAACGTCCCAACTGTTTTGGAATTTGAGTTGTAGTTTTAATGCATGAATAATGATGCTTGTAAAAATTAATCATTAATTCTTAATATTTCCATAATTAAAAGAGTAATTTGTTCTTTGGTAAAGGGAATTTCCAATTTGCATTGACTGTTTGTATTACTTTTATCATGGCAACCTAAATAAAAACACAGAAAAAAGAACACCATTTTGTCTTTGGGTTTTGTGGTCATATGTAATGTTAATGTCATTAATACTCGCTTAGGGAATCTGCAGCATTTAAATTTGAATAATGTTGAACTTGATGATGTTGCCAAGTATCTTTTTGAACTGTATATATTGCATGAAACAGATGCCTCTCTGCCTATATTTTAAGAAAATACAGTATGTCACAAAGGTGAGTACACTCTTCACATTTTAGTGGAAAAGGGATTATACCTTTATACCAATACTACAAAAATGAAACTTGGATATGTTGTAGCAAAGTCATTGTAGGTCTACAGCTTCTGTAGAAATTTTGTCTGACATTGTACTCTGAAAATAACTTTAGCCCCAGGCATTTTTGTATAAATAGCATTTTCGTATAAATAGCAGGCCACTACATATCATTTAACCAAAGCCACTTGTCCAGTTTATCATATTTGTGTTTTGGTCTGCTTGACTGAAACATACACACAGGGGCGATCCTAGAATGCTAGTATGTTGAAAATAAACAAGTATTTTGATTAGTTTGTGCATTGTTTGTGCATGATTGTGCAAGCAAAATTAACATTTGTGCACAAACCCTCTTTATGATATTTAACTTTTAACAGGTTGGTGACGTGAGGTCACTCGCACCCCATCAACATCCAATGACTCGAAAATGGTCAGTATCATTTGTGCACATTTGTGCAGGCAAAATTAACATTTTGCACAAACCATCTTTATGATATTTAACATGTAATTATTTGACCTCGGGTCACCCAGCACCCCATTAACATCCAAATGACTCGAAAATAATTGGAATTGTTTGTGCAGACAAAATTAACGTTTGTGGTCAAACCGTCTTCATGATATTCAATATTAAGCAGGTTGGTGACCTGGGGTCACCCAGCACCCCATCAACATCCAAATGACTCCAAAATGGTCGTTATCATTTGTGCTTCGCTTGTGCAGGCAAAATTAGCATTTGTGCACAAACCGTGTTTACGATATTCAACATGTAACTGTTTGACCTGGGGTCAACCAGCACCCTATCAATACCCAAATGACCTCAATTTGAATCAGAATCTTTTTTGCTTCGTTTGTGCAGACAAAATTAACGTTTGTGCACTAATCGTCTTTATTTGTGGCATTTTTGGTGACTCGCAAACAATTTTTATCAAGCTGTGCATCACTGATACATCCACACTCATTGAGGGCTGATCCACCCACTCCTCCTGTCCACGCACAATGCTGGAGGCCTATATAAGGAAACCAAGAAGTTTGGCACAGAGAAAAGGGTCAGCGACATCTGCAGTTTAGCAAAGGTAAGTAGGCTATGCTATACTGTGGTCAAACACACCTTGTAGCAAACTGATACATTTCAGTATTTTCCCAGTCTAGTGGATCATGCTTTTCACTAGGATCTGATGCCCTGACGCCCCCGAACACAAACAAACCAATAGCGTGCAACTACGAGAATGCCTACATTCACGTAAGAATGGGCAACCTGGCCTTACACATTACATTTTGAAGAATATTGTAACTTAACATCTCATCTGTTTTCCTCTAGGTGACCCAGACAAAACTGGACTCCACACCAGAGTTCTCATCTGTGCTGTCAGCACTTCGAGAACCAGGGACACTACAAACCATTTTGTTGCAAATAAATATTTAATATATAGATTTTATTATTTCTCCTCCTACAAGTTTTCTACATCCTACCAGACACATGTTGACGAAAGTTCCTCAGTTGCCTGCTTGGCTCTGTCGAGCAGGGAGTGTGTCCATTTAGGCCTGCCCCCCTTTTGGCTGGGTGCAGGGCAGAGAGCTCTCCCTTTAGGTCTGTGTGATGATGACCCACAAGACAGAGAGAGTGACTCCCTTTAGGTCCATGAGATCCGATGACCCACAGGACAGAGAGGCTGAGCAATAGCGCTACAGTGGTTTTAAAGGGATGGAAATGTGAAAGAGTTCACTTGAGGCGTGGCTAAGGAAGAAGAATTATGGGATGTGTAGTTCTTGTGTGATATTACCTACAACCACATTTACGCAAAATTGTTGCAATTGTCCAAAACTTGGGTCCTATATGCCATACACCTGACTTTTGGATCGCACAATGAATAACAAACTGATAAAAACAATGACTTTATTCATGGTACAAAGTGGGTGGAGGGATGTTTGCTCCCGAGAATCTGATGGAAAAAAAGTTGACAAGGGCTAGAGAAACAGACAGGGATTTTTTTATTTTTGAAAGGCAAGTAGCACAGCCTTGACTGTCAGCTAGGAGTCAGTATTGCACCATGTAACAAAATAAAACAGTGAACAAAGCCAGAAAAGACAACACAAAAAAGAACACACAAATACTTCATGGAACCAAAGGCACAAAAGAGTTCTAATAGCCTTCTTAGTCTGACACAGAAAATAGAGGAGATGTAATGCTTTTTATCAACAGACAGGTCTGCACACTAGTTTTTGCCTGTGCTGCCTGCTGCTGATGTGCAAAACATCAAACGTTCTGGGATCCACCCCCGACTGACACTAGGCGCATTTGCGGGAGTAAGATGCTTGTAGAGGCATGTAGACAAATCGTGCAAGCGCTTGTAGATGCTTCCACACGTTTACAATCGTCTAACTAACGCCTCCGTGGTGACGCAACTTTGCCCTGGTCAGTTTAAAGTTCATTGACGTCTGGCCACGTGTGTTGTGTAGCGCTCTGGCACTGAACTTCTCATCTTATATGTGCGTTATTTAAGTCCAGTTTGAAGACATATCTTCTCTCTCTCTTTTTAGCTTGTTCTGGGGCGTTTATCTAATGCTGTCAAGCTCTGTCATCTACTACGAAGATCGGGAAGGTGCAAGCTCGGTCTCGTTGAAGATTTGTGTCCGACTTGACCGAAGCCCACCCATGCTGTGACGAGCAGACAAACGCTGACAAATGGATTTGCAACTCGAACGCACCTATTGACAGTTTTAACATTGCTGATCAAGGAGGTCTTGTAAATTACCTTCCGTTCCCTGACCTCAGTGCTCAGGCCTGGGTGCTTGTCCTGTAGGTGTTTGGCTAAGTAGGAGGTGTTTCCAAAAAACTCTGTTTACACAATGGTGCATCAGTGTCAATTGCCTCACCCATCTGGCACTTCGCGGCCCTGGTTTGTCCACAAGTTGTGGTGTGGTGGCAGCAGCCATTCTCCCCTCCGTGCTCCTATATCTCTCCGTCTCCAACGTCTTTTTTCTCTACAAGCTTCGGCTTGATTCTCATCCTCTCAGCTGTAGTTACGTCACGATGTTGTAACGTTATGACATCACGTGCAAGTACCGGTCCTATTCAAATGCAGTATAGTACCATTTTAAATGCCTCAGTACCGTGGTACCAAATCAGTACCGGTTTACTATGCAACCCTACTTACATTACAAAGATAAAAAGTCTTAATGCTATGGTTAAGTCATGTGAACCTTTAAGCATTGTAGTTGATGGTTAATGTTTTATGAGACTGACATGAGACTGATTTTTAATAAGACTGATCAATTAAGGCCAATTGACCTACATTAATTAATTGGCGCACTGCATCAAAAGTGATTTTACCTACATTTTATTTTGGTGTGCTGTGCAAGGAGCAAATGCACCTACAATGACAGGTCAGTCATTTCTTTGTTAGGGGAGCTCAGTGTCTGTAGTAAGAATCTGCATAAAACTGTTAAGGACATGTCAGAAAATCAGAAAAGGCAAGCCAGTGGATATGGATGAGACAGTTTTCTGCATACGGAAAGCCATAGGTGAGTGTTGTTGAGTGGATCAAAAAGTGAAAAGAAAAAGCAATTAGTTGAGAATAGTAACTCTGGGGTGCCCCTACCCACACAGCTAAGGAATCTCAAGCTCAAGACATGGTACAAGCACAATGCCACAACACCTGCAAGCTGTACAGACAGGTCATACAGACTCTTCTTCCAAAAGACAGCCTTTTAAGCCCACTGGTTCAAAATGCTACTTTCTGCCCACTGGTTCAAAATGCTAGCTTGACCTCCTACAGACAGGAGATTCTCAGAGGCGTGATCAATGGCGTCTTTTAAATGCCTCTGTGCACTGCTGGACAGAGCTACAACCATTTCAAGGCAAAAGACAATGATTGGATGTTGGAGCCTGGACTTAGATTTCTGTAGAATGGAAACCCTAAAATGGCATAATTCTAATTGCTACCTAAGATGCATAAAAATGTGGAGAACCCTCCAGGTAGACCTGCTTTTGGTTGGCTCATGGCTTCACTCATGGCTCGCTACTTTCGGTTGGCTCGTGGCTTGACTAGCGGCTTGCTGCTTTTGTCACGGTGGTCGTAATGAGTGTTACCAATGTTGACCGTGACCAGGCAACTCAAAAACAATTAAGAACGTTGCAGGCAGATATATATATATATATATAATATAGAAATATAGATATAAATATAGTATAAAATAAAGAAATTTATATAAATATAAAATAAAGAAATTTGTAAAAAGAAATATAGTCCTTCGGGCTAGACCAAGTCCACAATAAGTCCTGTAGGTAGCAGAAGAAAGCCTCGCTTCCCAAATCCGCCCCCACACCAAGGAGCAGCAAGTTGTGGCAGAAGAGGCAAGTGGCAGCAGCAAACACGGCAAGGCAGGCAGGCAAGCAAGCAAGGAGGCCAGCAGCAGCGAGCACGGCAAGGCGGGCAAGCAAGCAGGGCAGCAGAAATCACGAGCAGAGCAGCGCAGTCAAGCTGAGCCAGTACTGCAACACAGGGAAACACAGCGGCAGAACAGAGCGAGCAGACCACCTACGTAGAAGGCATGGTACAAGCCTCGAGCACTTCCGGAAGTCTGTGGCCCGGAACTGTTGTGTGCGCCTGACCTCGTCCACGGCTGCCAGAGTCCTGGCCAGCCTCTTTCCTCTACGCAGGCAAAGCCTGGTAATCCGCCGTCTGGTGCCGTCCCTGCTCAGTTCTCCTCCCACTGCGTCCGAAGGCTCAATGACGTTCCTGCTGCCTGCTGCATAGCCCACGTGGACTACCTGCCCAACAAATAAATAGACAACCCAGCCCTGCACACACCTGGCACATAATCAACTACAATCAGCTGTCTTTGCCATGATTGGAGGAGGTTAATTGGGTCCATCAGGTTGCAAATGGACACCTGGGGGAGCGGTTCTATAGTCTATACGCCCCGGGCGAGACCACCTCTAAGCGCCCCCCACGAAATGGCGCCCCGGGCGGCTGCCCGGTTCGCCGTGCCTAAAACCGCTACTGACGACACTGCAAATAAAATAAAACACAGCAATGCAAAGGAAAATCAAATAACACTGCAACACAAATGACACTGCAAACCAAAGTACACACATCAAAATTTATCACACTGTGACACTTTCGGTTGGCTCATGGCTTCACTCGCGGCCTGCTGCTTTTGGTTAGCTTGACTACTAAATCCCTGCCTGCTTGCGGTCCTGCTGAAGCTGTAGCGGATTGAATCCCCTGCATACCCCATTGCAGTCTCGCACACGGGCACGAGTTCTCCCTGTTGTTGACTCCCATGAAATGTCGTATAAGCTTGTTGCCTATGTTGTGTCAATGAATACTATGCTGATCCAACCCAATATCCATTTTGACTATAAGAAAATAAAATAACAATAAAAATAAATAATATAGTTTCGTAGTGGTTACTGGTTACCCTGGGGGCGTCACTATTTAGAACATCTGTGTTTTCTGCACACGTAATAGACGACCTGTCTTTTTGCTTAAGCTATTCATTTTCTGGCCGACGATGAAAATGTATTCCAGCGTGAAGGCAAAACAATACACATTTCATTCTCAAGTAATGCGTTCTGCATTTTGCATTGCAGACTGCATTCTGCATTTGGGCGAGTGATAATGTTGAATTCCTCTCCAACTTTAAATCCTATAATACAGTGGTTCCTTGTGTTCTAAAAATAACCCCCAATAGGCGAAATCCGTGAAGTAGTCAGCTTTATTTTTTACAATTATTATAGATGATTGAAACGCTATATGTTTTGGGGAGGGGGGGTTTACAGCCCTGAGAGTCACACAGCTAGCGATCAAATATTAGCTGAACGCATTCTATACTGTATAGGAGACACAGCATGGAAGAGATTGATTGACAATGGTCTACAGTCCCTTAGCCAATTAGAGCGCATAACACAATGCGCTGTAAAAAAAAATAATTTAAGGTTGTATTTTGCACTCTTGTTACTCTTTGGTATTTTTATATGTATATTTATTTTTATATTTAATGTCTGTGCTTTTACTGTAGTCTCAAAGTCAACAGTAATATACGTAACTCAAAAGCAATTTGCACTTTATATATACCTATACCTATATACCTAAACACATGGTAGGAGAAAATAGTAACACATAAAGGCAAGTGTATACTTTTTTATGCCTCGAGTCAATGTACCATGGTTCTTGCAAACATTAAATTGCGCCATTTTGTGTCAAGTGACTCAAGTGACTCGCACAACCTGAGCACAACCAAAGTGACCCAGAATGATCCGAATCCCTCCAAGGATCCGAGTTATACATTTCTAAAAAAGCAACCTGGAGGGAAAAGGGAAAGGATCACTCGATGCATGCAGCGCCATTATATCCAGAACAATGCAATTTATTGCAGCTTCAGCATTCATTTTCCAGTTAACCTTGAAGCCATACATATATGAAGCTATAGAATGTTCGCATTGAATTCCAGGCAGGGAAGAAAATAATTTGCTCTCCTGAGGACAGCATTATAAAAGAATGATTAATTGATAGAATAGCCTGCACTAAAACCTGTAGTTAGTGATGGCAAAGTGAAGCTTTCTGAGGCAGTGAAGCTTTCACTCCAATTGTATTGGGAAAGGGTTCATTCATTCAAAGCTTTAAAACTCTATGATGACCTCTGCTGGTAAAACGTTGAGTTGCAGTGTGAAGCAAAAACTTGTTACATAATGGAATCCTGTATGAATAAAAACATTGCCTCCACATGTGTCTGTGATTTGTAGCAGAAGGTATATTGTATTTTTCCACAGGACTTGCTAGAACTTACTATTACTGCAGAATATAACTGATTTTAGAAATGAGAGGGCAGTCAGGTATGAAATCACATGTTTTTATTAAGAAAAATGATTTGCTCCATTGTGTTTGGATTCAATCACAAGCAGTTTACCACTATAATGAGTATCCTTTATTTGCTACAACAAACTAAGATCCACAGACCATCGTTAAAGGATACACTGCCAAAGCATAAAATACATTTCATTGTTTGTAAAACATGCATTGCGGCAGTATGGCACTGAGTTGAATGGCCTTGAAAATGTATACTATCTACATCACACTCTTCAAAAGTGCACAAAAGCCATAATTTTGCTTAGATGCAAATGCCAGATATTGTGGGTCTGACCTAGCCTACTAAAGAGTGGCACCATCCAAACTAATTTGGTATGACATATGGATTTAAAAATCCTTGCTTAGTCACAGTTTACCACTACTGTAAGTAAGTAAGTCGCTTTGGATAAAAGCGTAATGTAAGTGTAATGTAATGTAATAATAAGCGCAGACCATATGTTTAATAACTTCCGACACCGTGGAAAGCTGCATTCACAAGGTGTGACCTCACCCCCCCTCCACTCACAAACACACACACGCAAATAAAAATAAAAATGTAAAACCAATAAAAAATAATGCCTGCCCTATCCCACGCCTTATTGGGGGAAATCAAATTAAAATGCTCCCACATTTCCGAGCGTCCACGCTTTGCCAAAGGTTCCATTCTTTACGACTTATACTCTACTACACTCTTAACACAATAACTCACGCCTTCACTACAAACCCACAAGCACGCTCACTTTTCTGCGCGCATTTAAACACTTTGAATTAAACGTTAAATCGTCACGTGAAGGTGCGTTGAATTGAAGCTTCAGGCGTCACTGATCATGTGATCACCAGCCAGTGAATACACTGCTTTACCTTGCGCTAGTTCAATTTTCCGACAATTGTTGAAGCAAGGGAGTCGGAGGTAACATCACTACCTGTAGTCTACAACCATCACAAAAAAACATCATCATTAAAAACTTTCAATGTATATTAACCAATAACCACGATAGCTCTGGGGTCCGTTTCCCAAAACCGTCGTTGCTAACTTTGTTGGTTTAAACGATGGACTAACGACACTGCTGTTTCCCAACAGCATCGTTCATACTATGCAACTAACGATGTTTACAACATTAATTGGAACAATTAACATGGATTGCTTGATGATCGGTGATCCATCGGAAGTTGCGTTAAGTTGTGCCGTTCAAACGATTAGCTTGGTCATTAAACCATTGTTTATGTCAGTTTATATACACGTGACATTTTGCTCGTCACCTTTGACCTTCTTGGGTCGGATTAAGCACCATTCCATGCTTTACCGCCACCCACTGCATGAATGATTTTACTATAATTCACTTCATTTTCGGCCTGGTACTTGCCCAATCATGTAAAAAGAAGATAGAAAATTCACCAAAAGTTGTTGCAAAATGTTGTTGGATCATTAAAGTTATTTGATCAGAACATTTTTAATACTTTGATGTAGAGTATGATCACAAATCACAGATCCACAATCAAGGTTATTCCATTACCTCACAGATCATCCCACCTGTCTCAATCCCACAGATCATTCCATGTGTTTCAAACTGATTACCCTTTAGCAGGATTCGAACACATATCTCTCCAAAAAAGTGAGAAGGTCTGCATAGTGGGCTGATGAGCTAACCACTCAACCCCACCAGATCAGATTTTAGTGGCCTTAGTTGTATTTATATGTAGATCTAGGCTGGTATTAATAAAAAACACACATTCATATCATTACAAACCGAATACTCTCTGAACGCTTCCGAAATATCTGGATACTTTGCAGTTTCAATGACGGAAGTCCAAACTAACTAGTTCAGACTTCCGTTGTACGTAAGTGGTTGGAGATTTTTGGAAAACAGTCAGAATCAGGCTGTTGTGTCGTTTGAACCTACATCGGACAACGGTGGTTTAATGCTAATGCATACATTGTTGTTTGGGAAACGCACCCCTGGTTAGCTAAAACTAGCAGTGCATAGCTGCCAACAATCTCGTTTCTCTAAGTATACCCCTGGGCGCGGCAAAGTTTTGGCCCGCCATATGACGTCTGAACAAAGGTAACCAGACATGCGCTATCTATGGCTGTGTGTGATTTTTTAGTGGGTTACAGCTCTGCTGCTAGTCATTCACAGTGAGTGAAATCTTATCTATAACAGTCTCATAACCGACAATGACAAGTACAAAAAACATTAAGACTGTCACCATCTGCAAGGCTGACAATATCAAGAGGCACTTCACTACTATGCATGCTGCTAGTTTTAATTCAGACTTTCCTGAAAACTCTGATGAACTCGGACAAAAATAGCCAACATGCATTCTTCCTGGTGCTCGGTTTTAGTATTGCGACATGTAACACAACACAACAAAGGGCAAGAGCAGCCTCTTTATGTGTTTCTTGGAATTTTGGAAGAGCAAAGAAACCTTTCACTGATGCTGTGTTGATTAAAGAGTGTGCAACTGATATAGTGGAAGAGGTTTTGTGTCATGATGAGAAAAACAAGCTAAATTTTGTGGAGCTACTTAAGCAGGTGCCATTGTCGGCCAACAGCGCAACAAGAAGAATAGAAGTTTTAGCCAAGGATTGTTCATCCAGAATAAATGCAGGCCATGTCATTAGGGACATTTGAGTTACAAGCCCGTCTGTCTGCATCTACATACGTAAACGAGAACTGCTCGTTACAGCGTGGGTGGGCATTAAAATGTGGCAGTAGGCGCATTCGAGTTACAAACCTGTACATAATTTGGCCCTCTGTAAAAAATAATTGGGGACCACTGCTGTAGCATATGTTGTGAAACAAGGCAAAAAACCTCTCGCATATGTTCCCATTATTCCCATGCTACAGAAGCTACTTAATAAAACTGACATTTTAGACAAAGCTATGTCAGAAAAACTCCACATCCCAACAGAATACAGATCATATGCAGATGGGCAGTACTTTCCTGAAAATTCACTTCTCGTAAGGGACGCATTTACAATTGCTCTTGGCCTATACATTGATGACTTTGAAGGAGCCAATCCTCTTGGGACATCAAATCTGAAACACAAAATGTGTACTGGGTTTTGTCAACTTATCTTAAAAATATAGGTCAGCCCTCCACTGGATCCAGCTTGCTCTATTGTGCAATACCTCTACAGTCAAAGAGTGTGGTTATGCAAAGGTTCTGCAGCCTCTTATCTATGATCTTAAGTTTCTGGAGCAAAATGGTGTTTACTTCAAACAACTAGGTGCAAGTGTGAAAGGTACAGTTTTGTATATTGCAGCTGATACTCTTGGTGCCCACTCCCTTGCAGGATTCTTTGAGAGCTTTGCTGTTGACACGTTCTGCAGATTCTGTTCAGCCAGCAGCAGTGACCCTCAACAACAGGAGGTATGTTCTGGTTTCTTTCAATTCCGAGACAAAGAGTCTCATGATAAGCAGGTGCAGGAGATGACAGTGGATCCAGGATTGAGTGGGACCTATGATGTGAAAGGAGCATTTCCTTTAACTGAGAATCTCTAGCACTTTCATGTGGTCACTGGGTACCCTCCTGATATCTTGCATGATGTCTCGGAAGGCATTGTTCCAGCTCAGTTGTCCCTGTTCCTTACAGACCTGATAAGCAAGAGGTATTTCACACTAGACATGCTCAATCAGACCATCAGGCATTTTATTTACACATACACTGACAAAACAGATGATTGGAAAGGGATTTTCCCGCAAAGGGGCCATTAGTGGAAATGCACATGAGAATTGGTGTCTTATAAGGTTCCTTCCATTTCTTATTGGTCACTATGTTCCTGAGGATGACAACACATGGGAAATTCTGATGCTTCTCAAAGACATCACTAAGCTTGCTGTGGCACCAAGGCATACTGAAGAAACACTGCATTTCCTGTAAGATAGCAAAGCACAGGCACTTGCTGCAGTCAGTATTTCCAGGTTTTCATTTAAGACCAAATCATCAGTATACATAGAACATTACCCTTAACTTAGAAGAAAATTTGGTCCCCTGTCTGAGGTTTGGACAATGCACTTTAAAGGAAAGCAAAGTTCCTTAAAAGGGCAGTGCGCGGGAGTCACGTGGGATCACAAAGCCAGATGGACGTGTGAGGGAGTTGCTCTGTCACACCCCGAAACTAAATGGATTATATGAGACGGTAAACTCCATATTTTCAGAGAAACTAATGCATAATAAGTACTAGTACCACCACCATTTTATTAAGAGATAGCTTGGTGAAGGTGGCCAAGGCACCACCTGAGTTTGCCGAGCTGCAGGCGGCACTTCAGAAAGCAATGGAGGAGATGTCACGATTCAGTGGAACTTTATCAACCTTACAAGCAGACGTGACGAGCGTCAAGAATGATCAAGGTCAAATAACGGGAGATGTGGCATCTATTCTACAGCAATTGAATGAGGCTGAGGATCGGATTTCCCAATTAGAAGATGAGAGAGAAAATTGGAAACAGTTGGCTTAAACGAGTGCCAAAGAATGTTCTGAGCTGCGTGAAACTGTGTCTGATATGGCGAACAGAGAGAAACGTCTCAATGTGCGAATCTTTGGACTGAAAGAAAAGAAGGGAAGTCAGACGAAGCTGCGTAACTGCATAGGTAGTTTTTTTGCGAATGCTTTGGGAGTGACACTGGCTAAGTCGGAGTTGCAGATGGTGCATCGCATCCCTTCTGAAAGGTCAGACGAGTCAAATACGCCGTGTCCTGTCATTGTTCGCTTTCAAAGTTTTCGCGTCATGATAGCAGTGAAAACAAAGGCGCGCATGGGCGAAGGAATTATCTGGGAAGATTCCAACATTTCTGTCTTTCCTGACATGACCAAGGAGGTGGCAGACAAAAGAAAGCAATTTACTGACATAAGGAGGAAACTACACGAGCTGGATACCTGTTTCACGTTGGCTTTTCCTGCTACACTTCGTTTTGACATGGAGGGGAAAGAAGGTGAGCTTCACTGATCCTAACGAGGCCATGGTGCTGTTAAATAAAGAGCAAGCGGAATCTGTGGCAGACGCCGACGACGCTGAACAGAAACAGGATTAAAACACTTAAAGAAAACTGCTTGTAAATGAAGCGGACTACTGAGCCTTGGACTTACTTAATAACTTTTTGGACTGAAGCAATCCTGTACTCTCGCTAAACAAGACAATGCCGTGAGTAGCTCGTTTGAAAGATAGTCTATGGCAGGGCTATTTAATTAGTTTTCCATTTGGGCCACATTTCGAATCCAAGAACTTAAGTTGGGCCACAAATTTTTCAGTAATTACATATAATAATAATAATAATAATAATAATAATAACAATAATAGATTCGTACATCTTTATAATAAACCATATTTATTCTTGTATCATTTACATTTTGTGCTTTGGCCTTCAACTTAACACTGACTGGGAATATTTGCTAACTATTTGCATTGTAAAGAGTTAATAATATCTGGGAATGCAAAATAAATATTCTAACATTATTTATTGATTGATATTTGGTAAACTAAAATGCATATATTAAGTTCTGGAGACTAGTGAACAGTATTTTATTTTTCAAGCGCAACATCACCTTGGCCGCATCTGGGCCGCAGCCTGGCCACGTCTGGGCCGCATGTGGCCCGCGGGCCACCAATTGAATAGGCCTGGTCTATGGTCTGAATGGGTTTCAGTTTTTAATTTTGTTTTGGTTTATTATATAGCTATAAAGCCAGTGTGGTTATTGCTGTCTAGAGAAAAGTTGGGAGGGATTTAAATTGAGATAAGAAATGGTGGTGTGTACAAATATGCAAAACATTGGTAACTACTATTAAGAAAGGGGGAGGGGCAGGGTTTGTAGGCATCTATTTTTTGCGTCTTACAGACCATGTGGGGGCGGGGATTGCTTTTTTCTACTAAAAGAAGCCTTGGGAGAAGTGGGTGGGGGTATCAGGGTTTGTTTTGCTTTCTTTCTCTGTTGGGTTTGTGGGTGGTATTCTTACCTATGGGCACACTCTGAAATAATGGAAATATTACCCAATGGCTAAACTGCTAAAAAATTATAACATGGAATATAAACGGTTCCCAGAATCCTATAAAGAGAAAGGAGTGGTTAAGCTATCTTAAGTCTCATCACACAGATATTGCTATGATTCAAGAGACTCATATGGAGGGTAAAGAAGCAGAGAAGCTCAAACGGGACTGGGTAGGGCAGGTATTTCACAGTTCATATAGTAGCAAGAAGAATGGGGTGGCAATTTTGGTGCATAAAAAATTGAACTTAGTTATGCTCACTCAGAAGAAAGATAAGGAGGGTAGGATGATATGTATTCATGCTACTATTGATGGAGTTAAAATTAATATTTGCAGTCTCTATGCTCCAAACAAACAGGATAGTGACTTTTTTCATATGGTTAATAAGAGTGTTGGGGAACTTGAAGAGCCTCAGATAGTGATGTCTGGTGACTTTAATCAAGTACAAGATCCTATATAGATCGAACAACATTTTATTCATCAGTGCCAAGAGATAGGTTAGCTACACAACTGATGATGAAGGACCATGCCTTGATGGATATTTGGATTGTGGTCAATCCTAGAGAAAAAGAATACACTTTTTTGTCACATGTGCATAAGTCGTACTCAAGGATAGACTATTTCCTAATTTCAAGGAAAATAGCAGATATTGTAGCTGATTGTAAGAGTGGAGCAATAGCTTTGTCTGGCCATGCCCCAGTAGAGTTGGTAATAGAGATGAAGTCTAGTAAACCTAGTGGAGGCAGATGGAGACTAAATGTGTCATTGCTTCAGGATCCTATAATGAAAACATTTATGGAGTCCCAACTGGAGGGGTTTTTTTTTATCAGAATATAGGTTCAACAGAAAACATTTCAAATGTATGGGAAGCCTCAAAAGCATTTATGAGGGGGCACTTTCAAAGTCAAGCTATTCGAAAAAAAATATCTTTTTGAAGATGAGGGAATTAGAGTCCCAAATCAAAAGTGAGGAAATTATGCTCTCCCATATATAGTGGACATAGATTTAAAGAAATATGTAACCAGCTGAATGAGATTTATAATAAAAAGGCAGAATATGCACTTTTCAGATTAAAGACCAGTTTTCATGAGAGTGGTGAGAAGGCAAGTAAACTGATGGCCTCTCAACTGAAGAAAAGGGATGCTAGTGGTTTAATACCCACTATTAATAATGGCAGAGCTGAGGTGTCAACAGATAGTGTGGAAATTAACAATATATTTAGGAACTTTTATGAAAATGTATACAGCTCAAAAGTGCCCGTCAATAAGGATAGATATGCAGATGTTCTCAAAAATAGAGATTCCTGCTGTGTCCCAAGCACAAGTAGAGATGATGAATGCGCCTATAGACGAAGAGGAAGTTAGAGCCGCCATTCTGTCAATGAAATCTGGGAAGTCACCGGGCCTTGATGGTTTCATGGCTGAATACTACAAGATAAACATTGACGTGTTGGCCCCCATTTTAACAATGGTTTTCCAGGAGGCACTGGAGGAGGGGCGGCTCCCCCCCACCTTTAATGATGCACTGATAACTGTTTTACTTAAAAAAGACAAAGACCCTTATGAACCAAGCAGCTATCCCTTAGCAAAAAGTAGTATACTTAAGCAATATAGTACGAGTGTGAGTGGGATAGGTAAGGGATATTGCCACGGGTGGTGTTCGGCCGTAGCCACGAGGCCGAAGGCCAAGTGGCGCAGGCAACATCACCCGTGGCAATATCCCTTACCTATCCCACTCGCACGAGTACAATATTGCTTTTAGAAAACAATTTTATCGCCAACAAATGAACATTTAAACACAAATTTATTGATTCAGAAATGCCGTTGTTTCTCCGCAACAAAAAATAGTCCCATTGTCACCAACGTTCCAAATAAGTGTTCCTTTCCTACTTGTAAATATTTATTTGGACATTTCCCTGGATGGTGCACCCATTGAGATATGGATTATCTCTTCCCTGATCTCTTGAGGGACATAGGCCTATGCGCGGCATGTCGGGTGTCCTTGGCGTCATCGTTATGTCTCTGTTGTCATGATCTCCCAAAATATAGCTCCAGCGCTTCCTGCTGTCCAACGAGGGTCGGCAGTAACTAGCGAGGGAGTTCTCCGATCTATGTAACATAAGCGGAGAGGCACCACAAGAGAACATGTTAACATCACAGTAGTGCTTAATAAAACACAATGCTATGCATGAGAATATTTCATTAGGCCATTGGGCTGCGCTTACCTATGGCCACTCACTGCCATGATCTCCCTGCTCGCAAGTCCTGCATCAGAGAGCTTTTGTATGGCTGTGGCACGCAGGCTGTGGTTGGTGTATCTCACCGATGTCCCCCTCCTTGCCTCCTGGCACAGCCGAGGGAGTATTTTGCCCAACTGATTCACGCCAAAAGTCAAAGTCAAAGTCAAAATTATTTGTATAGCGCATTTCATACATAAATGCACTTCAATGCGCTTTACACAAATTTTAAAATAAAATACAATTAAAGATTTAAAAAGTAAAATACAATTTAAAATAAAGCAAAACCATTAAAATAATAATAATAAGAAGAAGAAGAATGAAAATAAAATAAAAAATAAAACATAAAAATAAAAATTAGGAAAAGGCATCAGAAAAAAGATTCGTCTTGAGTCTGCTTTTAAAACTCTCTACAGTAGGGGCATTCTTTACATCCCCTGGAAGCTGGTTCCAGAGCTTTGCTGTATAATAGCTAAAGGCTGCCTCACCACACTTTGTTTTTACAGTAGGTATGGTCAATAGATTTCTATCCATGGATCTCAGAGACCTAGATGGGGTATATGGCTGAAATATATCAAGTATGTAACTGGGACCCTTCCCATTAAGTGACTTGAACAGTAGTAGTAAGGCCTTAAAGTCAATCCTGTATTTCACTGGGAGCCAGTGCAGAGACCTTAAAATTGGGGTGATGTGATCAATTTTTTTTGTTCTTGTAAGAACTCTTGCAGCTGCATTTTGTATTAATTGGAGCTGTTTGATATTCTTTTTGGGAAGGCCAGTGAAGAGGCTATTGCAGTAATCGACTCTACTTGAGATGAAGGCATGTACCAGCTTTTCAAGATCTTGCTTAGACATTACACCCCTAAGCTTGGAGATGTTTTTGAGATGGTAGAATGCGGACTTTGTGATGGCTTTCATATGACTGTTAAATGTGAGATCACAATCAATAAGGACACCAAGATTTTTGACTGTGTCCTTTGCTTTGAGTCCTTTAGTTTTAAGTATTGTGTCAATCTTATGCCTTTGCTGATTATTCCCAAATATAATTATCTCAGTTTTATCTGTGTTGAGCTGTAGAAAGTTTTGAGACATCCAGCTGTTAATTTGGTCAATGCAGTTGTAGAGGGATTTAAGAGGGTCAAAATCGTTAGGTGACAAGGCTAGATATAACTGTGTGTCATCAGCATAACTATGGTACTTAATTGAGTTATTCCTAATAATCTGTGCAAGTGGCAGCATATAAATGTTAAAGAGTAGTGGCCCTAAAATGGAACCTTGGGGGACTCCACAGTTCAGAGGCATAGCTGATGAGGTGTAACATCCAATGGAAACATAAAAACTTCTTTGTTTTAGGTATGATTCAAACCATTTGATAGCTATACCAGTAAGACCAACCCAATGCTCAAGTCTATGCAGTAAGATGTCATGGTCAACAGTGTCAAATGCCGCACTAAGGTCAAGGAGCACCAAAACTGAGGATTTGCCAGCATCAGAGTTCAATCGTATGTCATTCATTACTTTGGTAAGAGCTGTTTCTGTGCTGTGATTGGAACGAAAGCCTGATTGAAAATCATCAAGGCAACCATTTGATGTCAGAAATGTATTCAATTGATTAAAAACTATTCTCTCCATTATTTTACTAATGAATGGTAAATTAGATATAGGCCTATAGTTGTTTAACACCAGAGGGTCAAGGTTATTTTTCTTTAACAGGGGTTTAACCACTGCTTTCTTTAGAGAAGAGGGAAAAAGTCCAGTCGACAGAGAAGTGTTAATAATCTAAATCACATCATGTGATATCAGGTGTAGAGTGGATTTAAAAAAGGCTGTAGGCAGAACGTCTAGGTCAGATGTAGAGGAGCTAAGACTTAGTACAGTTTTCTTGAGAATTTCGACATCAATTAGACTAAATGATTTCATTTGGTTGATGTTTGTCTTAACTGAGGGAAAACCATCCAAGTTGTGGTTTGATTTTGCCTGTGTGACTATGTTTGTACGTATGTTATCAACCTTTCCTTTGAAAAAATGAGCAAAGTCGTTGCATTTACTTATTGAAAGAAACTCAGGAGGCAGTTTTTGCTGGGGGTTAGTCAGCTTTTCCACAGTACTAAATAGTACACGAGCATTATTGATGTTTCTATTGATTAGGTCAGAAAAGAATGATTGTCTAGCTTTAGATGTTTCCTGGTTATGTTTACGGAGCATGTCTTTGTAGATTAGGTGGTGAACTTGAAGTTTAGTTTTACGCCACTGCCTCTCGGCCTTTCTACAATTTCGCTTTGACTGTTTGACTGAAGGACTCAATTTCCAAGGTGCTTTTTGATGGCTAAGTGTTTTGGTTTTTAAGGGAGCAATAGCATCCATAATATGGGACATCCTAGAATTAAAATTATCCAATAGATCATCAGCACACTGAGAAGTTTCAGTATGGGTTTCCAGGAGTGCTTGTTCAAAGAGAGATGCTGTACTATTGTTTATGATTCTTTTTCTTACAGTAACTAGCTTATTTTGCACATGGGGGGATAAACTGGCAAACACACAGGAATGATCTGAAAAACCAAAATCCTTGACAGTAATTATAGCTTCAACACCCTTTGTAATGACAAGGTCTAAGATGTGCCCTTTCTCATGGGTGGCCTGTTGTACATGCTGAGTAAGGTTGAACATATCAATAAGCGACAGGAATTCTTTAGCATATGTATTCTCTAAGTTATCAACATGAAAGTTAAAATCTCCAGTTATTATGATGTGTTCATACCCCAAGCAGATGATTGAAAGAAATTCCCCAAACTCCTCAAGGAAGAGGGGTGCAGAGATTTTAGGTGGCCTATAAACAGTCAGCAGTAATAAATCAGTAGAACATTTAAGAATTGTACTTAAGCATTCAAATGTTGAAAAGTTACCCAGTACTGTCTGCTGACACTTAAATAGTGCCTTGAAAATAATGGCTATACCACCTCCACGCTTATTAGGCCTGGCAACACTCATAAAATCATACTGTGGAGGCGTTGCTTCAATCAGAGTAACAGTGCTACTAGGCTGATCAAGCCAGGTTTCAGTGAGTAGCAACATATCTAGGTTATGACCGCAAATAAAATCATTGATGGAAAAAGACTTGTTCGCAAGGGATCTGACATTCTGGAGGGCAATTTTTACATTAAAAGTGTTATGTTTCTGTACCGGCTGATCTTGTAAGGGAACAGCTACAAGATTACACGTATTCACTCCTCTGACAGGATGTAAACAAAATCGTCTATTAGGCCTAGTACTCATCTGCACAGGAATAGATGTCGTCGTGGAGGCGGAGCCGATGTTCGCCGTAGGTGCTGCAGGATCATGAATGGCATTTGCTCTGGCGGCAGTTGCAGCCCCGGCGCTCACGGTCTCGGCGACACTCGCGGCACTCCGCTGACGATCATGCAGGCCAGGAGAGGCAGCACAGCAACAGGTAACAGCTCCCTCGGCAGTCACGGCCCCGGTCCTCGTAGCCTCCGTGACCCTGGTCTCCGGCAGGGACTCCGCAAGAGGTGTCAGGCATGAGTTTCTCTCGGGCACTTTCTGCGCTTTCTGTTTCTGTTTAGAGCGTGTCCCACGGTGCACATAGCGCTTCCTTTTTAGTATTCCAGCATCACGGAAAAGTTGTAGTATATCCGTGTCGATTGGGACTATGGTCAATGAGAGCTGCCGAAGTTGGCCGTTCGAGTACTTAATTCCTCCCATAAATCTGATAATCAACTGCATGCAGACATTATCGCAACGCAGCGCAGAGGTTCCCAGGCAGGTAGTGCACGACAAAATGAAACAAAATAAAAGCAATACCAACAAAAACAAAAATAGAAAAATAAACACGAAATGTATACACTAGTTATAAACTGTAGAGATTGTAAATATATAAACAATAAACTATAAAAATATTTAAAAACTCAAATAAAAACACGGAGACGGAGAGGCGGCGTGCGCACTGCGTCCCCGTAACCTGCAACCTCTCAAGGGGTGTTGATAGGTACCAATACCTATCCGATGGCGCAAAGACCCTCTTTGCCTGAAGATAAAAGGCTGTCGCCAGAGGCGGATTTAGCCACGTGGGGGCCCTAGGCAAAATATAGATGTGGGGCCCTCATATTTGAAACACACACCTAAATCAAATAACCATCCCTATGTTACGGGTCTTATTCAATGCCTCTGCGTTGTGTTGAGTGTAACAGTAGATCTTCACACGGAAGCTGCTGGGACGTCATTTATTGGTATTGCTGGCATAAGATACATAAAATGCGTGGCATTAGGTGAGGGTTCGCCTTTGTCCTTCCTCTTCCCAGCACGCAGGGTTAACAGGGCACATATTCAAGACTGATACATGAACAACATTAACAATACATCAACAATACATATTATTAATTACATCAGAAACACACGACAGTAACATGCCCCGCTAGCATTCTAAGCTAGGCGGGGTGGTTAGCTAGCGCAACCCAAGCGAACAGATAACAAAATGAATGAAATTGATTATTACACACCTGGCATAAGATACATAAAATGCGTGGCATTAGGTGAGGGTTCGCCTTTGTCATTCCTGGCAAACAAAAAAAAGGACGAAAACAGGAAGCTAAAAACATTGAGCTGAACGAACACTGAACTAGCAATAGCTAAACCACGGGCTTATCCTATACCCGTGGCTATAAACTACATGACAAACTACGTGACGAGACAACATATACACACGACGATATACAAAGGGATGACTAAGGGAGTGATTAAAATAGAAGATTATGATTTAATAGAACATCGATGGTAAATTAACATTGGGATATATACAGATTATTATTACGGATTGGGGGACAACAAACCTGTTCCCAGCACGCAGGGTTAACAGGGAAGAGCTGAGGGAGACAGGGACCTTTAAACGTGAAGACAAGACGCACAGGACGGAAAGCCAGGAGGGACACAAGACTGAAGAACGGACCCACCCCTAACAAACTAACGTGGCCAGCATGTGTAATCACGAATCAAATAAACACAAAATAACCCCAATTTGTGCAGGATTTAACTGCACTATTATTATATCCGTTACACCTATACCTCTTGGCTTATCGCAATGAACCAAGACTGCAGTACCACCAACAATGGTCTTATTACAATGATCTTAACTCTCCACAGCAAATCAGTTTCAGATTACTCCAGCATTTGCTAAAATGATTTGTTTATTGCTCAGATCAAATGAGAGAGATAGAGAGAGAGAGCGAGCACTATTATGCTCCATGTTTGAAATCATACAAAACCTGATCTTGTGCTTATAAGAACTAGAATACAAAATGGAGATGGAGCCAATGGAAACTGCTATTTACATTTCAACAGGACTGATGAAAAAACTTTTTGTGTGTATGTGGACAGGAATAACAATGTGTGTGTGTGTGTGAGGAGAGAGAGAGAGAGAGAGAGGGAGAGGGAGAGGGAGAGAGAGACATAGAGACAGAGATACAGAGTGTGTGTGTGTGTGTGTTTAGGGTAGCAGTTAGTAAAGTTCTCAAAAAAGATTGATTAGTAAAGATTGAGTGGTGTGTGTGTGTGTGTGTGTGTGTGTGTGTGTGTGTGTGTGTGTGTGTATGTGTATGTGTATGTGTATGTGTATGTGTGTGTGTATGTGTATGTGTGTGTGTGTGAGTGAGTGAGTGAGAGAGAGAGAGAGAGAGAAAGAGACAGGGCTGCTACATTTTTCCAGTCGCTGGTGCCGTCGGAGCAGAACCGCTGCTTGTTGCATTCCCCAAACAGCCGACAACAAAAACAGACGGCGCGGTCTTTTGTTTTGCTGTACAACAGCCATGATCTTCGGATCTTTTCCCCGTTCTTCATATTCAAATAGTAAAAAGTGGTGGTAAATCGCCTGCCTTGTTGGTTCTGTGGGAAATCCCCTTGCACCTGCACTGGCCCTTTCCGTACAATCAAACAACGGTCGGTGTCTGACAACTTTTCTGGCCAATATGCAGGATCGTCTCCTATTAAATTGTCTACACTGCTCGGAGTATTAAATGGTTGAGATGGCGTTTGCCTACTCATCAAAGCACATTCTTCTTCCTCATCAACATCATCTTCACCTGTCACCTGTTCCTCTGCTCCGGTTTCGGCTCCCATATTCACCCTATCAGCTTCCGCCACATCCATTTCTCCCACCTGTTGTCCTTCCTCCTCTACTTCACAATTTTCATCAACGGCAGCTGAGCATGTCGCCTTAGGAGCTACAGCGGATGATGTGGCAGCAGGTGTAAAAAATGAAGTTAGTTTTGGCAGTGTGTCTGTATTCCTTTTGTTTTCTGCCCGTTTTTTTCTTTTAGCATAGCCACTCTCATAATTCCGCTTCATGTTTACAGTTCCCGCTTTGGTTTGAGTCACGTTGTGTCACGCATTGCTACATATGGATTAGTCCAATGCACAACAGTGAAGGGGGGTATGTGTCCTGGGACAAATGTTGTTTAAACATTAATTCAGTATTATTCTGATATTTACTGGAATAATATTTTTTAAAAATGTATTTACCACGGCTTGGCTGCTCAGATTTGGGGCCCCATAAAGAAGGCAAATTTGGTGGGGCCCTAGGCAAATGCCTAGGTTTACCTATACCAAAAACCGCCTCTGGCTGTCGCACCTGGGGGGATCTTAGCGAGGTACTTCACCAGAGAGGTGACGGGGCAGAGGGGATTGCCTGGCTCTTCGTACATTGCTCCCCTTTGGTTTTCCTTGGCCCTCTCCATGGGGTCTTTGTGATTTTTTGTGTCTTCATTGAATGCCATTGTGAAATATCGGCAGCCATTCACATCATTTCTTAACACAAATGAGTCATGCTTCAGGTGCGGCCAAAGTGCAATTGGATGTCGAACAAAACCTTGTTTAACAGGCTTCTGGGGTTGGATGGATGGCGTGCATCAGAGCCCTTAAGGATGGCCTGGTCCGCTGATGAAATCGCTGGGTGGTGTGTTGATTTGTCCCTTCCAGCCTTGTGCATTTGTTTGAGGACACCCTTGAAGATGTTGTTGGCCGCTGTAAATTCTGTGTCCTGCATCATGTTCCACATTCGGCTGAGGGGGGGCTCATTAATGTAACGATTAAGCCCTGCCCGAAGTCCAGCGTAACTGCTAATGCTGTACATCTCTCCTTTGGTTGTTCTGATGGTGGCATACAGTTCCCGCAGTATTGCGCCGAATTCACATTTTGCGATGTTTTTTAAATCTATCTGGATCTTCCGTTCGCTTAGCCAAGTCTTGAAACAGCTTACGGCCCACAACGTTTGCTTCACCGTATTAGCTTCATGTCGGCTCCTTTCAATCGAGTCCAGATCAGATGCGCTGATGGAGACGCACCTAGACAAAAATGCGCTCTCCTCCCGCTTGAATGTCCTGTCTTGTTTTTCGTCATCATCAGACCATTCACAGATTAAATCAAAGGTTATTTGGGGGAAATCAATCTCCATATTTGTTTTTCAACAGACGCCACCACTCACTTTTTGGAATTCCAAGAACTTTGAATTAACGGTTATGGCTACATACTAACGGCTATAGAATGGTTCATCGCGGAGTGATTTATTATTAGCTGTGAAAAGTCCGAGTTGAGATGTCCTGGGATATTTCAACTCATGGAACGTCTCTCGTCCAATCAGAAACAGCTAAATAATTCGATAGAACCCAATTGTTTTATAATTAAGGTTTATTTTATGAAGTATAAGAAAGTATTCTACAGACCATGTACTTTTAGTGTACTATAAAGTATACTAATTTAATACTTTTTTGTATTAAGAGCGGTTGTCTGTAACTATCAAGTATGTCGTGCAGTTCATTTGTACCCAAACGATAGCATTTGATGACTTATATCACCTGTGAAAGTTTGAGTCTGATCACATAAATATTTTGGGAGAATGAGGGCCTAGAAGTTTTGGGTGCCGATTTGTATGCCACTGTATTTTACGCTAATTTCACAATGCTTGCCATTTTGACAAAAATATTAAAATAGAGCAAGAATCTTAAAACCAAAGAGTTCCACAACAAAACTAGAGATATTTGTGAGTAATTTGAGTGGTTTTATTAGTTCGTAAGACAAAATCCGAATATTTTAGGGATTTTTACTTTATTTTCATTTTACGCTTAGAGTTTACGCTTGGTCAAATTCGAAGGCTTATAAACCCAAAAGTACGCGGAAATTGTCAAATTTTAAACTTCGCAGTCGAAGAGTAGGCCTAATACTTTTACTTGGTATTCGTGAAATAAAATTTTTGGGCACTGCAAAAACGAATCTCTGGGAAGACCCGTTTCAAGTTGCGATTTGGATGATTTCGGCACTCTAAAGGCTTCGTGTACGATGTACGATCCATGTACGATCGGGTCGTGACCCCACGAAGCTTTTTGAGTGCCGAAATCGTCCAAAACGCAACTTGAATCGGGTCTTCCCAGAGATTTGTTTTTGCTGTGCCCAAAAATTTTATTTCACGAATACCAAGTAAAAGTATTAGCCTACTCTTCGACTGCGAAGTTTAAAATTTGACAATTTCCGCGTACTTTTGGGTTTATAAGCCTTCGAATTTGACCAAGCGTAAACTCTAAGCGTAAAATGAAAATGAAGTAAAAATCCCTGAAATATTCGGATTTTGTCATACAAACTAATAAAAGTTTTGTTGTGGAACTCTTTGGTTTTAAAATTCCTGCTCTATTTTAATATTTTTGTCAAAATGTCAAGCATGGTGAAATTAGTGTAAAATACAGTCCGATTCCGCCCAAAACTTCTAGGCCCTCATTCTCCCTAAATATTTATCTGATCAGACTCAAACTTTCACAGGTGATATAAGTCATCAAATGCTATCGTTTGGGTACAAAAAAAAGAATTCGATTTACTTTATTTGATAAATAAAGTGATTCCCATCACACGTGCAGGGGGGCAGCCCGACAAGCGCCCCAGGTCGCAGTGTGTGGGGACGGTACCATGCTCAGGGTACTTCAGTTACAGGGCAGGAGCGAGAGAGCTGGACATTCACTCCCTCCACCCACCTGTCGGTGTCGGGAATTGAACCTGTGACCTTTTGGCTGCAGGTCCAGCTCCTTAGCCGCTAGCCCATTAACCTTAACCTGCATTAACCAAAAACAGAAGTGCAACGCGATAACACCCAGTCAGCTGGAAGAAGCTGAACAACCAGCTCATTAGAGCTAATATAGCGAAACGGACCATATAGAAGATATTTGGAGGATGACACCCCTTAGCAAAAAGAAGTTTATTAAAGTTTACTATAAGTATACTTATTTTATACTAAAACTGAGGAAGTATACTTGAAGTTGACTTTTAGAAACTATATTTTATATACTTATAGAATAGTATAGTAAAGTATACTTGGCTTATACTGAAATTTCTAAACAAAGTCTAAGACTAAGCACATTTATACTAAGACTTACACTTATACTGTACTTTAAAAACATATGAAAACATATACTTTTCCTTTAGTCAAGTCATTGACTCGTGCTTAGCATTTAATTAATATATTAATATAATATAATGGTGGAATTTAAAACTTAACAGTATATAGTATGTGTGCTCAATTGCATTATCTTTATGTACCTTAAAATCATACACAAAAACAGAAGTGTAACACGATACCACCCAGTCATCTGGAAGAAGCTGAACAACCAGCTCGTTAGAGCTAACATAGCGAAACGGACCATATAGAAGATATTTGGAGGATGACGCAGCAGAGATACCAAGGACTACCAAGTAGCTAGCTCAATAAAGTCAATTCAAATGTTTTTCTGTTTTTATGTACGATTTTAAGGTACATGACATGGTTAAAGAGTTTTTGTGGGAGGGTAAGAAGCCACGAATTAGTTTAAATAAATTATTTACTACTAGGGGGAAAAGGTGGATTGGCTTTGCCAAATATAAAGTTGTATAATATCTCCTTTGAAATGTATAGATTGGGTGAACATTGGACACCTAATGACTCAAAATTAGGATGTTTAGGTATTGAAAGGTCTTTGACATTGCCATTCAAATATACAGAAAGTCTATCTCAAAAACGACCAGGTGCCGAAATAGCTAATCCTATACTTCAGCACTCCAGGAATGCCTGGGTCAAAATTCATAAATTACTTGGCTTGTCTCCCTTCAAACAGCCTTACTAATCTATATTGGATAATCCTGCAATTAAAATAGGGAAAAAACAGGTGTGTTGGAAGACATGGTATGATATGGGTATTTCTACTATTGCGGATCTTTTTGAAGAGGGTGTGTTCATTTCATTTCAAGGGCTAAAAGATAAATATAACATGAACAATAAAGGGGATTTTTGGAAATATCTTCAATTATGTAGCTGTGTATTATCTATGGGCTTTGACTTAACACAAGCTGAAAATGTTCTCCAAGGTTTCTTCAAGCTGCCATAACATGGCTGCTAATTCACTGTATGGTGAAACTGAGAATCAACAAATTTTCAAGGGTGGGATACATCTGAGTATGTTTAGTAAACTATGTTATATCCTTTGCCCTTTCCAGACCACTAAACCAACAGACATCAGGTGCCTTTGTCTTCAGGGACTATTAGTCATCTTGGGAGATGATATCTCTGCCTTTTTAAGACTTCCTTTGTAAATAAAATAATTTGTTGTGACTGTTGCTGCTGCACATTTCATTTGTGTTTTAATTTCATTTCTCATTTCAATTCATTAAGACTAATTTATGTGTTTTCATTCATTCATACTTTGAATTTTTAGGAACAACTACTTAAATGTCTACATTTCGATTAATAATGCATGACTAAACTGAAAAACTCAGTTACAGTATGTCACAAAAGTGAGTACACCGCTAACATTTTTGTACTTTTTAAATTATATCTTTCCATTGGAGAAGTCTAAAGATATAGTACTTTTCTACAACGTAAAGTAGGCAGTGTACAGCTTATATAACAATGCAAATTTGCTGTTCCCTCAAAATAACTCAACACACAACCATTAATGTCTAAACCACTGGCAACAAAAGTGAGTACACCCCTAATTTAAGTGAAAATGTCCAAATTGTGCCCAAAGTGTCAATATTTTGTGTGGTCACCATTATTTTCCAGCACTGCCATAACCCTCTTGGGCATGGAGTTCACTAGAGCGTCACAAGTTGTCACTGGAATCCTCTTCCACTCCTACATTACAACATCACGGAGCTGACCTTGAGCTTGAGACCTTGAGCTGCTCCACCTTCCATTTGAGGATGCCCCACAGATGCTGAATTGGGTTCAGGTCTGGGGACATGCTAGGCCAGTCCATCACCTTCACCCTCACCCAAGGCGTGGTCATCTTGGAGGTGTGCTAGGGGTCGTTACCATGTTGAAATACCGCCCTGCGGCCCAGTTTCAAAGGGGGGGCATCATGCTCTGCTTCAGTATGTCACAGTACATATTGGCATTCATGGTTCCCTTAATGAAGTGTAGGTCCCCAGTGCTGGCAGCACTCATACAGCCCCAAACCATGACACTTCCTCCACCATGCTTGACTGTTAGCAGGACACAGTTGTCTTTGTAATCCTCACCTGGTTACCGCCACACACACCTGACACCATCTGAACCATATACATTTATTTTGGTCTCATCAGACCACAGGACATGGTTCCAGTAATCCATGCCCTTAGTCTGTTTGTCTTCAGCAAATTGTTTGCGGGCTGTCTTGTGCATCATCTTCAGAAGAGGCTTCCTTCTGGGCGGAGCCATGCAGACCAGTTTGATGCAGTGTGCAGCGTATGGTCTGTGCACTGACAGGCGGTCCCTCTACCCCTTCAACCTCTGCAGCAATGCTGGCAGCACTCCTACGCTTATTTTGAAGACACAGATATAGATAGACAGATAGATTATAAGATATAATGCTTTTCTTTGGTCGACCATGGCGAGGCTTGTTCTTAGTAGAGCCTGTCCTCTTGAAGCACTGTATGGTCTTGACCACTGTGCTGCAGCTCAGTTTCAGGATGTTGGCAATCTTCTTATAACCTAGGACATCTTCATGTAAAGCAACAATTTTCTTTTTGAAATCCTGAGAGAGTTCTTTTCCATGAGGTGCCATGTTGAACTTCCAATCACCAGTATGAGAGAGTGTGAGAGTGATAACACCAAATTTAACACAACTTTTACCCATTTACATCTGAGACCTTGTAACACTAATGGATCACATTCACATGACACCAGGGAGGAAAAATTACTAATTGGGCACAATTTGGACATTTTCACATAGGGGTGTACTCACTTTTGTTGCCAGTGGTTTAGACATTAATGGTCGTGTGTTGAGTTATTTTGAGGGAACAGCAAATTTGCACTGTTATATCAGTTGTACACTGCCTACTTTACGTTGTAGAAAAGTATTATATCTTTAGACTTCTCCTATGGAAAGATATAATAAAAAAAGTACAAAAATGTTAGGGGTGTACTCACTTTTGTGACATACTGTAACATTAAATACTTGTGTAGCAACTCATAACATAATAACAGCTCTTAACGTAATAACCGCTCTTAACGTAATAACTGAAATGTAATAAATGTTCATAACGGAATAATCGACTCTTAATGTAATAAAATCATGAGCGCATGACGTAATAACGTCTTTGCGCATAACGTAATAATGTAATAACCTATTACGTTATGAGCTCCACTATATAGAAACTCATAATGTAATAAAACCTCATAACGTAATAATGTCTTATACTGTGAGAAAAGCTGCATTAACACTGTTTATCTAAAAAAGGAATGGTTTTCAGTATATTATATGTAAATTAGAGCAACTGAGTAGCCTTTTATTTTAGTAGCCTTAAATTTGCATTAGCATTTTTTTTTTACCTTTGCCATTGCTGCAAGGTAAAACGTTAACGGTTAACTAGCGCTTTTGAAGCAATCCTATTGTTTATTAAAGGTGCACTGTGTAATATTTTTAGTAGTTTATGTCCAGAATTCATACTGCCCATTAACAAATGTGACCTTTTACATGAATAATTACCACAACCATCAAATTCTAAGTACTCATTGTGACTGGGAAAATTAAACTGTTCATAAATGAAAACCGCGATTTTCTCCATTTTTTAAATTTGGCCATAGACAGCAAGTTTCTATTTTTTGACATTTCAATTTACTCAATCAGAAGAAATTAATTGACTTCTGAGTAATGGGATAACTAATATGTTAATTAATGTTAAGCAATACATTATAATAACTCAAAATGCACTTTGAGCTTAGATATCCATCTGGTCAGTTCAGTCACCCCTTGTGGGTAATGAAGTTTCTGTTTATTTTGTTTGTTTGTCTGGTTTTTGTTGGTGGTGTTGTAACCACTGATAGCATATTGTTGCCGGGCTAACCTCACGGCCTGGAAGGCAGGACAGGGAGGTTAGCCCGGCAACATTTGGTGTCAGAAGTACTCGCGACATTTGGTGTCAGAAGTACTCGCGACATTTGGGTGTCAGAAGTACTCGCAACATTTGGTGGCAGAAGTACTTGGCGACATTTGGTGGCAGAAGTACTTGGAAACGCTTCCAGAGAGGGCAGCGGAGAAGATGCCACCCAAGACCAGGACTGGTAGGGAGGCTAAGGCCCAACCCCATGAGCAGGGGGATGATACGACAACATCAGCAGAGTCTCCAGCTCCAGCAGAGGGAGCTGTGTCGGAGTTAACCAACCTGGTGAAGACCCTGTTGCAAGCTCAAGCATCCCGGGATGAGAAATGGGAGAGAATGGCGCAGTCACAGGACCAGCGCTGGAAGAACATGGTGCACAAATTCAACCTGCTTCAAGGCCATGTAGAGGAGCTTCAAGAGGGCAGTGAGGTTTCGAGATCCACAACACCCCAACCTCCAGCAGCAGTGGAGGCACAACCACAGCTGACCTTCAAGGAGCCCAAGCTCCACCCACTCACCAAAGAGGACGACATCGAACACTTTCTGGCCACTTTTGAGCGTGTCGCAACGACCTGCAGATGGTCAGACGCTACATGGGCCATCAGGCTGGTGCCATTGCTGACTGGAAAGGCACGCAGCGCTTTTGTAGCAATGGACAGGCGTGAGACGGAAGACTACGGCAAGGTAAAGGAGGCCATCCTGAAAAAGTTTAACATCAACGCTGATACCTACCGTATGAGATTCCGTTCGCCTGTCATCATGCCGGATGAGACCCCCAAAGAGTTGTATGTGCGGCTGAAAGAGCTGTTCTTAAAATGGGTGAGGCCTGAGGAGCACTCACTGGAAGACATTTGTGAGCTCATGGTTCTTGCGCAGTTTATGGACATGCTGAACCCGGACATGGCAGTGTGGATACGGGAACATGACCCTAAGTCTGCTGAGGAAGCAGCCAGGCTGGCAGAAGTTTTCCAGGCAGCTCGGCAGGGAACCAGGGGGCCAAGCGCTAACAGATGGACTGCACGTAAGTCTGATGGGGGTGGTGAGAGTCGTGGTCAATACCATCATAGACCTAGCTTTAGCTGCTACCCTGATAGACACAGACAGGAGGTCAGGTGCACGTATTGTGGGAAACTGGGTCACACAAAGCCTAACTGTCAGGCTAGGAGCATGCACAACACCACAGTCTGCTATACACCTAGACCACACACACCATGCATCCAGCACTCACCAAAAGCAGAACAGCTGGTCCAGGTGCTGGTGAATGGCGAGTCAGCAATGGCCCTAGTGGACACAGGTAGTTCACAGACCTTAATACATGAAAGCCTTGTCCCTGGAGAGCAGGCTAGTGGACAGCCAGCAGTTAAGGTGTGTTGTGTACATGGAGATGTAAAGAGTTACTGCACAGCTGAGGTGTTCCTGACGGTTAGTGGCCAGACATTTTTCATGCCCGTAGCCATAGCTGCTAAGCTACCATACAAAGTAGTTTTGGGTCATGATCTCCCCATCCTATGGGACCTCATTCCCAAGGTTGAGCACTGTAATGCTGTGACGAGAGCACAGAGTATGAAAGAGTTGCCTTTTGCAGACGCAGAGCTGGACGTGGCAAGCCGTAAGCCTGAGCGACCGCATCTGTCATGACAGCAGAAGCGTAGGCAAAAGGTGAATAACGTAATTGAACAGGCGGAGCCAGAGGTATGGCCATATCCTGAGTTGACTATGGATGTAGACATACCTACTAACATTGCTGAGATACAGAGACAGGACGAGACCCTGGAGCCATGGTTTAACCGAGCAGCTGAGTTTGGTAGACCAGGTAGTATTTTGAAAGAGGACCAGTACGTGTTAAAAAATGGTATATTGTACCAGGTAAAAGGACAGCAGGAGACCTTGGTTGTGCCGAAGCAATTGAGGCAAAGGGTAATGACTTTAGCCCACTCCATCCCCTGGTCAGGCCATCTGGGAAAATATAAGACTCTGGCTAGAGTAGGTAGCCGGTTCAGTTGGCCAAATATGTATACTGACATCACTGATTTTGTGCGCACATGCCCAGAGTGTCAGCTCACCGCATGCAAGGCAGTCCCACGAGCACCATTACATCCACTCCCAATAAAAGACATACCATTCACGCGGATTGGCATGGACATTGTGGGGCCTCTAGAGAGGAGCAAGAGAGGTAACCGGTACATCCTAGTTATTTGTGATTATGCCACCAGATATCCTGAGGCATTTCCCCTGAACTGCTTAGTACAACTGTTTACTCGGGTGGGGGTGCCAAGGGAGATAGTCACAGACCAGGGTACCAACTTCCTGTCAGTACTCCTCAAACAGGTCTATAGTCTTTTAGGGGTTAAAGCCATCAAGACCACGCCTTATCACCCCCAGACAGATGGTTTGGTGGAACGTTTCAACCGCACCCTGAAGACCATGCTACGCCGCTTTGTGTCCCAGACAGGGACTGACTGGGATGAATGGCTGTCATATCTCCTGTTTGCTTACAGAGAAGTTCCACAGGCCTCCACTGGCTTTTCGCCATTTGAACTTTTGTATGGTCGGCAAGTGAGGGGGCCATTGGACCTTCTGAAGGAGATGTGGGAGAAGCCAAAAGTGGAGCAGCAGAGCGTGGCAGCATATGTGTTGCAAATGAGGCAAAGGCTGGAGGAGATGTCCGAGCTAGCGCATCAAAACATGGAGCTGGCGCAGAAGAAACAGAAAACCTGGTACGACCAGAAAGCCAGGGGGAGAACCTTTGAGCCAGGACAGAAGGTGCTGTTGTTACTGCCCACTGACGAGAGCAAGCTGTTGGCTAAATGGCATGGGCCATATGACATCATCAGGAATGTGGGAGATGTCACGTATGAGGTCTCTATGCCTGAACGTGGCAAAAAGAAGCAGACCTTCCACGTGAACCTCCTGAAGGGGTTCCACGAGCGAGACCAGGTGGAGACACAGCTGTTTGTCCGGGCTGTGGCTGAAGAGGAGGAGCCTGATGAGCAGTTCTTTCCTGTGGAGCCAAATACTGGAAAGGTGGATCTGTCGCATCTGGAGGACCATCAGCAGGACCAGATGAGGGCGCTGCTGGATCCAGACTTATTTCAGGAGAGGCCAGGACGAACAACACTTGTGGCGCATGACATCATCTTGAAGCCTGATTCAGTTCCCCAGAGGAGGAGCTATCGGGTGCCAGAACGCCTGCTTCCAGCACTGAAGGAGGAGCTGGATGTGATGCTGTCACTTGGTGTCATTGAGCCATCTTACAGTGACTGGTGCAGCCCGGTGGTACTTGTCCCAAAGAAGGATGGCAGCATCAGGTTTTGTATTGACTTTCGGCAGGTCAACGCGTTGAGCAAGGTGGACCCTTACCCAATGCCCCGGATAGATGACCTGGTAGAACGCCTGGGGAAGGCAAGGTACATCACCACCATCGATCTGTCCAGAGGGTATTGGCAGGTGTATGGAATGAATTCCCTGCCAAAACGTCTGTACTCGTAGAAATATCTTGTGCTTGTAAAAAAAATGTGTGTGTGCGTGAAAATCTGTTTTGTCTCTGTAACAAAGTTTTGTGCTTGTAAAAAAAATGTGTGTCTGCGTGAAAATCTGTTTTGTCTCTGTAACAAAGTTTTGTGCTTGTAATAAAAATTTGTGCTTGTAAATATATTTTTTGTACATGTAAAAATACTTTGTATTTGAGAAAAAAAAAAATCTCCCACAGGCACATTTTTTTTACGAACACAGATTCTTTTTACGAACACCACAAAACCCAAGTGTGAAATCTCTGCCAAAACTTCTCAGCCAATCACCAAACGTCTTACTCACCGGCCAATCAAGTTGCCGCCTTTATTTAGAAACGGCGAGGAGGCATATTTTCCGGACACTGATGATCATATCTGCTGTGTTCCATGGGAGACGATGCGGGAGCAATGGTACGTGAATTCTATATGTAGCCATGTACAATAAAGTAGCCAAGTTAACGGCGAACTTGCTGCAGTTGTCTGGTGTTTTTAATCGGTTTTCAGTTTAATCAGTTTTAAGACAAGTTCTAAATTACATTATGAACAGGCGTGCTTGAAGTGGGCCGTGGTGTTCCGACACCTCTTTTCATTTCAGGGGACGTGAATATGCAGCAAGTTCGCCGTTAACCTGGCTACTTTATTGTACATGGCTACATATAGAATTCACGTACCATTGCTCCCGCGTCGTCTCCCATGGAACATTTAAGCAATGGGAAAATTATAGACCATACCCTATATCACCCAATGTAACCGGTCGTATGACTCTGCGTTGTTGTGATTGATTATGTATGTACAGTGGGGAGGAGAAGAAGGACTGACGCCGACTCAGGTGATCTGATCCACGTTTTACTCAAGCGTTCTGTAACATCACAGACAATACACACGGGGCAATGGGGCTTAGAGTTGTCCTCCTTCACAGTCCTCTTCCCCAGGGTTACAGTAAACAGGGCCATGTTATACAATTCAGTACAACTAACACAGTATACATTTTGGATATACAAGAGTTTTAAAAAGATCGCTAGATTAACATTTAACTACACATGGCAACATATGGTTTGGCTCATTACATTCAGTATGACCTGGCTAGCTAGCTTAGCCAAACTCCGCTAGCAAAACACGTAAAATTAGCTAAGTTGCCAGGGTACGGTATAGTTAGATCAGCACGTAAGACCATCTAGTTATTCGGACTGAACATCCAGGCCCTTTTCTCAGCGGCTGCACAATCAACGGCAAGGTGCAATTCAAAGTCTACAAGTAGAGCAGTGGCAAAGAGCTTAGATTCCTTATCTATCTTTGCTCTTTCGCAGTGGTGCACAATGCACTGTGCGTTGCTCAGCAACCAAGACGCCAACTGGGACTATTTTCTGGAGCGGAGGAACAATCGAATAAACAATCAACCCAAATAAAGAAAATAATATATATTTTAATCATTTTGTGTAATTATTTTTGTTACCAAAGGAACTATCGTATAAAAGCAATAGAACACTCGTGATCGTGAGCCTGCGGCGAATCACACCCGTGAGGGTATTCCACAACAACCTCACTCCCAGATCAATGGATAAAAAAAATCGACCGGATCTAACTATTGTATAATGACCAGTGAGTAAGACGTTTGGTGATTGGCTGAGAAGTTTTGGCAGAGATTTCACACTTGGGTTTTGTGGTGTTCGTAAAAAGAATCTGTGTTCGTAAAAAAAATGTGCCTGTGGGAGATTTTTTTTTTTTTCTCAAATACAAAGTATTTTTACATGTACAAAAAATATATTTACAAGCACAAATTTTTATTACAAGCACAAAACTTTGTTACAGAGACAAAACAGATTTTCACGCAGACACACATTTTTTTTACAAGCACAAAACTTTGTTACAGAGACAAAACAGATTTTCACGCACACACACATTTTTTTTACAAGCACAAAATATTTCCACGTGTACACAAATTCTTTTTACAAGCACAAGATATTTCTACGAGTACAGACGTTTTGGCAGGGAATTCATTCCATACAGGTGCCATTGAGTGCACGGGCGAAGGAGATAACAGCGTTTCGTACCCCATTTGGAATGTACCATTTTAATATGATGCCGTTTGGACTGCAGGGAGCCCCAGCCACGTTTCAAAGGCTCATGGAGAGAGTTTTAAGAGGAGCCAATGAGTTTGCAGCTGCCTACTTAGATGACGTGTGCATCTGAAGCAACACCTGGGAGGAGCATTGCCGCATCCGGGAAGCAGGCCTCACCATCAACCCCGGCAAGTGTGCCCTAGCGAAGCAGGAGGTCCACTACCTGGGCTACGTCATCGGAGGCGGGGTCATACGCCCGCAGGTGGAGAAGGTCGATGCCATCCAGAGCTGTACGCCGCCAACTACAAAAAGAAAGGTGAGAGCTTTTTTGGGTTTGGTTGGATGGTACCGACGATTTATAGCTAACTTCTCTGAACGTTCCTCTCCCCTTACTGAGCTCACCCGAGCTACAGCGCCGAACCGAGTGGTCTGGACGGAGCAGTGTGAGGCGGCTTTCCAGGACCTGAAGGGGGCAGTCTGCAGTGACTCTGTTTTGCTGAGCCCAGACTTTAATAAGCCGTTCATAGTCCAGACTGATGCATCTGGAGGGGGCCTGGGTGCAGTCCTGCTGCAGGAGGTGGACGGACAGCGCAGACCGGTGGCGTTCATCAGCCGGAAGCTGTTCGACCGAGAGAGGCGGTATGCTGCGGTCGAGTTGTTGGCCTTAGCCATCAAATGGGCCCTTGACTCCCTCCGCTACTATCTCCTGGGCAGGCCTTTCAAGCTGGAGATGGACCACCGAGCACTCCAGTGGCTGGGGAAGATGCGGGACACCAACTCCCGTGTTACCAGGTGGTACCTTTCTCTCCAGCCCTACAACTTCAAAGTGGAGTATCGCCCTGGTGCCTCAAACAGGGTGGCTGACTTCCTGTCCCGCATCCCGGAAGATGAGGGGTAGGGAGTACCCTTGTCAACCCTGCATGAAGGGTTATCCCTTTTCCTGGGACGACAGGTGTCGTCTGCAGAGGAGGGGGGAAGTGTAACGGTGCGGTAGCCCGTTACCGTTTTACACCACATTTTACTGTTAAAATACCACACGACACACGTTTTAAAACGCAGCCTTTTATTTCTTTTAAAACCCCAAAACGTGAGCATGCAGCTGGCAGTCACGGGAGGATGGCATCTGCAACACAACAAATACACAGCGTTTCAATAAACTGTTCTTACCATCAGGAGTTGGCAACTGATATAAGAACTTTGGACATGGCTAACATTTTCACTTGGCAAACAATAGCAAACAAACCGGACAAACGTGAGCTAAGCATGGCTTACCTTGCAGGTGTTCGTCAACTTCCTGACTCCGACCAAAAGACCCGACGGTAACTCCCGAGGGTCAATTATAGTTTGCATGTTGCACCAGTGTGTGGGGAAAAAGGGTGTTTGTGTGTCTGTGTATTTTATAACTGTTTGTGATGTATGTGGTGTATGTATTTTTAAACCAGACTGTTTATTATCTTTAAATAGAGTATTTATATATATATTTGTACTGGTTTTTAGCATTTTAACCTTGATTGATTTGCACATGTGATGGTTTGGCTCATGGGCTAGAAAACCCAGGGGAAAGCCCATGCAGTCAGTGTTGGTTTGAGGTGAGCGATTGAACACTTGTTAACAACCAGAGAGAGTAAGAGCACGAAGTTTTGCTAATTGTTTCCATTATTGAATTTCATTTGTTATCTTTTGAAAAGTCTTTATTTAGTTTGAATAGTTTAATTTTGATTGATTATTTCGTTTGGAGTTTTTTTTTTGTTTTTTTCTCTGGACGACAATTTTCCTGTCTGTACGGAAAATAAAAACACCATTACTGGCTTGGAACATCGACTCCCTGTCCTGCCTTCCAGGCCGTGAGGTTAGCCCGGCAACACATATAAAAGTATTGACAAACCCTGGCAAAAACATAACCCCCCTTGGTCGAAGTACCTAAGAATAATTGTTATAAATGTTATAATATATTGTTATTATATATTGATATAATTGTTATAATTCATAATAACTAAATAATATTATTAATAACTGTTAATTAATAGACGAGATAAGAATCAACTAACAAGCATTATTTAATCAATTAATGTTAGTTAATGACTAATAATGCATTCATTAAGTTAGTGCCTTTTAAACATGTCCTTACTACTTACATTAAATACATGATACAAGCAGAAAAACATTTAATCTGCTTTATTTTGGAACTTGTAAAACTGTACACTTAACCTGAAACATGGTGATCACAAAACATGAATGCACTTTGAAAATATTCAGTTATAAGGTCCCAAAACAAAGCTCATCGGTGCCACCTAGTGGCTTAACTTTATACTTACAAAATGTAAGAATACAGAACTATCAAATAAAAGGCTACCCAGTTTCTCTAATTTACATATACTGAAAACCATTCCTTTTTCAGATAAACAGTGTTAATGCAGCTTTTCTCACAGTATAAGACATTATTACATTATGAGGTTTTATTACATTATGAGTTGCTATAGTGGAGCTCATAACGTAATAGGTTATTACATTATTACGTTATGCGCAAAGATGTTATTACGCCATGCGCTCATGATTTTATTACATTAAGAGTCGATTATTACGTTATGAACATTTATTACATTTCAGTTATTACGTTAAGAGCCGTTATTACGTTAAGAGCCGTTATTACGTTATGAGTTGCTACAACTTGTACAAAGTAAACACCTACACCTCAAGAGTTTACCCACTTTCAGTCCCAGTCATGCTACTCACAAAAACATGTAGCTGTAGGATTCCTTTTACATGTACTTTCATGTCACCAGTTGGAATTTAGGCAAATGTTTTAGCCCACGTTTTGTGTTTTTTGTTAAATCTTGGTTATTCCCAAAAAGTGCACTCAAACCCCTTGTTTGAGTTTAGGAACCAACATTTGACAGCCTAAATTTTTGATTTGGGCAACTATACTGGGAGTAATATGATTCATATATTGCATATACATTGCATAGCAATATAAACATTTCTGTGAGCAGCTTTTCAAAATCAGGATCAAAGATTCATCACAACTGGGACTGGGACTAAAAATGGTTAAAGTCTCCTTAGTTCCCCAGTTTTGCAATCAGTACTTGCAATACACAGATCCAAATGTGACCCGGCTTTATTGTCCTCCTAATAATAATTAACAGTGTGGTGATGGATGAGCTGGCCAACCTTCCTCGGGCCTTCTGTCTCCTTTTTGGACTGATTTACGTCCTACACCTGGATTATCCAAAGTACATGAAAAAAACTTTTTTACTTTGTCCAGCAGGTGATGTTCAACCTGGGTGAGTTGGCCCCCAAAATTCAGACACTGAAAAACCAGCTTAAAGTCTAATAAAGAGTTTCAAGTAGTTTTGCTATTGTTACAGATATCAGATGCTTAGTTTTTAATGTTGCAGAAGTGTGTTGCTGTTCGTGGACTGTTTTTACTTTTTCTTATGAAATTGCCAGTGATATTATGGGTTAATGATCCAGTTATTGTCACTTAATTTGTCTGGACATGTTATTTGGTCAACCAGATTTTTGTACACTGATGGATCAGCAGATCAGGGTTTGAGGGGTCTTTTAAAATTTCAGTGATATGTGCCAGGGTTTAGACAGACATGGACCCAGTTGCATCACATTAAAAACAGTTTATTGAAGAGTTAGGGAAAGGGAAGATTGTGTGTATGTGTCCCACAGGAGTGTCTTTGCTCGGCAGTGGAGAAAGATGCACAAGTTCAGTCCACACGCCAAGGATCCAAGGAAGGGCAGTGAGGAGACGACAGGTAGGCAGAAGAGCTGGGCAGGTGGCAGACAGTCAGAGGTACAGATGGGGGCAGGCAGGAATCAAAGTCACAAGGCCAACAAGCAGGTGAGCAGTTCGTAGAACTTCGCAGCTTTGCAGTGGAGAAAGATGCACCAGTTCAGTCCACACGCCAAGGATCCGAGGAAGGGCAGTGAGGAGACACACACGACAGGTAGGCAGAAGAGCTGGACAGGTGGCAGACAGTCAGAGGTACAGATGGGGGCAGGCAGGAATCGAAGTCACAAGGCCAACAATCAGGAGAGCAGTTCGTAGAACTTCACAGCTTTGCAGACGATCTGACTAAAACACACTGGGAGACATAGCTATATATAGAAGGAGTAATAAACCAGAAAATGCAATGCAGCTGGTAGGCCAATGAGGGAGCAGAGTGGATGCAGCTGGGACTCATCAGTAGAGCGGAGGAGAGAGAGACAAATAGTTGAAAAGAGTTAAATGCTTGTTAACAGGCAGGGAGAGCCAGCTCACGACAGATATGTAGCTTATATTTACCTCCACCAAGGAGGTTATGTTTTTGCCGCCGTACGTTTGTTTGTTTGTCTGTCTGTGTGTTTGTTATTCACATAACTCAAAAAAAATATGGACGGATTATCACTAAAATTTCAGGATAGGTCAGAAGTCGGCTAATGTTTGTTTGGTGGTGATCCGGATCATCATCTGGATCCAGGAATTTTTTAAAGGATTCCCTACCATTAAGAAATGAACAAATTGGACATTTTTGCTTATAACTCCACAAATAATGCCCAGAATGTTTGGTAAAAAAAATTACAGCATAGGGCCATCATAAGGTCAAACAAACCCCAGAGTATGATCCAGATCATGACAGTATTCTGGATCTGGTGATCCAGAATGTTAAGAATTGAGGGCCTCTTCAGCCCTCAGCCCAGCCAAACGGCATCACATTGAACTGGGACAGTCCAAAAGGGGTGCGAAACACTGTTACCTCCTTTGCTCGTGGACTTAGCGGCTCCTGCCAGTACCCCTGGACAGATCTAAGGTGGAGATGTATTTTGCCTTTCCCCCTTGGCTAGGGGTCAACCTTGCTCAAACCATTGACCCACGAGAAGTCAATACAGAACCTAATGCTGCAATCCCTCTTTGGAAGCAGTGCCACTGGGCTGCACCAGTCACTGCATGATGGCTCAATGATGCCACATGACTGCATCACATCCAGCTCCTCTTTCAATGCTGGAAGCAGGCACTCTGGCACACGATAGCTCCTCCTCTGGGGGACTGCAGCTTCAGGACAATGTCGTGTGCCACGAGCGTTGTTTGTCCCGGCCTCTCCTGGAACAGGTCAGGATCCAGCAGCGCCCTCATCTGGTCCTGCCGATGGTCCTTCAGATGTGATAGATCCACAGTTTCAGTATTAGGCTCCACAGGAAAAAAATGCTTGTCAGGCTCCTCCTCTTCAGCCACAGTGCAAACTAACAGCTGTGTCTCCACCTGGTTTCTGGCATGGTATTCCTTTAGCAGATTCACCTGGAAGGTCTGTTTCTTCTTGCCACGTCCAGGAGACCTCATAGGTGACATCACCAACCTTTCGGATGATCTCGTATGGGCCATGCCACTTGGCCAGAAGCTTGCTGTCATCAGTGGGCAGTAGCAACAACAACTTATGTCCTGGCTCAAAGGTTCTCGCCCTGGCCTTCTGGTCATACCAGGCTTTCTGCTTCTTCTGTGCCAGCTCCATGTTCTGATGAGCTAGCTCTGACATTTCTTCCAGCCTCTGCCTCATTTGCAGCACATATGTCACCACGTTCTGCTGTTCTGGTTTTGGCTCCTCCCACATCTCCTTTAGAAGGTCCAATGGCCCTCTCACTTGCCAACCATACAAAAGTTCAAATGGTGAAAAACCTTGTGGAGACTTGTGGGACTTCTCTGTATGCAAATAACAGATACACCAACCACTTATCCCAGTCCGTCCCTGTCTGGGACACAAAGCCAAAGTCTGTCTGGGGATGATAAGGTGTGGTCTTAATAGCTTTAACCCCTAATAGTCCAGTCGATAGATGCAGATTTTTATGCGAATTGATCACTTTGCGATAAAAGCGTCAAATTTGGTATGATGACTCCCAAAGGGGAACTGATCAAATTTGAGACCGTAGGCGCTCAAGATCTGGGCCCTGGGGACCATTTTTGGAAAATGGCCGCCATGGAAATGGGGAAATGGATTAAAAGCACCCAGAAACATCACATATTTGTACCAAATTTGGTGGGAAGGTTCCCAAAGGGAGACTGATTAGATTTAGAACCATAGACATTCAATATGGATTCAATATGGATTCCATAATGATAAAATGATGTGAAAACAGCCAGAAACACAACATATTTGTCAAAGTTGGTAGGATAAGTCACAAAGGGGGTCTGATTAGATCTAGAACCATAGGCATGGGAAAATTGACCCAGGAAGCACCCAGAAACATCATGTATTTGTATCAGTTTTGGTAGGAAGGTTCCCAAAAGGGATCTGATTAGATCTAGAACCATAGGCGTTAAATATGGCGGCCATTTTCCAACATGGCCACCAAATATTTATTTAGTTTGGTTTATTTAGTTTGGTATGCCAGAAACATAGCATGCAATAACATATTACTATCAAATTTGTTAAGTATGTTCACAAACTTTGACTGATCAGATTTAAAGGTGTATGCTACTATTTGGGGCTAGATATTGTTAAAATTGTTGCTCTGGGTTTATAAAGGTGGTAGATGGTCTTATTTTTCATGTTAGGCATTGTGTTGTTTTAAACTGTCTTGGGGGAGTATGTAGATTGTAATTGACAGTAGACAGTAATTGTAAATCTTGCATGATGTCTGAAATGTTTTCTGTGCTCAACCAAGTCGTGAGCTAGTTTTCATGCAGTAATTCATTCAGCGAATATTGTGCTAACGAGCTATGATGCGGTTTGTCAACAGTCGCTGCAGCCAATTGGAATGCCAGACAGTGTTGCCAAAAAAAGTCACAGAAAGTCGCTACTGGCTCTCTGAAAAGTCGCTAGGAGTCGATAGATCAGAAAAATCGCTCCGCGATTTCGCTCCGCCGGTGTGGACGCTTTTTCCGCTTTTCACATTTTTCGCATTTTCGCTTTTCCGCATTTTCGCTTTCCGCTCTGGTCTGAACTGTCCTTTAGGATGAAAAAGGTCCAGTAATTGCGAACTGGGAAACTAACTTCCATGGAATATGGAATATAAGCAGTAACACCTTTACATTTCATTCAGTGACACATTGTGATGGTGTGAGCAATAGTCAGTGAGATTTTTTTTCTTTCATGTAATTTTGCTTTTGATAATGTTAATAGTCATTCCAAATTTCATTTGGTTGTAGCTTTTAGGGGTGTGAGAGGTCAGTCTTGAGAATTTAGTTTTCATTTCTTGTCTGCTAATTCTACATAGTCTTTACCTACTGTATTTCATCCAGTGAAGAGGGTGTGAAGTTAATTGGTGACAGTTCTTACTTTTCAAATTACAGTATGTCACAAAAGTGAGTACACCTCTAACATTTTTTTACTTTTTTAATTATATCTTTCCATGGGAGAAGTCTAAAGATATAATACTTTTGTACAATGTAAAGTAGGCAGTGTACAGCTTATATGCAGTGTACAGTGCAAATTTGCAGTTCCCTCAAAATAACAACACACAACCATTAATGTCTAAACCACTGTCAACAAAAGTGAGTACACCCCTACGTGAAAATGTGCCCAATTAGCCATTTTTCCTCCCTGGTGTCATGTGATCCATTAGTGTTACAAGGTCTCAGGTGTAAATGGGTAGAAGTTGTGTTAAATTTGGTGTTATCACTCTCACACTCTCTCATACTGGTCATTGGAAATTCAACATGGCACCATGGAAAAGAACTGTCTGAGGATTTAAAAAAGAAAATTGTTGCTTTACATGAAGATGGCCTAGGTTATAAGAAGATTGCCAACACCCTGAAACTGAGCTGCAGCACAGTGGCCAAGACCATACAGCGCTTCAAGAGGACAGGCTCTACTAAGAACAAGCCTCGCCATAGTCGCCCAAAGAAGTTGAGTGCATGTGCTTAGCATTATATCCAGAGGCTGTGTCTTCAAAATAAGCGTAGGAGTGCTGCCAGCATTGCTGCAGAGGTTGAAGGAGTAGGGGGACCGCCTGTTAGTGTGCAGACCATACGCTGCACACTGCATCAAACTGGTCTGCATCGCTGTAGTCCTAGAAGGAAGCCTCTTCTGAAGATAATGCACAAGACAGCCCGCAAACAGTTTGCTGAAGACAAACAGACTAAGGGCATGGATTACTGGAACCATGTCCTGTGGTCTGGTCTGATGAGCCCAAAATAAACTTATTTGGTTCAGATGGTGTCAGGTGTGTGTGGCGGCAACCAGATGAGGATTACAAAGACAACTGTGTCCAACTGTGCTAACTGTCAAGCATGGTGGAGGAAGTGTCATGGTTTGGGGCTGTATGAGTGCTGCCGGCACTGGGGACCTACACTTCATTAAGGGAACCATGAATGCCAATATGTACTGTGACATGCTGAAGCAGAGCATGATGCCCCACCTTTGAAACCGGCCGTAGGGCGGTACTTCAACATGGTAACGACCCTAAGCACACCTCCAAGATGACCACGCCTTGGGTGAGGGTGAAGGTGATGCACGGGCCTAGCATGTCCCCAGACGTGAACTCAATTCAGCATCTGTGGGGCATCCTTAAATGGAAGGTGGAGGAGCTCAAGGTCTCAAGATCAAGGTCAGCTCCGTGATGTCGTCATGTAGGAGTGGAAGAGGATTCCAGTGACAACCTGTGAAGCGCTAGTGAACTCCATGCCCAAGAGAGTTAAGGCAGTGCTGGAAAATAATGGTGGCCACACAAAATATTGACACTTTGGGCACAATTTGGACATTTTCACTTAGGGGTGTACTCACTTTTGTTGGCAGTGGTTTAGACTTTAATGGTTGTGTGTTGAGTTATTTTGAGGGAACAGCAAATTTGCACTGTTATATAAGCTGTACACTGCCTACTTTAGGCTGTATTAGGTAGTGCACTGCAGTAGGCTGTATTAGGCAGTGCACTGCAGTGCACTGCTTTATGTTTATTTGAGGGAGATTGTCACGCAGTGTAAGGTTTTTGCGCTTCTTGGCTGAGGTTGGTTGTTGGCTTGGTATAGTGGTTGAATTAAATGTGACATCTTTATATACATATGTTATATGACATGTGAGTTTTGATAAAATACATCTCTAGGATGCTCCTGAACACATCATCAGTGATGTAACCTGGGGTCCTTGGGTGTTTCGGGTCTTTCAACATCAGACACCCTCGCACAGGCGACCCAGCCGCGGTTGATCAGACCTGGCTTGTGTTCAGGTGGCATTTGCTGTCCCCCATGTATCTCCTCTCCTCATCCAGAGCCATCTGGAGGCTTTCTCTGCCTCCTCCGTGATGTTCCTGATGGCTCTTCTCCTCTCCAAGCCGTTGATGCCCAGCACACTCAGGGTTTTATAGAGTGACTGGCCTGCAAACCCTCTGCAGCCCACCTCGATAGGCATACACTGTGCCTTCCAGCCTTGCTTACGGCAGTCAATGACCAGCGCTTCATACTTGGTCTTTTTCCTCTCATGGTCCTCATCCAATCGGTCCTCCCATGGTACTGTCAGCTCCATCAGCAAGATGTTCTTTGTCTCCTCTGACACCAGGAGGATGTCTGGCCTCAGAGTGGTTGGGACAATGTGCTAAAATGAGTTAAATCTTGTATGAATGTTCAAAACTCAACTGCTGACGGGTTGAGCCACTTGTTCTTTGTTCGTTGTTGTTATGCAGTCCTACATCAATATCTAAAAGCCAAAAAAAAAGTAAAAACAAAAAACAAACAAAAAAAACAACTTAATCCTACTGAGCTGGCACCTTGCCGTGGTGGATTAGCTTGCCTGTCTCTTATCATGCCAGTTGAGCTTTCTGTTTCACCATTTGTGAATTTCTTTGGCTGAGACCAGACAAAGATCAGCTCTTAATCAGTTTTCATGGTGATCACATTTTCCATGATTTGGATCACATAAATAATTTAAAGACATATCATAGCCTTTTTTGTGAAGTATGTTTATATTGACATGTATTTCTGCTGTATTATTGCACTGTTTTTAATCTGTTTTCCAATTAGGAACTCCATTTATGGTGGCCATTTTGGAAAATGGCCGCCATATTGGATGTCTATAGTTCTAAATCTATTCAGACCCCCTTTGTGATTCATCCTATCAACTTTGATACACATATGTTGTGTTTCTGGCTGTTTTCATATCATTTCATCATTACGGAATCCATATTTGGCGGCCATTTTCCAAAATATTATTGAATGTCTATGGTTCTAAATCTAATCAGTCTACCTTTGGCAACCTTCCCACCAAATTTGGTACAAATATGTGATGTTTCTGGGTGCTTTTAATCCATTTCCCCATTTCCCCAAGGGCCAGATCTTGAGCGCCTACGGTTCCAAATCTTATCAGACCTCATTTAAGAGTCTTCATACTAATTTTCATGCTTTTATCGCAAAGTGATCGATTTTCGCAGCTATCTGCCAGACTATAACAGACTATAGTCCTGCTTAAGTAGTACTGACAGGAAGTTGGAACCCTGATCTGTGACCCTTGGCACCCTCACCCAAGTAAACAGCTGCACTAAGCAGTTGGCCACCTGCCTAGCCTTGACGTTTTTCAGGGGAAATGTCTCAGGATACCTGGTGGCATAATCACACATTACCAAGATGTACTTGTTACCCCTCTTGCTTCTCTCTAGAGGGGGTACTGTGTCCATGCCAATACACCTGAATGGTGTATCAATAATTGGGAGTGGATGTAGTGGTGCATGTGAGACTGCCCTGGCTGAGGTAAGCTGACACTCTGGGCATGTGCGTACAAAGTCAGTAATGCCAGTGTAGATATTGGGCCAACTGAAACGGCTACCTACTCTAGCCAAGGTCTTGTACTTCCCCAAATGGCCTGACCATGGGATGGAGTGGGCCACAGTCATTACTTTATGCCTCAATGGCTTTGGCACCACTAATGTCTCTTGTCTCTTTACCTGGTACAAAATACCATTCTTCACCATATACCGTTCATCCACAAACTACCTGGTTTACCACAATCAACTGCTTGGTTAAACCATGGCTCGAGGGTCTTATCCTGCCTCTGTAGCTCAGCTGGATACAGTGGATAAAACTGAACAAAATGCTAAAAGTTTTTGGGTCAGTGTTTGTATTTCTTGTGAGTTTCCAGCAATATTAGCGTATTTGTAGCAATGAAAGAAACATGTTTAGGCCGGTAGTGAGGCTAAAGTTAACTTAAACTACATTTGTCATTGCCTATTGTCCTGAATAGGCTGCTTTGCACACTGTGCGCACAAGTTACAAAAAAATAAGGTGCACAACAGCCAGATGCACTTAATGCAGCGCCAGATGTGTATTGACGTCATTTTGATGTCACTTTCGCGTGCACAGTGAGTATAAATCTAGCTTGAGCCCTACCTGCCCAGGTGTAACTTCTTGCACAGCCAGCAGCTGGCTACAACTTTTTAAGTAATCACTTGCGAGGCGTGTAGGCACTCAACAGGGCTTAACATACACATTTTTGATCCACTGAGCAGCACTCGCCTATGGCTTTCCCCATGCTGACAACATCTGTCCCAATCAGATCCACTGCCTAGCCTTTGCCCCTGCTTCTGACATTTCCTTAACAGTTTTATACAGATTCATACTGTAGACACCAAGCTCCCCTAACAATGAAATGACTGACCTTCCAATAAATCCTCGACAAACCACTTCTACTGGACACAGTCTTGACCTCCATCCTCTCTGCTCTGCCTCTGCTCTCAAATCTTTGTACTTAAGCTTCTTTCCTTTCATATGCCACCTCCAGAGAGCTTTCCCACGGCAGTTAATTCAACAAAATATACAGCCTGTTGACTGGTATACCAATACAGGCCTCAAGTTAGTGTTAACTACAGTATCTCTTAAGAGACCACCAGCCTTCCTCCCAAGTCTACTTCAAGCTGCCAATCCTTTGCTCCCTGTGTATTACTTGTTGACTGTGCAACCCTCTTGCCTTTCTTACTCCCCCGCACAAACTGATTACCTTAAGACTGCATCCGGCATTTACCTACTGCCTACTACTCTCAATTCCTACTGTCAAGCATTTTAGCACTTGGTTGTGCCACATGTAATAATCTTGTATTAAGCTCACCTTACAGCGAGACAACATGAACAAAGCAGGCATGATGAATCAGGGGCCATGTCAAGGTATTTCGGGGCCCTAGGCAAGGGGGGACCTGCCACGCCTCTTTTTCTAACAATGGATATTCTACGCATAAATGTCACATACAGAAAGTCCGCTGTAAACCCAGATAAATTAAATTTACTTACAAAAATAGAGGAAAGCGGTTGCCTTAAAAATATTGAGGAAACTTGAGTGAATTAAACTTCAATGCTGTACAAGTTGATTTAACTTAAAGGGCTCTATTTTCACGATCATATGCGCATTGTCTAAAGTCTGAAGCGCAAGTTGCTTTGGGGGCGTTCCCGGCACAATTTGGTATTTTGATGGCGGGAAAAGGCGCATTGTTCAAAAGGGTTGGTCTTGAATTACTTCATTAGTCATAGGTGTGTTTTGGGCGTAACATACAATTAACCAATGAGAATTTATACTCTCATTCCCTTTACAGTTTTTCTCAATCACTTTGGTACATTTTTCGAATCATTCTTGCAATTTGCAGAAGATCAAGTGCATTTCTCAAAACAGTTTGAACAAATAGCAAAACGCCGTGGATCACCTGCAAAAGCCAGTCTCTTGCTCAAAATCCTTAGTCCATCCCTCAAAAGCAAGTTTTTGTGTCAATATACTTGTCAGTGCCATCAGAATGTTTAATCATTGTGTCATTGTGTACGGATAAGACAGTCAAATTCATTAGTCATGTTGGCAATTGAATAGTGCACTTTGAAGGGACATGTTGATGTAAAATGTGGTTTAGGTGTGATGACAAGTGTTGTACATTTGACCTCATATAATGTATATGTGTAAGATTGATGGGAAAAGACAAGATTCACATTTACAGAATGACTTCTTTATTGGCAAACATTGACATTGCAGTGCATGAAGAAAAAAAAAAGACAGCACTGCACATAACAAAGGTGAAATACAATACGTAAGTAAACATAGGTCAAAAATATAAACATAGATCAACTCTTTTCATTAGAGAAAGTCTAGATTCACCTGGGAGGAATTTACCAATTTAGATCATATTTACAGACAAATGTCTTATGGAAATGTATATATGCTTGACATGTTATGATGGCTTGGTAAATCATTTTGCATGTGAAGACTTATATGATGAACTATAGCCTAAATGTTTTGGGGAAAGAGACTATTTGATAGATTCCTATAACAAAGCATTTTGATTAGCCTGACAAAAGCAATTGATAATGTACGAAAAAACTGAGAATTGTACACAATCATTTGTATGGATGGACAAAAGCATTTGCAATTTGTTCAATGCAATGAGAAACTGCCTTTTTCATCTGCACAAATGGCATGATGATGTGACAATTGAACAAGAACTTTTGAGAATTTCAATTCTGATGTGAGAAATGTACCAAACCAATTGAGAAAAACTGTAAGAGCCAGCGGGCGCATTGTCCATGGCCTGTTGCTATTACGATGGCGGATTTAGCCGGATGGGAGGAGCTTTTGGGTGGAGGAGACCGATCTGCTTGTGCATGAAGTAAAAGCGCGTGAGCAGTTACTATTCAGGGATGGAAAGAATCCCCCCAAACCTCCGTGGGTCAAAGAAGTATGGGAGGAAATATCTTCAGTAATTGTTCCTCCTTTGGCAAGAAGAGAACTTTCGATCAGTGCCGAAAGCGGTACAACAACGTTAGAAGACAGGGAAACAAAAGCTTTAAACTCAAAGGTAACATAAAAAATAAGGTGGAGGTCCATCAAGTTTTCTTTTTGATGATTTGTCCATTTCATTTCTTACAACTTGCATTGCTGTTTATTTAAAACAACAAAAGAAAACGTAAATAAACTGCAGAACATTGCTATAAACTGCAAAACATTGCTATACTCTCATTATTTGTGCCTGTTTGCTTACTAAAACATAAAAATACATGGCTATACATGTTGCAACTTTTCTGCCCGTTCAGCTTGCCTCTCTGGCACAACAGCAGATGCATCAGGGTTCAAAGCGTTGTGCGCCCCTAAAATAGCTTTTCAGTCTTGCGCGACTGACAACTGACAAAAAAAATATTATATCATTATTAATCAACTGTTACGTGTTACGCCTCCTGTGTCTGTATGTGTGTATGTTTCTCCCTCCTCATGTGTGTGTCTCTATCTTCAGGTGTAGCAGCTTGTTTTGGCTCCTCTTCCTTCACCCGTTTCCACTTGAGGAGGGCCTATATAAACCTCTGCTTCCGCGTTCTGATTATGACACGGTGAAAACTGCAATTTTGCAAGCCTATGAACTAGTCCCAGAAGCATATAGGCAAAAATTTTGCGGTTTAAAGAAGTTGGACAACTTAACGTTTGTGGAATTTGCAAGAGAGAAAGAGAACTCTTTCAACCGCTGGTGTGCGTCCTGGACTAAAGACCAGCTTCGCGAAATGATTTTGCTGGAGGAATTTAAGAATTGTGTGTCGGAACCAATTGCTACGTATATCAGTGAAAGGAATGTTACAACTTTGGCACAAGCAGCTGTCTGTGCTGATGAATATACGTTGACGCATGAATCTGTTTTTAACTCCTCCCGTAGCATTCAGCCTTCTAGTCCGAAGCGGGTCTTTAGATGGTCTGACAGTGGTAATGGTAATGGAAATACGGCCAGCAAGACATCGTCTCAAACTGAGATGCGTGAGTGTTTCTATTGTCACGAGTCTGGTCATTTGATTGCAGTATGTCCAGTTCTGCAGAACAAAAATCGGTCTCCAAAGAGACAGCCAAAAAGCTGTGGCTTTGTGAATGTTCAGAGTGCAGATAACACCACTTGTTCTCTGTACGATCCGTTTATTTCGAAGGGAATGGTTTCTCTCACTGGTCAGGAGGGAGATCAGATTCCAATTAGAGTTTTGCGAGATACTGGTGCCGCCCCATCCTTTATTTGTGACTGTGCTACCTTTTTCTGTCATCACGTATTGTGGTTCTGATGTCTTGGTTCAGGGCATTGAGCTGGGAATTACGTCTGTTCCATTGCATAATGTACATATTGTTACTGATTTAGTGTCGGGTCCTGTTAAAGTGGGTATTCGTTCTAACCTTCCCGTGAAGGATGTTGATTTTAATCTGGGGAATGATTTAGCGGGTGGGAAAGTGTTGCTTACCGAGGTGACTGCTAGTCCATCGATTCATTCTGATTGTGATTCGGATCAAAGCCTTGCTCAGGTGTTTCCAGCTTGTGTTGTTACTCGACTTGTGTTGTGACTGTTACGTCTGAGCCGCTCCCAACTCCTGTGGAGGGTGACTTGTCGCTCTTTGTGGATAAGGAGTTAATTAAGCTGGAGCAGGCGAAAGACCTTAATTTGGCCAAGTGCCGGGATGCTGCTGTTAGCAAGAGTCGTTTGGATAGCATGTCTGTTGGTTTTTACTGGGAAGATGGTCGGCTAAAACGAAAATGGATTCCACCACATTGTGCAGACGCAGGTTTTGATTCTGTCCACCAGTTAGTTGTTCGGTTACATGTGTTGACACTCGGACATGATCACGACTTTGCAGGCCATTTAGGTGTAACAAAAACGTATAATCGTGTTTTGCGTTACTTCTTTTGGCCTGGTATGAAGGCTGATGTTGTTAAACATTGTCGCTCATGTCATAAGTGTCAGGTTGTTGGAAAGCCTAATCAATGTATTTCCCCAGCGCCACTTTGCCCAATTCCAGTTACCTTTTGAACGGGTAATTTGCCCAAGACCAAGTCTGGGAACCAGTTTTTGTTAACTATAATGTGTGCTGCCATTCGGTATCCCGAGGCTTTCCCCTTGCGTTCGTTGAAGGCCAACCCCATTGTAAAGGCACTTCTGCGATTTTTCTCTATGTTTGGTCTCCCAAAAGCAATTCAAACTGACCAAGGTTCTAATTTCCTCTCTCGTCTATTCAAACAGGTGCTGCATGAGCTGTCTATCAAGCATGCAGTATCTAGTGCGTATCACCTAGAGTCCCAGGGCACGCTAGAAAGATTCCATCAAACTCTGAAGTCAATGCTGCGCACCTATTGCTTCGAATCTGAGAGAGAATGGGGTGAGGGAGTTCCTTTGCTTTTGTTCGCTGCTCGCGAAACGACACAAGAATCTCTTGGTTTCAGTCCAGCAGACTTTGTGTTTGGTCAGTCCTCTGAAACTGCTCAAAGAAAATTGAGAGTTGGAAGTGCCTAACAAGAAGTGTAATATTCTTGACTACGTGAGTTCATTTCGAGAACGACTGCATAGAGCTTGCGACTGCGGTCGGGAGGCTTTGTCCTCTGCGCAGAGCAAAATGAAAAAATGCTTTGATCGCAAGGCTGTGCAGCGTTCTTTTGTTAAAGGGGATTAAGTGTTGGTTTTACTGCCCGTGCTTGGTTCGTCACTGTCCGCCAAATTCTCTGGACCTTATGAGATTGACAGAAAACTCAGTGAAACTGATTATGGTAAAAACACCTGACAGATGGCAGAAAACGCGTGTGTGTCACATCAATATGTTGAAACCCTACGTTACACGTGAAGGTGAGAGCAGTGATTCTCCGTTAGCTGTCGCAACAGTGTCAGCAGTAGCGCCTCTTCCTCTGCCTGAAGAGGATGGCCTCAATCTCGGCGATGTACCGGTGTTTTGCGCTCGCTTTAATTCAGAGATTTTGAATAACTTGCCTACATTTTTGACAAATGTGCTGAGCCATGACATCGATACGCAAGGCCATGCACCAAATAAGCAACATCCGTATCGGGTAAATCCATCTAAACGTGCAGTCATGAAGTCCGAAGTGGCCTATTTAGTTGAACATGGTTTAGCCCTGCCAAGTTTTAGTGCGTGGAGTTCGCCCTGTCTTTTAGTCCCAAAGCCGGATGGTACATATTGTTTTTGCACAGACTATAGGAAGGTAAATGCCGTCACAAAGTCAGATTCATTTCCATTACCACACATGGAAGACTGTTGATAGGGTGGATTCGGCCTCGTTTGTTACCAAATTAGACCTTCTGAAGGGGTACTGGCAAGTACCGTTGACACTCAGAGCTGCCGAAATTTCTGCCTTTGTAACACCAGAGTGTTTCCTGCAGTATTCTGTAATGGCGTTTGGTTTAAAGAATGCACCCTCTACCTCCCAGCGTTTGATTGTAATAAAATGTGCCGAGCGGATGGGTTGTCAGCCAGAATGATGCGCAAACAAGGAAAATATATTGCAAAAATATTTCTATTTTTATTTTTTAAACCGGCAAATGTTGAAAAAGAGAGAAACAAAACACTGATGAAAACGACAAACAAAAAAACACAAGGTCAAGAAATGCCCACGGTGCTAGGCTAGTTAACTCACACATTCAGTCACAGACCTGCAAATATTGCGTCCTCTCCTGGCAGAGCTCGTTCTCAAATGAGCTGCACAGCACACATTTATAGGGCAACGTCATAGTCACATTGCTCGTTAAAATTAACTGAACAGGACATGATTTTACCTTTTAAAACATTTTCCCCACATGCTTAACTGAATATGGCCACTCTTCAGTTTCTTACACGTTACAAGAAAACAGTTAAATGATGTTTTAAACAAATCAGTCCATTCAATGTCCTACTTTGCCGCGCACTGCGGAAGGAACGTATAAAACAGCCGTCTGACAAACACTCGGGTTTGGTCCCGCCCTCCAAAGACTACCACAGGTAAGCTTGCTACAAACATTTACTCATCATGTTAAACTTTAGCATGAAAGGATTCGGTTGTTAATTGTGCACACATAAGGAACCTTTACGAAGCTGTAATTTAACATGAACGTGAATAAACATTTTCATGATGGTAAAAACTGGTGTAGCGTTTTTTTCTGTTCATGTTCCCAAACACGTGTCAAACAATTTGTGCAGCATGCAACATACCGATGTTAAACATAACTAAACAGTTATCAAACCCAACAGCAAGTATATGCCCCACACATACAACACTGATTGTCTTTAAATGTCCGTTGGCACGGTGTAAAAAACAGTGCCAAGGCCGCGGGGAAACCGCCGTTTAAGTGGCAGACGCGTTGCGCTCTGTCACATCACCCCCCCCTCAAGCGTGGACGTCCTCCTCATACACTCGGGACAGGAAATCCGCCACAACATTGTCAGGGCCTGCACGATACTTAACAGTGAACCTGTAGGGCTGAAGTGACAGGTACCACCTAGTCACTCGGGAATTAGTGTCCTTCATTTTGTCAAGCCATTGAAGGGCCCAATGATCCGTCTCTAAAACAAAGTCTTTGTCCATGAGGTAATACTTGAGTGAGTCCAAGGCCCACTTGATGGCGAGCCCCTCCTTTTCCACAGTGGAGTATCTAGACTCCCGTGGAAACAGTTTTCTACTCAAGTAGACCACAGGCTTTTCCTCCCCAGGTGGACCCTGGAGCAACACTGCCCCCAGCCCGGCCCCAGATGCATCTGTCTGCACCAGGAATGGCTGCGAGAAGTCAGGACTTTGCAGAATCGGATCCTTGGTCAGACAGGACCGCAAGTCCTCAAAAGCCTGCGCACAATGGTCTGTCCAGACCACTCTGTTGGATGCAGCCTTCCGGGTCAGCTCGATGAGTGGAGCCGCCCTGGTGGAGAAGTGGGGGACGAAACGCCTGTACCAACCCACCACTCCCAGAAAGGAGCGGACCTGGCGTTTGGTGGTTGGCACAGGAGTCTCCAGGATGGCAGTGACCTTCCCCACCTGTGGCTTGATCACCCCCCCACCGATGACATGGCCCAGGTACTGCACTTCCCGTTGGGCCACAGCACACTTTTGGGGGTTCACAGTCAGCCCTGCCTCCTTCAGGCGCCTCAGCACGTCCTTCACATGGACCAGATGTTCTTGCCAGGAGCAGCTGTGGATGACGACATCATCCAAATATGCCGCCGAGTATGCCTCCGCCCCCTTTAACACCTGGTCCATGAGGCGCTGAAAAGTTGCTGGCGCCCCCTGCAGGCCAAAGGGCATATAACAAAAGTGATAAAATCCAAAAGGAGTTTTAAAAGCAGTCACACGTTTGGATTCACTGGACATGGGCACCTGCCAATAACCCTTACTTAGGTCCAGGGTTGTGAGGTACTTGGCACTGCCCAGTCGGTCAATCAGATCGTCAATACGTGGCATTGGGTACGGATCAAAAGAAGAAATAGAATTTACCTTTCGGAAGTCCATACAAAAACGCAAGGACCCGTCTTTCTTGGGCACAAGCACCACCGGACTGGACCACTCACTTGTGGATGGTTCAATGATGCCCATAGGCGGTTTTTGCATTGGGCAAACATGGGCATTTGCCCGAGGCCTCGTCCAATCAGGGGCCTCGTCGTCACTGCTATAACAGTAATAAAAGCAATATTAATATTAAGCGTCATTCGGGTTGAGAGCAGGCATATTATATTATATTCTCAATGCGTGTACTCTCACGTCTGTGACGTGACATCACACACACGTTCAATCATTTTTATGGCATGTGTCAGGGATGGAAATTAACCACCCGCCACCCGCCAAATGCGGGTAAATATGAGTGTTGGCGGGTGAATTTTGCCATTTTTCCTGCCACTGTGGCGGATGTGCAAATGTATTCAGCCAAGTTCGATATAGTCTATGAATGCACTCCCTCACGCATGCTGTAGCGTATCTATCAGTTAGTAGACAACCAGGTGCGTATAAGTTTACTATTTCTTGATAAGGAACACTCACGAAGCGTTTCTTGGCATCCAGCACAGGCGCGCGTGGTTATTTCAAATATGATCTAGGCCAGTGGTCCCCAACCACCGGGCCGCGGACCGGTACCGGGCCGCGGAGCAATTGCTACCGGGCCGCGGAAGAAATAATCAATATGGAACGTTTCGTCATGAGACAAAAAAAGCAGACGTTAAAGTTATTAACAACGTCAAAGCACAAGCCCTTAACTCGCGCCTGTTTGAGCAGCTTTGTGAGGAGGTGGATGCGGAGCACAGACGTCTTCTCCTATACACCGAAATAAGATGGTTATCCCGAGGGAAATCGCTGGCCAGAGTGTTTGAATTACGAGAGCCGCTGCAAAGATTTCTCTCAGAAAAGAAGTCACCGCTGGCAGTGCATTTCAGTGACGAGGATTAGGTCACAAAACTGGCGTAGGGGAGAGCCGTGACAAATGAAACACTTTTTACTTAACGGGTATTTTCAAAGACAGTGAAGCAAATTAGGCTAGATGTATTTTGCCATATGCCATATGATCATCAACATACAAGCTCTTCTATCACTCCCAGATGGGGCCGTCTCATTGCAGAGAAACAAGCGCAGGGGTCCCATTAATTTGACGTTATGTTTGAACGTCGGAATGTTGAAATATTGTTGAATGTTGAAGGAATGAAAATAAAATTTTATTTATAAATGTATCTGGCGCATCTGTATCTTATTTTGAAGGTAGGGGAGAGCCGTGACGAATGAAACACGGGACGTAAGAAACACAGCTATTTTCTCAAAAACTACACATCTGAAACATCATATGTCGTCAGCACATTCAGCATGCAAGACTTCACAACCCTGTGAAATCTCGTGCCGTGACGTTACTGCGTTCAAACGTTATCTCCGCGAGACTGTTTTTGACATCGGAAAGTAAAATATTACCTACTGGTAGTTTTTTTGTGATCAAAAATCATTGCGTGTTTCATTCGCGCCGACAATGAGGGACGATTGTAACAAACGGCACCTTGCGTTCAAAGTTAAAAATGAACGTGATTTCTTATCGGATGTGTTAAATTACACCAGTAACTAATAGAATACACTTGTATGTTGATGATCATATGGCAAAATACATCTAATTTGCTTCACTGTCTTTGAAAATAACCGTTAAGTAAAAAGTGTTTCATTCGTCACGGCTCTCCCCTATATTTAAAGTAAACGTTAAAATAGCGACCAGTCACGAGTCAGCGCGCTCTGAGAACGACCCCCCCCCCCCGGGCCGCAGTAAAATTGTCAAGCGCGTTCACCGGTCCGCGGTGATAAAAAGGTTGGGGACCACTGATCTAGGCAACTTTCTGTTCACCATTTTGAGGTAGGTAGGCTAATGAAAGCTCAGTCGATGATTATTGCCTAACTGTCCAAACAGGACTGCATCAGTATATTGCCTTCTCACGTTGATGATAACGCCATATGCGCACAGGTTCATTCCAAAAACAAACCTGTGATTTTAACGTAACCTATTAATAGCGCCAACAAAACCATTCCCAAAGCACACAAGATGGGCCGACTCATGTCAATCTCGGGTTCGGGCAGGTTTAATGAGAAACATAATTTTGAAACTTAGGCTATCTGTCGCTTATCTAATATTCTTCTTGCATTCATTCTCAATTCAACTATCTATGCATTTAGTCTCCGTTCATCTAATATAACAGCGCAGCGCTTACATTAGGCCTACAGTAGATTAGATGGGTGTTGGCATTTGCTGCCTTATGTGTACATTTGCAAATCTTTGACCTAAGAATACAGCAATTACAAAAATAGCAAAACACAAGAAGTATGCCTTTTAATACTGAAAACTGACACTGAAATAAAGATTATTCACTACAGGATTTATTAAACACCCCAGTAGCCTACACCTGGATGGCTCCTGTTGGTAAACAACTTACGTAGGCTACGTCACTGAACCCAAACAAAAAAAATGCACCTTGCAAGACGCATCTCTTGCATAATAGTCTAATAAAGAGTCTTCTCGAGGTGTTTTGGAATATTTATTAATTAATTCCATAGAAAATATAATCAAATGTATCCACATCTGCACTAGCCCTTTGATATCCTAGCATCCTGCATAGAAACGAAGTTAGAACATAACTTTCTTTCACGTTAGGATCATAAGAAGAAATTTAAAGTGACAGGCGCCTAATTAGACCTTAGCCTACAAACATCAAATACAACATAATTACATTATTTTTAAGTGATATCCTAAATAACAGTTTATTTTTTATATTTTAACATATGTAAAGCATGGATTTTCTTTCTGCTGTCCTTTCACTTAGAAGGATAACATTAAGCTATCTAACAACCTGTTAAAATGCACCAGAATGCAGGAAATTACCTTTAATTTAGACTTTGACTCCCCACCAAAACACTGTTACTATCAGCACAGAAAAAAGTGCTGAAGCATGATGTGTACATGATGCCCTCTTCACATTTATGACTGACCCCTTATATATGTCTGCCTAGAACCGGCCCTGGGCGTTATACTTCGCACTAAAATGTGCGGAAGGGTTGAATATATAAAGTGGCTGGTAAAAATGTTGAGTGGCTGGTAGATTTTAGAATCTACCTGCCACAGTAGTGGGTGAACAAAAAGTTAATTTCCATCCCTGGCATGTGTTAAATAAAAAAAAAAAGTTTTTCCATGCATATGATCGATTTTGTCATTATTAACGGATGTATGAGTTTGAGTTGGGGGGGGGTTTGGGTAGGGCCTCAAAACTGTTCTTTGCCCAGGGCCTCAGAATCCCTAAAACCGCCCCTGATGATGCCCATGCTCAGCATACCCTCAATCTCCTCCCTGATCTTGGGAAGAAGCTGTGCCGGGATACGATAGCACAGCAGCCGAACTGGACCAGGAGCCTGCAGCTTGATGTGGTGTTGCACCAGACCTGTCTTGCCAGGAGTCAAGTCAAGTCAAGTCAAGTCAGATTTATTTGTATAGCGCATTTCATACATAAATGCAGTTCAATGTGCTTTACACAAATTTTAAAATAAAATACAATTAAACATAGGAAGGAAGGAAGAGAAAATAGGTACAAGAAATAAAAATGTCCACAATCGTGTAAAATATGATAAATATCCAGCATCCTCCGTAGAGGGCCCGTTTTACGTTACTAGGAGGAGTGCTGTGAAACACCCCCTCTGGTACACACGCCCTCAGCTGCTGCTGCTGGGTCTCGGTGAGGTGGGTCAGGTCGATGTCTCCAGCTCCCCCCCGCTGCAGCGGGAAGTACTGCTCCTCTGCCTCTTCCTCCTCCTCCACTGCTTTGGCAAACAGACAGTTGACCGGCTGCTCCTTCTCATGCCACTCCCACAGCATGTTGATGTGAAAAACCTGCGAGTGTTTCTTCTTGTCTGGTGTACTGATCTCGTATGTGACCTTACCCGTCTTCTGCTTGACAACATAAGGCCCCTGCCACTTTGCAAGGAGGCTGCTCTCGGAGGTGGGAAGCAGCACCAACACTTGCTGGCCCGGCTGGAGGGACCACTCTCTGGCTGATGCGTCGTACCACTTCTGCTGCTTGGCCTGGGCAGACTGCATGTTTTCCTGCACCATCTCCGTCAAGCGCTGCATGTGGTCTTGCATTTTCAGCACGTACGTCAACACATTCACCTTCTTCTCTGGCTCCTCTCCCTCCCAGGCCTCCTTCAAGACGTCGAGTGGACCCCTCACTTTCCGCCCATAAAGGAGTTCGAAGGGGGAGAAGCCAGTCGAGGCCTGTGGAACCTCTCTGTACGCGAACAAAAGGTAAGGCAGCCAGTCATCCCAGTCCGACCCAGAGTCAGACACAAACTTCCTCAGCATGCTCTTCAGGGTCTTGTTGAAGCGCTCAACAAGCCCGTCAGTCTGAGGGTGGTATGGCGTGGTTTTAATGCCCTTTATTCCTAAGTACTTATACACATCCTTAGGAATCCCCACCTGTGTGACCAACTGAAGGAATGCATTTGCCACTTGCCTTGCCTTGATGTTACGCAATGGGAATGCCTCAGGGTATCTAGTGGCATAGTCGGAAATGACCAAGATGTACCGGTTACCTCTACGACTACGCTCTAGTGGACCAACTATATCCATCGCCACTCTACTGAAGGGGACATCAATGATTGGCATTGGGACTAATGGGACTCTAGCCTTCCTGCCTGGGGCAGTCAGCTGACACTCAGTGCATGTCTTGCAAAATTTAACCACCTCTGCATACATATTAGGCCAATAAAAACGTTGAACAATCCTGTCCCAGGTTTTGTTTTGGCCTAAATGCCCAGCCCATGCACTAGCGTGACCCACTTCCATGACAGTGTTTCTTAGCGAACTTGGCAACACAAGCTGCTCACCTTCCTCCCCCTGTCTGTATAAAATACCTGCCTTTAGTTTAAACTTGGGGCCAATAGCATCCCCTTGTACATCAGCCACCAAGCCTGCATAACAGGGCTGTAGGGATTTGTCAGAACGTTGAGCCTGACTAATGTCCGAGGGAATAGTAAAATTCACCTCACCATCCAGCTCAGGGTGTGGGTCAGTCTCAGTCAGCTTTGTGCCTTTAAATTTCTCTTTTCTTTTCTCACTCCTTGTTTTACGGTTTACCTCAGGGAATGGTAACAAATTCAAAGTGTCGCCTCTTTCTTTTTTCCGTGAGCGTGTCATTATCATGTTACAACAAGGTATGTCAGATAGTGCTACCAGGTCTGGTATATCTCTGCCCAAAATTACTGGGTATGGTAGTTTGTCTGCCACTGCAACGGTAACCAGGTATAGGACGTTGTCTACCTCTAGGTGCACTTCAGCAGTCGGGTACAACTGTTCGTCACCGTGAACACATCGGATAGGGAGCTTCCCCCCTGTCAATGTATTGCATTGCGCTACTAGGTCAGACCGCACCATGGTTTGGCTGCTCCCAGTGTCTACTAGGGCCTGCACCTGCTTCCCATCCACCCGCACTAGAGTCATGGCCTCCCCCTCATTTTGTGTGGCTTCCCCCCCACTAGAACTAGGGACAACTGCCACATTGGACTCTGAAGCTACAGTGGACACTTTAGGTTTTTTGTTGGGACACTTAGGTTTGATGTGCCCTACCTCACCACAGTAAAAACATTTAACATCAGGGCTAATGGGTCTAGGGCTCTTAACACTAGTACCACCATGCCAACCACCCTCAGGCTTACCGGGCCGTGCTGCTGTGCTGTCTCTCCCCCCGGCCATCTGATGTGGTCTTGAGCCTCGCCGCGCAGCCATGAAAGACTCAGCCAACACCACCGCCTCTTTTGCAGTCTTGGGGTTGTTCCCGAATCCACAGCCGCACATCGCTGTTCACCATCCTTAAAAACTGCTCTAGGATGAGCATTTCGTTGATCTCCTCCTTTGTATGTTCCTGAGGACGAGTCCATTTCTCGTACAGCTCCCGCAGTCTGGTGAAAAGTTCTTTGGGAGACTCGCCCGGTAACATCTGGGTTGACCGGAACCGCTGTCTGTATGTCTCTGGATTGATTTTGTACTTTTCCAGGATGACCGCCTTTACCTTGTCGTAGTCCATGGAGTCGCTAAAGTCCATGGCAATATACGCTGCTCTTGCATTGCCCATTGTGTTTTTGGACACAAACTGGCTGTAGCAACGCGTTCGAAAGTTGTGAGAAAATGTTCAATGTCTTCATCATCACAATATTTCTGCATTTTGGGGCCTTTCCAGCCCGTGACGTGGGTGCCCCCAAGTAGATGTGCTGTCGGTGCCTGGGCCCCTGCCATTGCTGCCTGGGCTGCTGCCACCACCGCGCCTGGAACTGCTGTCGCCGCTGCCGCTTGGACCCCCATCGCTGCTGGACCTGGACCCATCATCGCGCCTGGGCCTGCTGCCGCCGCTTGGACCCCCATCGTCGCTGGACCTGGAACCATCGCTGCGCCTGGGCCTGCTGCCGCCGCCTGGACCCCCATCGCTGCTGGACCTGGAACCATCACTGCGCCTGGGCCTGCTGTCGCTGCCGCCGCTTGGACCCCCATCGCTGCTGGACCTGGAACCATCACTGCGCCTGGGCCTGCTGCTGCCGCTTGGACCCCCATCGCTGCTGGACCTGGAACCATCACTGCGCCTGGGCCTGCTGTCGCTGCCGCCGCTTGGACCCTCATCGCTGCTAGACCTGGAACCATCACTGCGCCTGGGCCAGCTGTCGCTGCCACCGCTTGGACCCCCATCGCTGCTGGACCTGGAACCATCACTGCGCCTGGGCCTGCTGTCGCTGCCGCCGCTTGGACCCCCCTCCACAGCTCTGCCGATGCTCCCATGGCATGTACTGGACTGGCCGCTGTTGACACTGGTGCGGACAATGAGACACCATGTTGCTCTGGCCTCAGTCTGGACCTTCCCCGGCCCCGGCCGAGCTCCCATCGGTCCTGCCGCACTTCATCCTGGAGCATGCTGAATTGGTGCACAATACCTCTCCAGCGCTGCTCCTGCCGTGCCTGGTCTTCCCGTACCCGCTCCTGTTGCTCTTGCTGCGCCACCAGAAAAGCCTCGAACATGGCCTGCAGTTGCTGCACAGAAGCACCCAGATCTTGCTGAGGCACATAGTCTTCCTCCCCAGCTGCCTCTGCTTGTGCCTTCTTTCTATTTCCCATTTGCTTTCATTCAGACTGACTTGCGCACACTAGTAGTTTTCGCTGCCACCAAATGTAATAAAGTGTGCCGAGCGGATTGGTTGTCAGCCAGAATGATGCGCAAACAAGGAAAATATATTGCAAAAATATTTCTATTTTTATTTTTTAAACCGGCAAATGTTGAAAAAGAGAGAAACAAAACACTGATGAAAACGACAAACAAAAAAACACAAGGTCAAGAAATGCCCACGGTGCTAGGCTAGTTAACTCACACATTCAGTCACAGACCTGCAAATATTGCGTCCTCTCCTGGCAGAGCTCGTTCTCAAATGAGCTGCACAGCACACATTTATAGGGCAACGTCATAGTCACATTGCTCGTTAAAATTAACTGAACAGGACATGATTTTACCTTTTAAAACATTTTCCCCACATGCTTAACTGAATATGGCCACTCTTCAGTTTCTTACACGTTACAAGAAAACAGTTAAATGATGTTTTAAACAAATCAGTCCATTCAATGTCCTACTTTGCCGCGCACTGCGGAAGGAACGTATAAAACAGCCGTCTGACAAACACTCGGGTTTGGTCCCGCCCTCCAAAGACTACCACAGGTAAGCTTGCTACAAACATTTACTCATCATGTTAAACTTTAGCATGAAAGGATTCGGTTGTTAATTGTGCACACATAAGGAACCTTTACGAAGCTGTAATTTAACATGAACGTGAATAAACATTTTCATGATGGTAAAAACTGTGGTGTAGCGTCTTTTTCTGTTCATGTTCCCAAACACGTGTCAAACAATTTGTGCAGCATGCAACATACCGATGTTAAACATAACTAAACAGTTATCAAACCCAACAGCAAGTATATGCCCCACACATACAACACTGATTGTCTTTAAATGTCCGTTGGCACGGTGTAAAAAACAGTGCCAAGGCCGCGGGGAAACCGCCGTTTAAGTGGCAGACGCGTTGCGCTCTGTCACATTGATGAATAAAGTGCTTGCTGGAGTTTCTAATTGTGAAGCATATTTGGATGAGGTCATCATTCATTCATCTTCATGGGCTGAACATTTGGAAGATGTTAGTACCGTCTTTGCGCAGTTGAGGGATGCGTCTCTAACATTGAATCTAGCCAAATGTGAGTTCGGGAAGGCTATCGTCACCTACTTGGGTAAACAGGTTGGCCAGGGTCAAGTTCGCCCTCTAGAGGCCAAGGTGTTGCCTATTGTGCAGTTTCCCATACCAACCACAAGAAGGGAGCTGCGCAGGTTTTTAGGCATGGCAGGCTACTACCGTGGCTTCTGCCGAAAATTTTCTGATGTTGTTCTCACTTTGACAAATTTGTTAAAACATGGGTGTGACTTCAATTGGTCTCAGGATTGTGAGTTGGCATTTCAAAATGCAAAGGCTTTGTTGTGTAGTGGCTGCTCTTTCAAACTGGAGGTTGATGCCAGTGGCACAGGTGCTGGAGCTGTTCTTCTTCAGGAAGATTTGAATGGAATTGATCACCCCATTTCATATTTTTCGAAGAGGTTTTCTAAATACCAACTTCATTACAGCACCATCGAAAAAGAAGCTATAGCTCTGTTACTTTCCCTACAACACTTTGAGGTGTATGTCGGGTCAACCACTGTTCCTGTGATTGTCTTTATTGACCATTATCCTCTTGTTTTTTTGTCCAGGATGCAGAACACAAACCAGAGACTGATGCGTTGGTCCCTGTTCTTACAAGGTTTCAACCTGGACATCCAGTACAAGAAGGGCAAGGATAATGTCTTGGCAGATGCTCTGTCCCGCATTTAGTGTGAATTTGTGGTGTCAGTGTTTATTCTAGTACCATATAATGGTAGTGCTTTTTGTATATAGGCCTACTGTATGGCAGTCTTTTGTTCAACCTATAGTAGGTTGAACTTTTGGTGGTGGGGGTGTTACGTGTTACGCCTCCTGTGTCTGTATGTGTCTATGTTTCTCCCTCCTCATGTGTGTGTCTCTATCTTCTGGTGTAGCAGCGTGTGTTGGCTCTTCCTCCTTAACTGTTTCCACTTGAGGAGGGCCTACATAAACCTCTGCTTCCGCGTGCCAGAGAGAGAAGTCTCTGGTTGGAGGGCCCATGAATAAACAGACACCAACCTTAATTAACTCCTGAGAACATATTTCGCATAAAATATGAACAAGTCTTGCACCATCATTTTGTCAGCTGTTTAACAACATCACATCAAAATCTATAGAAAAAATATATAAAACTTACACATTATCACCACCAAAAACAAATCAGTCCACTTTTGACCTATCCTGAAAATTTAATCAAAATCAGTCCATAACTTTTTGAGTTATGCGAATAACAGACAGACAGACAGACAAACAAACAAACAAACAGTTTGTAGTGAAACATCTACTGATGCATAGCTGGGGTACATCGTCAGTGATGTTCCTGATGTCATTGGGTGTTTCGGGCCTTTCGAACATCAGACACCCTCTCTCAGGTGGCCCAGCTGAGGTTCATGACGCCTCAGCTTGTGCCCCAGCAGCACTCAACCACGGATCTGCTCTCTTTATCCAGAGCCACCTCGAGGCTCTCTCTGCTGCCTCAGTGTTGTTGCTGATGCCTCTTCTCCTTTGCTCTCCGGTGATGCCTAATGCAGTGCAGGCCCTGAACAGAGACTGTCCGGAAAAGCCTCTGCACCCTATCTCCACAGGCAAGCACCTGGCCTTCCAGCCTCATCTGTGGCAGTCGCTGACTAGACCGTCATATTGCTCCCTTTTCCATTCAAAGGCCTCCTCCATTCACTCTTCCCATGGCACTGTGACCTCCAGCATGACAACGTTCTTTGTTGCTTCTGACACCAAAACGATGTCAGGTCAGAGGGTGGTCTCAGCAACATGCTGGGGAAACTTGAGTTGTCTGCCCAAATCCACTGACAGCTGCCAGTCCTGTGCAGTGTTGAGAAGCCCTGCTGTTGCTCTTCGTGTTGTACTTGGCTTCTCCCCGGCTCTGATGAAGTTGATGGCTTTCTTCGTGGGTTTTGACCTTCGACAGCTGGCAATGCCAGTGCAGATGCTCTCTGCGATGGTTTTGAGCACCTGATCATGGCGCCATTGGTATCGGCCATCCCCCAGAGCAGCAACTCAGTATGTACTCGAGGGTCCCCTTCCTTTGGCACAGGGGGCATGCTGGTGTGTCGACCAACCCCCAGCAGTGCAGGTTGGAAGGACTGGGAAGTACATTGTAGACTGCCTGGACTAAGAACTTGATGCAGTGTGGCTCTCCAAACAAATGTATGCTGGTGAAAACACAACCTCCTTGTCTGAGGTAATAACCAACATCAACTTCAGGAGTTGCCAAATGAAGGTTAAGGACTATGCACATTTTCAAACATTTTACATTTGGCAAAACAATAGCGAAATTCCTACTGTGCAGTTGCCCGTTTGCTTCCGGAAGGGACAAAGAACCTAACGGTAGCCCCCGTAGGACAAGTATAGTTTACAGTGTTGATGTCAGAAATGAGCCTGTTGCACCAGTGTATGGGGAAGAGGGGTGTTTGGTGTGTTTTATGTATTTTATGGTGTTCATGAAGTAGGCTCTGTGTGAGTATTTATTATATATATATATTTGTACTGCTGCTAAGCTTTTAACAGATAATGAATTTTTGCACGTTTGGTTGGTCCCATGTATGGTTACGGAAGTAAAAGCATCCGGTGAATCCACTGCTGATAAAGCACAAATTTAGGAAGGAAAACCCAAATAAGGAAAAGGGAAAACCTATGGAGAGGGAAGATGAGGGTTTAAAAGGATGTTATTATTCTTTTAATAAATCAGCGAAATGGAAAAACCACCATGATATGTCCCCTGAGGCACTGATTGGTTGAAACAACTGTCACACAAGGGGTCTGACTCATGATTGGATGAGTAACGTCACTTTGACATAAACAAAAAGTAGGAGGTTCAGGGTGCTGCAAAGTGTATATAATAGACCGCCAGCCGAGACTCACTTGGGTACCCTTACTGAGACGCACCTCTATAAGGCATATCTTACTTGAGTCTCCGGTTAGCGAACCTAAACTTCAGCATCTGGCAGCTGGGTGGCAGTGGATTCTATCGGTTATGGGTGCAGTGTATGCATGGTTGATTTACCTGTTGCACTGGTGGAAACTGAGTGAATAAAGTCTACGTGAACAACTGAATTTCGCTGGTCTGAATCGACTCCTTTTTACAAAGAACTGCAAATTGGTTACAACAAACATCAAAGGACGAAGACGGAGGCGACTCCCTGTCGGAGGGATTCCACAACACTACCTTTCTGGGAAATGTTACTGTTACTGTTTCCCCAACATGAAAAGAAAACTAAACGGGCATGAGTATGGCTGCGGCTTGTTATTCAAACAATACGGTAAATTTTCTCCTGTGTGACAGAAAGTTACTAGTTGTCGCTTAGTTCGTGACGTCATTTTTAGCACAATTTCAGATAAACATTTCTTACAAGACAATGACATAACAGATTTCCGATCGAGGCAAATATGTTTTGCAGTGGTTTCTCCAGTGTCCAACAATACCAACATCAAGGCGTGGCGTGCCTCCAATGTAAACTTATTCCATGTCAATGTGACGCTAAAATGAACGGAAGTCTATGGAATGCTAAAGGCTACTGGGACCTTTCCGGGTGGGCCCTTTTGCCCATGAGGATTCAACTTCTGCGTCTATTCCTGCCCCCTTAAGAAAAATATGAGTGCCACTGTTTTTCTTGTCTGACGCTTACTTGTATATTTCCAGTACTTGGTTAAAAGTTACCACTGATGCAAGCCTTAGGCTTCGTATTATGTCTTCACATTATGTATTAATCAACAGTGATTTTATGATGATTTAAATGCCTAAGAGCGCAGTTTGTTGAAGTTAACTGAACTGCGGTAAAGCAGGGCTGCAGGTAGACTAGCCCACGTGACTCCCAGGAGAGTCTGTCAAGTTGCACTGTTACTTCACGAGATACATGAAGTGTAAGAAGTACACTAACCTACAGCATTCTAAATGATTTTGTAAGCCGCCTGATGTGTTTGTTTTAAAAAGTTAAAAATACAGTCTTGTTCAGTGCTGAGTGATGCGACAGTTGAGGAATAAATGTTCTTAAATGATTTTATAAGCCTCCTGATGTGTTTGTTTTAAGAAGAAAAAAATATAGTCTTGTTCAGTGCTTAGTAATGCAACGGTTGATGAATGAAAGTCCCTATTGTTAATTTGTTTACTTGAATATCGTTCTATATTCATATTTCTATGAATTCTATATGTTTCTATAAATTCTATGTTTTTTTATACATCAAAGGTGCTATGTCCGATTTTGAATAAGCTATATACATTTAGGCCAAATGGGTTTATTTGAGTAATTCTGAGTTAAGTAAAATGTGTCAATGCAGTAGAGTAAAGATTGTAATTAAAGGTAGCCATAAGAGGCCTTGAGTAAAGATAGATGCACAGACAATGTATTTTTCTACTGTTTGGTTACGGACAATGAATGCACTGGATGCGACTTGTAAATGAGTTTTGTAACTTGTAATTGAGTTAAAATGATTTAATAGAAGCAATCTGTAGAACGTCACGAGTGCCACTGTTTTTCTTGTCTGACACTTACTTGTATATTTCCAGGAACTACTCTTTTTGTTATTGTTGCCACCATACTTGGGGCCTGTAACAAGATCAAGCCATCTGATAAAAAATTGTCTGACAGTTGAGGTACATTTTTGGGCATGTTTTTATTTTTGTCCTTCAGATACCAAAATTGTAAGTTGCTATGGAGATAAACTGACAGCTGTTTTGGTGGAATTGGTGGTGCTTTCCCCCAAAAAAGGGGGTTAACCTTCAGTGACGCCAAAGTAGCATTGGACTATAAAACATTCTTTTTCTTTTTTCAAATAAAATTGCATATACAATTCCTGAGAAACATTATTGTCTATTAATAACACTGGGCAACAAAAAAAAACATTTTTGAAAATTGTCTATGTTTTTTTAACTGATTTATAACAATTTTGATGTGCTGAATCCAAATATCACATTGGTTTTTCTCAATCAGGTCAACTTTTCCTGTTAATACACACCGTACCGTATACAGTACGGAAGTGGGGGGGTGGGGGGGGTGGGGGGGGGTGGCACACATTCTTCTGTCATTCTATTCCAGAATGACTGACATCCAATCCAAAACCCATGCAAGAAACCTCAAGGTCTTGGCTTTCAGTAGAGACCAATATTTTGTTTCTAGGCAAAGGGGTTCTCAAGTTATAGAGGTTTGATTCTGGTTATACAGTTTTTGGAACCAAATGTCCTATTGGAATTTCCAATAGGGACACAAGAAAAATGCATGGACATAACTATTGATAAAAATCTACAAAAACATCAGGTTTTGATCCTTTGCCTCCAATTTTTTACTGTGTCTGTAAGACCTGTGTCTGTGGCCTCATTATGCCTTTGTTTGGCCAACAGGTTACTGAAATTATAGGTCTCAGTCACTTTACAGGCTCACATGTTGGACGGAAAGTAAAACCTTCATTCTAACCTCTGTACCTCTGTGTCAGTGCATCACAGAATCACCCAAATACTTTATAAATAACCCAGAGATTGTTACCTTTCCACTGATACCAAAAACATGTCATGAGTCTAAAACTATGTAGGAGCTGTGCTACTTACAACTTGGGCATACCATTTTCGCAAATAAACTTAAAATATTAGTGTGTCAAAGGGGTCCTTCCGCTAAAAACCACTTTGAGTAACTCTATTTACAATGTGGTGGGTCACAACAAGCAGTATATGCACGCAGTACTCCAAGACGTGAAATTCGACCCTCATGGTTTTACTGGTCATTGAAGGGTCAAGCTAACCAAAACGAGTGGATCAGAGCAGGCTAAACCTATCTACGTCACTAGGTCATAAGCCCCGCCCAGAGCCATGTATGGCACGCCAACATCCCAGAGGAAGAACCATAGACAGTAGAAGAAAGAACAGTGGACAGAAGCTAGGTGAGCGAAAGAGCGAATTTGCCCAATCAGAAGTGCCTTATTGACACGTCATGGATATTCACGAGGGACACCGGAAAAGCCAGTCGTTCAACCACTAGACCTGTTCTAGCTTACAAAAAACAGCGTCAAGCAAGAGATCTAGGACATATTTTTTCACAGAAATGACGCACAATGCATTCAACCATAGTGGCGACACAGAAATATGAATAAAAAATAACGATGAAAGTTCACCTTTAAGGGGTTAACTATGGCCACATGGTTTTTTTTACGTTTTTCTTCATATGTTATTGCATATGTTATAGCATTCTAGAGGTTCACATAAACGGAAATTCATGCCCTGAATTTCGAACAATAATGACGTATTATTCAATTTACATGTAATTACCTTTTAATTGTATACTGTTCAATTTACAGTAAGAGAAGTTTGTAACGACATTTTGTGACGAGTAAAATGTGTTAGAAAACCTTTTTTGCTTTAAAACTGAGTGTTAGAAAAGGATTTGTTGCTTTGTCTTATCTTGAATAAAAAAATAAATAAAAGCAGCTGATAATGTAGCAAAAATGTAATAGATATAGTAATAGTAAGAAAATAATGTAATAGATATAGTAATATTAAATTTTTAAAAACTATCAGATTTAGCGGTGCACAATTGTCATAAATCACTTAAAAAAACACAGACAATTTTCAAAACAAAAATTTTTGTTGCCCAGTGTAATTTCAGTAACCTGTTGACCTGTTAAGACACAGGTCTTACCTTCACACAGTAAAAAATTGGAGGCAAAGGATCAAAACCTGATTTTTTTCTAGATTTTTATCAGGTATGTCCACGCGTTTTTCTTGTGTCCCTATTGGAAATTCCAATAGGACATTTGGTTCCGAAATCTGTATAACCAGAATCAAACCTCTATAACTTGAGAACCCCTTTGCCTAGAAACAAAATATTGGTCTCTACTGAAAGCCAACACCTTGAGGTTTCTTGCATGTGTTTTGGATTGGATGTCAATCATTCTGGAATAGAATGACAAAAGAATGTGTGCCACCCCCCCCACTTCTGTACCGTATACAGTACGGTGTGTATTAACAGGAAAAGTTGACCTGATTGAGAAAAACCAATGTCATATTTGGATTCAGCACATCAAAATTGTTATAAATCAGCTAAAACATCATAGACAATACATTTGTTGTTGACCAGTGTAATTGAATGATTTCCATTCTGCAGCATTTACTCATTGGACTGAACTACAGACAATGATGAGCATCTTCGATGTCTGTTGGTAATAGGGCTGGGCGATATGGCTGAAATCTGTATCACGATATACAGTATGTCACAGAAGTGAGTACACCCCTGACATTTTTTTCCTTTTTTTATTATACCTTTCCATGGGAGAAGTCTAAAGATATAATATTTTTCTACAATGTAAAGTAGGCAGTGTACAGCTTATATAACAGTGCAAATTTGCTGTTCCCTCAAAATAACTCAACACACAACCATTAATGTCTAAACCACTGGCAACAAAAGTGAGTACACCCCTAAGTGAAAATGTCCAAATTGTGCCCAAAGTGTCAATATTTTGTGTGGCCACCATTATTTTCCACCACTGCCTTAACACTAGAGCGTCACAAGTTGTCACTGGAATCCTCTTCCACTCCTACATGACGACATCACGGAGCTGACCTTGAGCTTGAGACCTTAATTTGTAGCGAACTTGGATGTTTTTTCTTGCATGAAGAGCAACTTAGACGCTTTGTGCAATCTTTGCTTACATGTCCTGCTTTCATTAAACTCAGTTCATGGTCACCTTTACAGAACAGGCATGAGCTATCTGGGTTGTCTGGCTCTTGACTTGGTTTCACATTCACGTTAGTGGCAAAGCTTCCTTTTGCTTTAGGCTTTGGCACCAATTTAGACTTTCCTTGAGTAGAGCTTGTGTCCTGTATGTTGCCAAACATTGGGTCTGACATAATCCTGGCTTGGCTTTCAACAAAAGAGACTAGATTGGCCATTCGGACTCTACCAGTGCGTTGCAGCTCACTTTGCACGCCACTTCTCTCTAAGCTTATATGGGAGTTTCAGAACAATATTTCTCATATTAGAAATAGTATCCAGTTCAGTCATGTATCCTATGTCTTCCATAGCATTACGACAAGTACTAAGGAACAATGCAAAGTCACACAAGGCCTTTGTGTCCTCAGATTTGATAGCTGGCCAATTAAAGACTTTGTCCATGCACAGGAAATTCTGCACAGGAAATTCTGTATTCATTTCCAAAGTGTTCTTTTAGTAGTGCTTTTGCTTTCTGATAACCTCTGTTTGGATTCATATGTTGACAGCTTTTCACAAGTTCTAGAGCTTGTCCTCTGGTATACTGAATGAGAAATTATAATCTGTCTTGATTGTTATCAGTTTTTCTTTCAATTGTGTTTTCAAAAGAATGAATAAAAGACTTGTATTGGAGAATGTCTCCATCAAAAGGTGAAATACTTCCTTGTGGTAAAGTAGAAAGAACTTGCTGTTAAACAACAACAGCAGTCAGCTCATTTTGCCTCCTAAGAATGTTAGAAAGATCCTGTTGTGGATTCATCAAAGGGGCTGATCCTGAGTTTGGCTGTCTGCTTTCACCACTTGATTGACCGCTTAAACCAGTAGCATGTCCACTGGGTTGGAAACTTACTGGACTATTTTGCACTGCATTTTGTGTAGTTTCAGTAAAGGAACTCTGAAAACTGATAAGACAATGAATGAAGCTGTTGGCTGGTGTCATGAACAGAAGACTGGCCAGCATAGGAAAACTGCACTGGCACACCCTGCTTAGGTCGTGTAGATGGTTCAATGGTGGGCTCATATTGTGCTGGGTTTTCTGCTGCATCAAAATATTCATTCATTGCATCCAGGGGCTTAGGCTGCTCTTCCCCAATAAAGCTTTCAGCTGCAGTTTTTTCAGCATTTTTAAGGAACTCAATTTTTGCTGTGTTTGCTGCCATTTCTGTATGCAAATCTAATGTTTATCTTCTTTTTCTTAGTTCTTGCCTTTTCTGATCAAGCATTCCTTGCTCTTTTTCTAAAGCATGCTTTTCTTGCAGACATGCAGCCCTGGCCAATAGCGCAGCGCGCTCTGCCTCCGCGCAAATGAGAGCTGAGGTTAAAACATTTGATCTACCAGATCTATTGGAACGACGGTTAGAAATAAAGGCATTAAATTGTTTCATTCGGGGCTCGAACCAATTTTTCAAATCTGCGTTTTTATCCTCTAAGCTCAAAGTTTCAATGTAAGCATTATGAAGATTTTCGAATTCCTTTAACAGTTCTGTAAACTTCGCCATATTCTGCTTAACTTCATCAACAGATTCATTATCATTCATGAGAGTATTGAGGATGTTCATTCGCCGGGTTAGATGAGACACTTTGCCGGCTCGGGAAGAGCGCATCCGTGCAGTGGCTTCATTTAAGTCCTTTTCGGATAGGCCTAGGTCAGGCTCCGTGTCCGATTCTGCCATTGTGCCTCTCACAAATAACTTTTCTATTTTCTACTCAAAACAAAACTATTGCCATCCCATTAACGCACTGAAATACACTTTACGTTCCAAGCATAGGCGGTTTTTGCATTGGGCAAACATGGGCATTTGCCCGAGGCCTCGTCCAATCAGGGGCCTCGTCGTCACTGCTATAACAGTAATAAAAGCAATATTAATATTAAGCGTCATTCGGGTTGAGAGCAGGCATATTATATTATATTCTCAATGCGTGTACTCTCACGTCTGTGACGTGACATCACACACACGTTCAATCATTTTTATGGCATGTGTCAGGGATGGAAATTAACCACCCGCCACCCGCCAAATGCGGGTAAATATGAGTGTTGGCGGGTGAATTTTGCCATTTTTCCTGCCACTGTGGCGGATGTGCAAATGTATTCAGCCAAGTTCGATATAGTATATGAATGCACTCCCTCACGCATGCTGTAGCGTATCTATCAGTTAGTAGACAACCAGGTGCGTATAAGTTTACTATTTCTTGATAAGGAACACTCACGAAGCGTTTCTTGGCATCCAGCACAGGCGCGCGTGGTTATTTCAAATATGATCTAGGCAACTTTCTGTTCACCATTTTGAGGTAGGTAGGCTAATGAAAGCTCAGTCGATGATTATTGCCTAACTGTCCAAACAGGACTGCATCAGTATATTGCCTTCTCACGTTGATGATAACGCCATATGCGCACAGGTTCATTCCAAAAACAAACCTGTGATTTTAACGTAACCTATTAATAGCGCCAACAAAACCATTCCCAAAGCACACAAGATGGGCCGACTCATGTCAATCTCGGGTTCAGGCAGGTTTGATGAGAAACATAATTTTGAAACTTAGGCTATCTGTCGCTTATCTAATATTCTTCTTGCATTCATTCTCAATTCAACTATCTATGCATTTAGTCTCCGTTCATCTAATATAACAGCGCAGCGCTTACATTAGGCCTACAGTAGATTAGATGGGTGTTGGCATTTGCTGCCTTATGTGTACATTTGCAAATCTTTGACCTAAGAATACAGCAATTACAAAAATAGCAAAACACAAGAAGTATGCCTTTTAATACTGAAAACTGACACTGAAATAAAGATTATTCACTACAGGATTTATTAAACACCCCAGTAGCCTCCAAGTTTATGTTCGCCAATATGCTCAGTTTGTTTGTCAACTTTCCTCGATTTTCTTCCTTCTATGCATACATCAGTGCTTCTAAAATAATCTTCACCAAGTCTTCTTATTTTTTCAACATTCGACAACATCCATAAAAGTCCGCGTTTCATTAAATTATTTAGGTTTAAAGCAAATACCTCCGCTGAGACGCTTTCCTTTGTTTGATGCGTTGTGAGCGAAGTGTCGGCCTTCTCCAATTCATTCACAATTCACAATTCATTCACAATCCTCTACTAAGTATTCCAATATTAAGTTCGCAGCGTAGTCATTGACCATTTGTTGTGGTAAAAACAGGTTAAGTGTTTGCTTTTTTTTCTTTTGATTTGTAAACCTTTCCCATTTGCCCACTTCCTTGGTTGTAGAAGGTGCTGGAGTCTGACGCCTCACCACACCACCTTCACACCTACACAATCAAGAAAACAGAAACACAAACTAGCACAATATGTGCAATATACAAGTCTAAGGTAAACATAAGGTATATCTAAGGTAAACATAAACATTTTCAGGAGCTCTTAAAATAAAACAACAATGAAAGGATTGGCTCCTACAACCATGGTTCTCAATTTTTTCCGATTTTTTGTCCAAACATTCTTTCATGTCTTATTAAAATAAAAGCAAAATTTCAGCTTGATATCTTGTTTAGTTTGGTTAAATATGGTTCTTCGAATATGGATAGACGTGTCTTAAAAAAATCCAGTATTTCATGACCACCACTTTTTATACCCCTCTCAACACAACCACATTCTTTCCTTAAAAATTGAACACTTAGTACCCTGTGTAGTTGTCTAACATCACATTGGAATTACAGTCTATCCCACCACTGAAGACGTATTCATCAAAACAAAACCATTTTTAAGCAAGGAAAAAACTTTTTTTTTGATGTCATATAATCAAGAATGTGAAGCACTCACATTTTCAAAACATTATAAAAAGCTTATAAGCTTACTTTTAATTAATCCATTGGTTTTAGAAATGTCTCATATGAAAGCTAAAACCCTCCTAAATTATGTTAATATACTGAAAATAAATTTGCTTTACTGAAGAAAGATTGATAATGCAATGAACACAGAAAGGTCAGATTTTGGCAAGACAAAAGTTTTGTCGCCTACAGAAAATTGAACAAATAATTTACTTCAAATACAAAAATATGTTGCATAACATCAGTGAATCAGGTAATGGTGCTGTGAGATTCATATTTAATATATTGTATGACTTCCATGAGCTTTAAGGACTGCATCCATGCGGTTCAACAATGACTCATACAATTTATTGATGAAGTCATCAGGAATAGCAAAGAAAGCAGTCTTCCATGCCTCCCAGAGTCCATAAAGATTTTTTGGTTTTGCCTTCCATGCTTTGTCTTTCATTCTACCCCAGACATGCTCAATGATGTTCATGTCTGGTGACTGGGCTGGCACCTTGATCTTCTTCGCCTTGAGGACTTTGATGTAGAGATGGAAGTATGCGATGGAGCACCATCCTGCTGCAAAATTTGTGGTTGGGAATGTAAGAGGTTGCTAATACTTCTTGATATTTTAGGCTATTGATATTGCCTTCCACCCTGCAAAAGTCTTACAGCCCCATACTGGATGTAACCCCAGACCATGATTTTTCCGCCACCAAACGTAACTGTTTTCTGTGTGAATCTTGGATCCATGCAGGCTCCAGTAGGTCTCCTGCAATATTTGCGGTGGCTGTGATGTAATTCAACCGAAGATTTGTCTGAGAAATCTTCTGCCACTTTTCCTGCATCCATCCTTTTAGCAGGCTGTGGGCCTTGCCAAATGTTTTTTAATTGCCTTTTGTTTAGTGCTGGTTTCTGTGCACTGATTCGACCATGAAGGACATTTTGAGACAGAATTCTACTAACTGTTCTGGTTGACACAGGGATTTGAGGTGACCAGGCCTGGTGGAGCTCTGCTGCTGGGGAAAAAGGGCTGGCCTTGGAACAAACGGTCCTCCTGAGCAGTTGTCTAGCAGGGTCTGCCGGACCTGGGCTTGTCAAAAACATCTCCAGTCTATTCCGATCTTTTTCTTATTCTTTGTACTTGACGCTGAGACACATTGAAGGTGTCAGCCACCTCAGCAGTGGATCTGGTCTTCACCCTCTTGATAATTAATGCTTTGGTCTCAGGGATGCATCTTAGGCATGTTGTCAGAGGGCAAGTTGGAGTTGATGTGAAGGTCTGGTATGCTGGGGTTCTTTTTATACACATCCACTAATTGATTGATCAATAACTGATCACAGGTGAGGCTGTAATCTAGGATTGGGTGCATCATATGACAAGGCGACAAGACTTTTGTCTTGCCAAAATCTGACTTTTCTGTGTTTATTAAATGATCAATCTTTCTTCAGTAAAGCAAATTTATTTTCAGTATATTAACATAATTTAGGAGGGTTTTAGTTTTCATATGAGACATTTCTAAAACCAATGGATTAATTAAAAGTAAGGTTATAAGCTTTTGTTCCTACAAAATGGATAAGCAACAAGACTTTTGTCAGGCACTGTACAAAGCCCATGATGAAGAATACATGTTGAAAAAAAATGAGATGGTTGTGCCATTTTAACACTATAGGCCCTTTATATTACTATAGACCAATTTTATTGCCCCTTTTCAAGGACAAGGAAAAGCAAACCCAACTTGACTTTTTTCTTCAAATAGTATGCCACTTTGTGGACCACAACTTCTCTCTTCTCTCTGTCTATAGTTAGAAAAAAATGAAAAAATCTTGGCTGAAGGAAGGATTGGTTTGATATTTATGAACCGGTTGGAAGGACCATGTGGGGTGTAAATACATTTTTTTGTTGAGGGATTAGAGTGCCATCCTGTAAGCAGGCTAAAACTGTTATGTCCACATTTTCAGGGCTTAAATAGCCAAGTGGATCAAATCATGCAAGGCTAAAAATTTAATATAAGACAGATTTTTTGTTCTTATATGATCATAAATGCGGAGCACTCACACTTTCAAAACTTAAAATATACAGTCCATATTGAAATATTTTCAAGCTATGAGCCCTCAAAGTTGGCCAAAAAAATTTTTTTGTTTGTAAAAATGCCAGTTCGATTGCCTTTTTTCAAGGATAAGAGGGCATGCAAACCCAACTTGACTTTTTTCTTGCAATAGTATTGTACTCTGTAGACCACGCAAAAGTGGTAGATATAACTCTGTTATAATATCCCATCAGAACATGTTTGGTTTTTTATCATGGTTTTCTTTTTTAATCCCACGACTGTGAAGCACTTTGTCACTGTCTTTGTCTGTAAAAAGCGTATATATACACATTTTACCTACAAAGCTGAAAACACAGTGAGTTAATTCCCAAATCAGTGTCAGATGTAAAGCTGAAATTCAGTCATGTTTCACTCCTTTGACATGCAAGGTTTTCCAAACTGTTTAACTACTGTAGCATTTGACACCTCTGATGAGGAGAAGATGTGTGTCGAGTGCAAGTTACAAAGGGTCAGGTGCATCGGTGACGCCACTTTCTCGTGCGCACAGTGCGACGCAGCAAGTTTAATGAAGCCTTTAGAAAGAGGTGTAATGGTGGACGAGACAGATGTAGCTTTAGCCTTCTGGTCTATGTTAACCCTTGCTGTACAGCTTGCAAGTGCTTGCTTGAATAGCTGTAGTCAGCTGCCAGCTGTGCATGTTACACCTGGGCATGTAACATTAGTAGGTTAAAACAAGCTTATTATGTTGGAGCCTCTTCTTTAAAAAAGGGATTAGTTTTGAATAGTAACTCAGGGGTAGTTGTTAGAAAAGGTTGAAATTTAGTGTAACTAAAGGCTACTGGTGCAGAACAGGGACAGTCACACCACAGTCCATGGTAATCTGCAAAGCAGCTAAGTCTTCTTCTGTAGAAGGTATTGGCTGCTTGCAGACTAAGTTACAGCCAGGTAGGCTAGATATGCTCTCTAAAATTGTGCAGTGAAAATGGAAAGCTGTCAAAAGTAAAATAGTATAAAACCACTGGGTAGCATTAGCTTAAGCACTAGTGTTATTGTACAAGACTATTACCCAAGTTATATTCACCAAATAGGACTTCTTAGAGGACAATATTGACTAATTGGATACTGGACACATACTAATGAGTGATCACCTTAAGCAGAGGAAAGTGTATAGTAACTGAAGGCCTGAAACACCCAGTGATCCTGAGGTGCACTACTGATAAAGTTTCACAGACCAACTAGAGCCTGCAACATAACAAACAAACCTAACAACAGCACAATTGACTCAGGACTCCGGAAATAATAGAATTAAAAAGGTAAAGTGCTAAGTGTTCCTCCAAACAGCATTACTGTATATTAGAATGAGGTCAGGAAGGCTAAAATCCCTTCTCCCAAATGTACTTTTGCTAGGTGCATATAAGTATCTTTTCTCCAAAATAGATAACATTATTAGAGTGAGAGTAGTTTGGGCAAAGGACAATGTACAGTTGTATAATGTTTACAGTTAACTACAAAGACAGTAAAAGAAATGGACAGAGGGATGGAGTTATTTTGAATGTGATTGGATGAAGCCAGATTTTCAATTTTTCAAATTGGTCACCAGGCTACAGCGCAAGCTGGAGACCCAGCCTGGTGACATTTGCCAATGAACCTGAATGCGAAAAACTGACTAGTAGATGCTCAATCACAAATCAGACAGCATACGATAATTTTCTTAGTATATTTTTACCATTATCATAAGCACAATCACGCTAACTTATTTGGCAGGCTATTATTGTACTACAAGACTTGATTCTTCTTCTACTAACTTCCAGGCATGTCGAGGGAGCTAGCTGGTTAACATGTACATACCAGGCTAGCGTGTAGCTTACCTAAACCATCTTTCTTTGGGCTTTACTTAGATCGAATGGTAAATATCCGTAAAGATAATGATCCCTCTTACAAAAAATACAAACTTAACGCTACCTTTGTTGGAAATGTTGCTGGAAATGTTTCCACAACACGAACAGGAAATTAAACGGGCATGAGAATGGTATGGCTTGTTTTTCAAACAGTACAGTAAATTTTCTCCTGAGACAGACAGTCAGTTGTCACTTAATTTGTGACGTCTTTTTTAGCACAATTTCAGATAAATTTAGACGTTAGATTTAGATAAATTTTAGACGTTTCTTACAAGACAGTAATATGACAGTTTTAGATTAAAGAAAATATGTTTTGCTCTTGTAAAACAATGGCAAAATCAAAGCTCTGAGTGCTTATGTAAATTTATTTGGTTTCCAAGTGGCACTAAAATGAAAACCCTTTCTGGGTTTTTTTCTCCCCATGGGTGTTTCAACTTCCACGCATGTTTCTGCACCCTTGGTTAACTATTATGATACAATATTACATCAGAAATGGGCACACTTTGAGAAAAATACTTTTTGATTGTGTTTAAATATACATGACGTAAACATTATCTGCACATCTCCATTATTAGTTAGCAATGTTGCACGCATAAAGCATATTAGTTAGCAATGTAGCAAGCAAAAAGCACAGAGAAGCAACATTTCTGAGTCATGTAATACATAGCACATGTAAAGTATAGCAGATACTATCCAATTGCTGCATTCTCCTACACCACTGCTCTATAAAAGGGACACTTTTCATTATCATCACAATGCTTATGTCTCTTTCTTCAACAGGTCCTCTTCCTTTTGCTGTTTTTACAGCTGTGATGCTGTCCTCATACATATCCTTTGCTGCTTTCCAAACCTTCTGCCTCAGTTGAAAACACTGCCACAGAAGAATCAGTAGCTCTGCTATTGATGCTGTTTTGGTGGTCACCATAAGAGTGTAATTCAGGTTTTGGCAGTGAAAGAACAGTCTCATTCAAGCTGTGATTCTCAGAACCAGCAAGAGGAGCCCAGGGACTGGTACTGGACATAGTACACCCGTTGAGCTGTTCTGTGACTGTACTCTGCCATGTGATCAGCGACTGAAGCTGAAAACAGAGAAACAACAAAAGCAAAATAAATGCATTAATAGATTTTTGGTTTCGTGTGTATCTGTGGCTCTTTGGCCAAAGGTTGTGTGCATTAAACATATGCAATTTCATAAAATTTGGACCAAAAAAAACTTCCTCTAATATTAGTTATGCCTAAAATACTGCTTGACATGTAACTTTGAAAATGGGAATAGGCAAGAACTCACATATTTAATGCAGACCGTCTTTGTGTAAAAATAATAAATAATAGAAAAATAAAAGAGGTGTCCTAAGTATTTAAAAAGCGTATGGCTTGAGGGAAGAAACTCCTGCGTAGTCTTTCTGTCCTGCACTTTATTGAACGTAGACGTTTCCCAGAGGGCAGCTTTTCAAACATAGTGAAACTGGGATGGTGAATGTCTTTCATTATTCTTTTTGCCCTAGTCTTAGATCTTCTTGAATATATGTCATGCAGTCCTGGTAGGCTAGTCCTGGTGATTTTTTCAGCAGAATGTATAACTCTATGCAGGGCGAGCTTATCCTGAGATGTGCAGTTGCCAAGCCATACACAGTTGTATCCAGGATTTCCGGCAGAGATGTATAGTTAGGGCGGCCGCCTTGACAGCAAATGTCCCGTGCCTTGACAACAAAAAAAATTCTGCTGCATGCATGCATGCATAGACAGCAAAACAAGGCCGCCTAGCAATAAGTATGTCATCTTTTGGTTTAAATATGTTACTGCACCATTTATAACCCGTTGCTATAGCATTTTTTTATTTATCTGGAAGACGCTAATTATCCTGCAACTGGATAGCATACCTGTCATGGTCGTGGGAAGGACACACAGAGGTAAAATAATTATTCATCTAAACTAAACATGTAAATACATTAAAGTGTCATATCAACTGCTTGCCCAAATGTTCTGTTTCATTATGGTAGGCGTTATCCAATTTGTTCCAATACAAAAGCAACAAAAGCCAATTTGTTCCAGATAAAGGTGAATCTCCTTTGCAGCCCTCTCTCCATTCTCATCCTGGTGACCCCACCTCCCAGTGGTCTGTTGGAATATGGCTTAGTCTCAATTTAAGTTTGGCAGACATCTATTTAGACATCGCCTTGAAAATGCATCAAGAGTCGGGAGCGGAAAAAAGAAAGAAGAGATAGCGTGCACAAGAGTGTTTTAAATAATAAAAAAGTTCATTTTGTAGCCATTGCCAGGAAATAAACTTACCGTCAACAAACTTTGTAACGTTAGTTTCTAGACTACTCGCCATGTTTAGATTGTGTTAACAAGTGTTGCAAATGATTAAAGTTGCAAATGATTGATGCTGGCTAGATAGTTTACGTTGTGGATATGAATATGGATGTGGATTATTGGAAGCTATTCATCATGGTCACTTTACTGTTTTCAGTTAACGTTCAGATAAGACTAGCGCTTCCTTCCTTAGGTTGGGTTGCAACTTAACCCCTTCAGACCTGATTTTTTTCTGCTGAGCAAAAAAAATTTTCTCCAGTTGATTTGTACTCCTTTGTAGCATAGAAATAAAGGGGAAATTTTGTTTTTTTGATAACTCATGTTTTTATTGGTATTTTTTTATGTCCATTACAATGGACGGAACGAGTAAATGAACATAAAACGCCATGAAAACTTAGACTTTAAAAGGCCTTTTTAAACATAGGTTGTATATGTACAGGTATTAAAAAAAGATTGTGAAACCACCAGCTTGGCCTCAGGGTGAGATTATATTATTCTTTTAATATTGTAAGCTAATTACAGATCACACATCCACTAAACAAATGGCAAACAATAAAATGTATCTGCTGGATCCCATAGACCTTCACTCATTTGCGATGAGCATCCTTGAAACAGTTTCGGTGTGGCACGAAGCAAAGGCGGATGTTGCATTTGTCAAAGAACACATGTGTTTTCCCTGTACAGTGTGGCCTCTTGCATCTGGTGGCTCGTAATAATTTGGCATGTGGTCAACCCTATCCTACTGCACTTCAGGTAGAGGCCTTGCATCCTGAATCCGTGGTCTGCGTGGTTGGGGTTCTGGGGCCTCATTTATAAAACGTTCTTACGCACAGATTTGATCTTAGAGTGTTCGTATGAACGAATTTACGTCAAAGTACAGAGTTATAAAAAACATCTTTGACGTGGAAAAGTACTTATTTGCATTGGCCCTGTTAGAGGATATTGCCAACCGTGCAATAAGGAGAGAACGAGTTTTTCATGACCGCGCAGACTTTTTGGCACATGATGACACATGGCTGATAAGCAGGTACCGCTAGCCGAGATCGGCTTTGTTAGAGCTTTGTGCCCAAATGGGCCCTCATCTAGAGAGACACACCAGACGCAACCAGGCTATACCTGTTCAGGTACAAGTTTTGTCTGTTCTTAGGTTCCTCTCGACCGGAACGTTCCAGCGAGAAATTGTAGACCGGTCAGGAATATCCTAATCAACATTCAGCAGAATATTGCCAGATGTTCTTCGTGGAATTATTCGCCTATGCCCGCAATTAATTCGATTCCCATACAGTGCCCAGGAACAGCAAGAAGTGAAGGAGGATTTCCTGCGTAAAACACGGTTCCCAAATGTGATCGGTGCGATAGACTGCACCCACGAGCTCCACACGTGAACGAGTACATGTATGTCAACAGGAAAAACTTCCACTCCATAAATGTGCAGCTCATTTGTGATGCTCGTATGGCAATCTTGAATGCTGTTGCGCGCTGGCCAGGGTCAAAGCACGATTCCTTCATTGTGCGTAATTGTAGTGTTGGAAATCGACTGGAGGCGGGATCGGGCAGAGACGGCTGGCTTCTAGGTAAACCCTTTAAAAAATGTCGCCCAATTTATTTGCTTTTTTAGAAGGAACATGAGGTTAAATTAATAATTTCCGTCAACAGGAGACCGAGGTTATCCTGTGAAGAAATGGCTGCTCACCCCGATTGCGCACACGGAGACAGCCGAGGAGGCCCACTTTTTTTTCTTGCGCTCCTCTTTAGTTGCCATTGTCACAGAGAGTTTTTGCTTTGAGGATGAGCTCATTATATATGTTAATTCATTAAGCAGGGCCGTTTTGAGGGCGGAGCATTCAGCTGCACACAATTCCACGATCATTTGTGATTTATAACCGAATGATTGCCGTACGCATAGATTTCGTGCGTACGTCCGTTTTCTCTGAATCGCACTTACGATCAAATTAGAAAAGTTCTTAGATAAAATCAAGGAAGGTTTCTACGCAAGTCTTTATAAATGAGGCCCCTGGAGACATAGTGGGTCTTCCACGTTTGGCTGCCACTGGTTTGTCGACTCTCACCAGACACTGGGCCACATTCATCTTGAAATGGAGGAGATCCAGAGTGTCTTTTTGCTTGAGATTGGCCCTCTTGGCATCCATCCTGTACTCCTGCCAACTGTTGACCACAGCCAGATCAAAAGCATGTGTGATCATTCTCAGGGTCCACTTTTTTGACCGAATTTCTGTGCATGGTGACCCTGACTAATAGTGTGCTGGCTAATATCTCTTGACTCCCAGTGTCCATTGGGATGGACATGCAACTTCAAAAAAATCCTATAACTTAACAAAATAAAATATTTTAAAAATAACTTGAGATATTAATACTTGAAACTGTTAATTTTATACTGACAAAAATGTATTTGGCTAGCATAAACATAAATTAACATTTTAAATGAATAATAGGCACTTACTGTTCCCTCTCTCAAGCTTCAGAGCCATGCTTGTGCTGTCTGATGTGTGAAGCTCCCTCAGATCAACTTACAAGTCATTACTACATTGTGATTGGATAATCAGAAACCAATCTGTAACCAGCATGATTCAAATTATGGAATTACAGATTTTTTATTGGTTTAGACCAAGAAATGTAAAATGTCCATTGCAATGGACGCCAGGTCTGAAGGGGTTAACAGGTCAAGGAGGAACGTAGACACTTATGTCATGTTTGGCACTCTGGGACGTTCCGGTGCTACTTTATTTCTCAACCCTGTACGTACATGTGATGTCCACATTAACCCAGCAACCACACATGCACTGTGCCCTCACTCCACTCGCACATACACACCACGACATACATACTAAGGGGAGAAGCCCCCCAAAAAATCCTGTTACAACATCCCTCCCTCCATAGAACAAACAAAAAACCCACTGTTTTTTTTAAACATAAACAGTATGTCACAAAAGTGAGTACACCCCTCACATTTTTGTACATTTTTTATTATATCTTTCCATGTGAGAAGTTTGAAGATATAACACTTTGCAACAACGTAAAGTAGGCAGTGTACAGCTTATATAACAGTGCAAATTTGCTGTTCCCTCAAAATAACTCAACACACAACCATTAATGTCTAAACCACTGGCAACAACAGTGAGTACTATGGTTGAATGCATTGTGCGTCATTTCTGTGAAAAATTATGTCCTAGTTCTCTTGCTTGACGCTGTTTTCTGTAAGCTAGAACAGGTCTAGTGGTTGAACGACTGGCTTTTCCGGTGTACCTCGTGAATATCCATGACGCGTCAATAAGGCACCTCTGATTGGGCGAATTTGCTGTCTTTCGCTCACCTACCTTCTGTCCACTGTTCTTCGTCTGGGATGTTGGCGTGACATACATGGCTCTGGACGTTCTGGTTAGCTCGACCCTTCAATGACCAGTAAAACCATGAGGGTCGAATTTCACGTCTTGGAGTGCTGCGTGCATATACTGCTTGTTGTGACCCACCACACATTGTAAATAGAGCTACTCAAAGTGGTTTGTAGCGGAAGGACCCCTTTAAAGGAACCATGAATAGCAATATGTACTGTGACATACTGAAGCAGAGCATGATGCCCTCCTTTGAAACTGGGCCGCAGGGCGGTATTTCAACATGGTAACGACCCCAAGCACACCTCCAAGATGACCACGCCTTGGGTGAGGGTGAAGGTGATGGACTGGCCTAGCATATCCCCAGACCTGAACCCAATTCAGCATCTGTGGGGCATCCTCAAACAGAAGGTAGAGAAGCTCAAGATCTCAAGCTCAAGGTCAGCTCTGTGATGTCGTCATGTAGGAGTGGAAGAGGATTCCAGTGACAACCTGTGAAGCGCTAGTGAACTCCATGCCCAAGAGAGTTAAGGCAGTGCTGGAAAATAATGGTGGCCACACAAAATATTGACACTTTGGGCACAATTTGGACATTATCACTTAGGGGTGTACTCACTTTTGTTGCCAGTGGTTTAGACATTAATGGTTGTGTGTTGAGTTATTTTGAGGGAACAGCAAATTTGCACTGTTATATAAGCTGTACACTGCCTACTTTACGTTGTTGTATCGTATCGTTAGACTTCTCCCATGGAAAGATGCAATAAAAAACGTACAAAAATGTTAGGGGTGTACTCACTTTTGTGACATACTGTATATATATATATATATATATAGTCTGCTGGTGGAATGGGATTCGGCTGGTCACTGCTCTGCTCCTTAGCACCTGGCTCCCAGTCCTGTCTGGCTTGATGAGAGGTACTTCTGCATAGCAGGTGATCGACATGCCTACGCCACGCATTCCCTGCTACCTCCACCCTGTAAGAGAGCGACTCCGTCTTGTCTATCACTGTGCCTGGCAACCACTTTTCACGTCCGGAGAAGTCTCTGACCACACAGCTGCCCTGTGGTATGCTTTGACCGACTGCATTCCTTTTTGAGGTGGCTACAATCATCTCCTGACCGTGAAAGACCTTCATTTGCACATCCAGTCGCAGCAGATCCCATCTGGTGCGCACACACCAGCCGAACAGCATCTCCACTGGAGACAGCCCAGTGGAGGCATGCGGAGTGAACCAGTACGTCACCAGGAATCTCGCCAGTTTCGCCCTCAGCGTCCCTCCTGTCATCTTCTGCAATGATGATAAAGGGCAGAGGTGAGGTGGCGAACCCGTTCATCTTTAGAAACTTCTCAAATTCAGAGCTGGTGAAGACCAAGGCATTTTCTGACACAACAATGGGCGGGAGGCCATGTGTGCCGAAAACCGCAGATGGTCCGCAGTAGCTGTTGAAGTAGCGGATTTCACTGGAAACACCATCAACCATTTTGAATGAGCATCGACCAATACCAGGAACAAGAAGGGGCCGGCATAGACATGTAGGCATGCCCAATGCTTGCCTGGCCACTCCCATGGCCACACAGGTGCTGCGGGGGAGGAGGGGGGCATTCCTGATTTGCTGGCAAGCTGTGCAGGATCTCACTAGATCTTGCAGGGCTGCATCCAACCCAGGCCACCACATGTAAGCCTGCGACACAGCTTTCATTCTCGATGCCCCAGGGTGAGCCCCATGCAGCTCCCTCATTAGGTCTTGCCGCCTGTCAGCCTTTACCTGCCTGCTCGTGATGGGTGCTGTCTGAAGCTGCTGCATCAGACATACCACCTCAGGGGGAGCTGGGGGGTCTGGTGCAGTGTGAGGCAATGGCAGCATACTCAAACCGTCAGCGTGTGCAATCAGTGGACCTGGTTTGTACGGCAAGGTATACCGGTACTTGCATCAGAAGGAGAGCCCATCTTTGTAGGCGTGCTGAGGCTGTGGGCTGTATATTTCTCCCCCAGCAACCCAAGAAAAGGCTTGTGATCTGTTTGAATTGTACATTTGACAAACTGGGTGCTCTCTCTGTTACAGCAAGGACATATGCAATGTCTTCTTCAACAGTATCGACCTGTTGATCAAACTGCTATTTGTTTGCATGCACCCCAGCCTGGCTGGTCTTAGGGCTGTGACTGTCACATTCTTTTTTGGGACAGCAGTGGGCAATGTGGCCCCACTTACTGCAGTAGTGGCAGTCCACATCTTTAAATCGGCAGCTGTCGGGATCTGTGAGCTTCTCCACAGCAGTAGCAGCACTGTGCCTGAGAAGCAGTTGATTTGCTGTCTGGCCCCCTTCGAGCCCTGCCAGACTGGTAATGGGATGCCACTTTATGGATATCTTTTGAAGCCCCCCTCACGGCAGTTTCATAAGCCAAGCATATGTCTAACGCTCTCTCCCAGGTTAAATTCGGCAGCGTGAGGAGACGTTTTTGGAGCTGCTCCATGGTTATGCCCCAAACGAGCTGATCTCTCAATCTCTCCTCTAACATGGCTGCAAAGTCACAGCATGCAGCCTGATGCTTCAAACGAGCAACAAGCAAGTTCACAGATTCTTTACAGTTGCGTGTGCATGACTGACACTTGAACCTCTCCACTATGGGTGAATATGGAGTAGACGTGAATTTCTCGAGCTCCCGCTGAAAACAGCTAAAGTCTATCTTCAACCCCATTTAATTCACCACAACAACAGTTAATGTTTTTGATTTAATCAAGTTGCACTTTTTGTCACTTGAACACCTCAGAATGTCAAAGCCTGCAAGACTCAACAAGAATAAAGACGAATCGGCAAAGCCGTAGAGGCTATGACCACGCTTTTGGAACAACACAAAACATCGCTATCTGCTGAATTAAAATCTACTCTGGGATCGATGGACTTTAAGCTAGATCAATTTCGTGCATTGGTGGAAGACCACGGACAACGAATCGCTTCACTGGAATTTTTTTCCAACGATGCAAGTCAAAGGCTACAAGACATAGATGCTGTGTGCGCTAACCTACGGGAAGCCAACTCCAAGTTAGCCGCTAAGGTCTCTGATCTGGAGGGATGTAGCCGGCGTTCCAATCTACGCATTCTTGGCTTACCCGAATCCACTGAAAGCGGCCGTCCGTCTCAGTTCTTTTTGGAGTTCCTCGTTGAGGTCTTCGGCAAGGATTTATTGCCAACTCCTCCAGAAATTGACCGTGCCCACTGTAGTCTTACGGCCAAACCCAAGGCAGGCGAGAGGCCGCGTCCAGTTATACTGTGCATGCATCGATACCAGATAAAGGATCTCCTAGTTCGCGAAGCTCAGAAAAAAAGCAAGTTGTTCTACCAAGGCCACTGCATTCGGGTGGTAGAAGACTACAGCCCAGACGTGTTACGACAACGGATTGAAGTCATGGCTGAACTGGGATTACGTCCTGCTTTTCTCTACCCGGCTCGCCTGCGCATCACCCTTCCCAATGGCGAAAAGAAGTGGCTGGATTCGGTTGCAGCAGCACAAAACCACATAGAGAGGGCAAAGGCTGGTAACGTTAATAATGTTGGGTCAGGCCAACGCGATAATGGTGCATAATGGGGTATTGTTGCTGTGTTTGCTTGCTTTTAAATCGATGCTGAGGTTGGTCATATTTTGAAATGATATAGCCTGGCTCTTGTTATCTGGACTAACAGTTTGAAGGGACACTCAACCATTACTCAACTCTGATATTGATTATTATTTGATTAGGCTATTTTTTATTCTTTTTTTTCTTTCTATTTGACTTTTTTGTGGTTGAAACCTAACCTGTAAAAGTCAGGGAGTTCTTGGGAAGCCTGAGGTGAAGTGTGTTACACAATGGGTGTGTTAAAGTGTTTGCTGCTGTTTTACTTAGCAGCATTGTGGATTATCGAAAGGGGGGAGGGTAGTTTGTTCTCAGCATTTATTTTATTTATTTATTTATTTTTAAGCGGGACTTTGACTTTTCTTCCTCTAGCTGGAATATGCACTATAGATTTTGTTGGTATATGCCACATTTGCCGCCCACTATAATAAATATGTATAACCTTAATAGCAAAAAAGGGAAAAGATCCAGAAGATTGCGCCTCGTACAGGCAAATTTCATTGATGTTAAAATTTTAGCCAAGGTGCTAGCAAGACGCCTAGAAGACACCCTTCCATCTATAATACACACAGACCAAACCGGTTTTGTGAAGAACCGCCACTCTTTTTTTAATATACGTCGCTTACTCAATATTCTGTACTCACCTAACAATAGTGTCCCTGAATGTGTGGTCAGTTTAGACGCTGAAAAGGCTTTTGACAGGGTGGAGTGGAGTTATTTATTTACAGTTTTAGAGAAATTTGGATTTGGATCAAGCTTTATATCTTGGATACAGTTGTTGTATACCTCCCCAACAGCCTCTGTGGTAACAAACTCTGTATGCTCAAAATCATTTCAGCTACAGCGCGGAACCCGCCAGGGGTGCCCCTTGAACCCCTTACTTTTTGATTTGGCAATTGAACCATTGGCTATTGCCCTCCGTGGTAGCAGTCACTTGTCAGGGATTTGGAGAGGGGGTGTAGAACACAGAGTTTCCTTATATGCAGATGATCTCCTTCTTACATTTCCCATCCAGACACTTCACTTCCTACTGTAATCGCTTTGCTGATCAGTTTATTGAGTTCTCCATCTACAAACTGAACTTGCATAAGAGTGAGCTTTTTCCAATTAATGCAAACGCTTTAAAATTAGATTATTCAAACATCCCACTTAAACTTGAAAAATGTTGTTTAACATATCTAGGAGTATAACAAAGAAACACAAAGACATCTTTAAAGAAAACTTTGTCAGGTGCCTTAATCAGGTTAAGCAAGACATAACTAAATGGTCACCTCTGTCTCTCTCCCTGATAGGACGCATAAATTCAGTGAAAATGAAAATACTGCCTAAGTTTTTGTATCTTTTCCAATGTATCCCTGTTGTATCCCCAAATCTTTTTTTAACTCTTTAGACTCACTGATCTCCTCATATACAGTCGTGGTCAAAAGTTTACATACACTTGTAAAGAACATAATATCATGTCCCTCTTGAGTTTCCAGTTATGTCTACAACTGTGATTTTTCTCTGATAGAGTGGTTGGAACAGATACTTCCTTGTCACAAAAAAACATTCCTGAAGTTTGGTTCTTTTATGACTTTGTTATGGGTTAACAGAAAAAGTGACCAAATCTGCTGGGTCAAAAATATACATACAGCAATGCTAATATTTGGTTACATGTCCCTAGTCCATTTTTACTTCAAGTAGACACTTTTGGTAGCCATCCACAAGCTTCTGGTTGAATCTTTGACCATTCCTTTTGATAGAATTGGTGCAGTTCAGTTAAATTTGTTGGGTGTTTGACATGTACTTGTTTCTTGAGCATTGTCCACATGTTCTCAATGAGGTTTAAGTCAGGACTTTGGAAAGGCCATTCTAAAATCTTAATTTTAGACTGATTTAGCCATTCCATTACCACTTTTGATGTGTGTTTGGGGCCATTGTCCTGTTGGAGCACCCAACTGCGCCCAGGACCCAACCTTTGGGCTGATGATTTTAGGTTATCATGAAGAATTTGAAGGTAATCCTCCTTCTTCATTATCTCATTTACTCTGTGCAAAGCACCAGTTATATTGGCAGCAAAACAGCCCCACAGCATGATACTACCACCACTTTGCTTGACGGTAGGCATGGTGTTCTTGGGGTTAAAGGCCTCACCTTTTCTCCTCCAAACATATTGCTGGGCATTGTGGCCAAACAGCTCGATTTTTCTTTCGTCTGACCACAGAATTTTTCTCCAGAAGGTCTTATCTTTGTCCATGTGATCAGCAGCAAACTTCAGTCGAGCCTTAAGGTGCTGCTTTTGGAGCCAGGGCTTCCTTCTTGCACGGCACCCTCTCAGACCATGGTGATGCAAAACACGCTTGACTGTGGACACTGACACCTTTGTCCCAGCAGCTTGTTATTCTTTGCAGATCTGCTTTTTGGTGGTTCCTGGTTGACTTCACCCTCCTGACCAATTTTCTCTCAGCAGCAGGTAATGGCTTGCATTTTCTTCCTGATCGTGGCAGTGACACAACAGTGTCATGCATTTTATACTTACAAACAATTGTTTGCACTGTTACTCTTGGGACCTACAGCTGCTTTGAAATGGCTCCAAGTGACTTTCCTGACTTGTTCAAGTCAATGATTCTCTTTTTCAGATCCGTGCTGAGCTCTTTTGACTTTCCCATTGTAGTGTTTGTGGGTGTCTGTATCCAATAAGCCCTATTTAAATGGCCTCAGAGAAGTCACCAGCTATAGTCACTCATACTCACTCACAAGAAGTTAAAAGACCATGATATGAAGCTCATTTCATTGACACAACTTTCTAAATCACCAAAAATATTAATTCATGTTGCTGTATGTATATTTTTGACCCAGCAGATTTGGTCACTTTTTCTGTTAACCCATAATAAAGTCATAAAAGAACCAAACTTCAGGAATGTTTTTGTGACAAGGAAGTATCTGTTCTAATTACTCTATCAGAGAAAAATCACAGATGTAGACATAACTGGAAACTCAAGAGGGCCATGACAATATGTTCTTTACAAGTGTATGTAAACTTTTGACCACAACTGTATATGGCGTAATAAACAGCCCAGGCTTCGCAAGGCATACCTGCAGAGGCCTAAGTGCAGTGGAGGTATGGCGTTCCCTAATTTTCGTTTTTACTATTGGGCGGACAATATTAGAGCTCTGATACTCTGGAAGCATTTTCACCTCCATCCTAATGCCCCTGCTTGGATCTCTATTGAAGTCAGCTCCTCTAAGCACACATCTCTTCCAGCACTGCTAGGGGCAGCACTTCCTTTGCTTTCAGTATCTAGTAGTAATATGATTGTGTGCCACTCTTTGAGAATATGGGCCCAATTCAGGAGAAACTTTGGGTTACAGCTGCCCTCATTGTTAAGCCCTATTGCTCTTAACCACCTCTTCACCCCATTCTTACATGATTCAACCTTTTCAGAGTGGCACAGAAGGGGCATAACATCATTTAGTGGCCTGTTTAGTGGTTACTGTTTTGCCTCATTTGAAGGGCTATCAGAAGCATATGATTTACCATCCACTCACTTTTTTAGGTATTTGCAGGTCAGACACTACATTAAAAAAATCATACCTTCTTTCCCCCAACTGTCTGATGAGAATCCCATTGATAGCTTTCTCTCCCTTCAGTCACTCACTAAAGGGTCAATATCAATAATTTACAATCTTATATCAGGACTAAAGCAAACCTCGCTAAACAAGATACAGGTGGCTTGGGAGCAAGACCTAAATCTACTACTTTTTGTAGATACTTGGGATAGAATTTTAAAACAAGTGCACTCTTCTTCTTTGTGTGCGCGCCACTCTCTTCTCCAATTTAAGGTTGTGCATAGAGCCCATATATCCAAAATGAAATTATCCAAAATGTATCCAGAGGTCAGTCCCAACTGTGACAAATGTGGCAACCCCGAAGCAACATTGGTTCATATGCCCTGAAAAGTTTTGGAAAGGTGTTTTTGAAACACTTTCTGACATATTACAACATGCATTTGAACCTGATCCACTTATAGCACTATTTGGTGTAATTGAAGAAGGGGGGCTTCCTAAAGCCAAATGCAAAATGGTGGCCTTTGTTTCTCTGCTGGCCAGGCGTACAATACTTCTTAACTGGAACTGTAATACTTTGCCCATGGTTTCATTTGTATCCTTTTTCAAAAAACAATAAAAAGAGTTTTGAGAGAACCTCTCCACTATGACATTGGTTTTCGGATTGTAGTGGTCCTGTAGCTTGGCTACTCATTAAAAGACATGTCCGCAGGCGTAGAGGGCGCAATTAAGTCCCGCAGCACTCCATAAACAATTGGCCCGCACACTGTTAGTATGCCATTAGCAACGAAATAAAAGTTCAGTCTTTCTGCATACCAGCTCCATTGCTCCGTAGTTGAGTCGAAAGTATCAATTTTACTGAATGTGGCCATGGTAATTGTCTGCCCCAGTCTCTTGAACGTTGTGGCCAGACATAGCAGTCAACCCAGGTAAGGTAAGGGCACAAAACACAAGGTCAACGAAGCCAAGTTTATCCTCATCAGCAGTTTGTTGCAACTTAATAGGTCAAGGAGGAATATAGAAACTTATGTCATGCTTGGCACTTGGGAACGTTCCGGTGTTACTTTATTTCTCTCAACCCCAAACGTACATGAGTCAACGTTACCCCAGCAACCACACATGCATGTCCAGGTGCACTGCGCCCTCACTCCACTCGCACATACACTACCGGTCAAAAGTTTTAGAACACCCTAATTTTTCCAGTTATTTATTGCAATTCAAGTAGTGAAAGTTCAATGAATACCCTGAAATGGTACAAAGGTAAGTACTGAACAGCCAAAGGTAAAAAAAAAAAAAAAAATTGGTTACCTAAAACCAAAAAATAGTGTACATTTCAGAATTATACAAAAAAGGCCTTTTTCGGGGAACACAAAGTTGGTTACCTGCAACAAAGGTTAAATCAGCCTTGACAGCTAGTGCTACTAATTCCTATAGGTGTTCCAACTTTTCTTGATTACTTACAACACCCAATGTTGGTATAAAAGCAGTGTTGAAACACACACTGTAGTACCAGACCCTCAGGAGCATCAGGTGAACAGTATTGTACTCCAGAAAGTAGTGTAATGCTACAAAAATGTCAAGAAAGGGGCAATTAACATTGGGAGAGAGACAGACCATCATAACACTTAAAAGTGTTAGTCTTTCCTACAGGACAATTGCAAAAGAAAGTCAAGGTGTTTTCTTCACCATCAAAAGACACTCAAAAACTGGGGGAAACTGACAGGAAGTGGTCTGGCAGACCCAAAAGCCACAACTGAATCAGAGAACACGTCTCAGAGTTAACAAATTGTATGATAGGCAGCTCACAGGACAACAACTTCAAACAACCAATATGGCTACCACAGCATTCTGCAGCGCCATGCAATACCCAAAGGTTCATCCTACAGCAAGAAAATGACCCGAAACACTAGTCCAAACTATGCCAAAACTACCTCAGGAAAAAAAAACAAGATGGTAAGCTTGAAAACATGGAGTGGCCAGCACAATCTCCAGATTTAAACCCCATCGAACTGGTTTGGGAAGAACTGGACAGAAGAGTGAAAGTCAAGCAACCTACAAATGCCACACATTTATGGGAACTTTTGCAACAAATTTTGGAAGAACCTTCTGAAGAATATTTGATTTCCCTTGCAGAAAGAATGCCAAAAATGAATACATTTTGGTTTATAAATTGATTGCACTCTAAAAATGAAAGCACAGAACAAATAAGCAATTTAAGTTGAAAAAAATCATGAAATGACACAATAAACTGAATTTTCAGTAAAAAAAAATGGAAAAAGTGTGGTGTTCTAAAACTTTTGACCGGTAGTGTACACACCACGACATACATACTAAGGGGAGAAGCCCCCAAAAAAACCCCAGTTACAACAGGTTGCTAGCTGGATATGCTATTTCTGATTAAGCTTAACTTTCTAATGTTAATTTTGTCGCCCTTTTTTGTCGCCCTCTGGTCTTAATAATAGAAAAAAAATCGTTGTTGACGAACATATTTTGTCATGTGTTGTCTGATGAAATTAACACTACTACCATCAGAGGTGCAGTCAAGTATCGTTACCCTATTAGCCAAGTTTATTTTGCATTTCAGCATATCTATAAAGACACATTTTTATTCAGGCAGTTGCCATCTCACAAGTAAATTGTTCTCTTTGGTTTTCAGGTTCAAAGGCCAGGGGCGACATCTGTTGGTGAAACTGTATGTAGATTTCCCCCTTCGTATTCATATCAAATTGTGAATTGCAATAAAGTGAACCGCACTGATAAATTCCAAAAAAAGTTTAATTCTGGGCGGGGCGGGGTGGGATGCGGTAGGGTGGTGGGGCACCACAAAGCATTTGTGCTTAGGGCACCCAAACTATATTGAGAAACTATATTTTAACGGCAACATTCTCATTGTGATTTAAACAACTAATAGGATGGAACATCCTGTAAATTCGTACAAATTCTGATTGGCTGAAAGTGCTTTTATAGTTCAAAAAAACGTTTAGAAAGTAATCCCAATGAGTTATTGGTGGGAGACTTCAATTAAACTCAACTGTTTGTTTGCAAATCCAAAGAGGACACCGCCCCCCGACAACAAAACAACCATCTTGACTAACCAATTTTCTGCAGGAAACCCTGGTATTTGAATGCAAGGAGATAAAGATAAAAAATCAACTGTTGTAAGGCCTCCACAATATTTGGTATATATCAGTCCCCCCAGGATTTCGTGGCCTAAAATACCTGTTTTTGTGGTGGCTTTCTAAAAAGCTGCAATAAAGGTCACAGAGTTTTAGAAGTTTTGTTGTAAAACAGTTGCAGGAATAAGTCAAAGTTGCAAAAAGTTGCGATTTTTTCCCACGTTTGTAAATGAGATTTTAAAGTAAATTGGCCTAAACACTAAAGGAAATAGGCCTAAGCTTTAACCTTACCAAACAGAGAAAAGAAAAGATTAAGGATTACATAAAATATAACGAAACATGCTTTATTTGTAGGCTACACAAATATTTACACCTGCATTGTACAAGAACCTCACCAAGGACTTTAAAGACATTTGCCAGCACATCTATAGTCTCCCTGGAACTGATAACAACTAGACTACCTGATGTCAGCAAGTTAGACAAAATATTTGGAGCGCAAGCAACACTGTTGTGTGCTGTAGCCTAGTAATTAACATTGCCCATGGCAGGGTAAACAGTTGTAAATAGCCTACATGTTAAGGTAAATTTTAAATTGCGATATGTTTTATTAATGTGTCAAGCCTATATTTGTGAAGATACACCTCTCTGAGATTATTTTTTTGCAGGTTGGGATTTCTGTAAATGTATAATTTCCGAGGAGGCAAGGTGTTCCCCGTACTCTGCAACAGTATTACATGCAGTGCAATATTTTTCCTCCGTGTTCATGAAATATGCAAGGGATACTATATGTCACGGCATTAGGGGTTATTTTAGTGAGCAACAGTGAGCTATTGTTAATCACAAATTCTGCATCTTCTAAACAGAGCATAGAGACTTACTGTTTAACAACAAATGACAATGATGGGCCAAAAGTTGCAAGAAATTTGTGGTGTTTGGTGAAAGTTGCGAGTCATAATTAATTCGTAGGGATTGGCTGATTTTGCATTGAAAGTTGCGATCGCAACATCGCGAAATCCTGGAGGGTCTGATATATTGGTGGATGATGGTAATGATTCCACATCACAAGTTACCAGCAATGGGTCTTCAACAGACTAAAGGCCAAAGGTGATGTGCAAGACCTGAACATACACAATGGGCCCTATTTTGCCGCGGCGCATTGTGCATTCGCGACATGCGCATGCTGTCATTGCTATTTTGTGCCAGCGCAACGTTCATTTTTTCAGGCAAAAAATCACGTTGTCTAGATAGCAGATGACATTGCGCCGTGACGGGCGGCTCAGCGAAAAGAAGAGGTGTGGTCTGGCGCAAAGCGCACCAGATGCTATTATGAGGACGTATAAACCATTTGCGCTTTTGATTAATAAAAAGGTGCTTTTTCGTCACTGGCGCATTGTTGAAAAGCTATTTTAGAGGCGCACAACGCTTTGAACCCCGATGTACCTGCTGCTGCGCCAGAGAGGCGAGCTGAACTGGCAGAAAAGTTGCAACATGTATAGCCTGTATAGCTATGTATTTGAATGTTTTAGTAAGCAAACATGCACAAATAATGAGAATATAGCAATGTTGTGCAGTTTATAGCAATGTTATGCAGTTTATTTACAATTTCTTTTGTCGTTTTAAATAAACAGCGATTGCAATGTTCTGCAGTTTATTTACGATTTCTTTTGTCGTTTTAAATAAACAGCGTGGCAAGTTGTAAGAAATAATATGGACAAATCATCAAAAAGAAAACTAGTGGACTAATGGTTTGATGGACCTATACCTTCCGTTTATTTTTGATGTTTCCTTTGAGTTTAAGGCTTTGTTTCCCGTCTTCTAACGTTGTTGTACCGCTTTCAGCGCACAGCGCGTTGAACCCCGATGTACCTGCTGCTGCCCCAGAGAGGCGAGCTGAACTGGCAGAAAAGTTGCAACGTGTATAGGCTGTATAGCCATGTATTTTTATGTTTAATAAGCAAACCGGCACAAATGATAAGAGTATAGCAATGTTTTGCAGTTTATAGCAATGTTCTGCAGTTTCTTTTGTCTTTTAAATAAACAGCGATTGCAATGCTCTGCAGTTTATTAAATAAACAGCATGGCAAGTTGTAAGAAATGAAATGCACTAATCATCAAAAAGAAAACTAGTGGACTAATGGTTTGATGGACCTCCACCTTTGAGTTTAAAGCTTTTGTTTCACGTCTTCTAACGTTGCCGCTTTAGGCACTGTTCGAAAGTTCTCTTCTTGCCAAAGGAGGACACAATTATTGAAGATATTTCCTCCCATACTTCTATGACCCGCGGAGGTTTGGGGCGATTCTTTCCATCCCCGAATATTAACTACTCACGCGCTTTTACTTCAAGCACGAGCAGATCGGTCTCCTCCACCGACAAGCTCCTCTCGTCCGGGTAAATCCGCCATGGTAATAGCAAAAGGCTATGGACAATGCGCCCGCTGTCTCTTAAAGGGAATGAGAGTATAAATTCTCATTGGTTAATTGTATGTTACGCCCAAAACACACCCATGACTAATGAAGTAACTTAACCCAACCCTTTTGAACGATGCCTGGTGCCTGGTGCAATGTTGGCTTTTTCCGCCGTGAAAATACCAAATTGTGTCGGGAACGCCCCCAAAGCAACTTGCACGACAGACTTTAGACAATGCGCTTATGATCGTGAAAATAGAGCCCAATGTCTAATAACAGGTCCAAGTTAATTGTTTGAATGACTATGCAACTTCAGATGAATCTTCTAACCTTTGCTGTTGAGAAATACCTGCATCGTTGAGCAGTGCATCGGACTAGGGTAGTTATATATATCGTTAGCTTCGTAGCATGAACAATGTTTTTGGGAAACAGCTGTGTCACAAGTCCATCGCTAAAACCAACAAAGTTGCTAAGGAAGTTAGCAACGACACTTTGGGAAAACGAACCCCAGAACTCCAATCCATGTTTATTTATTACAATGAAATTCTGGCAACCACAGCTGCCAGAATTGTATTGTAAGACCTAATAGGATTCAGTCAATAGTACATTATGCCAGCCCCTGAACTGCATTATATACTGACCTGATTCCATAGACACTTTACAGCCTCCTCCTGAACCATCCTCTGTATCCTCTCTTGTTGTTGTTGTTTATGTACCCTGATGGCAGAAAACAGTCATGCATAAGCAAACATACACTGCAAAAGTTCCTAGAACCCCTAAATGCTAAACTGAGAGATACAGAACAGCACCTATCCCATATATGTGAAGACTCTTGAAAGACAGTAGGCTGTAGAATTTGCACATTGACATATTTTGAGCAAGTAAGATTAAGATTAATATTTTTATTGTAACAGCACAAATAATTCATTCTTTATGATAACAACTACTTGTAGTGTTGTCATTTAATGTTGCCTTTATACCACAGAATTTGGAATGTCAATTTTCTGTATACGCACACCTATGAAGTAGTTCCTGTGTTCCATCCGTATTTCACTTGTGTATTACATGGAGGTATTATATTAACTGGAGGAAGTGAGCAAGTCCCACCCCTAACTGAACAAATTTTTCAAGTATCAAAATGGGGTTTCATGGGGCTCATTTCCATCCCCATTTTACTTAGCCAATTAAATGCCACATTACTAATTGAGATGAGGTAGAGCAGAAAGCTTTATCGAGGAAGGGCACTGGATGTTCAAAAATAGACAGTAATATAGCCATAGACAGTAGAAGAAATGGACTGAGTGATGGCATCGTTTTCAATGGGAACCGAATAAAGACAGATTTTTGATTTTTCAAATTGGTCACCAGCCTACTGTGCAAACTTGAGACCCAGCCTGGTGACGTTGGCCGAACCCGAATACGATAAACTGACTAGTAGATGCTCAATCACAAATGAGATGACATGTGATAATTTTCTTAATGAATACATTTTTACCATCATCACACTAACTTAAGTGGAGGGCTAATACTGTAATTTGGGATTTGATTCTTCCTCTACTAACTTTGGTTCCAGGCAATCTTACAAGTTAGCATGTACTGTAGAAACTCAATGCTACCTTTGTGGGAAATGTTACTGGAAATGTTTTCCCAATATGAACAGAAAACTAAACAGGCATGAGTATGGCTACGGCTTGTTATTCAAACAATACGGTAAATTTTCTCCTGTGCGACACAAAGTTACTAGCTGTCGCAAATATGTTTTACAGTGGTTTCTCCAGTGTCCAACAATGCCAACATCAAGGTATGATGTGCTTCTTAATGACGTGCTTCCGTTCATGTTCTAAAATGAATGGACGTCTATGGAATGCTAAAGGCTACTGGGCCCTTTCCGGGTTTTTTTCGCCCCATGAGTGTTTCCACTTTTGCGTCTGTTCCTGCTCCCTTGGATGTAGCTTGGGGACACCTTCCTGCTTGAGTTGAGAGTGGCACACATACCAGTCAGCACAAGGAAAACGGGGACCGATATGATGTCATTTCTAGAAAATGGCTATGAGGAAGTGACTTACTAATCAGCTGAAGCTAACCAGACAAATCCCCTGGTGTATTTACCCGCTGACTTGGCGAACTTAAGATGTGACCTCTTTAGCAAATGAAACGGATGGAAATATACAGAGAACCAATATATGCATCTGAGATTGACTTTTAGTGCTGTCATGCTGCATTTAAAGCGATTTTGGTGAGCTAGGCATTGGAATGGCTAGCTTCAAGATACAAAATGATTTTATTGCCACACAACAAAGTTGGTGGTATTTTTTGTTGCAGTACATATGTCTAGCGGGGAGGTAGTATGAACGGGGGAGGTGATGGGAGGAAGAAAGCAATAAAGAAATAAAAAAGGAATAAAAAATATGTTAGTCTATATTAAATGTTGTTCAGCAGTCTACGTGCAGAGGGGAAGAAGCAGTCTCTACCATCTACCTGAGGGAAGCCAAATTTCACAACCTAGTTATGGAACCAACTACTGGGTCTTGGCCATAGCTAACATCAGTTTGGAATTAGTAATGGCAGTTTGTCCAGTGTGTTAAGAAAAGACTCATCTGGTTCTACAAACAAGTTTGTTTTACCGAATAAAACATCAAAAATATAACCTCAAATTAACAAGTAATTGTGAGTATAAGTCTGGTAATTGTGGCATAAACATGGTATAATGTACTTCACGGCATTCGTATATCATAAAGTTAATGCACTTCAAGGTGCAACTTGTTTTAAGCCACAGCTGCATTACCACCTCAAACGTGCATTAATGTTCTGATATATAAATACCATCCATTATTCCTTACTTATGGATCTGCAATGATGCTGAAACTCAAAAAACTACACAAAGTTTCAATAAGCCAGTGAGCAAATATTCACCTCTGCAGCTCTGCAGTCAAGTAGATGATGTGCTCCTGCATGCGGCGCAAACGAATTTCTGCTCGCACCTCTTTAGCCTGTGGATGGTTAAACCGTGTCAGATTTCCACGCCACCATGCTTGTATTCGCACTGCTGCTGCCTGCAGGGGGCACTGTGGCACTCCAACCCTCTCTGCAATAGCAGACCTTACATTTCCCAACCAACACTGATTTCCATTCACTGTCACAGTTTTTGTGTTACTGGCCTGTGAACACAAGTTCCCCTCCATGTCTGATTGCTTTTCTCCAGGCATCAGTGAAAGGTTGCTGTGTGTATGTGACAGTGTGGGTGAAGGTACAATTGGGCTGTATGTGGTCCTCTTTTTTCCATCCCCAGATGCCTTGCTATTTTTGCCAGGTTGGACTGGAACATAAAAGTGGTAAGAGTCTGTTTCATTATCATGGACATCAGAGTGCATGGCTGAGCATGTGGAGGACACCACTGGGAGGAAGAAAGACTCAGAAGAAAGTTGGGTCCCATGGAGTTTCTCCTCATCTGTTTGCACATCGTCCAGTTTTAAGGAGGCAGAGTCTTTGTCAAGGGTTAAAGAAAGACCGGGGCAAAAGTCTTGATTGACTGAAGGGTCATTACCCATTAACCATATGTTCTGCTGGACTATTTGTTCTGAGGACAAAAGGAAGAGATGCATACAATAAAAGACACCACAAATGACAGGACACAAGCAAGTATCAAGTTGTCTGTACAAATGTACTGGCTTACATTACATTAAAGGTCCCACATTATGAAAAAAAAAAAAAACATTTGATGGCATTTGGGTGTCTTTTTGGGTCTATACCGCATCTACACACACTGTGAGTTTGACAAAATCAGTGTTAGAAAATGTGTGCTTAAGCCATCCATTTATATTTCTCCCCGTCTACTATGTCACAGACAGGACAACATGGTGTCAGCCCGCATTGTCACATATTAAGGCTTGGTCTTTGCCCCTAGTGTCAATATTTGAAGTTGAGGGTACCCCTTCACGCCGCTTTTTAATTAAGAGGATCCAGTGCCATAGCTCCGCACACGCACATTACACACAGTGCGTAGGGCACCAAGTGCTTGGGGGGCACCACCAAAGAATCAGGCTCGTGAAAAAATCATTACAATAGGTAATGGTCCCCTCTTCCCCCACCTCCTAGTGGTCTGTTTGATTATGGCTCAGTCTCAATTTAAGTTTGGCAGACACCTGTTTGGACATTGTCTCGAAAAGACTCAGGATCAGAAAAAAGAAGACAAAGCGAGACGAAGTTCACGTCGCTTGCAGATAAAACAGTGTTTTAAATAAATAATTTTTTTTTTGCCTTGGCCAGGCAATAAACTTACAGTCAACAAACTTTGTAACGTTAGCACCTAGGCTACTAGCCATTTTCAGACTGTTAACAAGTGCAAATGAATAAAGTTGTAAATGATTGATGTTGGCTAACTAGTTTAGGTTGTGGATATGAATATGGATTATTGAAAGCAATTCATCATGGTCACTTGACTGTTTTCAGTTTCAGGCACCACAAAGCTTTTGTGTTTAGGGCACCCAAAAGGCTAGCAATGGCCCGGAAAGGATAATCCTAAACCTGAATGGCAGGGATATCTCGCAAGAACTAGCATATACAGTGGGTACTCGTTCATCTTGCACGTTTCACGCGTGATTCACGCAGGATTTTTTCAGGAAACTGTGTGAGAAGCTGCAATGTACCCAAACAGCCACCAGGTGGCACTTGGGTGCTCTGCCTTTATAATACAAAGATTAGTGAAGTGGCCTATTGTATTTATTCCAGTGGTGCGCGGTTAGGCTGAAGCACATATTTAAACGTCCATGACCACTTGCATGACCACTTGTCCATGACTACTTTTCTGTCAGACCTCGATTGACTTAAATGTTTCCTATGCACACAACCTTGAAGAGATGCGCTGCTGTAATGCACGGGTCCATGAAAGACCCGCGCCCGACCGATGTTTTTAAATAACCCATCCGCAAAAAAAATAAATAGGAAATGTTACCGACCCGCTTCCAGACCCGCATATTTCTAAAAGTAGTCTGTGCTCTTGATGAACATATAGCGTTATTGGGCTATGTAAAATTGGCATTACTGACTTATGTCTATGCATTTAGCCTATGTATTTGGCATTGCTCAAGTCAACGTGTTGGGGAAACCGGGATTTTTGTCCCCCGTCAGCATTCATTTAAAACTTAATAACGTTGAAAATAAATAAGGATTTCCCACTACAAGTTGTATTACAGTAGGGCCTGGGCTTAAAAAGAGGGCTAAAATGTGCCAATTGATGGTTTAAAAGGTTGACAAAGCCAGCACTATGGTCATCAGCCTTAATAACTTCTGCAAATGTCTCCCATACTTTGCTTTCTGTCTGCACTTTTTTGGAGCTTCCCATACTTCGCTCTTTCTGTTGGTGCGTTTTTTGAGCTTCCACTCTCCAGTCCGTCCAAACGTCGCCTTTTGATTAAACTAACCTTTTTCCAAACGCGACAGATTAGATAGCTGAGCCGAAGTATGAATTTAAACAACGACACAGCGCTGGAACCTGTTAAACAATTCTCGGAGAAGACCTGGCCTCACTTTGTTGTGCTTACTCTGACTTTTGGCATGATCTGTTAATGGTTGACAAAACACGTAGCCTATTAATTAAAATGCATATTCACATCAAAATAGCATATATAATGTGTATACAATGTGCATTATTTATTTATGATTCATTGGGCCTTCCGATGTCTGTTGGAAAGCATTTGCTTATACACTACTGTCGATGTTCATGTAAATGTTTAAGAACTGTTGGAGTAGGCTATAGCCTAATCAATTAATGTAGCTTATTTATTTCTTCAGCTGTTTAAGCATTCCTAAACAGAAAAGGTGCTTTGATATTTGAGGGAAAAGCTGGGCAGGGATGCAAGTCCCGGTTGCAATTTAAGTTACATTTTGGAAAAGGATTTTTGCCTCCTTCATTCATGCTCATTACAGAACAACTTGCCTGACAAAACACTAACCACAACTGTTTCACCAGAAAGCCCTGATTTTATACCATCTCCATCACCACCCCGCTTGCAGTTCCCTGCAAGTATGCGGAGACTGCTGCCTATAGCTAGACTGAGTTTTTCCAGCCCGAGACACTCAAAAGAAGCAGAAAACCCCTATGGACAGGCCTTCATGAGTCCACAACCATCAACTGCATACCCATACATTACAGCACCCAAAAAGCGCAGGGCACCACCACCCCCTCTGCCGGCAAGAAGATCCCCTGACCAAACTAATGGCTCGGAATGTGGACAGCTTCAGTGCACTAACAGTGGCAGTAGGGACGACCTTGATGAGTGTACTGCCTGATATGCTGTGGGTCCCTGCATTAAGGGTAGTTTTGAAAACAAGCTGGGACCCGGGATGCCAAGGCCATTCTCTATTCCTGTGCTTACAAGAAGAAGAAGAATTTGTGTGCATCCTGTGAATGAGGGAAACCAGTCTAATCTCCTGCCTGTTCCAAAACAACCTCAGAAAGCATCAGTGGATATGACCCCTAAGCTCACTGTAAAACTAGCTCTTCTGAATATCAGATCACTCTCTAACAAGTCATTTTTAATTAATGATTTTATTTGCACACACAAACTTGATTTTTTACTTCTTACTGAAACCTGGCTGGAACAAGCAAACAGCTTTACTACCCTTATAGAATCAGCTCCCCCAAATTTTGATTTCATGAGTGTCACAAGAGATAATAGACGGGGAGGAGGAATAGCAAACATATTCAAAGCATCTTTTCAGTGCAAACAGACAACATTTGGCAACTTTACATCCTTTGAGTACTTAGGTGCACTCATTAAGTGTTCTCCTAGTATGTTACTACTGACTATCTACAGACCACCAAGACTCTCAGCAACACTTTTTCTGGAGGAGTTTGCTGAACTATTATCGAACATTTGTTTGGAATTTGACAGTCTTGTTATTTCAGGGGATTTTAACTTGCATGTAGATAATGTGGAAAACACCTCTGCCAATGAATTACTCACACTGATTGATACATTCAACCTAACACAGCATGTACAGGGACCAACACACTCTCATGGCCATACCCTTGACCTTGTCATCACAAAGGGTCTTAATGTCTCTACAACTGTTATAGATGTGGCCTTATCTGATCATTTCTGTGTTTTCTTTGATGTTTCTATGTCCCCTCACATTCAGAAGCAGTCTATGGCTGTAAGAAGGAGAGTCATAAACAATGTCTTCTTTTTGAGCAGGCACTCCCACAGCCCCTAAGTCAACCATCAGACTGTGCAGATGAATTAATGACAGATTTTACTTCAAAAATGACACATATTATGGATAGTATTGCTCCTTTAAAACTCAAAAGAGTCACTAACAAGCAAAAAAACCCTGGAAACTGAATCCATTGGTTAAACTGCTAAAGAGAGAGTGTAGAAAGACTGAAAGAAAATGGCGCAAATCTAATCTTCAGATCCACTATCAAATCCATAAAGAGATGCTCCGTAAATACAACTCGGAAATTTCTAAAGCAAGACAGTCTTTCTTCTCTAACATCATAAACAGCAATGTCAACAATTCCCGTGTGCTATTTTCTACTGTTGAGATTTTAACAAACCCATCATCACAATTGCCTCCTGAGTTTCTCTCAGTTAATAAATGCAACGATTTTGCATATTTTTTCAAAGGTAAAATTGATAAAATACGAATGAATATAGCTTCTCAATTGCAAATAGCCCAAAATCTGGAACCATTGTCTCCAGGGAGAGGGGACCTCAGCTCAATGCCAACATTTAGCTTAATCAATTACGATACTCTTGAAAAAACTGTACAAAATCTCAGTTCATCCACATCTGAACTAGATATTTTGCCGACAATCTTTTTCAAATCTGTTATTCACCTAATATCAACAGATGTACTTCAGATTATAAATACATCACTACAGACTGGCATTTTTCCTTCCTCTTTGAAAAAAGCAGTTGTAAAACCTTTACTCAAAAAGAATAACCTTGATGTTTCAGTGCTTAACAACTACAGGCCCATATCCAATTTACCATTTATTGGGAAAATAATTGAAAAAATAGTCTTCAATCAATTAACTGCCTTTCTGACATCAAATAATTGCTTTGATAAGTTTCAGTCAGGTTTCCGTGCCAATCACAGCACTGAAACAGCTCTGATTAAAGTTATAAATGATATACGTCTTAACTCTGATGCTGGCAAAACATCAGTCTTGGTGTTATTGGATCTTAGTGCTGCTTTTGACACTGTTGATCACTCCATACTACTACATAGACTCGAACATTGGGTAGGATTCACTGGTATAGTTATCAATTGGTTAAAATCATACTTGCAACAAAGGAGTTTCTTTGTTGCCATTGGAAACTATACATCAGCACCTGTGTCCTTGACCTGTGGTGTCCCTCAGGGGTCAATCCTTGGTCCATTACTATTCAATCTCTATATGCTCCCACTTGGACAAATCATCAAGAACAACTCAATTAATTATCATAGCTATGCGGATGACACTCAAATCTACTTAGCTCTATCACCTGATGACCATGCCCCGCTTGAGTCTCTTTACAGGTGTATTGACCAAATAAACAACTGGATGTCCAACAATTTTCTTCAGCTGAACGCAGACAAAACTGAAGTTATTATTTTTGGGAAAAAGAAAGAAAGACTTAGGATCGCCACTGCTCTTGAGACTAAAGGGCTTAAAGCAAAAGATACTGTTAAAAACCTTGGTGTCTTTATTGACAGTGAACTAACTTTCAACAGTCACATGAAAGCAATCACTAAATCTGCATTTTATCACCTAAAAAACATTGCCAAACTTAGAGGTCTTATGTCAAAGCAAGATCTAGAAAAACTTGTACATGCCTTTATTTCTAGTAGGGTAGATTACTGCAATGGCCTTTTCACAGGCCTTCCTAAAAAGACCATCAAACAGCTTCAACTGGTCCAAAATGCAGCAGCAAGGGTTCTTACAAAAGCAAGAAGAACTGAACACATTACTCCAATTTTAAGGTCCCTACATTGGCTCCCAGTAAGTTATAGAATTGACTTTAAGGCATTGCTTCTTGTGTTTAAAACACTAAATGGGTTGGGACCAAAATACTTGTTGGATATGTTCTTGCTATATGTACCAACTAGGTCTTTAAGATCACAGCAGAAACATCTGTTGGTAAAACCTGCTGTCACAACAAAATGTGGTGAAGCAGCTTTCAGCTGCTATGCAGTTCAGCTATGGAACCAGCTTCCAGAAAACATTAAAAATGCTCCTACTGTTGGAAGTTTCAAATCTAGACTTAAGACTAAACTGTTCTCAGATGCTTTTTGCCAGTGATTCACCTTTAATTAATTTATTATTTTATCTTTCATCTTTTATGTTTACCTATTGCTTTACTTAATGTCTTTTACTTATCTTACACATAAGATGGTGGTTTTGGTCGACGAAAAGAGGTAGAATTCGGCTTTGTCTTTGCTCAGTAAACCCTGAACTTTTGACGACCCTTCAATAATTGACTCAATAAACACGTTTATTGACGGAATTTGAATGTAATGGCCGTGGAAATTGAAAATATACACGTTAAGGTACCGTTTTCTGATAAAATGTAAAAACACATAAAAAATCACCTTCTTTACTAAATTTGGCTGTAGCTCTGAACGGGCCAGCGCGACATATGCCTGATTTCGTGATGGAACGTCACATATTTTAAACTTATTTTATGTTTTATCTTTTTTTGCTTTTATATTGTCCTTTGCTTTTATTTTTGTTAAGCACATTGAACTGCCTTTGTGTATGAAATGCGCTATACAAATAAACTTGACTTGACTTGACAAAATGAGACATTTGCGCGAAATAATTGGGGGGGGGGGGGGGGGGGCATTGGGTTCAAAGACAAAAAATTGTAAGATCAAGGTGTAATAGCCTAAACTGTATAATGAAGTACAAATCAAAATTTGGCAGTCTATGGCCCGTCATACTTCAACCCACATCCAAACAATCTGTATTGTCACTCCAGGGTACTCTCTGAGTACTCAGATACCCTCCCATCCCCCCGCGCGTCCCTGATCCACACCTACTGGCCAGTGAGTCTCTGTTCTTAGGTCAGCGGATCTGAACCCCATCGCATCAGTCTTACTTATCTAAGGAAGTGCCTGTTCTCTGGCCCCCCTCCCCCTTTTTTCATGTACTGTAGGCCTACCTATTTCGATTGAATGATGATGTGTTGTGAGTGTGCTGCGAATGCTGCTGACTTGTTAGTGTGAATGCAATGTGTGAAATTACACAAGCAATACAACATAAATTCAATAAATTCGATGTGCACATTCAGTGAGAGGATTATGATTGAGTAAACAACGCCTGTTATAAAAATGGTTATTACTGCTTCTGGTTATACATTTAATTGTTTTCAGTGCTTGTATAATTTATTTTCATACATTTACAGTAGGTTAAGTTGTGAGGATGAAGCGGAGAGAACGACATGCTGCCTAGACTAGGTTACTTATGGTTAGATTCTTAGAATAGCCCAAACAAGTAATGCGTGGGTCGACCCAAAGCCCACAGGTCGGACAGTGCGGATTGTTTTTTAGGAGGAAAATGCGCGTTGTGGCCGGACCCATCTTTTAACAAATACCTTACAGCCTGTGCTAGCTGTCATTTACAACGAAGTGCAATGAACGAGTAAAACATGATATAGCCTAATTACATTTCCCTCTCTCCCCATCTCACACAAGTTCAGGGAGTAACTGAAAGTGACATTTTTATTACGGTGAACATGTGGAAAAAACTTCAACGTTATTTAAACAGCACTTCACAACGGGAAATTCCAGCAAGCAGTGGTATAATAATGAACTATGTCCTTGTAACTTATATTCAGGTTTATCTGATATTTGCCATATCAAACCTTTCGTCATTTTGGAATAGTTTTCCACTAACTGATATCCGTACAGCTTTTGTTTAGCGGGCTGAGTCCTAGCTTAGCTGCTTTTTTGTCTCATGACTAAACATTCCCGGTGTTAGTGCGGTACATGTTCCATATTATGCCCAACTTCTAATGCAAATATCTTACAGTTGTGCTGTCCAAACTCAGCGAAACTTAATCGGTTTATAGAACTGACTATAATACTGCTGCTCAAATTGTTAAACTTTGAAGTCATGGCATACGGTTTTAACCAGGGAAACGAGATGACGTGAATTTGCTTTTTAAACGTTTTGACAGCTGTATTATCACTATATCTGCACATCGATTTAGTTTCACTGCGTTTGAACCGCAGGGTTATGAAATATTGGCAAGTTTACAGTCACCTAAATACTGCAAGGTTTGCCGTACAGTAGGTGGGGTCCTTCAAAGTACGATCTTTACTTCAGCGTAAACTTCAGTGTTCTTATGCTGCCCCCAGGCGGCTGCAGTTGTACTTGCAGCTGCGTGAATCACGTTGTGCGTGAGTGAAACGTGCATGTCTAACTAGCACCCACTGTAATAGGAATCGCTATGAAGAAATCTTTGGGTCGACACACAAAGTGTTGTATTATCTGTTACAAAGAGCAATCATCGGCTCCCACCCAAAGAGAAAAGAAGAGCAGCATAGTTGGATTGCATTTTTGAAGGCTAAGCACCAGGGGATATTTGTAAACGTCTGTTGGTGTGCTCTAACAATTTCAAAGACGACTGCTTCATCAACCGGGGACAGTATAAAATTAGATTAACCACCAAACTTTGCCTCAATGAGAGGTCAACCGAGCCACCCCACACTTGGGAATTTATAAAAATGCATGTATGTATACAGTATGTACTGTATTACAGTGTATTACAGTATGTTCTAGACAATGGAGGCATGGGCAGTGGCAGCTCACTAGCATGTAGAAATTCTAATGAAAAACCGCCTGTTTTGAATGAGAGGGGTAGAGGGGCAGGCAAAAATGCCTAATCTGAGAGGTATTTTTAAACAAACTACTTTGAAGACATGTTCAATGGAGCTCAGAGAGCTATGTTAACTTGATGTAAAAAGGGCATAATATGGGATCTTTAAAACTACACTTAGCAGATGCTTTGAGTTATTGTTAGGATAAGGAGTGTTCTTGGAACAGAATGGTTTTCTAATTAACATACCTCCTTTGTGGATATGTGTAGATTGATTTGCTGAGCTCCTTTTAGATAATTCGTATGTCACCTGTCCTGTATGAGCAGGGATGGAGCCGCCCGGGCTGGACCAACCTGTGTGACCTGGCTCCTTTTGGTATTGCCTAAAACATTCCACACACAAAAACAGTCAACAGAAATTATTTCCTGGTAAATACAACTATGAACTGAAAAAAAACACTTTCTGTTTCTGTAGAAGTTTCTGAAGAAGTATGCTACAACCATTTAAAACAGCATGAACAGGCACGATACCTTTGTTTGTGAAGATTTTTTTCTAATTTGGCATTGTCTGCATGCCAGGCCAGTGGGCACACAGAGGTCAGGTACTGCATCAGCTGCTCATGTTGTCCTGGATGAAAGCTATGGCCTTTGCCCTGACTATACATCCATTCTGCCTTCAGTCTAGATAAGAACACAAAGAATAAATCATCGGACCAGTCTTAAAGCAATGCTTTTACGTTAAGCTCTGACGGACAATGCTTAACAGAGAATGTGTCTGAACCTTCGGATGGGGTGAGAGGTGGGGCATATGAATTCCTGTTTACCATTCCTTGCAAACATAAGTGGTAGGGCTAAAACCTCAATTGTTCTTTTGTGCTTTATTATTGTCTTGGTTAGCCGATTGAATCATAATCAAATTGGGCAGGGGGGGTTAGTATATCTGCCATCCACCCCGTTTAGAGTGTCCTATGGTATCAGGCAGGGAGGAATTTTGTCCTGTCTTATTTCATTTATATGTTGATAGATTGTGTAGGTGGCTGAGAGCAGTAACACTAGTTGTGTGATTGATGGCATGCTGGTGAATCACTTTATGTATGCAGACAACCTTGCTACCTTTAGTCTATGTAGTGCTGGGCTGCAGACCCTTCAGGATTTTCGATGCTACGGTCGCAACTTTCCCATGAATTTATTGCGATCTCCCAATTGTCACCAAACACCGCAACTTTCTTGCAACTTTTGATCCATTAACGTGTCTTGCTAGACAATGAGTCTCCTTGCTCTGTTTAAAAGATGCAGGAAACATTTGTGATTAACAACTGCTCACTCTTGCTCCCTAAAGTAATCTCCAATGCCCACAACCGTTTTGTCTGAATTGCTGACATTCTGGAGGGACTGCTTAATGTATGTACCGAGTATGGTGTGGAATGTGATATAAAATATAATTTCAGCAAAACTGCTGTTGTAATATGTAAAATCAAACAGGATAAATGGCTCAATTTTCCTGTGCTTAAACTGTCTAATAAGTCTTGAGGTCTGTAGGAGGAGTGCAAATCTTCAAATCAAATGTCACTTTCATCAAATGTTTGTTTACACTTAAAAAAGACTGCAAGCTTTCACTGAACACCAGCTCCCCTGTTGTCCTAAGTAGGGGGGCAGCTGTGGCCTAGTTGTTAGAGTTGGTCTTGGGATTAGAGGTTCAAATCCCATTCCGGTAGGAAGAATGGGGGTGGGAGAGTAAATAAGTAGTGCTCTCCTGCACCCTCATTCATGGCTGAAGGCAAGGCATCTAACTCCACATAGCTCCAGGGACTATAACTGAACTGTAACTGTCAGGTAAGTGTAATGTAATGTAAAAACATACCATAGCATTGAATCATTAGAACGTCGGCTCAAGGTCGTTTTAATGGCTAGCCAATGTCTTAACGATGTCATAGCAATGAGTAATGGTGGGCAGAGCGAGAATTCGCAAAACACTGAAACAGTTGAAACAATTATGCCATGTCAAGGCTTCAAAAAAATCTGAAACCTGTCTCCACTGTGATATCTAGTGATCATATCTACATGCTAACCTAGAAGAAAACAATGTTGTGAAATAATCAACTGAATGCCACTAACGTGATGTGGTGGCAGACTTTGTAGCGCACTTGTCTAAAACATAGTAGTGCAGGGTTCAGTTCCTGAAAATTAACTTTATTTCAGAACATGCAGCTACCATTTGTTATGCAGTTGTTAGTAAGCTAAGCTAACGTTTGTTAGTTTGATTGTTAGGCCTGTTGCCAGTTACTGCAGTTCACTTGAATGGGCTAGTTCATTAGCTTGCTAGCTTGCTTTATGGACACTTTTTTAGGACTCAGAAACAGTGATTTGTTGATATACAGTATGTCACAAAAGTGAGTACACCCCTAACATTAATTATATCTTACCATGGGAGAAGTCTAAAGATATAATACTTTTCTACAACGTAAAGTAGGCAGTGTACAGCTTATATAACAGTGCAAATTTGCGGTTCCCTCAAAATAACTCAACACACAACCATTAATGTCTAAACCACTGGCAACAACAGTGAGTACACCCCTAAGTGAATATGTCCAAATTCTCTTCTTTTTTGGTTTTACAGTACACTTGAGTGCCAACAGAAAACATGTTAATTGATGTAACGCCCATTTGGGCCAGGAACCAATGCCGTCAAGCATTACTCTTAAAAACCTGTACACCATTGACATTTGACTGTTTGACTCTGAAGAAGACGCAGTGCCGTCGAAACGTTAGTCACTTTGTGTTTCTGCACCATTAAAAGCCTTGCAAACTGAGTGATCCGGTCTTGCTCCTTAGTCCAAAGTTGGACCGAAGGTCTTAATATTGATTATTGTGTCCTGGACCGTGAGCACCAACAAGGTGGAAGCGCATCTGACTCCCAGTTACAATTACTTTCTGTCTTAAGTCTTCAGACAGCTCCTTTGTACAAGGAATGATGCACAGAACATGCCTCTCCTTAAAGCACACCTTTTAACTGGTTTTCCAGTGGGTTGCTTACAACACACCTCAGTGATTGGACTTCAGGTTGACTCACACCTGAGTCAAATTGTCTAATCATCTAATTAGTCTAATTAGCTCTTGGAGGAGCCTTAGCTAAGCGTGTACTTATTTATGCCTCCCTATCCTGTCAATATTTCCATGTTATGGCCAATAAAAATATGATAACATGTAATTGTTAGAGTGGTTTTAGTTTAAGCAGACACTGTTGTTCATTCTTGAGGTTGTTGGAGAGATCAGACCATATTTTATGACCAATTTAGGTAGGAAGTAATGTAAGAAATATCAAAGGGTGTACAAACTTTTTCCTCCGACTGTATTTTGTGCAGTTCCCACCTTCTTGATCCAAGATCTTGGCAATGCAAAATCCCCATTTTCGCATTTAACCATATTACTAGGTGGCGCTATGCATCAAGTGAATGTTTATGGGCTGGGTCGATAAGCCTCTGTAACACCAGCATACTAACACAAAATCATTGTGTTGGGAAAAATTGTTGACAAGTTATTTAACAAAAAACGTTTCTGGACACCTAGCTTTGACAAGAAACATTGCCCCTTGTGACGAAATGTCACACAATTTGGTGCACATGAAAAGAAATCTGTGTAGAGTTGGCATATCAACATTGGCCAAATTTGAACAATTAGAAGCCAAGATGTGGTATTTTGCTGAATTTTAAGCTATGTTTCAAATTTTCATTGACATGTAACTTTCAAATGGTTTATGTCAAGATAAATCCTTTGATAACTTTGTCAACATTGTCTGTAAATGACATGTACCAAATTTGGTGAGATTCACATGAACAGCCTATGACGAATTTGTTTGGTTTCACTTTCGCGATGTTAAAATTTATTGTAAATTGTTTTCGTTGGAAGTGGGTGTCCACCAGTGTTTTCAATGCATGAGGGTCGATAGATTTCAAGACAAAAACAAATTGGTCGTAAACATTAGTGTTCTCTAGATAATAGGCAAAATGACATTTTGTACAATTACAGCGTTCTTTATAGGCCAAAATTTTCCCAATTTTTGCATTTACCCATCTCACTAGGTGGTGCTATGCTTCAAGTGAGTATTTATGGGCTGGGTCGATACGCCTCTGTAACACCGACATATCACAAAAATTGAAAGAAAAAAAAGGGGAAAAAGTCTCGACAACACTTATATGACTGCTTTCACTAGCTAGCTAGCAGTGGTCATAAATATTATTATGACCACCGCTAGCGAAGCTAGCGAAAGCGGTCATTATAGTGTTGCCGAGACTTTTTTCCCTTTTTTTAAATTTTTTTTTTATTTATTTATTTATTTTTCACCGATTTTTTGTCAACGATTGCCAGGACACTGGAACTCTGGGGGACATGAATCTTTGTAGGCATGTAGCCCTAGAAGTTTTTGAGCGAATAGGAGCTTTTGGCCGCCAAGGGCCACCCCCCCGCTGTGCCAGTGTCCATCAAAGAGGGGGAGACGCCGAAAAGTTTTTGCTGAATAACGCGTATCAACCCTGCCCATAAACACTCACTTAAAGTATAGCGCCACCTAGTGATATGGGTAAATGCAAAAAATGGGATTTTATATTGGCAATATCTTGGACGGAGAAGGTGGGAACTGCACAAAATATGTCATGCACGATCAGCACAAAGACCTGTAAAAGCACAGCACATGGCATAAAATTTGGCCCATAGGGGGCGCTGTAATTGTACAAAATGTTGTTTTGCCTATTATCTAGAGAACGGTAAGGTTTACAAGCAGTTCTTTTTTGTCGTGAAATCTATTGACCCTCCCGCGTTGAAAACACTGGTCGACACCCACTTCCAACAAAAAGAATTTCCGTGACATTTTAACATTGTGAAAGTGAAACCAAACAAACTCGTCATAGGCCGTTCATGTGAATCTCACCAAATTTGGTACATGTCATCTACAGACAATGGTGACAAAAAGTTATCAAAGGATTTATCTTGAGATAAACCGTTTAAAAGTTACATGTCAATGAAAATTTAAACATAGCGTAAAATTCTTTAAAAGTCTATATCTTGGCTTCTAATTGCTCCAATGTCGTGAAAATTGATATGCCACCTCTAAACAGCTTTCTGTTCATGTGCATCAAATTTTGTGATATTTCGTCAAAGGGGACAGTGTTTTTTGTCAAAGCTAGGTGTCCAAAAACAGGTTTTTAAAAAAAAACTCATCAACATTTTTTCCCAAGACAGTGATTTTGTGGTAGTATGTCGGGGTTACAAAGACGCATTGACCCAGCCCATAAACTGTCACTTGAAGCATAGCGCCACCTAGTGATAGGGGTAAATGCAAAAATTGGGATTTTGTATTGCCAATGTCTTGGACTGGGAAGGTGGGAACTGCACAAAATATGTCATGCACAATCAGCACAAAGACTTCTAAAAGCACAGCACATGCCATACAATTTGGCCAATAGGGGGCGCTGTAATTGTACAAAATGTCATTTTGCCTATTATCTAGAGAATGGTAAGGTTTACAACCAATTTTGTTTTTGTCGTGAAATCTGTTGACCCTCCCACATTGACAACACTGGTTAATGGCCACTTCCAATGAAAATAATTTCCGGGAAATTTTTAAATTGCGAAAGTGAAAGTAAAAGAACTCGTCATAGACCGTTGATGTGAATCTCACCAAATTTGGTACATGTCATCTGCAGACAATGCTGACAAAAAGTTATCAAAGGATTTATCTTGAGATGGACTGTTTCAAAGTTACATGTCAATCAAAATTCAAAACATAGCTTAAAATTCTTCAAAAGTCCATATCTCGGCTTCTAATTGCTCATATTTGCTCAAAGTTGACATGACAACTTTGAACAGCTTTCTTTTCATGTGCACCAAATTTTGTGACATTTTGTCACAGGGTGCAATGTTTCCCGTCAAAGCTAGGTGTAAAAATTTGGACCAAGACAATGATTTTGTGTTAGTATGCCGGTGGTAAAGAGGCGTATCGACCCATCCCATAAACACTCACTTGAAGCATAGCACCACCTAGTGATATAGTTAAATGCAAAAATTGTGATTTTTCTTTGCAAATATCTTGGACCAGATGACCCTTCAACCCTCCTATCTGAAATATTTGTCTACAGTCATGCCCTTACGTATATTACCTCCTCCCTTTGTCTTTTTCACATAGCACAAGACGAGTGTTGTAGTCTGATGAAAACAACTGAAATTAATACCTACAGTTGTGTCCCAAAAGTGCCCCAATCGATCTCCAAACGGTCTCCTTGTGGTAGACGTTGTGGTATAACTTATTTGCCATGTCATATAGCTCTGTGTGCTCACTTACGAGTACCACCAGTTGTTCGGTTGGAATTTTGTTTGACTTGAGAGACTTTGTTTTCGCCGCCATGTTTCTTATTTGAAACTACAGAATTTCTGTCGCTCATTGGTCAGCTGTCAAAAAAAGCACCTGATGTAGGGTGCTTTTTTCGGAGTGAGTTCAAATTTCTCAACTTGAAAACCACCCGGGGTGGGTGAAAAAAAGCACCAGCGGCGGCGTTTTAAAAAACACCCTGTCCCATAGGAAAATAATGTAAACCATCCACCGACGTCTGTAAAAAAACCATCACGTCTGAACGTAGCCTTACGGCCCCTTTCGACAGGGCGAAATTTCGCTTCGCTCTCATTGACTTTGAATGGAGGCGAAATTTCGCCTTTGAGGGCGAAGGCAGGCAGATTCGCCGAGGGAGGCGAAATACAGTTGGCGAAACCTGAACTTTATTTAAATGACAATGATGTTATGACCAATTACATCACCGTGTGATGTGTTTAGTGCGTGACGTTTGCTTAAGAGGCAAGAGTTACAAAAAATTCAGACCAACATGGTGGACACTTTTGGAACCTCTAACGTTAAAGTGTTTGTATGATTTAAAGTGTCTGAGTGACCAAAAGTGATGGTGCCGTTACGGATTGTTATTTAAATGTAACACGAACTGACTTAAGACAAGCACTCGAAGTTTTAGGCTAGCAAAGTTAGCTTCTTGCATTTGTAGAATGATATTACAATTAAATATCATCTAGGCAACACAACGATAGTATTTAGCCCATGTAGCCCCTGCAATATGCAATTTTGAATCAGTTGCTGCTGTTAGATGTAGGCTAGCTTGCGGGACAACTTATGTTGGCCAGCCAGGCTGCAATGGTAGGCTGGCCGGCGACGTGATCACTCGCATTGGATAAGATCCATAGGCTGTCCCGCTCAATAACCTGCTTGAAATATTGGCGACCACGCCCCCAGGCGAAATTCTGCCCTGTCGAAGCGAGGTGTTAGAGGTCTTGTGTTTAAAGAAGATATAGAAAAATTGTACATGTCTTTATTCCTGCCTGTACATGCCTTTCTAAGACAATCAAACAGCTTCAACTGATCCAAAATGCAGCAGCAAGAAGAACTGGCCACTTTACTCAAATTTTAAGGTCCCTGCACTGGCTCCCAGTAAGTTATAGAATTGACTTAAAGACATTGCTTCTTGTGTTTAAAACACTAAATGGGTTGGGACCAAACAATTAATTTGATATGTTTTTGCTATATGTACCAACTAGGTCTTTAAGATCACAGCAGAAATATCTGTTGGTAGCTGCTATGCAGTTCAGCTTTGGAACCAGCTTTCAAAAGACATCAAAAATGCTCCTACTGTTGAAAGTTTCAAATCTAGATTTAAGACCAAACTGTTCTCAGATCTAGTAATTAACCTTTTATTCATTTATTATTTTACATCTTTTATCTTTTATGCTTACATATTGTTCTTTGCTTTTCTGTAATGTCTTTTTACCTTACACTTATTTTATCTTTTATACGTTTACATTGTTCTTTGCTTATATTTTTGTTAAGCACATTGAACTGCCTTTGTGTATGAAATGCGCTATACAAATAAACTTGACTTGATGTGTCCCAGCCTGGGCAACCTTTCAATGCTCATCCTCCTATTGTGTGTTCCCTCTTAGTTACCCCTCTCCCTATTTTATTGGTTATTAGCTTTTATTTATTATTAGCTAATTTATTGTTTTGAGGTTACCGTGGTGGTCAGGCAGAATGGTACTTACTATGATACATGTTATATGTAACACTCAGGATAGGTAAGAACAGAAATTACAGCACTCCATATTGTCTTATCTTGCACTTTAACATTTAATGTTTGTCCTGTCTTGTCTACACATGGGACAGTTAGAAACATAATTTCAATTCCTTTCATGTTTAGCACATGTGAAGAATTGACAATAAAGCTGACTTGATTTGTCTTGATAGCATCCTCAACTAGACGTACCGGATAGTGGTACATGGTACGAACGCCGCGTGGTATTGATTTTTGGCTACCCTACATAAATAGCTATCTTAATTTTCGAATGTTTACATATACAGTGCTAATTGGCCTTGTGTTCACAAATCCCAACTTTAAATGGTTATGCTAAGTAGGTCTAACTGGTGGACTCCTGGGAGCTCCTGAGTGGGAAATCATGGTGTGAGCATCGAGGGCTATAGTATTCTATGCCAAGTGGGCATGGAGTTTCCACTAAACATGAGGGAAAAGAATTTTAGTTTTAAACAGATAATAGCCTAATACAGATAATAGTGTTCTACAGATAATAGCCAAATTGTGATTGTGAAAAATACAGCACCTCCTACGCATGAAATTTCACAGTACTTTGCATGCTTCCAGAGGTTGTTGATTGTTCATAACACATTTTGTGCAGGTCCAGCCTTCTTGGTTCAAGGTATTGGCAATTCAAAATTTCCACATTTCACATTTACCCATTTCACTGAGTGCCGCTACACTATAAACAAGTGTTTATGGGCTGGGTTGGTACGCCTCTGTAACACTGGCATACTAAAAAAAAACTGGGCAAAATTTGTGTTGAGGTATTTAGCAAAAACTGTTTTCGGACTTCTAGCTTTAATGGAAAACAGCGCCAACTGTCACGAAATGTCACTAAATTCATGCAGAGTTTGCATGTAGTTTAACCACATTTGGGCAATTAAAAGCCAAGACATGGACTGTCAATTAGTCTTCGTGACATGTGCCTTTAAAACAGTTCATCTTAAGATGAATCCTTTGATAATTTATTGTCAGCATTGTCTGCACATGATGAAAACCAAATTTGGTGAGACTGACATGTACAATTACAGCGGCCCCTATAGGCTAAATTTTACGGCACTAGCCGTGCTTTTAGAAATGATTGTGCTGATCATATATGATATAGTCTGTACAGTTCCCACCATTTCGGTCCAAGATATTGGCAATTCAAAACCCCAGTTGTGCATTTACCCATTTCACTAGGTGGCGCTATGTTACAAGTGCTATGCACAAAGTTTCATGTCCCCCAGTGTTTCAATGTCCTGCCAATGATTGATAGAAAATCGGTGAAAAAACAAGACAAAAAAAGAAAAGAAAAAAAAATGTAAAAAAAAAAATGCTAGCTTTACTACCGGCAGTCATTATGGTCAGTGGAGAGCAGTTGCCAAGATTGCAAATCTGTATGAGAGTTGTGGGTAGGCTACATTATCCTCTGATTCTGGAGCGATGTCATTGTCATTGCTGCTCCTGGATAGATAACCCTGGTACTTACTTATTTTTTCCTCTGTCTGCCATTCAGTATCTTATCATGCTTTGGATGTTGGATTTCTTCTATTGACATGGGATATCAGTACATGACACTTCATGACACTTCACTTCACTTAATGATTCCCTGAATTAAGTGATTCATCCAATGTTTACCTTTGTGCTGCCAACCCTTGCTTGCTATGTAACTCTACTTCCGGTTTTCTCAAAGCTGCCCACGAACAAAGTCATAGCAGAGCATAATTATCTTCAGATGGGGAAATTCGAGACTTGCCTGAAGTAAAAGTGTTGTAGACTCAGAACTTCTAGTGTCGAATAGGCGATTGATCAAAAGTGAATGGAAGAAATAGGAAAAGCAAAACACAATTGTAGGTTACTGCTGATGGATGATTTATTGTGTGTACCACATTGGTTTCATCATCAGTGCAAATTTAGTTTGAGCAAATGCCTAGCTGAGTGGCGCTACTGCTGTCTATTTAATCGTCAAAAGCGCATGTCTGTGCCATCTGATCCTAGCAGCAGAAAACAATCATAGCCTTTAGTTAAATAACAAAATAGACCATCTACCATAGCTTAACTGATTGTAAGTCAAACAGCAACAGTGACTAAAGAACTACTCAATGGTACACCAAGGCTCATTTACAAATTATGGTAGTAGACCAGCCTGGCTGACCTAGGCTGACTTGTAAATGTTATGTTTTAATTCCTTCGTTAGGGACTGAGTTTCATTTTGTGATCTCACCATCATCATAATCATCATCATCATCATGATCTTGTCATCATTGTGAAAAGATGCATAGAAATATTACTTGTATTGCAATACCCTGAATCGTATCCGCTAGTAGTCACTTTTTCCTCCTTACCATATCTTCATCATCTTGTATGTCTGTCTGTATTATCTAGTTTGTGTTTATTCCTGAAATCTATTAACTTGATTGTCTGCTTCTTATTTCCACTCCCTTTTCCAAAGCCTGAAATATCACTGTCTCTATACACATACAGCCTTAGGAAGATGCCCTCACAAGGTTTAATTTCTATTATCTGTACATTAGGACAATTTAATTTTGTTCTGATGCTACATAAATAAAATTAATTTAATTAAAGACTTACTCTTCCTTCGTGGACACTGCATATCCATCTAGCACCTTCACATTCAGGCACCAGCTGACCACATATGGCCTATAGTCACAACCTGGGAGAGTTGAGGTGGTCATTACACACGGGTTACCCATGATTGACAGGTGTTCCAGGTTGCGGAGAGAGGCCAGGTATGAGACCTGATGGACAGTAAGAAACAGAACAGATAGCAGAACAGAGAAAATGCAGAGGCATTGGAGTGCTGGGAGTTAAGGTAACGGACCTGTAACTGGAGGGCCACAGGCTCGAATCCACTCAGAATATCCACTACAGTACCCTGAGCAACGTACCATCCCCACACACTGCTCCCCAGGCATTGGCATGGCTGTTCCGTTACTCCCATGTATGTGATGGGTTAAATGCGGAGTTGTACATTTCCTCATTGAGACACTAATAAAGGATTTAAACTTAAAATGAAATTGAATGATGTAAAGCTACAGATAAGAGAGTAAAGTGTAAAGAAGGGTACAAAAACATTCAGACCGTTAAGGTCTCATCAACACATACCTCATTGAGATCTCTGATCTCATTCTCAGCCAAAGTCAGTACTGTTAGGGTTGAAGGAAGGTATGCTGGAACAGAACGCAGAGAGGTGATTGTGTTTCCATGGAGATGTAATGCCTGGGAGACAAAAAATACATAAATCCAATCACATTGTTTGAGATGATCATCACATATTATGTCAAAATTAGGTCCCAATAGAGCAGAAAACCCACTGTAAATGAAATGCTATTCATATCCAAGCATAATTCCTCTAATCTGTGAAAAGCCCTTGCATTTGCATACTGATCTTGCAATACTTTACATTTCTTTAATTACAATTCTTAATTTACAATAGTAGTTCAACAGCAGTACAACAGTGGTTCAAATTATGTGGCTTTAATTGCAGGCCAATCCATTGCTTTACTGTGCATAACCATACCCAAAACACAAAAGTCAGTGTTAGTTCTGTGCATGGTGTACACCTAAACTTAAATAGAAATTATATTGAAATTACATAGTTAGAGATGATGCTCTATAATTACCTTAAGGTTAGACAGCTTAGTGATGTCACCAATGACAGATATGTTGTTATCTGACAGTTCCAAATACTGTAACCCAACACAGTTGTTTAGCTCATCCATCACCTAGACAACACACACAAAACCAACAACAGATGTCTGTTTACACATTTCATGTACAGTACTGTGTTTACAGAAATAGTCAGGGAATATTACACCAAAATCATGCTGTGGTCCCTGGCTATGTACAGACATTTTTCCCATGTCTTGAGGCCTATAAACAATTTTTACAAAAATATAAAAACACTGAATGTATCCAGTCTCCTTTCCTGCTGCTGACAATTTTGATTCACACTTTTGTCACATCCAGACAGGACTATTATCACAGCATCCTTATTGGTACATGATCCAAATCCATACTATTTGTGCTTTTGTTGATATTGACTACTGCTTGTATTGCACCTTTTTCTGTGCATATCCACATTAAGTTTGCGTCCGTCAATGATTTGTCTAATAAATAACATTTAAAAAGCTTGTCTTATGATAATCTTTCCCTGCCATTTTGTCCTGTCTTACTAACATCTAAGGCGTGCCACTAGGAAGCACACCTGTATGAGAAGGCCAGTGTTGGAGGAGCACCAGGCAGCATTGGCCAGCAGGTTTATGCATTGCAGCTCAGGCATCTATGTTAGCAAGGCACAAATTCACTATATTGTTTTTGTCTTTTGTCAAATTCACTGTATTTGTTTTTGTCTGCAAGGGACTGAAATACCTGTTCTGCATCACCACTTACCTCCTCCCAAGCCAAAAAAGAACCCACAGTGCCAAAAGAGCTGTAGCCTTATTGCCTCACTATATTGTGCAGGAAATAAGAATAGTCTTTTTCCACAACTTCATTTTACATTTTTCATTCCTTAAATATTTTTTACAGGGAAGCTGCACAAGCAAACAGAAATATGTATATTCGCCAGAAATGAGCTGTAATAACAAAGCCACCCCAGATCATGATGAAGTCTCCAATGGGATCTCCCTGTTATGCATAATTTTGGAAACCATCAGGACACTTACCAAGTTATACATGTTGCAGGTCTTCTGCCAGTTTAGCGCTGCGCACCCCTAAAACAGCTTTTCAGCAATGCGTAACTGAGTACAGACCAGGTTTTTGTTGGTCATTGCCAGATCTGGTTTTTACGTCTAATAGCATCTGGCACGCTTTGCGCCAGACCACACCTCTTCTTTTCACTGACACACCAGTGAGGGCACAGTCCCATCTGCAATCTAGACAATGTGATTTTTTGGCTGAAAAAATGAACGATGAGCTGGCAGAGAATAGTAATGACAGCATATGCATGTCACGAATGCAGAGTGCACCACAGCATGATAGGGCCCATTGCCTTTGAAGACATGCTTTGTTCTTTTAGCCCTTAGTTTGCAGATGGCATCTTATGGTTACTGGGCTGGAGTCAGCATCAGTAAGGGCCTTAATTTGGGTCAAGGATCAACCTACTGGGTCCTCTGTCTCAGCACAGGTGAAATTTTATGGGGTCTATCAATTAATCGTTTTGTGCCATAGACCCCAGATTTTTTAAGAAATTAAAAACAATTAACTGTCTATTCTAGCAATGGCACATTGTGAGAGGTCTAGAATTCTGCAGCTCCACAATTCTGCCACGTTTTCACAATTTCTTTACCTTTTTGCCATCAGGAGTTCATACCCGTGTGAATGCTTGATAGAAAATGACGTGAAAGCAAGATTTTTGAACAGATTCTGCCATTTAAAAGTTATGGTTTTTTTTTAATCACCTGATGAACACCCTGTTTGAGTTTAAATGCAGTTTCAATAATTTGCCTACTCTCTAGTTTTTGTAACTTTGTTTCTTCTGATTGCATTTTAAAGCTCTTATTTCAACCTGGTTATGATCCACCTGTACGGAATGTCAATACTTGTAGTTTTACCCCCGACTTTGAAATTTTTTTCAGGTGTGTATAATTAGGCAGCTGAGCTACAGTTTTACAGTGACCATACAGATTGTAAAAAAATAACTTTAAATGACATGTCAAATACCCAAGCATTTCATTTACCTTGAGATTATTACCAGACAGGTTTAACCACTCAAGGTGCACCAACTCCTTCAGTCCTTCAATGTAGCCGATGCTGTTATTGGGCAGGTTTAGCCATCTTAGTTCTTTCAGCTTTGACACTCCCATCATCCTCACCAGCCGGTTACTTGCAACTGACAACTTGGGGGGGGGGGGGGGGGGTGGATTAGGAGAGTTGTTTTAATGTCAATTTTTAGAGAAGTATCAAAAGAACAATCTTTTTTTTGATCAACTGATCAGAACACTCAGTAAGAAATAATACAATGTTTTAGCTTCAGAGATTTAACATATTGCGAAAAAGAGAAAAGAGAAAATGTTTGAAATTGACACTCATCTCGCTGCTGTATTACAGGTAAGGGATCGGCAATTAAAGACAGGGCAGATAGTGATTAAAAAGCACATTTTTTAAAGAAGCCATCAGGAAATTAGATAGCAAGACATGCCTCATCTCCGAATAATAAAGAATCCTTTAAAAAATTCTGGATCCAGACGGATCACCACCAAAATGTAATCATTATTTCATTAGCAAACAGAAAGAATCTACAGATGTGTGTGCATTATTACAATACATGTATTACTAAATTACATGCCACCACCCACATTCAGGCAGAAAATATAGAAAAATAGAAATCCTATTAAAGATAAAATTGCTCATCCACACATGTAGTTTATGTATTAACATGTCCATGTGGCTTAATGTACGTGAGACAAACAAAATGCAACCTTAAATTGAGATTTGCAGAACACAAGGTTGCTGTTAAAAATGGCAACATGAACTACACTATTGCGAGACACAAGTACTTGAAAAAGTTAAACCCTACTAATTTTCTACAACTTTAATATATTCTAGAATAGTCAATGTGTAGCTTGTATAGCATTATAGATTTCCTCTTTAAAAGCTGCAGCATTGACCACTTTTAGAAAACATCAAGCAAAACGTTCCTGCATGTTCTACACTATGTTACAGCTACCACACTACTATCTACTACTGGTCTACTGTAAGTTATCCATTACTTTTTAATTATATTTATCTTTGCCTCAGCGGGGAGATAACAAAGGGGGGTTCTACAAAATGTTGGAGAATTTACTCATGCTAGTTGCATACATCATCCTTCTTAAAATACAAAATGCAGAAATAAGCACCTGGTTCTCTCACATTTTGCACTAGTGGCATTTATTTTTCAGCCCTTTATCCATTAGGACATCTTTTCATTCCTTGCATTCTTATGCAATACCTGAATGTTAAGCAGCAAAATACACAGGATAGTCATCAAGAACCCACTGTAACAATCTGCAACTAAATTTACAAAAGGTGTACACCAAAGTGTTATGTGCTGTTTAGTGCAAAATTAGACAACTGGGAAGACTGTAGTCTGCTATGCTGTATACCTGCTTAATTTCTGTCCCTTTGTCCAGGTTTTCCAACTTAATTATATTGTTGTTGTCCAAGATAAGAGTGTGAGTGTCCGCACAGGAAAGAACATTTGGGTCCAGCTTGTTTCGACCTTGTCCCGAAAGGTCGACCACCAAACCTAAAAGGAGAAAAAAAAAACTTTTAAGAAATAAAATTCTCAGTATGTACACATACTGATTAAGGTGCTGACAAAAGGGCCTTTATATGTTTCCAGCTACTGATTTTTAACCACTTGATCATATTTACTGTTGACACTGGATCATATCTAGATTTGCAACACATACAGGGGGTGCCATTTCCCATCAAAGCTAGAAGTCCAAAAACAGTTTTCGCTAAATAACTCACTAAAAAGTTTGCCCAAGACAACATTTTTTAAATATGCTGGTGTTACAGGTTACAGGTGTATCAACCCAGCCCATAAACATTTGTTTGTAGTGTAGCACCACTTAGTGAAATGGGTAAATGTAAAACTTTATTTATGAATTGCCAATATATTGAACCAGGAAGGTAGGAACTGCACAAAATTTGTCATGTAAATTTGTCAATCAGCAGGCCAACCTCTGAATACACACCAAGTACCATGAAATTTGGCCCATAGGGAGCACTGTATTTTTAAAACATTTAAAGACATTTTGGCTTTTACGCTATGTTTTAAAAACGTTTTACTCAAATTCCATTGAACTGTGTGCATTGAAAACATGTATCCATGCTCACTTCCAACAAAAATAATTTTCCACAAATAAAACAGGGGAGATTAGTTTGAATGACAATTTACTGGCCATATTTGCAGGTAAGTTAACAGCAACAATGCTCTGACTGCATGATCTACCATCTGCCCTCCAAAAAAAAACTGCTCATACTTCCCACCTTGACCACACCCACTCCTACAACACTACCCCCCCCCCCCACCCCCCCCACCCCCCCTCTGTGTGGTACTTACTTCCCATAATGCCATTACAGAACAGAAGAAATCTTGGATTTGTGTCATTCCCCAATATACAGTTCATTATAGTGGTTGAGAATGTGGTATCTGATAGTGCATAGGAGGCCTGCAGGATGCATTGAGCACTCTCTAGTTTTCTTATTTGTCAATCTTAACTCCATTAGGCACACATGCCCTTTGCTCTTATCTTGATGTTCTTGTGCACCACTTTTGCTTACTGCTTTTCTTGCTGCATTCAATACTTACTAACCTGCCACTTTACTATATTACACATAAATTTATTTATTCGCTTAAATGTTCTGATTTCTTTACATGTGTGGGTAAATATCAATGTACTGTCTAGTCAAAATGTTGTCAATATTCCCATGAAAAATACGCTACTGAAAAAAAAGTAGACACGTTCGATACTTATTTTTCCTGCTATACATGCCATATATAAAATTCTGTTTTTTCTTCACTTTGCTCATTGACTGCAGTGTATGTTTAATGCCCTGCTTTTGTTTACAATGACATTTTAAGATTTTCCCTTTTATGTGTTAATAGTTTTTGTTGAAATAAGATGACATTTTGATTTGATTCTTGGTTCAATAAATATATTACAAATATACATATACATTACAAATTCCATATACATTTCAAGTGTGACTTCAGTGCAAATAATCAAAATCAATAACAGATTTGTGGTAGAAAATTTTGTTTCTTGAACCAGCTTCAGACAGGCGCCGTCCTTATATTTAAAGTTATCAGAAGTTTGACATTCATTCAACAGACAAAATATTACAAGTTCCATGTACATTCTAAGTGGGATTTTAGTGTATTCAAAATCATTACTCCTGATATCCCCAAGACAAAGCTTGCCATTACAGATCACACAAGTCCTTCAAAAAACAAGATGAACACTTTACTTGTCCAAGATGAGCAGGACATATAGGACTGTTTCTTCTTGTAGGGCCTGGGAGAAAAACAAGAGGACGCCACACCATCTTAGCACACCCCAGCCAAATCACCTAATCTGGACATCAAGTCCCAGGTTGGTGACAAGGGACCTCCTTGCAGCCTCTTTCCCTCGGCAAATGTAGCTGTCCCCCAGAACTCATGAACTTGGAGCAGCAAAAAAGAAAAGAAAATGTGTTAAAACATTGTGATATTTTAAACATATGCCAGATCAGTCATCACTGTTACAGTGCTCAAATAGCTTAGCCACTTGAGCATTTAGCCACACTATTGTGGTTCTGACAGTCAAATTCAGGACAATCCCCCTACATTAATATGAAAAGTATTTTCTCCCAGTATGCGTTTGGTGAGAGATGCAGAATTTTTTTTTCCTTGATATAAAGGTTGATGTAAGAAATATTTGCCCATTACTATGTGATAGAAAGCTTATTGTTACTTTCTGCACTAATAGGCTACAATTAAATGCAATACTACTGATAGTGTTTTAATGTCAATTACTGGTTTCTGTAGCCATTTGCAATGTTAACTGGTTTATGTAAAAACAAAAAACTTAAAAAAGAGAATATTAACATACATTCAACAAATTAGATTTTACAACTCCCACCAGTTTAATGCAAAATGTAATATAAATACCAGAGTGGTCATAACTATTAACTGTTCAAGTTTTTTAAGACGTGAGGTATGGCGCTATTTGTGTACATTTTCTTAAGGTTTATTATTACAGGGTTCCTACACATTTTCAAATTTAAAATTCCAGACTTTTTCCATACTCAAATTCTCAGATTTCAGAGACATCAGCGCACCACCAAATACTAATGTATTTAAGTGAATTAAACACATACTGTTAGTGTGGCATACCACCAAAATCTATAACATATTTAGCTGGGCCTAGAATGTGTGTCAGTGTCCTATTTTATGTCATAACCAGTGGCGGTTGGTGGAAAAAATGTTTGGTGGGGCACGAAGGTAGACATCGTGAGCATGAGCGGGGGGGGGGGGTCCTCACTGGGGGTTAAGGTGGAACGGTACGGTTTCTTGCAGTGGCGGCTGGTGAAAAAAAAATTTGGTGGGGCTGATGTGCCAATAGATTTCCCTGCCAAGTTCAGTTAAATAACAAATAAATAATCTGAAAATGAGTACAATTCCACAATAATACTTTAATTCCAGTTTAAGTCCAGTTAGGCTCCATTTATGCTTTGGACAGCAAATACAAATCGTTTTTCACAAATTTAAATATAGTGCAAATACAAATACAATACAATTTTTATACAGATCAACTGTGCATGTGTGTTTACTACAGTTACTAAACTAACAATAACAAAAACAAAACAGATTTAGTCCTTGCATCTCCTCTGTCCAAACTGCAGAGGAGATGCAGAATTGTTACAAAACCATCTTGAACCAGGCTAATGGTAACAGCAAAAAATACCGTCGGCTATATTAAGCCTAAAAGAAACACCAATGTTATATTCTATCATCTTGAATTCATAAAAACACACCGTCAATATCAGATGACCAAGAACACCTCCGACTACGTTACATTAGGCTCCCCATTCATTCATTCTTGTTTACATGTGACGTCACTAGCCATGAACTACTCCGTTGCCTTGGCAACGATAAACTATATAAGTTGTCCCCTCATTGCGAGTTCAAAAGCAACACAGAACTTTACACAATCAATAATCTTACATAAAATGTGCCGGTTTTTGTCCACCTCTTCGTTGTGCCACCTTACAGCAATTCGATGGCCATCATCTAGCTGCATTGCCATGCTAATCCCTCCTTCCATAGCTAGCTTGACACAGTTTTCCATGTGAATTCTTGATCCTTCATGTTTCTTCATGCGTTCGGACAGGTGTTTTAAGCCGGTTTGCACAGACTGTGTGTCCACGTCAAATCACACTTGTCACTTTTAAACAGGATGCAGGGGAAACAGAAAAGTGCTTTGGCTATCCCACAGCCTGTTAGCCACGATTTTCATTCGAACCAACTCCTGCTAAAAGTCCTATTGTAGGATTTATCTTTTTCTTTAGTTGTCTGGGTGATGTTTATTTCGGGCCTGTCGGGTCCCAGCTCCTTAACATGGACTTTTTCAGCCATAGTGCTTCTTGGAAAAGGGTAGTTTAACAAAGGTCTCACCGAATTTGGTGGAAGTTGCTCAGTCGTCGTCGTCGCCACCATCGTCTCTCAGTCTGTAACTGATCTAAGGTTGATCAAACTTTAACTGACGTAAGAAATTACGTTTAGCCAATCACCATGGTGACAGAATAGCAATCCAAAACTTTCTGTCCTAAGGGCGATTTTTCTAGCGCCCCAAGACCATTTTATTCGGCGATGCTGATAGGCTGATAGGAATAATATTTGTAAAATTTTCTCCTAGCAACCACACAGGATTAGAAAAAGCGCCCCAAGAACGGAAACAGTACGACTATGTCAAGTCAAGTCAAGTCAGATTTATTTCTATAGCGCATTTCATACATCAATGCAGTTCAATGTGCTTTACAGAAATTTTTAAATAAAATACAATTAAACATATGAAGGAAGGAAGAGAAAATAGGTACAAGAAATAAAAATGTCCACAATCGTGTAAAATATAATATCCAGCATCCTCCGTAGAGGGCCCAGAGGCTGGCTGGCGGGTTTAGGTCCTCTCGCCCCTTATCCTGCGAGCCAGCTAGATAAATCCTTGGGCATGATGGTGACCCTCTTGGCGTGGATGGCACACAGGTTGGTGTCCTCGAACAGACCCACCAGGTATGCCTCGCTAGCCTCCTGAAAGGCGCCAATGGCAGCGCTCTGGAAACGCAGATCGGTCCTGAAGTCCTGAGCAATCTCACACACCAGGCGCTGGAAGGGCAGCTTGCGGATCAGCAGCTCAGTGGACTTCTGGTAGCGTCGAATTTCTCTCAGAGCTACTGTACCGGGCCTGCAGCGATGGGGTCTCTTGACTCCACCGGCGGAAGGCGCGCTCCTCCCGGCTGCCCCGGCAGCCAGCTGCCTCCCTGGCGCTTCTCCTCCAGTAGACCCACGGGCGGTCTGCCCGGCACGGGCCATCTCCCAGTTCCGCTCAAAAACCAGAGTGATCCGAAGACTCAAAGTCGTCAGGTCCTAACGAGCCACACCAACGTCGAACAGCCAAACCTCTCTGGCGTCCACCAACCTCAAAAGCACACCAGTCGCAAGGCAAACCACGCAAAAAAGAAAAACTGGCACACCATCAAAAAAGAAAAACTGACTATATACAACCGCCAAACTTAGTTAAACTATTACAAATGAAAACCCAACAAAATATTCCGTGTATTCGCCAAAAACATCAAAAATACCGAACAAAAACAAGCCCGACGGAGCGGCGTTAAACTTGCCAGCGGAAATTTACTGTTGAATAAGAGTCATTTAGTGGAAATGTTGTTTGAATAATTCAGATTACATGTAGACACACACAAATAATTAAAACCGACATTGATTACAAAAAAACATATATTTTTAGTATTATACATTTTATATTTTTCCTCTCCTCTTTGGGAGGGCGGCGCCCAAGCGTTCCCTATGGGCCAGCCGCCACTGGTTTCTTGTTATTGTTAATATGATGAATTTTTTTAATCCCTCACACGTTGGGAGGGCGGCACCCGTGCGCCGTTAATAAAAGGGCCGCCGCTGCGTCTCACTTCAGATTTCTTTTAAAATTACCAGATGAGTGTGGAGCACATTTATTGAATGTAACTTTACAAAACCAACAGGAACATTTTTCTGAACTGCATGGAACTTTGTGGTGATAGGGACTTTACATTGCGCTTATGTCGTTTTTTCTACCCTGGCCTAATCGACTGAACTAGCAAATCTATCTGGCTAATTTTCATGTCAGAACAGTGATTACTCATAGGCCTAATAATAAATTGTTTAACATGTAGTCTAAGCAACAACAACCCCTTACAAAAATCCTTAATAGAAGCTGATATCTTCCAAAAAAAAGTCTGACAGCAGCATGAACAACGCTGCTCATAATGTTAATCTCTGATCCCTGCTCAGTGCCTAACTTTTGACACTTGCTCATCTCGCTGCTGTACGCTACGTCACAATCGCAAGTTTCAGACTACAAAACGCTGCTCTGCTCCCTCCGCAGACATTTCAGCACATTTCTTTGGCAAAATTCTATGAATGTCTGAAAGTTGAGCTACATTTTACCATGTAGTTGCAAACGTCTGGAAACAAAAACATTTCTCCATACTCTAATTTCAATTTTCCATACTTTTTCAGACCTGGAAAACGCTAAAATCAAATTCCATACTTTTCCATACTGTGTAGGAACCCTGTTATTATGTCACATTTGAGCATTTGCTATATGAAACTGTATGTGCTACATAATACGTAATATGTTGTTGCTCATGTTGTCTTCCACTATGTCGGATTGTCTTTAATTGCTTTGAAATGGCCGCTGAAACCATTGTATGTACATTTGAACATTATATGCATTCAAGCTACGACAGGTCTTGATAAGAAAATGTGAGAAAGCACCGGAATGCACATCTTCATTTATAAACTCCACAATGTACACCGAATAAATTAGCAGGACTACATCAACAGCAGACAATAACGACTACAGCTTTATATATCAAGAAGACTGATGAAACGGGCTAGGTTTTTTTAAAGGTTTTAAGTACATGACAACAGAACAAATTCCATGTCAAGATATTATGACCACGTTACCGATAATGCCACATAGTATGCACTATAATTAGGACATTTTTTATTGAATCGTGTGCAAATGGGCAACGTTAATGACCAAAATTATAACACAACCACAGTATGCATTGCTAACTTACGCTAATGGAGCCTACAATAATTTAGCAACTATAACTGATGACTAAAAACTGTTACTACATTACTACATTAACCTAGAAAACACTAAATAGTAGCAAACGATGTGCATGATTATCAAATTTACTGATGTACTAGAAATATTAATGGATTTAAGCACTTACCAGCAAAATAGATGAGTTCAGTCTGGTCAGCACTGGTCAAAAGTACGGTGAAAGAAGTTCTGCAGTACGGTCAAATTTGGGGGAACCGACCTAGCCTGTAGTTGCGGGTCTTCAGGCCGCCTGGCACCACCTTTTTACCCATATATGGTCTGGCAGTGTGAAGGCGGGTTTAGAATGCGGAACACATTGGTTAAGATGGTGGTGCCCTGAACCTTCAATTTAAGCCTCATTTTGGCTGTGGGAAAGTCTATGCGTGACGTCACAGAGGGTTTGTCCAGTTCTTACAGTGTATGATTGCAACATCCAAAACTTAACAAGGTATCCCTGTACCTAGCATTACATACCTACATTACACTCCTTCAGAAATGATAACACAGCAATCCTTAGTTCCCTTTTTTGGTATAAGAATATGTAGAAAAGACTTAGGCTTCAATAGGTATAACATACAAAAATGCAACAATACCTAATGTGGCACATTAAATTGCCAACTAGAACTGTTTGGGACTGTCCATGACCTTAATGGAGTCAACGACATACCCATTCACCAAACCTGTCTGGAGGTCTCAGTCTGTGGCCTGGCCTATACTGGCCATGGCCAGCTGGCTCTAATGTGCCACCTCCACTGTTCTTAACATCAGTGAAAAAAGAATCTGTGTCAGGAGAGGAGGGCAAGGTTTCAGGAGCAGAAGCGGCCCCTGTGGGATCTGGATTGCTGGTTGTTGCTTCTGCACCTCTGCTGGAGAACAGGCCAGGTAGATTCAAAACTGTAGAATCCATGTCCATTGCTGGGGGTGGCACCTCCACAGGTGCCCAGGCCCCGGCTAGCAACGATAGGGCTTCATCTGATCATGATGCACTACTTTTGCCTCGGTCTATGGGCCTTTTTGGGTGCGGTACACAAAGTTTCCCCAGGATGAAGTATTGCCCCTCATATGACAGTAGGAATTTTGTGACTTTGTTCTTGGGTTTGCGGGTGCCCTTTGTTATGTAGCATACTGCATCTAAAACTTCATACTGTGTGCGGCAGCAGTTCTTGTCATAGTGTCTCTTTGCACGTTCTACACACTCCCCAACTGCCGGTGACACTGTACTTTGTTGCCCCGTAGGTCAAAACTGCATAAGGGATCATAATATCCCAGTCCCAGTGGCATCCCTCAGCTGTTGTGGCCAGGATCTGGTTCTAGGTGGAATTGAATGGTGTTGTGCATGTCTTTTCTATGCCAAATAATGAGCATATTTTTTAAAAACATCTCTGCTTCAAAGTTGTGGACAAAGTGCAAATTGTAAAGTGCCTGCAGAGCTCTATAGCGACACACCTACTCTGATGCAAGCACTTTGGCTACAGTCTCAGCTTTGTGATTGGGCAGGGGAAAAGCTTTCACCCATTTAATGAAATACTCCTGTATCTCTCTCATTCAGTGGCCCCGTAATATCCAATGCAACCCACTCCATAAGCACTCCTACCCTGACTGTTCCCATGGTGCCGGTGCCGTCTTCTGGGGCCTAGCTTTGGATGCACAGCTTGTACAGGTTTGGCACCAAAGGGCAACATCTTCCCTCATTCCGTAGCAGTAGTATCCACTGTGGAGGCGTGCCACTGTGCGTTCACCTCCAAAATGCCCACCAATCGGTCTAATGACCACAGACAGCTAGTAGTTATGTGATGTAATAATTTTATTCAGTTTTAGACAACTTACAGCTCCCATACACTAGTAACCTGCATAACCTGCTACCTCCCCAGGTCAACAGTGCAACACTCTCCTCATTCACCCCTCTCTCTGAAGACTGAAAACTCATCACTGGCAACCGTCCCACTACCTACCCCCTGGAACCTATTCCCTCAAATCTCAAAATTGCCCCAACAGCAGTCCACCGATCACATTCATGATTAATGCCTCACTGTCCTCAAGCGTATTTCCAGCTGCCTTCCAACAGGCCTGTTATGCCACTACTGAAAAATACCACGCTCAACCCCTCTCAGGTCGAAAACTATCGCCCGGTTTCACAGCTTCCCTTCCTTTCAAAAACCATCGAGAGGGCAGTCACACAACAGGTCACTGATGTCCGCCTAATTTCCTCCATAATGACCTATTTGGACATCATCTGTACTTATCCTTCTTGACTTATCTGCTGTCTTCGACACCGTCAACATACAGCATACTGCCAACTGTACTTGCAGTTGCAGGGGTCGTGGCACATTCCTGGTTAAAATCCTACCTTGCTGGACGCCCCTTTAATGTGTCATGGCAAGGTCATCTGTCATCAACTCACACCCTCTCCACAGGGGTGCCCCAAGGGTCGGTGCTAGGACCCCTTCTGTTCACCATCTACATCACCTCCCTGGGCCATGTTATCCGCTCACACGGCTTCTCCTACCATTGCTATGCTGATGACACACAGCTGTACCTGTCATTCCAACCTGACAACACCATGGTCTCTGCACGCATCTCCACTTGTCTCTCTGATCTGTCCACATGGATAAGGGAACACCATCTCCAGCTTAATCTCTCTAAAAACAAACTCCTGGTGATCCCTGACCAGGATTCAATCCGCCATGACATCAACTTGAAAATGGGCGCAGTCATTGTTGCCACGAACAACGCTAAAAACCTGGGTATCATGATAGATGACCGACTATCATTCTCAGAACACATTTCATTGTACAATTTTTCAAAAATCAGACCGTACCTGACCCAATATGTCGCTCAGCTCCTGATACAGGCTATGGTCACCTCTCGCCTGAACTACTGCAACTCCATCCGAGCCAGCCTACCTTCTTGTGCGGTCAGACCATTGCAAATGGTCCAGAACGCAACAGCGCAACTGGTTTTCAATCAACCCAAAAGGGCACGACAAATATGCATGAAGGAGAGGTGTATACAAGATAGACAGAGAAGGTGTGATGGTCAGAATGGTCAGGAGATGCTCTGTCTAGTGTGACTATTCTCTCGGTGCTTGTCAAACATAACGGCCTCACTAGCTAGTTTAAATTAAAGAAAAGACGGAAAGAGGCGTTATGTGCAGTGTTGAGATGAGAATAAGAGAACAAAGAAAAGAGAATATAAAGAGAGTATAAGAGTATAAGAGAATATAAGAGAATAAGAGAATAATGGAATAAAGGAAATAATGGTACTAAGGAATCATGGCTTGCGGACACGAACATTTGGGCGCTAAATTAATTCCGTCAAATTAGTTGTGGACCACTCTTAGATATCGCCACATAGCAGAGCATAGACCTGAGGTCGCGATGGCATGCCTAAGATGCAGTGCCCCCGGCCGGGCCTAAAGGAAAAAAGAATCGCCCTTGCTCTTCGTCTTTATGTGCTTGAATGACGAGACGGTTTTCTCGTGATTCGAGTGTGGCCTATGTGCTTGTAAGTTTGTGTTTTGAAAATAAGCGATTCACTTTTATGAGTAGGAGTACTGTGCTTTTGTGGAAGCATGGGACTCCAAGTTGTAACATGAATCTTTGCCATGTTCTATTGTTTGTGTCTTCTGTTTTTAGAATTCAAAATAGCATCATGACTGTTTTATTGGGGTGTCCGAGAAGTGCTTGGTGTCTTGGGAGGTCAAGGGATTGTCTCTTGCCTTCTCCCTGTCTCTCTCGTGTTCGTTAACCACTGCATGAGCCCTGCTGAGCTTGGCATGCGTGTGTGACTGGTTTGCTTTACGAGATAAAGGATTACATCTTATTGGTCCAGCCATTTCACCTTGTTACATAGCTGGAAAGTGGGGGAGAAGAGAATAGGAATATTATTATACATATTATTATTATATCTATTTAGCGATAAAAGATTAGTATAAAAATGATGTAAATAAAAGAAAATAAGTCGGGAATGGCTTAAGATATGCAATGTCTTATTCATTTCAGAATAAGTTTCGGAAGGAGCAACATGATCTTCCCTTGTGCTTGCGCTCTCTTGTGTGCCCTAACATTGAAAGTAGCGGAACGGGTGACATTTATAGTTTGTGAAAGTACTAAATAAGTGGTTGTTGAATTATTCTGTTAAGAAATGGAAAATGGAAGAACCACGTAAAAAGGAGTTTATGCCACTTAAACAGTTTATGGATAAAAATAGGCTTGAGGAAAACTAAATATGAAAATTTAGTACAAAATGTAGCAATAGGTGTGGATACACTAATTGCACAAATTAAGAATATCTCGCTGGACTTGAGTAGAAGTCTATTGTCATCCCGTCGTGATCAAATATCACAGCAACATGCTTCAGGATCAATGTCGCCTGGCAGTGAGAGAGGTCACTTGCGGCAAACAGATGTGTCATTGGATCAGGAACTATTGACAGACTATTAATGGATAACTGGAAAAGTATGTTTTTACTGCCAACAAGGGGGTTTGTCTACTACTAAATTGTTAAAGGGCTCCTTCCGCTAAAAATCACTTTGAGTAGCTCTATTTACAATGTGGTGGGTCACAACAAGCAGTATATGCACGCAACACTCCAAGACCTGAAATTCGACCCTCATGGTTTTACTGGTCATTGAAGGGTAGAGCTAACCAGAACGAGCAGACCAGAGCAGGCTAAACCTATCTACGTCACTAGGTCGTAAGCCCCGCCCAGAGCCATGTATGGCACGCCCACATCCCAGAGGAAGAACAGTGGATAGAAGCTAGGTGAGCGAAAGACAGCAAATTTGCCCAATCAGAGGTGCCTTACTGACACGTCACGGATATTCCCGAGGGTACACCGGAAAAGCCAGTCGTTCAACCACTAGACCTGTTCTAACCTACAGAAAACAGCGTCAAGCATGAGAACTAGGACATAATTTTTCACAGAAATGACGCACAATGCATTCAACCATAGTGGTGACACAGCAATATGAATAAAAATAACGAAAGAAGTTGACCTTTAAAAAATTTAAATTTCAAAAAGATAACTTGTGTTAAACAGAGAGTCCCTGCCCCCCACCCCCCGAAGAAATGCCCATTCCATCCAAAGAAAACTGGCCAGAAAAAAATGTATGACCTCTTGTTTGTGTCTTTTAGTCATAAAACAAAACATCTATTTATAGCTTTAATTATTATTTGTTATCATCCCATAACCTTAAGGGCCAAAACAATCGTCAAAACTTCACTATTTTTAATTTCAAACATTGGCTAATTTGAGAATATTTCATTTGGTATCAATGTTTCATTTATTGGTACCAAGCAGCACTTTTTTTACTGTTTCCATTTCTATATTGACATTTTGGTTAAATAAACAACACCATGCTGAGGAAGGAAATGGTTTCGCATTTTGTTTCAATACTGTACCGAAATGAACCGAACCGTGACCTCAAAACCGAGGTACGTACCGAACCGTGATTTTTGTATACCGTTACACCCCTACCTACTATACTAGCTTATTTGCCACCTTGTGTTAGCATTTGCTACCTTATGTATGTGTTTGCAAAACTCTGACATAAGTAGACAGTAATGACAAAAATAGCAAAACACAAAAAGTTTGCCTTTCAATACTGAAAAACTAACAAAGAAGTTAAGATTATTTACTGCAGGATTTATTCCACTAAAAAAACAAGTACAACTAGATGGTCACGGTTAGGAAACTAATTTAGAAAAGTCTGTTTGTCAGCTGTGTAGCAGCCTAACGTTACTCACCGAAATCATAACAAAAAATGCACCTTGCAAAACACAACTCTTGCGTGCATAGTCCAATAAAGACTCTTTTGAAAGTGAATATTAATTAATTTCATAGAAAACAATCAAATGAATGCACATCTGCACTAGTCCTTTGATTTCACTAGCATCTTGCATAGAAACAAAGTTGGAACACATGTTAGGATCACAAGGAGAAATTTAAAGTGACAGGGCCCTAATTAGACCCTAGCCTACAAACAACAATGCAATGTAATTACATTGGTGGAGCACACTTGTTTATTTTTAAAGGATATCCTAAATAACAATTTATTATAAATGTGTATTTGTCTATTTGCCATCATTTTAGTTACAAGGCTCATGTTCCTGAAAAATCATATTTCTTTAGATAACATTAAGATATATCCGCTCGTTGTTTATCCATGCTCTATTGTGACAAAATTAACCATTTCTGTAGGTCCATTCAATAAGTAAATGCATAAATAACACCAATGATAAGGTTAGGATATAATCTGACCATTTCTGATAGATTTATTGTCAAATCTATGACGTCTGCGGCTATGCAGTGCACCGCCAGTAGCAACTGAAACTCAAATTCGAAAGTGCTCCGCAATGCTGTCAGAACCGGTGTGCGGAGGCCTTTTGGATTATGAAGGAACATCTCATGAATGTAAATTCTTTGGATTCTTTATTGTGCCCAGATTTGGAAAGTTAATCACATGAATCTAGTTTATGCTGTTTTAACTGTTATGCGGTCACATACACCTACAAGTTTGGCTTTTTGTAGGGGTCAGGCACACAAGAGGAGGGGTGAGGATTTGGTTACAAGGGATAATGCTATGGCAGATGAGATAACAAAGGATGCAGAGCTTATAAGAACTACTTTTGGGCGTTTGATGCATGGGTTTGTTACGAGGGGTTATCAAAACATTTTGAGCCTCCCACATTTTTTACAGTCGGATAGTACAATGCACCCAAATGTGGTGTACACCAATGTATTAGGTACTGCTGTCATGCAATATCATTTTTCTGGCTGCTATTGTTTAGTCTAAACACCACATGGAAGGTGCACACACCCCCCCCCCCCCCCAGTGGGAAAAAATGTACAAAGTTCATTATAGAGCAGTAATAAAGTTTCTGATACTGGAGGGTCAATCTGCCTAACAGATTGAAGAGCGATTCACTCCCATTTATGGAAAGTCTTCCCCTTCTGCTGCAACTATCAAACGGTGGGTGAAGGAATTCCAGCATGGGAGAGTGAGTTTAGAAGACGACCCCCGGTCAGGACGGCCATCAACCAGTACCACCGAAGAAAACATTGAGACAGTACACAGAGAACTGCCGTATCACTCTTCATGAGTTAGAGGAAGCCATAGGGCTTTGTATGGATCCATACACGGCATACTTCATGATAAACTTCACATGTCCAAAGGTGTGTGCAATATGGGTCCCAAGAATGCTTTCAGATGACATGAAGCAATCGAGGGTGACCATCAGTGGAGCTTTGCTAACTCGGTACAACACCAACCCAGATGATTTTCATTTCAGGGTTGTAACCTGTGATGAAACCTGGCTTTATCATTATGACCCAGAAAGTAAACAGGAATTGATGGAATGGAAACATGCCTCATCTCCGAAGACAAAGAATTTCAAAGCCACCAGGTCCCCCAAGATGGTTATGGCGACTATTTTTGGGACAGCAAAGGAGTGGTTTACATTGACTACGTACCCCATGGAACCACAATGAATGGGGACTATTACGCTAACCTACTAAAGCAGGTGCGCTAATCCATCAAAGAGAAACGTCGCGGAAAAATCCGTAGTGGGATCCTGCTTCACCAGGACAATGCGCCAGTCCACACCAGCAGAGTTGCGAAGGAGGCTATACGTGAGTGTGGCTACGAACTTCTCCCTCACCCACCCTATTCACCAGACCTAGCCCCCAGCAACTGCCATCTCTTTCCTAGGCTGAAAACAAACCTTTGTGGCCGGCAATTTGAAAAGGGTGACGAGCTAACTGCTGCTGTGGAGGGCTGATTAGGGGACCAAGATGTTGAGTTCTACCGATTGGGTATCAGTGAATGGCAAACCACATTGAACAAGTGTGTGGAGTTGAAAGGTTACTACGTTAAAAATAAAGCAATACAAATCTAAATATCCTGGTCTTTCTTTGTGAGGCTCAAAACTTTTTGATATCCCCTCGTAGCTGCTATGATTGGATGCATTCTTTTCATTGTTTCTTGTGTGGTTTGTTGTTTGTTCACAGTCTAAGAAATTTGGTTCATAAGAATAGTGGACAGATAAGGTAGAATTCAAAGGGTCCTGTTGGGGCTGGCTGAAGAAGAGGAAGATATGGATGGTATTTCATCAGCCTCAAAGAGAGGAGGCTATGGCGTCCAGAATAAAAAGGAGAAGATTCATATGGAGTGTATATGAACGTTGTCAAGCCCTAGCAGGAAGGATCAGTTTGTAGCATAATGGGTTAGAGTAGGTTCGAGAACACTGACCTACATATGGGATGCATACATTGCATTACAACATCAATAAAATGTACATACTACGCGTCATGTCTTATGAAACGGCTTCACAGGATTACAAACACAATAAAAAGTAAATAAGATAGGATATACATAGAGGAAGGAAATTGTGTAAAAATTTGGATTTTGCATTGTTTTCTCTTCCAGGATGTCATCAATGGAATTGTCAAGAGAATGGTTCTGTATTTTGAGGCTAATATTAATTATTTGCGTGATTCTTAGAGAAGGTAACATTTTAGCCTTAAGGAGAGTTTTGGGAGTAGTCCGAAGCAAAGAAAAGTTGTAGTGCCTTCTGTAAATTCAGAATGTTGTGTGGAAATGTTGTGTGTTACTGAGAGAAAGACTAGGGAGAATATTCCTTAGGCTCCAGGTAGTTGAGCCATGACCCAGGCCGATGGAACCACCCAAGGTTTCTCCCCAGTGAAAAGACAGTAGGCTATGCAAGGGATGGCAATCACTGCGGCTGTGAGTGCGCCCAGAAAGTTTATTCATGGCTGTTTTCTCTTTCCTGACTATGCAGGACTACAAACTAGTCACTTTGCAGCCATTGCACGGAAGCCCATGGTCTGAACATTCCAAAATAGATGTTGAAAAGGAACAAGACCGCTAACCATAACAGTACAAGAAGCCGTGGATGACTGTTCTAAAACAGCCTGAATTCTTTTTAATGTGGAGTAATAGACATATTTAACAAATAGGTTAACAATATTAATACTCAGTGCAAGTACGTCTTAGTGACGTCGGCCTTAGATCGTCTCAGATCAGCTACAAATGCCTCCAATAATGATGTCGTACAGACATCGGCTAGAGGTCGGATTTTTTTTGTTTTTTTCATCCTTGGCTCAGCTACATCGGTTTTTGATCACCCCAACATCTGGACCTATTCCGTCGTTTCTGTCGTTTTTTCTCTGTGTGTCAGGACGTGTGTGAGATCCATATGTTAAACGCAGCAGTGGCCGCAGCTCGAGCAGTACTAAATAACTTGCCCACGTTTACTTTCTGCCATGGAGAGGATATTCCTGGGATAGAGACGGAAAATTAGCTGATATCTGAACTAGCTAAAGTTTAGTGACACCTTTCTGTGGTAAACGCTTAAGTCCACCTGTCATGACACTAGCTGTGTACGAGTAACAAACCGGTCTGTCTGCATTTGTCTGAGTTCGTCTACATACGTCAGCAAGAACTCTGCCTCGCAGCATGGGCGGGCTTCGATCAAAACGGACACAAGTCTTTTGTTTACACCACCTGATCTTCGTAGTAGATGACGGAGAGGTCATGTGTTGTGTGTGAGGGACAAGGAGGGGGCGGGCGGTTGTAGTAGGGTGCATTGAGACTTCAAGTCAAGTCGAGTCGTTTTTTTAATAGCACATTTAAACAAAACAACAGAGATGTCCCAAAGTGCTGCACAACACAAGGATGAAAAATAACACAGCAAAACCATAACCCAAAGATCATTAATAGGTATAGGCTACTGACACAAAGCAATACAATAAAAACGAGATTAACAAATACATAAATAAATAAAAGATTGAGCTTGACAGCATCAGATACACGCCCCAGAACAAGCTAAAAAGAGAGAGAAAAGATATTCTTCAAACATAGTCTTCAAACTGGACTAAATAACGTACATATAAGATGAGAAGTTCCGTGACAGAGCGCTACACAACATACGTGTCCAGACGTCAATAAACTTTAAACCAACCAGGGCAAAGTTGCGTCACCACGGAGACGTTAGTTAGACGATTGTAGCCCCGGGAAAGCAACTGCAAGCGCTTGCACGATTTGTCTACATGCGGCTACATGCGTTTAACTGACGTGGGTTTTTAGGTCATCTGACCTTGTGACGTTTTTGTGACATCGCCACGCCTTTCTGGCAAGTCTGACACAAACTCTAACCATCATGCAACATTTTCAGCCCACAATGCATCGCTGACTACATGCGGCTACATCCGTTTGCAAACATTTACCATCACCCGAACTAGCCTAGTAACTTCCCGGGAGCAAATCAAGGCTAATTTGACAACATTAACATGGTTTGGAATACTGTAAAAAAAATCCAACGACCTTATCAAAGTAATCAATCCTAGTATGTATGCAGTTGTACTTTCTAATCATGGTTAAAAGTTGGAAAATAAACCGCATTCCAGCTAACCGTACCACACCTGGTTGTGGCGAACTCCGCACCCGAGCTCGGTAGGTCTGTGGTAGGTAGGTCCCATTATCAAAACAAACCGAACCAACGGACAAAACGAACCCGGCTCCGGAGACCCTAGTGTAAATTATAGACAGTAGAAGAAAATGCACCTACTGTCTACAGACAGGCGGGGGAAACACCTGCGGTTACCCTGACAACTATCGCCTTAATGACCACCAATGAACAAGCGAAGAGATATGAATGCAGCAGTGGACGTTTAAATGTTTCAAATGGCGTTGACGTTTTTAAAACGCCTGTGGTCAATAGCGATAACAGATAAATACCATTAGCTAAAATAGGGACGTAAACTTACCCATATGTCCTGCGCTGTTTAACACAACTAAAACAATCACACGCTTTGTCAACTGTCAATAATAACGCTAATGTGGAAATTCTTTGTCTCTTGACGTTATTTTACTAATGTGCACATGTGCGGTATTTTACATGTAAAAATATATTCCACCTACTATTTGTGTTTCTCGATTGCATGTTGAAGACGTTTGTAAGACATTGTTCTGTTGCCATATTGCCTTTCAAAAAGCCTACCGCATATGTCTAGCGGCGTTAAACACACGACAATGCACCACTCTAAAAAGCCTCCGTGTTTGTGAGCAGCGGGCTGCGTCCGCTCAGCTGCCTGCGTCCCGTGAGCAATCATAACCCGCAATAACCGCAGGAAGTAAAACGAAATCGAGGATTCTTCCACCAAATTAAAAGTTGTGGCATGGGAAGGTATAGATAACACAGGCAAGATAACACAGGTAACAGGCAGACAGTGAACTTCATATGACCAATTTTTGTTTTCCTAGCAGTAAAGTTGTAATTATTTAGTAGCCTATATTAAAATGTTATATATGACACCATAATATCGAATAGTTCTAGATTTTGTGGGATAACTAAATTGTTTACTGGCTAATTGCAAAGACGGGATATCAAGTTCTCTGGAAAGACGCACGGTCATGGAAATGTAGCGGATGTAGGCAAGAGAATCTACCTATTTCTATCACTTCAGTTGATGAAAGTGAGTAGCCCGACATAGGTCGTGTGGGAAAAATGCCTCCCTGAAAAGAGATGCTGTAAAAAAGCATACCTAAAACATTTTGTAGCCAATATGCTTAACCAAGCGAACGTTTTTAAAAAGTTGTCTGTAGGCTACAGCATATTTTTAATCAGGCCTTTAAATAATTTAAGGCAGAAACATGTCACACATCACCCTCCTAAGCAAAAATGGGGTGGAAAAGGGGGTAGTTTGGAAGTGTAGCCTCTGGGTGCTTTTTTGCATTTACAGATGAAATTTACTAGTACATTTACTGGTACAATTGGATTTCAGGCTAAATATATAGTACAGTATTTTCTGAATAAATACGAAAGATAGCAATTTGTCATATGAAACTTAACTTGGGTCTAGACTGCAGGTTCATTTGGCTGGTTCCATGTCTGCCAATTGCCACACTTGTTCCATGTGTTTTAAAGTTGTTCACCCTAGGGACACAGCAGCTCACGCCTCACCTTTCCTAAAATGGAAATAAATATTACTACATATTCTGCATTACAAATCAAAAAAGAACATCAAAATGTCTTATGTTCAATTTTGACTTCCTTCAACATCATGGAATGCATCTCTTTCAGTTTTTCTCCTGTAATACCTGACACCACATCCTCCTCCTCTCATGTCTGTCACACAGCCAGTGTTGTCCTGCCCACAGTAACAATAATATAAACACATTTTTATTGTATTATGTAGTAGTTATGCTGGAGAATTGGTTATAAGTGGGTATGTTGTATAATTCTTTGTGGTTTCATAGATAAATAATGCCAGAAATAATTTGGAACATGCAGTATTTAGGTTTAGTTAATTTTAGAAATAAAAAAAATAAGAATGATATAATTGGGAGGGCCCATGGAGGAATGCAAAGCCTACCCAGAAGTGCTGTTCACCCTGTTACAAGTTGACCAAACCATGGAAATGATTTTGGAAACATTATTTAAAGGTTAAAAAACAATGACTTTGTGTTGCTAGCTATAGCTAGCCTACAAAGCGCACATGTCTGCTATTGTGCAAAAGCGGTGCATTCATTACCAAAATGTTTCTTAAATGTCTCAAACTTTTCTGCTCAAACATAACAAGCAGAAACTACTGACAGAAATCTTTATTAAAAGGTGATCCATTTTAACTGAAAGAAGTGGCTCATTTAAAAGCAACACTTTTTTTCAACCTTAATGTTTCCAAAATCATTTCAATATATAGCTATAACTTCACTATGTAAGCTTGCAGAAGTGGGTCACTGGGTCTGAAAGAGGTTGCCCTGATTAAATGCATATTCAATACCAAAAATACAGTGCTTTTCTGGTTTTAACTACATCTGAAAATTCTAGCCTTATTTTAAGAAGACATTTTCTTATAGCAATGTGCAATTCACTTATGGTTTGATCGATTGGATTTAAATGAATGTGGAACATACAATGATGCAAATTAAGCCACTTTTCCCTCACTTTTTAGACACCATCCCTAGGTTAAGTAGTGTGTGTGGTGTGTTCCTCCCATTGAATCCAATGGAATTCAATTACTGTCAATATCAGTAGGCCTATCAGTAATTTCTTTCAGGTGTAGTGAACGTATTTCACCCCTCTTTTGTTGGGGTACAGTGTAAATGTGTATTGTTGTTCTTACCTCTTTCTGATGTATCACTATATTCCCATTTGTGAGATCCTCTGCCAAAATAACAATGCGTTTTGCCATTAAAATGAAAACTTTTTTTATTTTAAAACAATAAACCCATAAGTTATAATACTCTGGTTCGTGTTTAAGTCGCATTGAACTTTAGTTTCACTTTTAGAGTAGAGCAGATGCCGCTTTTATTTTAAATAGAGTCGACGGGAAGTCGAGCGACCTTATTTGCCTGGTTGCTCACGGAGCGCAAGTTTCGTGAACCTAGCGGAATTGCGGATTTTTCTAGCGAAAATAATACGTTCGGTCAGTGCAAAATCGGCAGAATATATAAAAATAAAAGAATGTAATGCACTCCTAAAACTCGGCTTATCGACAGAAGTCACACTTTTGACTACGTCCATGCTAAAATCATTTCAACGTCTGCGTTCTCAGTCACCTACAACATTGGGAGCCATCTAGCTACGTCGACGGCTTTGTTCACTAATTTCTTGACATTTTAGCATTTGGCATTTTAGCCTACAGGCAGATCTCCTTTCAAGTTTAACATTGTTCACTTCTGTTAATAGTGTTGTTGAAATGCTATTTCAACAGGATTCAATAAAGCATAACAAACCTCAGATCATGGGTCCTTCTCCAGAATTGACATTGAATTTGACCTGTTTTTTTAGTCCTCAAACTTATACCACATCATTAGGCCTACTTTATTAATGGGCTATAAGAATACACATATGGTACACCTTAATGATTTGCCTTTTTTCTGCATTTATTTAAAGATTTCATGGACAGTCTGTTTCTCACTGGTGTTACCTTACTTCTTTAGGAATAATAGTAACATTTAGGAGATATTATTTCTCAACTTCTCGTGCCCATCAGATGTACAACAGTGATGAGACAAATAAGCACGAGATTATTTTTATAATTATTTATTTTAATAATGTTTGTTAAAACTGTTGGAATGATGTTTCTTCAGTTTCGCAACCACGTATTTGCTATAAAAATGAAAATATTACTAAAAACCGTTGAAAACAAGTAATGATCCTTTAAATGTGAACTCGAGTACAGCAAAATCAAATTTATATAAAATCATTATCATGACAAATTTGACATGTTCAATGTAATGTTACTGAAAACATACACAGTAACACCAGTGACATAATGTAACACCAGTGACATCCATAACACCAAATGATCTTGAGTCCTGAACTCTAATGAAGCATGACACCAAATTATTACATTGAACAATACAAACTCTTTGGCAGTACGTTTAGAACATGATAAACAACAGTTTAACAAATTTAATACATTTTAACTACAGTTGAAAGGTCCGGAGTGTTCTCTAAGCATGACACTAAAAAATTCATTGACTGCTAGGAAGACTACCCAAACATATTGTTGGACCTTTCTAGTAGTTTTTAAATGCAGTTAAAATGTATTACAGTATTTGGCTAAACTGACTAAGAGGGGTAAAATTGAACTGTCTGCATTTTAATTTTACTACATCAGCTGCCCATGAATGAACTCCCAGAACCTCTTTTTAATTTGAAGCGAGGGCCGCTTCAGTGCCAGGGGTTCTGGAATTAGGCCCATGATCTGGTCATTTTCGTACCAGTTGACATCATCTATAGGGCTTGGCCAGTAAACATATTTATTCCATTGCAATGCATGCACTTCACTTGAACATTGTTTTCCTCCACCTGCAGGATGATGCCAAAGTAGGGGGTGTTATCATATTATACAACACACCACTGACAATAGTGATGAGGTTCTATGACACTGGGTCTAAACTCTCTGGATGACTGATTTCCTCCATAGGTACAAGGGTATCTTTCTCTAGACTGTAGCACGGACAATCAACCACCCATGTGGATCAGGGAGTCTTGGGTAGTAAGGCTCTCTCTAAGGTTCTTCTATGCACTGAACTGGCAGCAGATAATGAAAAGGTGTTTCCTGACATTAAAGAGCCTGTCTTGGAATTGTGTTACAAGTTTATTCTGTTGTACTGAGATATCTTTCTTGATTGTGATTGTACATTGGCGTGACTCTTCATCTAGATCTTTGACCCAATGGTGTCATGAGAAGGTGATCATCAGTCACCACCCTATTTAAAGACCTGTTTAAGGGATAGGGAGACAATGTACACTCAAATCCTAACTCAATCATAACTCACAAACTCTAAATAAAACAATGATAATGTAAATGGTGCGTGTGTTTAGTGATATTGTATGCATTTCAAGAACTACAGATTAGTTTCCCTTTTGCAGCAATTTGTACCTTGACCTGCCGCTATCTGTTGCATCTGGTAGTGATGAAAGGGTCAGTGCTCCTGCCCTGTTCTGTCCAATGTTTGTCTTTCCCTGCACCTTTGCTGGCAAACCCTCCATGTCTTATGCTCAGCTCTCTTGTTCCTTTTAGCTAAATCGCTTATTCTCTCTTTCCTGTTTCAATGTCTTTGCAGGATTGACAGTGTAAAAAAATATTATAATCTTGAAATCTAAGCAATAGGATGCAAAACAACTCAAACAGCTTTGGATGAAGATAATCTATACATGGGTATCAGTGGTGTAACTGACATTCACTGGTGTTACCCATAAGGAAGGTAACATCAGTGACACCCAAACAGTGACAACCATCTTTAAAAAATATTTTACAAAATGGCTGCCACAAGCGATCAAACCACATGTTGATCAAGATATACTCACTAAATTATGTAATTTACTCCATTTTTATTTTTTTATTTTCATTTCCCAAAGCGTAAAGCAGGTTGAGGGAAATCTTAAGCTAAATGGGAACATGTCTGAAAAATGAATAAAGACAGTGAACTTACCATGTGATTATCTTCATTGATGTTCAGAGAGGAAGTAAAATGAAGTGCTGTGAAGTCATCAGTATGGCATTTATGTCAAAATAATAGTCTTTTCTTGTTAGGTAACACCAGTGATGGGATTCCAGAGGATGTACACTTTTATCATGTTTTTTATAATATTTATTTTGATTTTTTTGTGTTTTTAAGGCATAAGGCATATATTTGGCAGCTATGCATACATTATTGCAGCTGAACTAATTAAAAAAAATGTTTTGATTTCGGAATAAGGCCCTCAGTTTCTGAACATGACAGTGGGGATGGGCATTTTGGGGGGTATATGGACATTTACTAAATAGATTAAAAACAAACACTGACATATTAATGGTTAAAATAGGTGTAGTTGTTGAAATAACCGAATAAATGTTTTATATTAAAATATTATTAAATTCTTAATATTAAGTGTTTTTAAAATGCAACTGTCCTGTAAAGTCTAGGGACAGAAAAGTGGACGTTTCTGTAGAATGACTCTCATGCACGATTCTAATGCCTGCTGATGTAAAGTGGAGCTATACAAGCTGTAAAAACTGTGCTGTGCGACATTTTTAATAATGGACCCAAGGATGTTTGCATATGATTTAGGCTATAATAGGGTGACCACATTTTGATTACCGAAAACTAGAACTTGGCGCGGCAATGAGGTACTCGAATGATGCTCGAAGTTTATTAAAAATGCCTTAGAATTTCAATCCATTTAAAGTATGCCTCCTCTGTATGGATAGAAATTTCTATTACAAAATTCTATCTATAACCAACAGTCCAAAATATTGAATAAGCTACATCAGTGTCTACCATCTGTATCCTGTACTATCTAAGGTTTACTATGTAGCAAAAAGTAAAATTAATTCCTGGTGTGAACCCTAGGCTGCTATAATGCTATGACTTTATTCATTTTGTGTTCATTTACACTTGTTAGCTTATCCTCCTTTTGTGAGTCGCTTGAAAACATCTGCTAAATGTAATGTAATGTAATCATAAGCTATAGAACAACTCCAACAAACTTATCTTGGTTCAGGATACTTGCATAATACAAATGAAATGAAAAAACAATGAAAACCATTTTCATCACTTTATAAAAAAACAACTAGGACGGTCAGAACACAATGTAAAAACAGGACATGTTTTGGGAAAACAGGACGTTTGGTGACCCTAGCCTATAATATAAAATTTAACCTTGTGCTTTTTGGCATGGCAGACAATATGTTGTACCATTAAAAGATTGTTCTGCAGCACTGAGCACAAAACAGTGTGCATCACGTGTATGCTTATCCTTATTTCTTGTGCTCGTTTCTTATTTCACCATTTTATTTCCATTTTCTGGATTGTCAGCCATAACACAGAATGTCCACTTCGCACACACACACAATATAAAAATACAAAATGTAGAAAGACAATTGAGTTATTCCAAAAAACACATGTTGTGTGGGTGTCACCATATCCCCATACTAAGAGTGAACAAGACTTAGCTTAGTTTTCTTAGCTAGACTATTTGAATGTCATGTGTGCACTCCACTTATATATATGGTGAATGGCACAGTTGGAACATAATGCCCTCCCAATGCCACAAAGGCGATTCAGGGTACATAAATAATGTATCACATGAAAGCTTATGTGGCGACGATGTCATTTCACCCTTATGTTAAGGGTGCACAAGGTTTTCTTAGCTAGACTATTTGAATGTTGTGTCATACTTAACTACCCTATACCTCTTGAACAATTAGAGACTTGCTCTCTACCTAGATTTAAACAAATCAACACAAACAGGGAGTTTTTTTCCTCACTCTTGTCACTCCCTGGGGACACTAGCAGGAACATACAAAATGCAGCTCAAAGTGCAACAGTTTGAGAAGAAAACACAAGACAGCATTTTTTGCAGCTCAGTAGCACCAAAAAAGAAGAAGAGTTAAGAGTTTGTGCTAGTGTTCCAAGGGAGTGACAGGGGTGATGAAAAAACTCCCTGTTTGTGTTGGTTTGTTTAAATCTAGGTAGAGGAAAAGTCTGATTGTTCAAAAGGTCTGTGAATAGGGCAGTTAAGTAATACGACATTCAAATAGTCTAGCTAAGAAAACCTTGTTTGGACATTTTCCAAAAGCTGATTTGGGCATTCTATTTTAGACCTACATTGAGGGGGTGAAAGACTTTTTCTTACCATGAATAAAATGTCAGGTGTCCACTTGATTTAGGCCTATTTCCTATTTAATAACACAATGTTGCCTCTGTATAGCTGACAAGCTGCTGTTTAGTCATCACTTTTTCTAAAAGGTGATGTCAGGATTTCAAGGATTTTATCAAACATTAATATGTGTGTGTGTAAAGTGTGTGAAACAATTTAAGACGATAATCCCACACATACAGGCCCACACCATAAAGTCTTTGAAATTGGTAATAACCCAAAACAAATAAAATCATTTAATCTACGACTTGCTTTGACAATTGCTTTGACAACAAATCATCTAAAAATCTTTAAAAGCTAAAATTTATTGAAGATGAAGTAAATTTTCATACCATACCAAGTCAGCTCAACAAGACTTCTTAATAAAAAAAAATGTTTATTACGATCTATGACATGACTGCATGAAAATGCATGCAAGTGGCGTTTGCATGTTTGAATACGGGTGGATGGTGATGGAGCATGAGATGTAAAACATTCAGACTGTTCATCGCTGTCTGTCCCATCGCCAAATGGAAGCATCATCACAAACAGCGATAAGGATACTGCTGTCGCGGCTGAAGCTCGTCTGGCGAATAGCTGAGGTGCACTTGGGCAATGTTAAAGTTGTACACCTAAACAGTAAAGGGAAAAAACATTCATAAAAGTATATTTAACTACATTTTAGGCAACATGTAACTGGAAAAAAAAATGTCATGCTACGTTCCTCTAGGATAGTGAGCATGAATAGAAAAACTTCTGTTTGGCCATGATGTGTCACTAGGTATTTATAATGTGGTTACACAGAAAAACTACCTTGTACTACAAAGATTTATTTGGTCCAATGTCATGATCATATGTATGGTATGACCTCGGTTGCCAGCTTTGAGGGTCGGTTTATACCCCGCCATGTCTGTCACAGCAAGATTTTGCAGGTTTGTCGTGACGTTGTCCACACAACATTCATTGTAACTTTTGCGTGGATGCAGGACAGTTTGTTTTGGCCTCTTCTATGTAAAGCATTTGTCTCCCTGTTACATGACTAACAACTATTTCTTCTGATAATAAATTGACTTTTTAACCCATTTAGACCGGGAGCGCATTACCGCTGTTCTACCACTAAGACCGGGAGAGCTGTTGCGCATTTCTACCTTTAAGACCGGGAAAGCGGATAAGGCATTTTTTTCCTCTGCGGCCAATCATCGGTTTCCTAATAAAATCTACCCGAAAATGCACGTGCGGACTCGTGTCATTGTTTTGAAATATGGATGACCTCAATTTCAGTGCAGGGAGTTCAGAAGTTAGTGACGGAAGCGATATAGAGGATGATAACAATGATAACTCTGAACACACTCCAGCGAGGGCAAAGACGCGTAAGTGGTCGAATGTAACTGTCCCTAAAATGAAAACATTCGTTGGGCTATGCATTAGCATGGGGCTACTTGTTCTGCCTGCACGGAGAGATTATTGGAGACGCACTAAACATCTCTTCAAGACTCAGTTCTCTGACGCCATGGCACGGGACTGATTGTATGCTATGTTTCTGGATTATTTTATATTTTCTTCTGAAGGTGTAGAAAAATAAATCACACTTGTTATGAAACCCACAAGTGTAAGATCTCAAATACTTTTGGAATTTTGTCTCTATGTGCTTCAGAGGCTGAGAAATCATTTATTTAATAGGCGTTGACATTATTGTTGAAAAACCTCAGGATCTGGGAGGTTGTTTTAAAATCACCTTTAGGATTTTCAGGCCTTTTTTCCAGGCGTTTTAGGTCTTAATGGGTTAATGCATAGGTTGCACAGTTTTCAGTAATCCTATCGTTCTTACATCAGTCATAATGTTTTTCCTGATGAAAACATTAGACATAAATAGGCTAATACTGTTGGAAACCAACAAAAATGCATCACTTCCTTTTTTGCTACAACAAGTTCTCAATTGCAGTGAGCATGTTAATTTTCAAAATTAGACTATGGGCTGTCGGTGGTGTCAAAGGGGTATTTGAAGACCTGCCAATGGCAGCTTTAACTACTGTACTGCGTTTTGACATCTGATCAGGAGAAGACTGACGTATCTGTCAAGGGCTAGTATACACTACTGGTCAAAAGTTTTTCTAGTTTTTTACTGAAAATCATTCAGTTTATTGTGTCATTGCACGCTAAAAATGAAAGCACAGAACAAATAAGCAATTTAAGTTGAAAAAAAATCATAGAATCAATTTATAAACCAAACTGTATTCTAAACTTTTGATTTATCAATGTAGCCACCTTTGGCAGCTGAGCATACTCGTGGCCTTTTTTCTACAAGAGAAATCAAATATTCTTCAGAAAGTTCAAGAGTTGGTTGCAGAAGTTCCCATAAATGTGTGGCATTTGTAGGTTGCTTGACTTTCACTCTTCTGTCCAGTTCATCCCAAACCAGCATGATGGGGTTTAAGTCTGGAGATTGTGCTGTCCACTCCATTTTTTCAAGCATACCATCTTGTTCTTTTTTTCTGAGGTAGCTTTGGCATAGTTTGGACTAGTGTTTTGGGTCATTATCTTGCTATAGGATGAACCTCTGACCAACTAGGCGCATACCAGAGGGTATTGCATGGCGCTGCAGAATGCTGTGGTAGCCATGTTGGTTCAGGATGCTGGTCACTCTGTACAAGTGACCGAGCCTGGATCCAGCAAAACAGCCCCAGACCATCACACTTACTCCTCCACGTTTGAAAGTTGGTGTCATACACTGTGGAACCATCCTCTCACCTACTCAATGGCGAACAGGTCCTGCGTGATGAACCAAAGATTTGAAATTTTGATTCATCAGTCCATAGTACCTTCTTCCAGGCTCCAGTAGTCCAATGGCTGTGTTTCATGGCCCAGGAGAGTTTTTGAGTGCCTTTTGGTGTTGAAGAAAACTGTACTCACTGACAACTTGACTTTCTTTGCAATTTTCCTGTAGGAAAGACTAACACTTTTAAGTGTTATGATGGTCTATCTCTCTACTAATGTTAATTGCCTTTTCCTTGCCATTTTGTAGCACTACACTACTTTCTGCAGTACAATACTGTTCACCTGATGCTCCTGAGGGTCTGGTACCACAGTGCGTTTCAACACTGTTTTTATACAAACATTGGGTGTTGTAAGTAATGAAGAAAAGTTGGAACACCTATAGGAATTAGTAGCACTATCTGTCAAGGCTGATTTAACAGTCATTGCTGCTGATCAGGTGACCCACTTCGTGTTCCCTGAAAAAGGCCTTTTTGTATAGTACACTTTTTTGGTACACTATTTTTCGGTTTTGGCTAACCAAATTTTTTTTAACCTCTGGCTGTTCAGTACTTACCTTTGTACCATTTCAGGGTATTCATTGAATTTTCACTATTTGAATTGCAATAAATAACTGGAAAAATTAGGGTGTTCTAAAACTTTTGACCAGTAGTGTACGATATATGGGCCGGGCGCATCAGTCACATCATACATTTAACTCGTGGTGACAGACCTGGCTAGTATAAATCAGGCTTAACACTGCAGTTCTTCATAGCAAAGTAGCTTTGACTGCATTTGTCTATCTTTTATTTTATGCACACTCATTATTGCTCTCTCTCTATGGAGAATGCAATGCGTGTCTCTTTTCTCAGGATTTTTTTGGCATTCTGTTACCATCTGTCGCTAGTGATTACCCAATCTATATTTTGTAAGACTCTGTATCAGTTACTTATATGTACTGTATGATAAATTGTGTAGAGATACAGTGCCACCAGCAGAGTTGTACGAAATTCAGAATTTAATTGAGTATTACCCCTAAATTTAATTCTTGAATTTGAATAGAGGTTGCAAAAAGGAAGCAGAACTGCAATTCAAATTTGTATTGGAGGAAGAAGAAATTCATGATAATTAAGCTGCATTTCAGACTTGAGGTTTACAGCATATACTACATATGATTACAACATGGATTTCATAAAGGTTTGTGGTATGGCAGTTATGTAAACAGTACTGTATTTTTTATACTTTATTGTAGTAAATAGGCCCATTTTTCTCACTACAAGTTAACATTAAAATATACTCTACAAAAAAATACAATTAAAATTATAATAACTTTTAAATTGTGGAAAATGATAGGACAGCACTCCCAATTCCCAGAATGCTAATTAGAATGCTTAATGATGGTGTCTGTACTGCATTTGTAGTATTTGGGATGTAATTATCCCCATTTAGAAGAAAAATGTATGCTGGAAGTATTACATTCTCACTGATATGTGATTAGAATGAATTTCTCTGAATTGCAATTGCGATTTAATTCCACATTGTAATTGCAATTTAAATTCAATTCAATATGCTGTAGGGTGGAGCCAATTCAAATTTAAATTCATATATTAAACTGAATTACAGTTTCAAATTCTGAATTTTGCACAACCCTGGCCACCAGAAAGTATTCTCACCCTTTCACTTTTCTCACATTTTCTTTCGTTACAGGCTCAATCTAAATGCAATTTGATTACAGTTCAGTACCGTTAGAGTACACTTTCACAGCACAAAGTCAAAACATGTTTTCAGACACTTTTTGTAAATCTCTTTATATGGCTGCGCTAACATTTTTTTTTTTTTTTTAAAGAGTTTTTTTCCACCAATTTTGTGTGAATTCCGGAACACTGAAAGACCAAGCATGAAACTTGTTGGGGATGTAGCCCCATCCAGATGATACGGAATAAGCTAGGCATTGCATCTAGTTTTGTAAATAAAACTGTACTCAAATCTGTATTAGAATAGATCTGTAATGTAACAAAATATGGAAAAAGTGTAGGGGTGTGAATACTTTCTGGTGGCACTCTATCTGCAAAATGAATGCACAGTGTTTTGTGATGGTAACTTAACCATACCCATGGCACAGACTGTGTCAATCCAAAATAAACTATCGAAGTTACCAATAAAGATTATTCCCCTCAAAACTGCCCAAGGAGAGGTGAAGCTGAAATCTCTTTTTCTGGCATGTATTGCTTACACAAGATCATAAACAACTAGAAAAGCACCCCAAGAGCACAGACCTCCACCAAAGCAGGAAATTTCCACCAATGCTGTTGCACCCTAAAATATTCATCACATAATAATTTAACCTACACAATATGGTTCCTTGACCCAGAACATACCCTTAGGACTTTGAATCAAGTTGCTATCATTATTAGTTCAAAAGTTAAGCGGAAACACTTTCATTGGGCAGTCTTACTTGGCTTTGTGAGGATCCTCCACCTCGAGATCCCAGACGTAAAGTTTTCCCACTTGGTTTCCCAGAGCAAGCATCTTAAGATCGCACAAAAAGTAAGTAAATGTATGTTTGGCACATTATTCCATAACATGCTTCTTAGCAATAAATCTTATACTATTGGAAAGCATCTTTATTTCCCTTTTACCGACTATGTTGGTTTTGCCAAATCGACTCTGCTATCTTACCACGGTGCACTAAAAATGTATCGATTGAAAGTTACTGTGCCCAATCCCTCCCAGAAATAATAACAGTTCGCTGACTTGACAGCTGCCTTGCTAACTTTTTTAACACTATGACATGTTGAATAGAGGTGGGCTAACTTTTGTAAAAGCTAGTGACAAAAAAAAATAAAATAACACAGTGATTACCTGGTACAGTAATGGATAACCTGCCTTCAAAAGCTACAATCCATTCACTAAATCAGCTGATTCTAGATAGCATAACTCTTTCTAGAGGACTTAATTGGTAGAACCACCATTATTAAGCACACACAGAACCAACTGATTTGGAATATGTGGTATTGGATTGTAGCCTCTGAATCCAAGTTGCCCATCACTGACCTGTTACGAAAAAAATATGACGGCATTGTGATGGAGATGCCAGAATTAGGCACATACAGCTGTTTGAATTATTCTTTATTGGTTTGTTAATTGAAAACAGTTGAAAGTTTGTATATGTTGCCAAAAAACATTTGGAGGGTTGAATAATTTAGATTGTAACTGAACAAACTTAAAAGAGCTACGTTTAACATTCAGGCATACATACCTTTTGCCAAAAGTCCATTGAAAAGCGCATGTACCAGATGTCACACTGGCCGTAATCAAAGCGTCCAAGGATAGTGACGTTTGACTCATTGGGTTTGATGTGATCTATGTCATCTTCCATCTTACCAGGTTTCCAGCAGACAATAGCATTCTCACAAGACTGAAATCAAGACCAGAGATGGGAAAAATAGTTATATACCGGTGTGTGTGTGTGTGTATGTATATATATACTAACATTTTTGTACTTTTTTTAATATATCTTTCCATGGGAGAAGTCTAAAGATATAATACTTTTCTACAACATAATGTAGGCAGTGTACAGCTTATATAACAGTGCAAATTTGCTGTTCCCTTAAAATAATTCAACACACAACCATTAATGTCTAAACCACTGTCAACAAAAGTGAGTACACTCCTATGTGAAAATGTCCAAATTGTGCCCAATTAGCCATTTTTCCTCCCTGGTGTCATGTAATCCATTAGTGTTACAAGGTCTCAGTTGTAAATGGGTAGAAATTGTGTTAAATTTGGTGTTATCACTCTCACACTCTCTCATACTGGTCATTGGAAGTTCAACATGGCACCTCATGGAAAAGAACTCTCTGAGGATTTAAAAAAGAAAATTGTTGCTTTTCATGAAGATGGCCTAGGTTATAAGAAAATTGCCAACACCCTGAAACGGAGCTGCAGCACAGTGGCCAAGACCATACAGCGCTTCAAGAGGACAGGCTCTACTAAGAACAAGCCTCGCCATGGTCGACCAAAGAAGTTGAGTGCAAGTGCTCAGTATTACTTCCGGAGGCTGTGTCTTCAAAATAAACGTAGGAGTGCTACCAGCATTGCTGCAGAGGTTGAAGGGGTAGGGGGACCGCCCGACAGTGTGCAGACCATACGCTGCACACTGCATCAAACTGGTCTGCATGGCTGTTGTCCCAGAAGAAAGCCTCTTCTGAAGATGATGCACAAGACAGCCTGCAAACAGTTTGCTGAAGACAAACAGACTAAGGGCATGGATTACTGGAACCATGTGTTATGGTCTGATGCAGAGGCGTCACTAGACTGAATAGAGTACTGGGGCACAGCAGGGGCACAGATCAGTTAATGCGAGCGCACAAAGTGTGCGCGCAAAAATTTTTTTTAACACTTTTTCATCATAAAAAAAACATAATAAATAGTACCCAAAGTGTAGAATCCGATGGTGTTAATTTCTGAATCTGCATCATAAATAAGCACCTTAACGGAACTGGCCTACTTGTGCACTTTATATACTATTAAAAGACACCAAAGTTAATGCTGTTCTACACATAACATATCTTCAGAGCTGTCATTCTTCACTCCTCTTCCCCAGGATTACAGAAATCAGGGCCGTACGTTTAACTAATATTATACGACCGTACACCCAGTACACACAGTACAAATAACAGAGTAAAATTGTAGATACAAAACATAAAGATAAAAATAAGCTCGCTAGACTGACAGACCTATATATCGACGCCTTATTAAAATAATCGCCTAAGTCATTTTTTTTCAAATTTGACTTTTTTACATAAATCTCATCCTCTATATGCCTGCCACCTCTGGTAAAATTTATAGAATCTTAAATGACCTATAACATGTATTTTTTCCCATTATATAAAATTGCCTAAATCAAGAGGTCTAAATAGTGTGACTTAGGCAATTGTCATTTTGCCTAAGTCAAATCTCAACTTGACTTAGGCAATTAAACAAGTGTTTTAAAATGGTGACAAAATCAAGAAGAAAGAAATTGTTTTCTGCAAATCAAGTTATTGAGATGATCCAGGGGCCAGATCTAGTCGGTAAGTGATGAATATTTGTATAACATTGCTTAGGCTGTAAATATTGAGCAGATTTTTTTGTTTTTATATTATTTTGTATTTTAGTCAGCCTTGATATAGCAAGCTCATGAAGATGGCTTTAAGAATGGAGTGGCTACACAATCTGTGGCTGCTAAACTTATGTCAAAATGTTTCATCTACATTGTTTTCTTCTAACATTTTCTCTTTTCTTTTGAAATAAATATTTGAATACAATTGTAGGATCATCTAGCATCTATTAACCTTCTAACTAGTCAAATATCAGTCCATAAAGCTGTTTCATGTAGCTACCTTCAGCTTAGTTTAAGATTAGCTATGGCTGCTTCTGAATTCAGTATGCTACAGTATGTGCTATAATAATCGTGTAACTACAATCACAAGTAGACTGCACGGTTCTGATGTAGCCTATCAGCATAGGCTATGTCTCTTATTAAAATTTCTCTGGCTATGTGCTCATTAGAACATGAAAAATGAATCAGTGTCAAAACAATCACACGAACTGACAAGTAGGCTAGAAAAAAAAAGAAAAACAAAAAAAGTCACGGACAAACCTCCCTGATGTCAGGTGTAATTTTTTGCTTCTCATGGGGGTGGGGGTGTAGTGATGTGGGGGTGTAGTGATGTGGGGGTGTAGAGGTGTAGTGATATGGGGGTGTAGAGGTGTAGTGATATGGGGGTGTAGTGATATGGGGGTGTAGAGGTGTAATGATATGGGGGTGTAGTGATATGGGGGTGCAGAGGTGTAGTGATATGGGGGTGTAGAGGTGTAGTGATATGGGGGTGTAGAGCTGATATGGGGGTGTAGAGCTGATATGGGGGTTTAGAGGTGTAGTGATATGGGGGTGTAGTGATATGGGGGTGTAGAGGTGATATGGGGGTGTAGTGATATGGTGGTGTAGTGATATGGCGGTGTAGAGGTGATATGGGGGTGTAGAGGTGTAGTGATATGGGGGTGTAGAGGTGATATGGGGGTGTAGAGGTGATATGGGGGTGTAGAGGTGATATGGGGGTGTAGAGGTGTAGTGATATGGGGGTGTAGAGGTGTAGTGATATGGGGGTGTAGAGGTGTAGTGATATGGGGGTGTAGTGATATGGGGGTGTAGAGGTGTAGTGATATGGGGGTGTAGTGATATGGGGGTGTAGAGGTGTAGTGATATGGGGGTGTAGAGGTGATATGGGGGTGTAGAGGTGTAGTGATATGGGGGTGTAGTGGTATGGGGGTGTAGAGGTGTAGTGATATGGGGGTGTAGTGATATGGGGGAGTAGAGGTGTAGTGATATGGGAGTGTAGAGATGTAGTGATATGGGGGTGTTGTGATATGGGGGTGTAGTGATATGGGGGTGTAGAGGTGATATGGGGGTGTAAAGGTGTAGTGATATGGGGGTGTAGTGAGATGGAGGTGTAGAGGTGTAGTGATATGGGGGTGCAGAGGTGATATGGGGTTGTAGAGATGTAGTGATATGGGGGTGTAGAGCTGATATGGGGGTGTACAGCTGATATGGGGGTTTAGAGGTGTAGTGATATGGGGGTGTAGTGATATGGGGGTGTAGAGGTGATATGGGGGTGTAGTGATATGGTGGTGTAGTGATATGGCGGTGTAGAGGTGATATGGGGGTGTAGAGGTGTAGTGATATGGGGGTGTAGAGGTGATATGGGGGTGTAGAGGTGTAGTGATATGGGGGTGTAGAGGTGTAGTGATATGGAGGTGTAGTGATATGGGGGTGTAGAGGTGTAGTGATATGGGGGTGTAGAGGTGATATGGGGGTGTAGAGGTGTAGTGATATGGGGGTGTAGAGGTGATATGGGGGTGTAGTGATATGGGGGTGTAGAGGTGATATGGGGGTGTAGAGGTGTAATGATATGGGGGTGTAGAGGTGATATGGGGGTGTAGAGGTGTAGTGATATGGGGGTGTAGAGGTGTAGTGATATGGGGGTGTAGAGGTGTAGTGATGGGGGTGTAGAGGTGATCTGGGTGAATTGAAGATATGGAATTGCCCAAGTCAACACGGACATGTTCATGAAATTGCCTAAGTCATTTTATATCTGTTATGATACACAATTTATTAAAATTAATATTAGTATGTCAACAGTCATCAATTTGTATTCTTAGGCAATTATTTTAATAAGGCGTCGATATGGCAACGTATGGCTTGGCTCATTACAATCAATATGACTTGGCTAACTAGCTTAGAGGAGTCACAATCACCCTCTAAAATGCGAACGTCAAAACGGAACCATTAAGAATATTGCATGCTGTCGTCAGTGATGCTGCCATTTGTAATATTTATAAATGAGCTGCTGAACAGTTACAGAGGTTTAGGCCTAATACGCTCATCAGCTAACTGGCGAACATTGAAAAGGCAGACGTGACCAAAATGAGACCAAAATGGACCTTCACGTGTGCCCCCTCACTTTTTAATTGTGTTGTGTGTGTTTTTAAGTGTTTTTTGTGACAGGCGATGCGTGGGCGATATACAGCAATACCCAGAGGATAAAAATATAACCACTTACTGTTTATTGTAACGCCAGAGTGAATAGTCGCTGTATGGAGGGTTCAGAAACAGCCAGCCTACAGTCACCACACCTGCGCCATGTGTGACATGCGATGTGACATGCCTAGCTGTTTACTGAACACTTGAGTGCGCGAGCACCAGCAAGCTGGTACCAGTTCAGTTACAGTCGCGGGAATAAATGACCAAAGACCATGCGACACTGTGTGGACTGAATACAGAATTACGGTATTACTGCAAATATGCATTATGTAGATAAGTATTTTTTTATGTTTTTATGTTTAAAAATGAATTAATTCATATTTCCATACTGGGGCACCCGCACATCAATAGAGGGGCACGTGCCCCGGTAAAATACCTCTAGGAACGCCCCTGGTCTGATGAGACCAAAATAAACTTATTTGGTTCAGATGGTGTCAGGTGTGTGTGGCGGCAACCAGTTGAGGATTACAAAGACAACTGTGTCCTGCTAACAGTCAAGCATGGTGGAGGAAGTGTCATGGTTTGGGGCTGTATGAGTGCTGCCGGCACTGGGGACCTATACTTCATTAAGGGAACCATGAATGCCAAATATGTACTGCGACATACTGAAGCAGAGCATGATGCCCCCCTTTGAAACTGGGCCGCAGGGCGGTATTTCAACATGGTAACGACCCCAAGGTCTCAAGCTCAAGGTCATGTCGTCATGTAGGAGTGGAAGAGGATTCCAGTGACAACTTGTGATGCTCTAATGAACTCCATGCCCAAGAGAGTTAAGGCAGTGCTGGAAAATAATGGTGGCCACACAAAATATTGACACTTTGGGTACAATTTGGACATTTTCACTTAGGGGTGTACTCACTTTTGTTGCCAGTGGTTTAGACATTAATGGTTGTGTGTAGTGTCATTTTGAGGAAACAGCAAATTTGCACTGTTATATAAGCTGTACACTGCCTACTTTCCGTTGTAGAAAAGTATTATATCTTTAGACTTCTCCCATGGAAAGATATAATTAAAAAAAAAATGTTAAATGTAATATATATTTTTTAGGGGTGGGATATTAACGCGTTAATTAAGATTAATTAATTATAACCCATTTGATGCGTTAAAAAATATTAACCTTTTTAATCTTAATTTATTTACCCGGAACAATCGTCAGTGCGTGGTGTTGCGGAACGTTTGTCAGTACACTGTGTTTTCATGCGCGAGTTACAGTGACGTACACACAGTTCTGACAGTCTCTGGTTCTGATGCATGCATGGAGCGTAACAGCGAGACGGGTCTGCTGGACGGTAATTTTTTATTCAAAAAACGACCTGATGGAACTGTTGATAAAGGCACCGTTTATTGCAAACTATGCAGAAAAGAGTTTGCCTATCACAGAAGTTCGTCAACCTTGAGATACCATTTAAATGCGAAGCATGTCGGCGTGATTACTGTAGCTGCTGGGGCTGCTGGGGCTCGAGGTAGCGGTTCTGGTGAGCAGTGTACGTTGGAACAAATGGCGGGATTCCAGAGGAAACTCAGCAAGTCAACATTAGAAACTTTGACAAATGCTCTCGCAAAGTGGATTGCCCAGGACTCTAGACCACTATCAGTTGTGGAAGACAAGGGTCTACAAAGTGTACTACAAATAGCGGCAGGTGATCCAAAGTTTGTAATGCCGTGCCGAAAAACCATTTCCAGCAGAATCCATCAACTGTACGACAGCGAAAGGCAAGCAAAGGGGGACATTTTGGCGAAAGCTGCATTTGTAGCTCTGACTGGGGATCATTGGACCTCCGTCAGCAATTGTAACTACCTAGGAGTCACTGCTCACTTTGTGGGCATTTTCGACGGTGAGTGGCATCTCCAGTCTTTTGCCTTGACGGTGCAGAAGACAAACACTCGACACTACGCCGAGAACTGTGCCGAACAATTTCTGTCCGTGGCAGAGGAGTGGGGGATACAAGAAAAGGTCACCACACTCGGCACAGACAGTGCGCGGGCTATGGTCGCAGCAGCGAGACATCTCCCATACACACACATGCCGTGTGTTGCTCACATCTTGCAGAGAGCAATCACCGTAAGCCTCGCTGATTGCGGGTTTAGTGACGCACTCGCAAAATGCCGCAAAACAGTGGGCCACTTCAAACACAGCCCAGCGAATACAGGAGAACTCCATCAAGAGCAAGAAAGGCTGGGGCAAGAAAAAGAGGCTCTCATACAGGATGTGTCCACAAGGTGGAATTCCACGCTGGATATGATCGCTCGTCTACTGAAAAATCAAGGGCCGTTTTTGCTGCTTTAGGCAAGCAAAATCACAAGCTAGCCCTCTTAACACCATCAGAGCTGGTTAAACTCCAAAAGTTGGCGACTGTCCTTGAGCCATGCAGGTAAATAAAACTTCCATTTGGTTTGCTCCGATTTGCTGTTTACCACCCTGCAAAGTTCTATGACAGTTGTTTTGTAAAATGAATAATTTATTTCCTGAACTGTTTACTGCAGGTTTGTGACTGAACTTCTTGGAGGTGAGACATATGTGTCATGTTCAGTGATTTTGCCTGCTCTCTGCCACCTGCGCCACACCATGGAGGTCTCTGAAGATGACTCAACCTACATGGTAAAATTCAAGACTGCTTTCACAAGCGACTTATCCGAGCGTGTGGCTACACTCAACCATGAATGGCTCAAGATGGCCACTGTGCTCGACCCGCGCTTTAAGGATTTAAAGTGCCTTCCAAAGGCAGAGCGACAAGCTGTTTGGAACAACCTAGAGGTCTTGCTGCAGCAGCAGGATGAAGGTGCTACCAGACAGGAACCAGCAACGAAAAAGAGCCATCTGCTGTCTTCTCTGTCTAATGAGTCTGACTCTGAAGAGGAAGACCTGTGTAATAGGGCTCTGAGTTTGTACAGAGCAGAAGCTACCATCCATGAGACAGACTGCCCACTGCAGTGGTGGTCCCGGCGAGCAAGGAACCACCCTCAGCTGTCTGTCCTTGCCAGCAAGTATTTGGTTAGCCCAGCCACTTCTGTTCCATGTGAGAGGCTGTTCTCACTTGCAGGCCACATAATAACCAAAAAAAGAGCTGCCTTGAACTCTGAAAATGTGAACAGGTTGGTATGTCTGAGCAACTGGCTGAAACAGGAGAAAAAATAGAAATTGAGGCATTGTGAGGAAAATGTTTTTGTTTGCACTTGTGTACCATTATGCACTGTATGTTCATTATAATGCAGTGTATGTTCATTGGTCATGTTCATATGTACTGTGTATGTATGTGTATGTATGCAGTGTATGCCCATTGTTGATCTTCTGTGGTGTGCAAATATTTTGCACAGTTATACAAAGTGTGTTGTTCATTGTTACACTGTTGACCTCATGTTTAGCCCAATGTACACAAAGTGTACCGTGCTCAGGGTCTCAAGGTACAACTAACACTTAATGCTTTTCTTTTTTTAGCCATTAAGTAAATGGTTAGTAAATGGCATTTATACTGTGTTGATGAGTTAAGAAGCTATGTTCAGAAATGTATGTGAATGCAAAATGGCAATTAAAACGAACTCTTTAATTTTGGGCAAGGACCTTACCGTTGTTTACCTTTTATTTACTATTTTGAACCCCCCCCCCCCCAGACATTTACTACAGCCATTAAATGAGCTTACTTATCAGTTGTGTGTATATTATTTGATGAACTAGGGGGTACCGTATGGTCATTTTCTCCCAAAGCCACTTTTCAGCACCTCCTATTCTGCCATTCAAGTCTGAGTGCTTAACTCATTCATTACCACTGACGTCTGCCGACGTCATTTCAAAAAGTAACGGCGCTAACCTTTGACGTCTTCCGACGTCAAACACGTTTTTTTACAGCTACGCATCGTGGGGCACCTCATCTATGTTGTGTAGAAATTTCAGGCTTCTACGGCTTTCGGAACTGATCCTATAAGAGTCAGAAGTCTCATGTGGTCAGAAGTCTTCTCAATGTCACTCTCTGGTGGCCACCAGATGGTAGTGCTGACCCTCTGGGACTGCTATCAATGTTATGATATTTTGTAATATGCACGCTACCGAATCCGATCACTGTGATGAAACACTGTATGAGTAAGATCAAAGATGCACTGGCTATAGCCTACACTTCATTTGCAACCGTGCTAAACAAATAAACAAAAGATAAAGGAATAAAATATAGATGAAATAAAAACAGTCTTCAGATTAGTCTGGTCTGGAGAGCTCTGACACCTCATGCTCACATTGCTATAACTGCGGAAAGGGATCCGATCATCTAGATGGCAGCACTGCGTTTGTCTGTATTTTGATGTTTTTTCACGTCGAGGAAGATGCTTGTGTATATAAACCCAAGACAATCAGATGTAGCTAGCATACGACAATGGTGAAGCGCACTCGTGGTGGACGGGAGAACATACTCTTGCATATGTTTGTGTTTTACTTATTTTGCCTGTGTATGTAGTATTTACATAGTTATTACCTTTACTTGCTGTAGGAATGGAGACACACACACACACACACACACACACACAAAGAAACACTTGAATGAATGCTAGGTTTTTTTGCATTTTGCTTTTACTAGCTACTACTGTTTTTGACTATGAAATATAGCCACCTGGTGGCTGAATTTTGTCATGTTATATTTACATGGTATTGTTTGTTTAGGTGGACAGTTATGACAGACATGAATCATATTTTTGTGACAGGATTTATGTATATAGGCAAATAAACTTTTTATTTTCCCAAGTAAAATGTCGAAGAAATGTATTCACCATGTACAATTCAAATTAAATTTATTTTTACTGTCTAAAACCATTTTCAGTGTTTTTATTCTTATTTATGTTGTATTACATTTGGATGAAATGTTTTAGATGCCAGTAATGCAAAAATATGACAATCAAAAAACATTTTCTGCTTAAAATGTTGGTTTTCACAAAAAGCCATTTTTCTCAGTTTTTTGGTCTGAAAGCAGCATTTTGGGGAAACCCACCTCTGTTCTATGCATGATTGCAAAGGAATGGAAAGAGCTATCAACACACCGTTTTTTTTAGATGAAAGATGAGACTTTAAGCTTTATTTTGATGTCTTTGGTGTTGACATAGACAAATAACTCAATTTTCTGTTGGGCTTCAAAAAACACCCAAAATGGTGAAAATTGGCTGGCACCACGGGTGGAACAATTTTGAAAATGGCTGGCAGTCAATGAGTTAATATATCCAGAAATACTAAAGCTATGCTATTTGTAGGTGCACCATCTAATAGACAGGGTCATACTTAGGGGACATGATGTTTTTTAGGCCTGTAGCTTCCTTCAGTCTAAAACTAGAGATGTCCAAATCTGCTTGTGAATTCTGTATGCAATTCACAAACACACACTTCGGAGGGCCTCATCTCCAACACCATTAGACATTGGATGCTAAAACTTGGGATTCTGTCTATTGACATCAAAAGGTATGTGTGTGTCGAATATCGGCCAAATTGAAGTGGGTCACCTGGGGAGCTTCTAGGGAATCCTGTTCATTGACATGGAATGACGCTTAATTGAGATTAATTAAGATTAATTAATTACAAAGCTTGTAATTAATTTGATTAAATTTTTTAATCTATTCCCACCCCTAATATTTTTTTCTTTGTTTAACACAAGGCATCGTGACTAAAACATCAACAGCCTTTAACCCGAATCATGGTGACAGCCGTTTACCATCCCGCTATAAGATTTAACTTGAAAAATACTGGCAATCACTGATCCAGATCATCCTGCAACAACAATTTATCAAGTTGTATTTCAGTGATATTAGACTGCATTGATATAAATCCTGAAAAGCTTTTCATAAAAGTAACTCATCTCATCCAGGCATCTTACTGATCTAGAATGTTTTACACAGTAAACAAAACATCTTACCTTAGAGAGGATCAAGTCCCCTAACCAACGAACACAATCTACATAGTTCCTATGGATATCTCGTGTAGAGAAGTCTGGAAAGTGAATCTTCTGTGACACAAATGGTCTAGGGAAAGAATACCAAAATAAGGACTTAAGGTTTTAAACCACATCAAATCAAAATGAACTTTTCAGGAAAACTGCATTATTTAATTCTTAGAAATTACAATGACGGCAGCCGGTTTTTCGAATACAGCTGAGATACAATATTAAAAGCATAAACCAAACAGGGCTGTTACAACCCAAAACGTAATAACGGCCCATAATGTAATAACTGCCAATAACGTAATAATTTGGGCCCATTTGAAACGTAATAAAGCCAATAACGTAATAACTTGCCAATAACATAACGCTTACCTACCCATAACGTAATAGCATCCTGCCCATAACGTAATAAGGTATTACGTTATTGGTAGGTTATTACGTTATTGGCCTTACACTGAAAAAAAGCTTTGATAATGTAATAACGATGCCAATAACGTAATAACTGCCAAAAACGTAATAATTTGGTGCCATTTGAAATGTTATAAAGCCAATAACGTAATAACACTTCCCTACCCATAACGTAATAACATTCAGCCAATAACATAATTAGGTATTACGTTATTGGCAAATTATTACATTATTGGCCATGTGTTGCAACCCAAAACGTAATAACTGCCCATAACGTAATAACTGCCAATAACGTAATAACTTATTTGGTTATTGACAGAAAGTTATAACGTTATGTGTAAGGAAGTGTGTTATTATGTCATTGGCAAGTTATTCTGACATTGGCTTTATTACGATTCAAATGGACCCAAATTATTATGTTATTGGCAGCTATTACGTTATGGGCAGTTATTACGTTTTGGGTTGTAACACAAGGCCAATAACGCAATAATCTGCCAATAACGTAACACCTTATTATGTTACTGGCAGAATGTGAATTATTACGTTATTGGCAAGTTATTACGTTATTGGCTCTATTATGTTTCAAATGGTGCTAAATTATTACATTCTTGGCAGTTATTACGTTATTGGCATCGTTATTACATTATCAAAGCTTTTTTTCAGTGTAAGGCCAATAACGTAATAACCTGCCAATAACGTAATACCTTATTACGTTATGGGCAGGATGTTATTATGTTATGGGTAGGTAAGCATCATTACATTATTGGCAAGTTATTACGTTATTGGCTTTATTACGTTTCAAATGGGCCCAAATTATTACGTTATTGGCAGTTATTACGTTATGGGCAGTTATTACGTTTTGGGTTGTAACAAGGTCTAAACAAAGTCTAGCCAGTGATTTTTACAATTATATGAATATATTTCCATAATTATACATAAATATACATACATTCATACACATGCAAACACAAATACAAACACCCACCTTTATGTTTTCATACACATATGTAAATATACATACGTGTACATACACATACATATATACACACATTCACACACCCACATATACACACAAATCTGTAAGTTAAAAATAATATTTTTTTTATTCTATTTATTATTTTATTTATTGTTTCCCACAGGAGTACAAGCAGCAACCACTAAAAGATCAGAGAAAGCAGTTACAAACTGGGGAAGAGAATTTTCGAATTAAAATCTGGAATTGCTCATAAGAAACTAAATACTCAAGCTTTAAGCTGCGTCCCATTACTCTGTCTTACCCCTTTGTCTTACCACTACCCCTTGGTTTTGCATGTGCATGTGAGGGCAAGGGGTGTCTCGATTCTAATTTTGATCTAGGGCTAGAGCCACGACTTAGGGCTACATACCCCTTGAAATGCAGTAAGCTCCCGACCAGACTTTAAACGAAGGGGTAGGCCTACAAGCTCAAGCAGGTTTTGGGATCAGGATGGCAGCATCACATTGACCAGCCAAGGAGTCTCATAAATGTACATTTTCAGCAGTTGTAATTAGCAACAGTTTAGCATTGTTCACAATTATGATGCTCATGTTCTACGTTATTTTTGGTGAACTGTTGTTGAGATTTTAATTGTAGTGTGAGGATGTGTAGCCTGACAGGCAAGCCCAAAGTTCGTGCATATATTTACAGTGAGAAAACAAAAAACTAAATTCAAAAAATAGAAATAAACAAATAATGGCACGAGGGTCAAAATAACAATAAACTAACTAACAAAAGCTAAGCATAAAGCAGCAAAAGCAAATAAACAACTTAAGTGCAATCAATTCACTCACTGTACTGAGCATATGAGGCCTTCACCACAACAGTGTGCTCTCCAGGCTGGCCTAACACAGACTGAAAACTACGGGTATTTCAACACATCTCTACCCCGAACGTAATTGGAACATACCAATGCATACAGCCAACACAGGGTTAAAATCACAGAAAATGCATTCACTGCAAAATTGAAGACATTAACTGAATCAACACAAAATTATCCTTACACAGGAAATTATAAACAATTAATTGATACAAACACATTAAAACCGAATGCTCTATGAGCGCAAATTAATTCATAATTGGTTCGCTACCTTTGATGGCAGATGCACGAGCGCAGGACGCGAACGCGCCTGGCTCGGACAAACAGTATTTTAGGCTTGCCAGCGGAGGTGCGCGCCCCTTTGCCACTGCAGCCGAAGACTGAAGGACAAGGTATTTGTTTCCATTATGCTCTTACGTTGTTTCATGCTTTATCTTAAAACCCATTTACAAGATGTTACCAATAAACATGTAAGATTTAAGGACACACTGTCTGGCTGTTTCTTTAAACATGTTAGCAGTTCGCTAGATGTTACCCCATTGCATTGCATTACATTGTAAACGAACACAACGTAGCGAGTTCGGTGCGTGTGCTCACCCACTCGCGGAGAAATGCTTTACATGTTAGCCGGTGTTAAAAAAGTAGTCCATGGTTGAGTAAATCCACACGGTATGGTTTAAAGATAAAAGCATTGTCCATTGTAGCAAACACAGTTGCTGTTGCCGTCATAGTCATTCAAACATTTAAAAACAGAAGCCATTGCTTGGCTGCGGGCATGTGACGCAGTCACGTGATGTGAAGACGCCACAGCATCACATGTAGTAATGTTTGTTTAGCCAACGTTATCGCGTCATGGAACTTTCATGTATAAACAAGCTAGTTTTTTGTCGAGCTGAGGTACCCGATAATCCTTGACACGGCACTTTTTAGGTGAAATCAGTGTGAAGTCAATTTGCTTGACAGCCCTTGACTGTTTTTACTGGTGGACTGGTTTGATTATGGTAGAGCTACAGATTTTGGTAAAGCACAGTCAATCATGTAGATAACGATTGGGTATGATTTAGCAACAGCATAAATACAAAGTACATCACACAATTACCACATGGATAGAAATGCGATCAGACAAAGACATCAGAGAAGAAGATTGTTTCATAGGTAACCTAGGTAATATAAAAAATTACCAAGCGGCTCAGCTGGCTACGTGTCTTAGGTCGTTCTCCTCACACAAGGTGAGGTCACTAAATTTTTCTCTGTTGTCCTTAAATGGTTGAGCAACCTACCATTTTGCTACGAAAGCAGCGACATCCCTCTCAACCTTTAAAAAGCTTGTAAAAACCCTTGTCTTCCGAGACTGCTTTCCTTTCTAACAAAACCAACTACTACTAACTCGTTTCCCTAAGTGCCTCATGCTTATAAGTCTTGTTATTGGGGGCCAAGAAGTGAAGTTGTAAAGTGAAGTTTACTAGCTTTTCTTCATATTATTATTATTGGGGGCCAAGCAGCGAAGCTGCGAATGTGTTTTGTCTCATATATCTTAATGTGTTTTCATATTAGAGTTTACTTTGAAGTTTGGCATGTCCCAGTGATGGCCCTTTAATGCTTTTCATGTCAGCAAATCAAATTAAGTGTAAAGGCCACCAAACAGGAAGTAAACTTATATCTTGGCAATGTTTTAACACATCACTTTCAAATTTGGTTATATGATACAAGACTACATTCTGTCACAATTAATTTGGTGTTATTTGGCCACAAGGGGCTATGTAGTGAGCAAAACCTTAGGCTTATCCATTACTGCGATTTGGTTTGAAACTAAATGATCATTTGCTGTGAATCCTTGGATCAAGCCAAGTTCAACAATCCCCATGACATGATTTAGAAAATGTTGAAAGTGAGACTACATTTTCACAAGTCACACATTTTGTTCAATATTCCCAAAACGTATATAATCTGCAGACCAAGCCACACAAAGGAACATCCCTGGTGATTTGATCAGCAAAAGCATTGAGCAGCAAAGCTTCCACAGTAATTCAGGTAATACAGCGGTTTCAGTTTGAGAGTCACTTCTGAAACAGTAACATCTACATTTCATCACCTCGAGAAGGGCATCATCACAGGATGTACCATTTCTGTGGTGTTGTTTTCCTTGGCCATGAATATGCCGGTGAAGTCAGCAGAGGTGGAATGCAGAGGACCACTCAGCAACTCAGGTGTGCGACAGCCTCCTATCACAGCCTTTATGGACGATCTGACAGTGACTACAACATCAGTCCCTGGCTGTAGATGGGTCCTCCAAGGCCTTGAACATCTCATTAGCTGGGCCCGAATGAACTTCAAGCCAGCCAAGTCCAGGTCCCTGGTGGTGAAGAAGGGGAAGGTTTCAGACAGGTTCCACTTCTCAATAGGAGACACCCGGATTCCATCAGTGGGAGAGAAGCCAGTCAAGAGCCTGGGGAAGATTTATGACTGCACCTTGAAGGACACTGCAGCACTCCACACGACATCAGAGGAGTTGGGAACCTGGTTGACAGCTGTGGACAAATCAGGGCTACCAGGCAAGTTTAAAGCCTGAATTTACCAACATGGCATCTTGCCACGACTCCTCTGGCCACTGCTGGTCTACGATGCGCCAATGACCACCGTTGAGTACTTCAAAAGGAAGGTCAGCTCTTCCTTCCGGAAGTGGTTGGGCATAGCACGAAGCCTCAGCAGCATTGCCTTGTACGGGAGGAACAAAAAACTGAAACTACCCTTCAGCAGTCTGAAGGAGTTCATGGTTACCCGAACAAGAGAGGTGCTACTGTATAGGGACTCCAGTGACATCAAAGTCTCCTCGGCTGGTATAGAAGTGAGGACTGGCAGGAAGTGGTGTGCCCACGAGGCAGACGACCAGGCTGAGTCCCGCTTGCTGCACAGCGAGCTGGTGGGAACAGTGGCATGCGGAAGGGCAGGACTGGGGACTAACCCAAGACCTTCCTTCAACAAGGCCAAGGGGAAGGAAAGGTGTCGGCTGATCCAGGAAGAGGTCCGGGCAGGGGTGGGGATGTTGGGGATTAAGGGACTGCACAACAGGAGGGCCATCAAAAACATCAGCGACGCAGCAGAAAAAGCGTCCAGATGGCTGTGGATCAAGCGGGGCGATGCATGGACACATGCTCTTAAGACACAAGCCGGTACTTGATCACCCCGGCTGGGTCCCCTGGGCGAGGGTGTCTGTTGTGAGACCCGAAACACCCAGTGAACCCAGGTGGCAACACTGATGATGTGTCTTAAGTTGCACCAAAAGTGTATTTTATAACAGGTCATATGTTAAGAAAGACTTACATATACCAACCAAACTTGACAGACACACTTGCTAGAGGGAAGTGATACAGGAAAAATTGTACAGGTCATGTTACACTCATATGCTTGGCCCCCTCATGACTGCTTGCAGCTATATTTTCTTAATATCATTTAAAGGAACAGAAATGTTAATTAATCATGAAATGACTCTGATATATCATCAGACATTAAGGCTACATCCCATTTCTACCCCTTAGCCCTCTGTTTAGCCCTTCCCCTCAAGGGGTAAGGCGGAGGGCTGCACAACCCTCCAAACGAAGCCAACCCAGGACCGCCCTTCAAACGAAAGGGTAGAAAAAATTCCCAGAATACACCGGACACTTCAAACAGCAATGGCGGCAGAAGATAAACAGGGAACTCATAAATGTAAGTATTTTATGTTGGTACGGATGTGGAAATTATAAAAATGTGTCTGATGTTATGACCATTTATTTATGACCCCGTTCTTCATGTTTTAGCCTACTGCTTATCAATAACATTCCTTACGTTAGCAAGTTTGGTAATGTGAATGCTCGTTAACATAGCGTTAGCTAGCTTGCCAATGTTGCCAGCGTTACCTCAGAAGTGCCACTAGGTTAGTATGTTACGTTGTTAAGGATGTAGACATTATAAAAACATTATTGTGTGTAATGTTGTGACCATTTAATGTTCAAGTCTTCAAGTTATCGCCTACTCCTAATCAATAACGTTCGTTAAGTTAGTTAGTTTGATAACGCCGTTAACATTAACGTTACTCACCTCAGAAGTGCAGTTAACGTTAGTCACTGATGATTGATTTAAGGTTACTAAATTTTTTACTGTCTTATCTGATAAGCGGACTTTATTCTAATATTATGTGACTAAGTTGTATTGTATGTCCTTCAGGGAAACCAGAGGAGACCAACCGGCTCATAGCTTTCCGGGCAGCGAATGAGCAGCGGTTTCTGAAATCAAAGTACGCTGGGAGTCATTTTTTTTGTTTTGTTGTTGAACTTGTTTTATATTCTAGCATCTGTGATATTAGTTTCATTACTGTTCATTCATTCATTCATTCATTCATTCATTCATTCATTCTGGTGCAGGACATTCGTTGCTGAGGTGGGGCTTGAAGGGAAGGTGACAGGTCAACAGGCTTCAAAGAAGTGGGAGAATTTGAAGAAGAAATACAGGGTAAGTAAGCAAAAACACCTTTTCAAACAATCCCCTCATTCATCAGTAATGTTAGCCCATTACCACCACCTCCTGTGTTGTGAATATTATTACATATTGTGCTATATTCATCACAACTGTAGTAATCCTGGTCAGTTTCATACGAAACTGTCATGTCCATAATGCCAAGCAGGGGCGGAGCTATAGGCGGGGCGGGCGGGGCAATGGCCCCTGGGCCCAGGGCCCCTCCACATCCGCCAGAGGGCCCCTCCCATAGCACACGGCCCCCCCATAATAATCGGTATTGAAACTAGCTTAAGTTATAGCGACCGGTATCGCTCCTTTAAAATACGTGACTTCATTAAAGTAGCATCAAGTCTTATATAGCACTGTGTATGTACTGTACGCTTTAATGACGGTGGGTATTTGGAAGCCTGTTTTTTCATGCATCACTCTTCTTTGTAAACATCACTACAATGTACGTAAATATAAGGACGATTGGTGTTTTAAAGTTAAACTACGTTGTCCCTTTGTGATGCGTAGATTTCTGTTTGAGTAATTCGGCTTTTAAAAGTGCAGTGCAGTGCGATCGTGACGTTTTGCCCCTGGGCCTTGTCTCCAGTTGTTCCGCCAGTCATGCCAACACAAGTAGTGTAAGAGGTGAATGATGATTGCGTACAAATTGAACATTCACTCTTCTTAATTGTACCATGGCAGCTATATTAAGTTTAGCTTAAATAGAATTTGCACAAGTTCATATTTCTTTATCTTTTTAGTTTATTTAAAATATTTCAACATCTGTGGTGTTGGGCGAAATATTATGGAAGACTCAATGCCAGAGCAAACTAATGGTATCAATACGTTTCCAATATTGCATGTGTGTGTCTTCTTTCAGGACCTAAGAACGCCTAGGAGTGGCTCTGGGACAGATGCGGGGGAGACCACAGCTGCTACATGGCAGTACTTTGAAGCTATGCATGAGGTGTTGGGTGCCAGGTCTTCTATCGACCCTCCTGTAATGGTGGCTTCCTTTGTTGAGGAGGAGGATCCTACAACAATCCTAATGGTAAATATAAAGCTTATCGTGCATCACAGCAAATTTTTGGAGTCAGAAATAGAATCAATCATAATTCTTTAACTTCTGGAATATCAAACATTTTACCATGTGATTATTTTTCTGTTTTAAAAATAATGTTGTTCATTGACAGTACAATACAAACTAATCTAATACAAACATAATATCCCCACAGCATCTAGTTTTGGAAAGTAATATAGGCCTACAATTTTTTTTGTATGTAATTTTTTCTTCAGGAGATAGTTGAGCCCACACCATGCTCCAACACAACCCAAGCCAGTCTGCCAACCTCTCCCACCGCAACCCACTCTCAGGTGTCCAAGAAGAGAACCAGTGTGGTAGAGTTCTTATTGGAAGAGGCCAAGCAGGAACAGCGACGCCATGAGGAGAGTGAGGCAAAGACGGACTGTTTTTTGAGCCTCTTCGAGGCAATGGTTGGCAAGTTATAAAATGAATAGAATAATTAGTTATAAAATTCTAGAATACAATTGCAAAGTTCACTTTTTGATTTTTATATTTAAATTTACAGTGTTATAAGTTTACATTTTTAAGAGTTTACAAGTTTCTGTGCACAATATTTATTTACATTTATTATTATTTATTTATATTTATTACAATTTTCATTCTTATAACTATATTATTACAAATTATATTTACATGTCTATTACAATGTATTTATATGTACATATTTATTAATAACAATTTAATATGAAATGTCTGAAGTAAATAAAACAATAAAATTTCGATCAACGATCAACTATCTCACTCTGGAGGACGTCGAGACCTTTAGTTGGGTAAGCCTTTAGTAGGGTACATTGGCAACTCATTAAAAACTCATTAAAACAGAAAATGACTGACCCTCATCAATGGTGCCCTTGCCGTTTGTGTTCTATTCGTTGCAATGCTGTAGTAGGCTACTATTCTATCAGTGTATCAGAATGTTGCAGAATGTTGTGCTTGTTTCCCACTCAAGCCCGAAAGAGGAGACAACATTTAGACGAGAAGACAAAAGAGAAGACATGAATGAATTCACAATGTTGCGTTGGTTAAAGTCTAGTAGCAGTAGCACTAATGTTGAGCCCCGGGAGTTGGACGTACAACCAGGCCCAAGTGTTCCAGTATCTCCCACAGAGACCGGGGTAAGCAACGTAACACCCATTATCACCATTCAATCCTCGCTACTATACGAGCCTGAGGGGCAAGTGGCTAACGATGTTGCAAGCTAGCTCTAGAGCTAAGAATCTGTGACGGTTACAGTCTCTGATCTGTGAGGACGTGGTGGTAGAAATATATTGACAACAATTATAACTCTGACCTCCCAAAAATTCACACGCATCCTTACATTCAGATTCCCTTACTTGGTCTACTCCGGTTAAAAAAAAAAAAAAAAAAAAGATCACGATCCGAGCCTAGAGACTACCTATCGCCTTCGCCCTGCTGGATAACGTGGACCTGTTTCGCTTGTCCATAACTCAGTTTTTTTTGTAACAACGTCTAGGCTATAACGCCATCTAATACATGAACGTGGCTCAGTTTAGCTGTTTTAAAGAGACAAGCTGTGAAACATGTTGGGTTTCTCTGATTATTTTCCACTGCCATTATAATATCCAGTTTGGCGTGACTAGTGCCGCCACCAGCAATCCGTCAGTCTCGCATGGCAGAACAGATCCAACTTGCATTAAGCTGCGCAGCAGCGCCACTTTATTTCTTTATTTCTTACATGGATATGAGTCCTGATATCAGAACCTTGACATCCTCCAAGTCTTTAGTTTGCAATTCAGAGCTCTCAGCAATCCATTTTTAATAATCCGTCAGTCTCGCATGGTAGAAGAGATGTGATCCAACTTGCATTTTAAGCTGTGCAGTCGAGACGATTCAGAATTATTTTCGGGACGATGGTGAAAAAAGTTAATTTTAATCCCTGGTCCCTGCACTTCACCATTAACTGGCTCCTTGTAAGGTGTAACTAAACAGATGAGCGTGTCTAAACAAGGATAGCCGCCATCACCTAAAAGGATGTAGCCTGGTGGGGGGGTATCATTTGGCCTTATAAAATGAACTGCCTTTCATAACACGTGTGTCATGAACAGACCCTGGATATGCTACATACACATAGAGAAATCTGTCATTTGCATCACATATCGCCAGCATGTTAATTGAAAAAAAAACCTTTGTAAATAAGGTAGTCAATGCGATGCTGCTGTGGGGGTTTAATTCTAATGTGACTCCCATCTATTGCACCAACAACAGTTTGGAAGGCTGGGGTCCCAGACATCTGAGCAAATCTTTGCCCTACATCTTCTAGGTCCTCAGCTTGAGGGAAATGGATTGCTCTGTTGAGGTTGCGGCAGATGTTTTGGGCCACTCTATGAATGATCCGGTGTACCGTTGCCTTTGGTACCCCAAACACACTGGACACCACCCGGTATGAAAGACCGTGTGCCAGCCAGTACACGTAAATTAGTATCTCCAGCTCACTACCCCAGCCATGGTACTGCTCCCTCTTCAAAAGCCTCTGCAGACCGTTCATTGACCTTCTGCTAAGGCGGAAATCCTGCCTCAGCTCAGCCTCCACATTGAACCACAAACGCAGGACGGGCATGTGCAGTAGGTCAATGGATGGTCAGTCTGTAAAATAAGACCAGTTCACATGAACATGAGTAACCAACTTTTAAGTAAAGTGTAAGTTCTTCAATCTGTATTGTTTGAATGATTGGGTTTACATGGGTAGCCTACTTCACTTTCATACACTCACAAAACGCATTGCTTTTACTGAACACTGTTACTAATGTCAACACGTGTTCCCTGTGCGTATACTGTACATAAAGTAGGCCTACTTAGTTAAAAATTAGGCTTAACAAGGCTTATATGCCTACACCATCATCCTGGCGGTAAAATAGTTGAATAGAATTGTCAACATTCTCGCAGACGTTAAAGTCCGCTCTTCCAGCAACATTATACTATATTGCGAGCTAGTTTATACAGTCAATGGTTGTAAACAAGTAACGTTATCATTTAATGTGAAAAGGTCGATCTCAAACGCGGGTCTATGTAGAAAAGTAGGTCTAGAAATGCAGGTCTATATACAAATGTCTGTACCCTGATTTAATAGTAGAAACCCACGAAAGATAGAAGTTAACTACATTTTGTTGTTACGTTGGGATAATGGTTTTCACATAACTGTACATACCGCAAGTCCATGTTCCACTAAAAAGAACAGCAAGTCGCCGAAGCCTTCTTCGTCTCTTTGCGTTTCTCCGTCTTGTTTCGGACAAACGCCGAAATAAAATGAAAGCACAGGCAACTGACAGGAGAACAGCTGTTGACGGCATCTTGTGTTTGTTGTCATTAGTTCGTCTGACGTAGCGACAACGTGCGGCGACGCACGCCGTTTATGATGACGTCTCATTGAGAAGTAGGGGTATCCCATTTCCTAGGGGAATGTTTACCCCCTTACCCCCAAGGGGGCAGGAACAGATGCAGAAGTTGAAACACCCATGGGGCGAAAACAACCCGGAAAGGGCCAGTAGCCTTTAGCATTCCATAGACTTCCATTCATTTTACCGTCACTTTGACATGGAATAACTTTACATAGGAAGCACATCATACCTTGATGTTGGCATCGTTGGACATCGGAGAAACCACTGCAAAACATATTTGCCTCGATCGGAAATCTGTCATGTCATTGTCTTGTAAGAAAAGTTTTTCTGAAATTGTGCTAAAAATGTCGTCACTAACTAAGCGACGGCGAGTAACTTTCTGTCGCACAGGAGAAAATTTACCGTACTGTTTGAATAACAAGCCATAACCATACTCATGCCTCTGTAGTTTTCTGTTCATGTCGGGGACACATTTCCAGTAACATTTCCCACAAAGGTAGCATTGAGTTTGTATTTTTTTGTAAGAGCGGTTGTTATCTAGTTATGGATCTTTACCATTCGATGCAAGTGAAGCCCAACGAAAGATGGCTAAGCTAAGCTATATCCATGTTAACTAGCTAGCTCCCTCGACATGCTAACTTGTAAGATTGCCTGGAACCAAAGTTAGTAGAGAAAGAATCACGTTAACTTAAATATATGATATAAATATATGAGTGAGAATGAGGGGAAATATGATATAAATATATGAGAGTGAGAATGAGGGGACTTGAGACAAAGAATTATTGATGCACATAAAACAGGAGAAGGATATACAAAGCTAGCCAGGCGTTTCCAACCGTTATCCAGGCGTCTCCATAACTGGAGGGAGAGGTACAATCCAGAAATTCAAAGACAGCCACAGTGCAGAACAAGCCTGGCAGAGGTAGGAAGCGAAAGATTTCAAAGCCACTGGAAAGGAAACTAGTGAGAGATGTGTCTAAAGACCCAGAAGAACTGCCAAGACACAACTTAGTCTTCTTGAAGACTGATTCCTGATGTGGCCATCACTAGAGCTCTGCACAGCAATGGACTGCAAGGTTGCAGACCAAGAACAACTCCACTTTTGGAAAAAAAAAGACACCTTCAAGATAGACTTAAGTGTGCTCAAGACAACCTGGAAAAAGATTATTCATACTGGAAGTGTGTCTTATGGTCTGATGAGATTAAACTAGATCTCTTTGGCCACAGAGACACTGCTTACATTTGGAGAAAAAAGGGAGAGGCATTCAACCCTAAGAACGCAGAGTATTACGCTGTGGGGATGCTTCAGTGAACTATCTCCAGACGAACAAGGTGAAGGTGTCTTCGAATGGCCTGCACAAAGCCCTGACTTAAATCCAATAAAAAAATGTGGGGTGACCTAAAGAAAAATGTCCATGCCAGAAAACCTTTTTGTAAAGTCGCTTTGGATAAAAGCGTCTGCCAAATGCAATGTAATGTAATGTAATGTCTTGTCGAAGATTACAACAAACGACTGCAGGCAGCCACAAGGTTATTCAGCGAAAAGAATACACAATTTGCTATTAGAATGTGGGGGGCTAATAATTTTGACCCTGGTAGTTTTTGTGTTTTGTGTAATATTTTCATTTCTGTGTGGAAAATAAAATGTAAGTGTAACCCATATGAATAATTACACCGCATTTACCACTGATTCTTAGTGTACTACACTCACACACTGATTCTTTGTTAGGTTGTTACATCCTTTAACATCACTTGCTGTTAATTGCCACGGATATTTGAAGATACTCCCTAAGGAACTCCCTCCCACGTTAATTCTAAAGCTGGATAGGAATTTGCTGACGCTCCCTAGGCAACAGTTACCATCGAATGGGATATTTACCCTTGCCCTTCCCGCGAGACCCCAGATTCATTGATTTCATTGATACGATAAGAAGCTATGATTTAAGATACACGATAGATTTAAGATTCACTCACACATACAACATTCCCACCACAACACATCCACACACCTTGATTTTGAAGACCTTGATTTCTGCCCGGAAGAACCCTAATATTTACTTTTTATTGAAGACTATCCTGGCTGGTTTTTGGTATTTCAGGTACTACTACACTCCTCCCACATAACACAACCTCTACTTAACTTGCACCACGGTAATATTACTATTAGCACCCCACAGTACACAGTCACATCACACAACACTTATACCTATCACTCAGTGTCCCCCTTAGATACAGATGATATATTGATTTGAGATTTATATAGACTAACTAGCTGATTTCATACCCCTTTTATTTATAAGTGATCATCCCGAATACATGTTGAATTTTGTAATAACAACAAATACATTTTATATTCAACAAATACAGAATCTTTTATTATAACTTGTTGTCGTGTGTGTTATTGTGGGTGGTAAAAGGCATTAATATACTAAATAGTATTTGACTCCTGCAATCCTCCTCTTGAACCTAGTGATAAGATATCCAATTGATCCCTTACCCTCTGAGCCTACTGACAGTAGGCAGAGTTACATAAGCATCCAAAATAAAACTAGGATGTCTAAAATGCTTTTTTTGCTGTGGTTAAAAGCACTTTTGAAATACTACAATGACTTTTGTAGAGGGACTAATAATTTTGTCCTCAACTGTAAATACTGTCACTGCAAGTTACAGCAGAGAAGGGAGGAGAGCAGACAGAGAAGACAAGTATTAAATTGATCATATGCGAATGACATTGTTTGACTACCTTGAAAACCCTAACATGCCACCAAATTGGGCAGAGATGATACATACAGTAGCTTGTTTTCTGTGAATATGGTAATTTGTAGAAATACCCCACACCCCCTCCAGAGAGCACATCACACCTGTCCTCCATCGACTTCACTGGCTCCCCATAAAACAACGCATACACTTCAAAATCCTCCTCATCACCTACAAGGCCCTCAACAACCTTGCACCCGTGTACCTGACCGAACTCCTCCACCGACACTCCCCCACCCGGCGACTACGCTCTGCTGATGCAAATCTCCTCACCCCTATCACCACAACCAAATACCGGACCATTGGTGACAGGGCCTTCGCCATCGCTGCCCCCACCCTCTTTATGTGTTTATGTGTATGTATGTGTGTATAAATATATATGTAAAGCGTCTTTGAGTACCATGAAAAGCGCTATACAAAACTAATGTATTATTATTATTATTAATTTATCAACATGTCTAAAAAAATGAAACCTAGATTATCTCATAAGTGTGTAGAGTTGATAACCACAGTGTGTAACTCACTCAAACACAGATGGATCATATGAATCATGTGTGGGTGATTTGGCAACAAAATTGCATTTTTATAAATAAGGGTACAGTTCTGCAAGAAAAATATCATTTTTCAATAGACCTGGGGCGTTCTGTTAATTGAGTGTACGGTACTGGATGTAAAGCGTCACACTTTGAAATATATTGTTTCTTTTGTCTTTAAATAGCTTCTTAAATACCTGATGACTTACATGGATTTACACTCTCTCTCAATATCTTTCTATAGTAGGCCTGTGTGTCTTAGAGAACAATTGTGATTATTAGGGGTTTGATATCTCTTCATTAGAAATTAGGACTATTTGTCGATTTAACTTGATGGTTACAATTATTTCTACCAGCTCACATACAGGTGCTGACATACATGTATATGTTTGCATATTCAGACAATTACCCACATGTAAAGAGTACAATGAAATGTAAATGTGAGTATTCTCAAATACTCAAATACATTCTTTCGTTTTAACTTAACGTTTTAATTGAACCACACACATTTTCCAAAATGTTTTAAAATTATTCAAACTATTGAAGTAACTGGCAGTATTATGGCACTTGTCCATTTTTTCAAAATCTTGCTACAAAACTCTTAAGTGTAAAACAGAGAACAGCTCCAGTAGTCCCAATACTCTACTGTACATCAAAACTGAGGCAAAGGGCTCAATAAACTTCCATCTATTCACTGAAATAACAGCCCTAAAAAGTAAAAAGAAGAAAGAAAAAATGTCCTTTACTTCTTCAAGTAAATGTACTGTACTGCGCAAGATATTTAGTGGAACCCCCGCACGCCAGGTACAAAATATGACAGTATATGAGTACTGGTAGATAAATAATTGTGACTGCTATATAACAGTGACCGTTATGTAGAGAGAAAAACAAAGTGTGACAAGGTCTTTTGATAGCTATTTGAAAGAGACAATAGTAACAATAGATTCCGAAGTAGTATGACACTTTTAATAAGTAAATTTTTGATTAAGTGCTGAAGAAATTATTACATTATTAGTTCCAGTGATTTCATTTTCAAGTTTTTTAAATTAAACCAGTCGATAATGTAATAACTAGCTAATAATGTAATAACTTATTACATTATTTGCGACAGGTTATTACATTATCAGTTTAGACATTTCCTTACATAAATGGCAAGTTTTTACATTATTGGCTTCATTACATAAAAACAGCCAAAATTATTACGTTATAGGCAGTTAATACATTATTGGCCATTATTACATTACCAACAGTGTGAGGGGAAGGACCCCAGGTTGACCCCAGTGCAAGGCAGACAAGTGATGGGTGAAGCATGAGTATGTGGGGCACCCTGGATGGGAGACATATGGTGAGACACATGGGTGTGCTTCCCAAACGGGAAGGCAGTGTGATTGAGTGACCACCACTAGGGTTGTGGGTGTGCTCTGACTGCCATACCAACAAGCCTGGCTCTTTGCCATTGTGGTTAAAGCGCATGTTTGGTAGCCTGGAGACCCGGGTTCGAAGCCAGGTAAGGTGACTTATCCTGCCCTTCGCTACAATGATTTAAAAAATATAGGTTGAAGGCTGAAAAACTACATAGTGTTGCTTTAACATACAGTATGAGAAATGCAAACACAGTGCAGATTTTTTTTAATTCAGATTTGTCACATTTTTTTTCTGAAATATTATTATTATTTTTCAAAGTCTACCACCTCATGGTTCATTACTATATGCTTTATGTTTTATGAGATCTTGGCTCATAAAGGCTTAACATTTGTTTGCATGCTTTATTGTGAGTCTATTAAGTCAATTCTTTATAATGATTTTGTACTTTGAACAATAAATTGAACTGAATTGAATATGGCAATGAGTCTTGATTTCTGCTGCGACAATCGGATGGTACGGTCAGATTTTGATGTCAACATGAAAACATGTATCCATCCTGCCTTGTAACAACAGTTCAAGCTGCTGGTGGTGATGTAATCTGCAGCAACTGTGTGATGCCATCATGTCAATATGGACCAAACTCTGAGGAATGTTTCCAGTACCTTGTTGAATCTATGCCACAAAAGATTAAGGCAGTTCTGAAGGTAAAAGAGGGGTCCAACCCAGTACTAGCAAGGTGTACCTAATAAAGTGGCCAGTGAGTGTATATAGTTCAACATAAGGTTACTATTGTAAAAATAAAACCGAGCTTTGAGTTAAAACAAAACATTCTGATGTCCTTTGGAAATGACTTGGGTAAACAGACTAGGCACTAGTGTAAAGAATTATAGTTGCCCTGCCTGAGACAAATGCTGAAGCAGCCACTTTCAGAAGGTGGTCTGCCTAATGATAATCCCATTATGGTAACAAGAATGGTCCACAGTCACCCAAAAGCAGAGTTGACAAATTCAACTATGTCAAAGCACCAAACAATGGATTGTGGAAATGGGCCATTGAGAACCATCACAGGAAATGTGTCTCTCCAGACCTAGTTGCCTGATCAACTTAGTTAATTTACATCAAGGACATAGGAAGAGTCTTAACTGTATAAGTAGCTAGAGTTTTAGTTGCTTGTTGTTCAGACTAGCACCGCTGAATGGCTTCCATGCTTTGTCACTGCTTTTTACTGGAATAAAGTATGATTGCTGCATCAACAAAGAGACACTACGCACCCTTTTTCTTACACTAGCCTGACAAACCAGCCAAAATCAAATAGTGTGGTCTGGCCATGGGGGATATGCCATGTGCAATCCAGGGGGGGGCATCAAAGGTTGTCTTTCAAACTCTTTTTCTTGTGGTTGTCTTTCTTTCTGCACACAATAGGATTGCACTACGACCATCAGAGCAATAAACTTGTTTACCATAGCACCACACCAGAGCACTGTTGCAGCCCTGATGTTATCATATGTTAAGCCTGCGAAGCAACTCCCTACAAGAATAGATCGATGTGGTTGGTCCATCCAGTTCTGGGAGAAAAGGTCCAAAGCTCCAAAACATTTATCAGAAAATCTCTAATCTTGGTGCATTCATAAAAAATACAGTACTCAAATCTGTTACCACAGAGTTGAAAAATGAAGACTAAATAGGTGGTCACCACTCAGACACTGATGTCATTAATTGGCAGACTGCTGCCATCTTCTTTGTGATTTTATCAGTGCGGGTAATTCTTTTCCCTATTGTACCAGCAGTTCAACACAAAGACAAGCTCAAAACTGCACTCACTTGTGACTGTACCAAGGCACCTGCCAAGTATGACGTCAATCAGAAGAATGGTTCGAGAGACACCCAAAGAATGAAAACACACACGTCCCTTGCCTGACTTTGTAGACAGATTTAAGCTCAAGCTGTTAATTATCCCTAGACATTGTGGCCATGTGTGATTTCTCACTTTAAAAACTTACATTTCGTAAAAAAAGGAGACAACCCACAAACACTTCTAGGTGAGATGATGGGTTGGATCTCTTTTGTCCACTAATACCCTACACCCCTCATAGCCCGCAGTGCTGCCTTCAGGTCAGCCGACAGAGCTCTATACAGGGCTGGCCATACCAGACACTCTTATCACCCAACTGGACACTCTTGGCCTCCCCCCTCACATGTGCCTGGATAAAGGACTTTCTTACAAATTGGCTCCCACTTCTCCTCCATTCACATGCTGAGTACCAGCTCCCTACAGGGCTCTGTGCTAAGCCCTCATCTGTAGTGTCTCTACACCCACGACTGTAGTCTGGCCCATGACAACAAACTGATCATCAAGTTCGCCAGTGACACCGCAGTTGTCAGACTCATCTCAATGGGAGAGGAGGTAGCCTACAGAGCGGAGGTCCTGAAGTTGGCAGCCTGGTGTTCAGAGAATAACCTAGCTCTGAACACCAAGAAATCATTGAGATCATTGTTGACTTCAGGAGGCACAGCACCAACTTATCCCCCCTCTATATCAACAGTGAGTTTGTGGAGAGGTCCACACCTTCCGTTTGCCTGTGTCCTTATCTCCAAGAACATCTCCTGGAAAGACAACATCACAGTGGTCGTTAAGAAGGTCCAGCAGCGGCTACATTTCCTGGGGGTCCTCAAGAAGCACAACCTGGACACCAACCTGCTGGTGACCTTCTATCGTTCGTCCATCGAGAGCCTGCTAACATACTGTATCACAATATGGTATGGTTGCTGCACCATGACGAACAGGGAGAGGCTTCACATAGTTAAAGCGGCACAGAAGATCACTGGTTGCCCTCTCCCCTCCCTGATAGCTCTGCTGAGGCAGCGGAAGCTGTAAATGTCTAAGATCATCAATCTTTTTTATTCTCTATTTATTCTCCTTGTTGTCTTGCACTATTCTTTACTTATGCTATGTTGTAAATATTTTTCGTATGTTTGCACTGTAGAATGAGTTGCTCTCAATCGCATTCACTGCGTGCACATGGTAGGATTGGGTTGGATTGGGATTGGTTTGGGTGTTGCTACACAAAGGGTAGTCTGTCCCAAAATCCAAGTGCACATGGAGTTAGTCTAATTGGATAATGGTCAGAGACCTGGCCCTTTCCACTACGCTAGGTGAGTGGCGCTGTAGTCAACTTCTACCGATCTATTATTATCTTTTAATGCAAAGAACGTCTGTTCTACACATAACTCTCAAACCACTCATCCGCTTGATCTCAAATTTGTGCAGTGTGTGCAGTGCCAAGTAATGTTACCAGTGTGTGCAGTGCCAAGTGTCGTGTTATTCGGGCAAAAAATGGCAAAGATATCGGTCAAACAAGCTTGACAGCGTTTTGTCTTTGTCGCTCTCACCGTAGCCATGACAACCCAGCCTGATAGGATTTACAACGCTAGCTGCTAGAATGTTGAACATAACACGACTAACGACATAACTACAATAATGGACATAAAACAGGAAACATTTGCCCACAACATAGCTGCTACGCAGGTAAGATATGCAACAGCAAACTACAGCACTGCACACATATGCCTACAGTGCATACAGACGACACGTAGAGGAGACTGAACATGTGTTTGGAAGTCTGTATGAAGGAACAAACTGTGTTTTTGGTTTGTTGATACATGCACAGTACGTGAATCTGATCCGATCCCGTGCACAAGGCGGCACCCAAGTGGTTTAACATCGGCTTAAGCCTGGGGTTCCAAGTGGTTTTGCGAAACCAATCCCAATACGATCTTTATCCCGTGCACATGAAGTCGATACGATCCCAAACCATTTCGAATCGGTTTCAACTCGTCCATGTGCACGCAGTGAATGTACAGGTGTATAGTGTACATTGTACATGCTTATAGTAAAATAAAAGGCAGGAAAGGAAGGAAAGAAGTATTAGTAGTAGTTAGTTGCCAGCTAGGTAGGCTAGGACCGCCCTCTGGGATCATGCAGTGTATTGGGATACAGAGAGGCAATTAGTCAAGCTAGCTCCAGTCCCTGGAGTTGTGCGGTGTATTGGAATACAGGGAATTGGAAACATGTCAAAGTAAAGTAGTAATAGATTTTTCGTCAACGATTGCCAGGACACTGTAACTCTGGGGGAGATGAATCTTTGTAGGCATGTAGCCCTAGAAGTTTTTGAGCGAATAGGAGCTTTTTCATACGTCAATGAAAATTTGAAACATAGCTTAAAATTCTTCAAAAGTCCATATCTTGGCTTCTAATTTCTCCAATGTTGTGAAAATTGACATGCCACCTCTAAACAGCTTTCTGTTCATGTGCATCAAATTTTGTGATATTTGGTCAAAGGGGACAATGTTTTTTGTCGAAGCTAGGGGTCCAAAAACAGTTTTTTTTTTAAAAACTCATCAACATTTTTTCCCAAGACAGTGATTTTGTGGTAGTATGTTGGGGTTACAAAGACGCATTGACCCAGCCCATAAACTGTCACTTGAAGCATGGCGCCACCTAGTGATAGGGGTAAATGCAAAAATTGGGATTTTGTATTGCCAATGTCTTGGACTGGGAAGGTGGGAACTGCACAAAATATGTCATGCACCATCAGCACAAAGCACAGCACATGCCATACAATTTGGCCCATAGGGGGCGCTGTAATTGTACAAAATGTCATTTTGCCTATTATCTAGAGAACAGTAATGTTTACAAGCAGTTCTTTTTTGTTGTGAAATCTATTGAACCTCCCGCATTGAAAACACTGGTCGACGCCCACTTCCAACAAAAAGAATTTCCGTGAAATTTTACCATTGTGAAAGCAAAACCAAACGAACTCGTCATAGGCTGTTCATGTGAATCTCACCAAATTTGGTACATGTCATCTACAGACAATGGTGACAAAAAGTTATCAAAGGATTTATCTTGAGATGCACCGTTTTAAAGTTACATGTCAATCAAAATTCAAAACATAGCTTAAAATTCTCCAAAAGTCCATATCTCGGCTTCTAATTGCTCATATTTGGTCAAAGTTGACATGATAACTCTGAACCGCTTTCTTTTCATGTGCACCAAATTTTGTGACATTTCACCACATGGGTGCAATGTTTCCGGTCAAACCTAGGTGTACAAAAACAGTTTTTGTTCAATAACTTATCAAAATTTTGCCCAAGACAATGATTTTGTGTTAGTAAGCCAGTGTTAAAGAGGCATATCAACCTATCCCATAAACACTCACTTGAAGAAATAGCGCCACCTAGTCATATAGTTAAATGCAAAAATAGGGATTTTGCATTGCCAATATCTTGGACCAAGGAGGTGGAAGCTACACAAAATATACACAAACACACAGATTGTCATTCATTCAAAACCCACATCCATGCCCACTTCCAGCAAATCATTTCCACACAAACTCTCACCTCACAACACTGACCTACCACAAACTCACCATACCTATGATTCCCACACTTCAATACACTGCGGCGGTCATACCATGTACCGCTATGCGGTACATCTAGTTACAGAATAATATTGACTAATTGGATACGGGACACACGCCAAGGATCACCTTAAGCGAGGCCGCCTCAGAGGAGGGTGTATAATGACCAAAGGACAAAAGACACCCGATGATCCTGATGAGGTATCCTGAAAATTTCACAGACCAACTAGACCCTGTGACTTAGCAAACAAACTCAACAATTGATCCAGTACTCAGGAAATGATAGATAATAAACTTAAAGTGCTAAGTGTTCTCCCAAATAAAAGTATTTTAAAATAAGCTTTGTAGTTAGGAAGGCTTAATACTCTTCCTAGGTGAACAAGTATCTGTGTTTGCTCAAAAGTGCAACAGATTACCTGTGAATTTTCATTTTTGTTACATGCACACACCTACATCCAGTTTCCTTACAATTAAAGATTCATTTCCTTTCCTTCTAAATTCTGGCAAGCTAAGAGGACTTCAAATCTTTCAGAATCAACTTTATTTTCTAGTTGTTGCAATCTCACCTGTTGGTCTTGCTGGGGTTATATTCATAGGACCCTTTGATGGCTTTCTGCATCCTTTCAGAGTTGATTCTCCACAGCTTCAGAGAATGGTCCATTCCACAAGACATGATTTTCTCGCCCAGTAAATCAAAGTCCTACAGACAACAGAGAAAATGATTAAGCTTAATGAGAATACCCCAAGCACTCTCCGTGTATAAGATTTCCTAGTATTTCCACACATTCTCTGTGTATACAATCACCTAGTATCCCTAGACTTACAGCACTGAGGACCTCGTCCCTATGGCCTTCAACTCCGCCGAAGATTGCCACAAGTGTGTCTGTCTGAATGTTCCACAGACGCAGAGCATGATCTGTTGGGATAGCAGCACAGGCATTTTCATCTTCAGTCAGGCTTTACAGTTCTTCTAGTCTTATATAGTCAACTGGCTGTGTTTCATGGAACAGGCAAGCCTCTTTTTGTTATTCTGCTTACTCTGACATCTTAGCAATGGTTTTCTAACTGTAACTCAACCTGTAACCTGAAGTCTTTATCGTTCAAATTGTGATATGCTTAATATGACTTCTATGCTTGAAGCTGTTGTGCTATCAGCTACCTATACAGCAAGGTTTTGACCCTCCGTTTCGCCCAGTGGCTTTTGATGGTAGACTGGAGACTGTACTTACAAACACCTTGATTTTCTTCACAAAGGCCTAGATTTTTAAGTATGATCGTCCGTCTCTCTTCCATTCTAGGTTACTTTTTCAACGTTTTATAGCAACACACTATACAAAACTGTTCTAATGAAGCTCACAGTACCACAGTGTGTTTCAACACTAATTTTGAGGAACAAATCTTCAGTGCTGTTGACTGTTGAGGTCATGTCAGTAGTGTTCAGTACATCAGTACATCAATTTTGACAGTAGCTACCTTTGCTAACTGATAGGAGAAGATTGGGGTCCCTCGGGTGAAACTTCAGCTCGTTGATGGCATTACCATGTCCAACGTAGTGCTGTAATTAAAAGATAGCAGAAGTAGGACACTTTTGAAATGTATAGTCCAGGCAACAAGTGTTCCCAGACCAAAAAAAACTTTTGGCACATGTTGCGGGTCTGGAGGCTTTCATAATCTGGCACCAGTGACAGAGAACTGCAATACGCAAGATGCATGATGTGCATGACCAAGACAACACTCTAAAATGCCCAACGTGGGAGTTGCTGTCTGATCACAATGCACTACTACATCTGTGCCATTTAAAAACTTTAACATACCCAACAAGCTCTACAATACCCTAACAGACAGAAATGTTGTCTCTTGCACTGTCTGAATCACTTTCATATTTTGTTAAGCGACACTTGTCACCCAGGGCCTTAATTCAGTGGTCATACAAATGTTGGATAAACACAAGTATTTTTCTCACTGGCCATCTAAAATATGCATTCTTAAATTTTGTGATTTGAACATGTAAATGAACCATTCTGGTGTACTCAGAGAATAAAAATAAAGGAAAAAGACAACATTTTCTTCGTTAAAAAAAGGACACATTTATTGGAGTGTATGAAACTCAAAACACTGTCTGTCCAAAATATTCATTTATTGTATAGTACATGTATGTATCAGTTATGGTACTATTCTTCACAGAGCCTGCTGAACTATATAAGGAATAAGTAAACATTTGCCCAGTATCCCAGTAATATGTCCGGGAGCACAGGGAGGGTTTGCCAACCCTGCTAACCCAGGCATTTGTTAGGCGAATAATTACATTTACAACACAGTGTGCATTTCAAAATTAATTTAGGAGTGAGGCAACAGTCATGCCAGTTTACATTTATTGTAATCTTGCTGATTTGAGACAGCATGATGTGTGTTTTTGTAGCCTTTGTTTGTATTCTATAGCTGCTTTTCAGTTAACTAATATGCTAGACAGACTGCCACACTTCAGCAGCATCATTACCCTTAGGCTCAAGTCCACAAGCCTAAACATTAATGGTTGTCATCCGGTGACTTGGCCCACCCCATGTTTCAGTACTATTAATCTGTACATTGCAAATTAGCGATAGATAACTAGCAATAGACACTACTGCTAGATAGCCTAGTTAAGCTAATCAGGCAGCATGCCAGAGCTGGAACGGCCTAAATAACCAACCTACAAGGCTGTAAGGTAAAAGATCAAAACCAGTCACAAATATGAGAAATGATGAATGGCAATAGTAAATAAAAATGAAATGTAAATGTTTTATTTAGTCACCACACACAAAGAAACTCCCACGGAACGCCGCCAAACTCAGGTCAGACAGAATCTAATGTCATACCAAGCTAGATAATCCCGTAGCCTGTGTCTGTGTTGTTGTTTTTTTTCTGTGTACCAGGGAGGAGGTGGAATTCAAGTAACCTAGAGGTCAAAAGGTTGTCTAATAGTCCCATATTCAGACTGATCTATTACTAGATTGACGTTGTCAGGCAGTGCAGTTCCTTTAAGAGACATGGTAACACTTTGTATTAAGACACACATATTTACCATTAATTAGCTGCTTACTAACATGTATATAGTAGCATACTAGCCATCATTATAAATCACTAATTAATACTTTATTCTGCAAGACCCTTTTCCCCCTATATAAGCTCCTAATTTACCTTTATTCATAGTTAATAAGTAAGCTGTTGCTTATCACTTATGATCTACATATGCATGGTTCAGTATGGGCCTCGTAAGATGTTAATACCACAAGAACAGTTACTCACCCCTAATAATGCTTACCAAAGATAATCTATTCATATGGCACTAAAACCACATGTGCTAATAATGTACCAATAACTTCTAATTAATTCTTTGTAATGCACAATATGTTCCCGATTATAAAGAGTCTGTTCACGTTTTTTTTTTTTCTCCAATTAATTGGCCACTTATCAGCACCCATGTGTTCCCATGTGTTTGGTTGTTGTGTAATGTGCACTGCAACGCACTTGACAGCCAAGTTAGCACAAACGCAAATATTTATTTTATTAATGATGAACTTAAGAGGTTTATAAACAAATGCATTAAAATGGGCTCTAATCTTTATCTCTAATCTTTAAAAAGATTTCTTGGATCTTTACCCACGATAGGCCTACTGTTGTTAGAAATAAGAACAATAAGCTAAACAGTAACAAACTAAAAATCATACCAATCTAAGTAAAGGACTAGCTGACATTTTTCATCGTGGGAAGTGGGCATGGACATTTTCATGCGTTTTAAGTGTTTATGGGCATACAAAGTGTTTAAGTGTTTTACACTGGCATACAAAGAAAAAACTGTTGTGTCTACCACTGTTTTCAATGCATGAGGTTCAATGGAGTTCAAGACAAAAATAAATACATTTTAAACTGTAGCAATCTCCAGATAATACAAATTATTGGCATTTTGTGCAATTACGGCACCCGCTATAGGCTGACTTTTGCGATACTTGCCGGACAATTATGGTTATTGTGCTGGTTGTACCCGACATATTTTGTACAGTTCCCACCTTCCTGGTCCAAGACACTAGCAATTCAAAACTCCAATTTTTGTATTTACCCATTTTACTAGGTGGCACAACAAGTGGGTGGGTATCGGCTGGGTTGACATTAGCCTGGCTAACGCGACTTATCAATGCTCTGCGAACATTGGTCTGGCCAAGCTGTGTTGTAAACCCATTTCTCAGAGGGCGGGCTTAACCCGCCTCTTTCAAATGCCTCTGTTTGCTACTGGACGAAGATTCAACCAATCACACTCCTCTGTCCTCTGACGTATGCGAAATGACCACAATGACAGGGTTCTTGCAAAGCCCCATTGACTTGGCTACCAGCAGGGCTAACTGATAAATCAAATTACCGAAGCCAGTCGGTAGCATTGCGAAAAGGTCCTTTCCTGCAATAAATGATTCAAGGGCTAACCTTTGCTCTATTTCTTGCCGTTGCTCCATGTTGACAGTGACTGAGATAGATTTCCGGTCGCTGAACTACCGCGTCATTACCTTTTTGAAATGCTAGATTTTCATTGGTCCCAGTTTCTCTGTTAATGTAGAAACGGTGTAGACAGGCAGCTTGGCCAGACTGACTTTCAAGGTGAAATTGAGATGCAGCGTTAAAGTAAGTATGGGCGTGGCCAGGCTAGGTTGACATGCCTCTGTAACACTGACATCCTAAAAAAAAAATCGGATTGAAAGTTTAGGCAAATTATTTAGTGACTGTTTTCGGACTTCTAGCTTCAATGAAAAACAGTGCCCACTGTGACAAAATGTCATAAAATTTGGTACACATTGAAAGAAAGCCATGTAGAGATAACATGTCGGGTTTGATCAAATTTGGGCCAAGAAGCCGATATAGACTGGCAAACTATTTCTAGCTACGTCTTTAATTTTGATTGACATGTAACTTTTAAAAAGTTCACCTCAAGATAAATCCTTTGATTGAACTTTTTGTCACCATAGTCTACAGATGGTCTATACCAAATTTGGTGAAATTCACACAAACACCATATGAGGAGTTTGTTTACTTTCACTTTCGACATTAAAATTTGACAAATTGTTTTCGTTGGAAGTGGGCGTCGACCAGTGTTTTCAATGCATGCGGTCCAAGGGACAAAAAAATGATATTAAACTGTAGCGCTCTCCAGATTATAGGCTAAATGTTTTGTGCAACTACAGCACCACCTATCAGACAAATATTGTGGTACTTGCCATGCTTTTAGAGGTGATTGTTCTAATCGTACATCACATATATTTTGGACAGTTCCCGCCTCCTCTGCCCAAGATATTGGCAATTCAAAACTACAAATTTTGCATTTACTCATTTCACTAGGTGTCTATGCTACAAGTGAGTGTGTATGGGTTGGGTCGATACTCCTTCATAACACTAACAAAAACGTTTTTGGCATGCATATTAAACTTAAAATAACAAGAACCCATCTTAAATACCTGAAAATACACCCAAAAGACCAAAAAAATCTAGGCATCCATTATGTGAGTAAATATGGCAACACAAGTGTCATTTAACAGTTTGTATGTTCTTCTGAACAATTAAATGGGTGCAGTTTTAAGTTTTTTTGTGTCAGCACACCCTGTTCTGTTTTTTTCCCCATGTTATCGGCTTTGTTTGTTGTCGCCATCCATCGCTTTTGTCGGTCAATTCCCGCCTGATAAAAAAAAAACAAAAAACAATCGCTTACAATGGAACCTTCTATAAATACACACATAATTTTTTTGTATTTTTAAAAACCCTTTATCTCACAATCCCGGTAGGGTATATACACAACCATGGTATCACCTTCCTGTTCTTTCTATTCCAGCTTAAACTATCGTGGAGATATTCAAGCCAGTATGAAGAGTGAATTTTCATGTTGCCAGCGACATGACAACTTAGGAGGGTTAATTAGTGATTTGTTGGAACATGTTGGAAATAATTGGGAGACATTTTTAGACCATGACTTTAGGATGCATCATCTTTTGTATTACATGCACTACATTGACCATTGAGGACTTACATCATTACATAAAGAGAAAAAATCCAAAAAGTAAAAAAAGCCTAGTATTTTTTTAGTTTTCAATGAGTCCATGGATGATGTGTTAGAATGTGCAGTAAAACTCTACATTTCCTGATTATACATACGTCAGAAAGTTAAATCCAAAATTTGAAGCAGATAAATAAAATTTAGAGCTGCCATCTCCCCCACCCCTCTGAGCAGGCATCCTCCTCCACACCAAAAAGTTGGGCTTGGATCTCCTCCATTGTCCACCACTTCTGTGTTGGTCTTGTCTTGGTATTATATGTCGAAATATGTGCATGCACAGGACAAAAACACTTATAATTTCCAAACACTGCCAGAGTTTCACAGTTAGTCCACACCAAAAAATAACTGTGGAATATTGGAGAGGACATCTTAAGCTTTTGATTCATGTGCAACATTACGGGAAAACTTGAAGTGGTTGGTCGGAAAAAGTTAGAGAAGATTATGTTGCATGTATTGTGTATAAATGTCACTGTTCTTCACGACACAGTGAGCAAGCAAATAAACATCGTTTTGAACATACCCATGCGGATGGAATCAGTTATTTGGACACTTTGAAGGTTATTGATTAGATTTGTATGTTTATTTGAGGTCAATGTACATTTAGAAGTGTTTAAAGACCTCGGTTTTGAATGGACACAACAACTGCATTAGAGTTGCCCATATTAGCGATGTACATAGTTGAGATACTACTAACAATGGGTAGTTGGTTGTTTTGGTTGTACATTGATAATTCTATTATACTAAGCGTATTTTTTATGTCAATCAGACCGTTTGACGAAAGGGGTTAATAATGACTAACAAATAGCTAGTATGCTACTGATATACATGTTAGTAAGCAGCTAATTAATGGTGAAAATTTGTCTCTTAACATGAAGTGTTACCAGAGACATTACCTACCTTAATGCACTGCATGGTGATGTGGTTTATGACTCGTATGATGCCACGTGATCCTGCCACAGCCAGCAGGGGATGACTGGTGCTGTTGTCAAATGTCCAGGCACATGTGTAAAAGTTTTCATCTGCCTTTTAAAGGTTAGTCAAGGGACCACACGTAATATCACACCTTGGTAGTGTCAATTATATCACATCATTCAAAAATATATACTTTAAATGAAATATGGCTTATTACTTAACCTTAATGTTGCATTTATTAAAAAACAAGATACTTAAACATTATTTTAACAAGCCCACATAGTGGCAAACCGTTTGGTTCTGTCTTTACAAAAATTGACAGAGATGATCTCTACAGCAAGCCACACAAATTATACTTACTGGTGATTTGATCACAGGAAGCATTCACATGCCACAGCCATTCAACATTCATGACAAAGCAGCGGAACAGGTCACATCTTGGCAATGCTTTGACATGCTAAACAAACTTAAAACCTTTATTTCAGACCATATTAAGAGGGTGCAAGAAAATTGGCATCATCTTACCACGAGAAAGTTCTGCTTGCCCCTTCATTTCTGCTTACAGCTGCTGTTGCTGAAGTCTTTTTTATGATTGTTAAACTTTTTTATTATGTGAACATGTTTAGGAACAAGCTAACTTTGTCTGAAATAGAAACATAAGTCACACATAAATTTCAGAAAGATACATCAGCATCCACATAGGACTGCAGGAGGCGGATCTCCCCTTGGGAATGGCATTCATAGAGGGTCACCTATAGATAAAGTATGCCACATTTAGTATTTGACATACGTTTTTAAAATGTATTTTAGATAAGAGGACAATGCTACTCACTCTGTTGCTGCCTACAGTGGCAAACACTAGTGGGTCCCCCTCTTTACTGTGCCAGTTGAACTGGACCCCAAACAAAGGTTGACCATGGTCCTCCTGTAAAAAAATAAACAAATGCATGGGGAAAAAATGAATGAAGATTCTCATTTTATCCTCATAGCAGGTGGAACACTGTGCTGATTTTTTTTAGCGAAATTTGATCCTTCCACACTTCACACAACTACTCAGCAGGCAATGATCCGTGTTCTTTTTTTTTTTTTTTACTTCAGATACAGTTAAAATGCCTAGATTTGGAGTATTGGGCAATGCAAAGTACCAATTCAACACAAGTGTTTTCATACTAAGCAGCTGTTGACCCTGCTGGTGTATAGAGTGTATATTCCTGTTTGGTTCTAAGCCACCCTTCTGCTAAGTTTTCTGACCACAAGCTGTGATGTGCAAGACTTCTTTACTGCTCTATCTCCTAAGGGAGTTGAGATAAAAATAAAAAAAAGTGCCTGTTCTTTAAAAGAATTGTTATACTGTATATGCTTCCAAAATATGCCAAGTACAGATACATAAATTGGTGTGGTTATAAAAAGTTACAGCTACTTAACTGACATCAATTGGCACTGTAAGCCCCTTAAAATCACAAAAAGGGAGCCATGGCTTCAAAGAGCAAACATTTAGACTGCAAATATACATTTACATGGTGGAGCGCCTAATATGCAATTACTACATTGCATTTAACTGACGCTCTCATGCAATGCCACTTACAGTGAATTCGGAGACAGTCAGGGACAGTCTCCCTAAAGCAATGTGGGGTTGGATGCCTTGCTCAAAGGCAACTTACCCATGAATGTCACTTCCCCACATTTTTCCTACTGGTATGGGAATCGAACCTCTGACCCTTAAATCCCAAGGCCAACTCACTAACCATAAGGCCACAGCTGCCACAAACAAAACATTAGTCCTTGGATTGCAATCATGAATAAAACAACTGGCAGCAAGAACGCAGGACAGACTTACCCGTAGGCTGTTGACACATTTAAAAGAGTATTTGCACTTTTTGGATTTCCACTTGCCCTTCCCCCAGCTTTTTCTCCCAGGAGCATTAGCTGTGTTAGTGGGTGTGTCTGGACGCTCAATGTTTGTCCCACTCTCAACACTTACAGCATCGTCCTGAAAACACAACCCGGTAATACAATTGGGTATTAGCCTCAATTTGCAATGGTCAGATTAATTGGATTTCACATGATTCATATATCATTATGACTGCCACTAGCCTGATGCATCAGCCGGTTTCACTTTGTTTCACTTCATACAAAGCGTCTGAAACCTTTTGTTGCCAGTGGTTTAGACATTAATGGTTGTGTGTTGAGTTATTTTCAGGGAACAGGAAATTTGCACTGTTATATAAGCTGTACACTGCCTACTTTACGTTGTAGAAAAGTATTATATCTTTAGACTTCTCCAATGGAAAGATATAATTTAAAAAGTACAAAAATGTTGTGGGGTGTACTCACTTTTGTGACATACTGTATAATATATATATATATATATATATATATATATATATATATATATATATATATATACACATATACATATACATATACATACAGGAAAATGAATGATGTTGAGGTTTTTTTAGATGCAAATGCAAAAGAATGCAAAAGAATATTAAGAGTAGAAAATGAAACTTAGCTATAAGGTATAGTAGTTAATAGGAATATGTCATAACTACAACAGTAGTACAGCAAACAGTTACACCACAGTCAATTCCTTATCCATTATTTTGAGCATCATAACTAAGAAGATTAGGTAATCACAGATTTCTTTGTAATTATATGCTTTGACAGCTCTTGTTTTATTTCAACTGTCCTTTGCTAGATTATGCTGGAGTGGCCTGCTTCAGCCTTGTTGTTTTTTTTCCCCCCCAGACACCAGTATCTGGGCCATTACCGGATGTTGGTTACCTTGGTGCAACCTCAGTCCAGCCTTTGTGTGTTTGTCTGTGTGATCTATTTGACTGTCAGTGCAAACTCAGTGCGACCTTTATGTGTTTGACTGTGTGATGTGTCTGTCAATGTGACTTCAGTGTAACATCAGCACAACCTTTTTTCTTTGTCAGTGCAACCTCTGCATTCCTTACACCTGCATTCTGAATTGCCTTTTAAAGATCACAAACAGTGCAACCTCTTGTAGACCTAATATTTTAAATTAATTTCCATGTTTTGAAGTAGACATTATCGAAAATAAGCAGAATGTCAGTGTAAAGTACTGAATTGTTTTCTAACTTGTTTATGTACAGTATATTCTTTTTATTGAGATTATATTCAGAAAAATACCACCTAAGTTTACAAAAGCAACATGGAAGTAGCTATTTTTGAAATTAATGAAATTGTATAGCCAAGTCTTATTGTTTAAAATTGTCAGAAAGTTATTCATACCATATAATTCTCCTCTGACTAAGGACACAATAAGCTATTAATGTAAGAAATATCAACTAGATGAATTAAGTTTTACACTATACAAGCTTGACATACTAAAATTTAAACAATGGGACAGAAAAATAAGTGCTCTCAAACCCAAAGACTAGACAGGCAGAAGTTGGAACTCTCCAATGTTATAGTTTTCATATGTCTCAATACCATGTCTAATTTTCCAAAACTCAACACTTCTGCACAAACCATAGACTGTGGGAGTCATACAGTGTTGTCTTCCGCGTTTAACACAATTGCATTTGATCACCACTTCAACCAAAATTCATGATTACTTCTCTCAATGTTCACAACCAACGAAAGTATGTACAACTACAGCTAATTCTGTGGACATTTAAATACTCATATCAAAATGGTTAACTCTAGGGTCAAAACCTAAAAGAAAAGGCACTGTAACAAAGCACAACATTTTGCATTTTGTCACAAATTAAATAATGTACTTAAGACATTATCATCTCTTAGCCAAATACAAAGGTTACATTTGCATGTATATGGGCAAAACATCCCATAAAAAGTTGATATTGAAGCTGCTGTGTATTTCATTGCACTGTACAATAGAACTGAACTCTGTGACATATGACCCAGTTGTGCTCACCACTTTTGCTGCTGACATATTCTAAACCTTATTTATTTATCCACAGCTTGGCATTGTAAACTGTACATACTGTTTTGTAGTCTTGTTTATATATCCTGTTGCACATCTCAGAATTTATATTTTAATTTTACTTAGCTATTCCTTTCTATTGTTATTCTTATCTATTGCTGCTTCTTGTGCATTTGTGGGCTGTTTTAAACGACATCTCACTAATACTTGTGTATATTGACAAAGACTACATTTCCAGTATATACATGTATGACATACTGTCATTTCAGGACCTCCAAGTGACACATAATGGGTGTTGACCTTTTTCTGAAGTGAAACACAATGCAATATATGTAGGGTAAGGATAATGCCTGGTACAGTTTATTCTGGTGTGCTGTTGGAGTGATTTGTTTTTTTGTTGCATGATTGTGCATTGTTGACTGATACAATGTATCTTCCGTTCTAAAATATGCTGACCTTATAGAAATCAGAAAAAAATACAAAATATAATAAAACCCCTCAAAAAATGTCCTTTTTGTGAGTGTACCTAAAGTACCATATGTAAAAGAAAATACTTGGAATTATTCATATTTCTACTGTATAGGCCTATACACCTTACTCATCTATTGTCAGCGATGCACAAATACATAAAAATGTCACTTAGTTTGATACAGTGTGTATTTACATTACATAACAGTAGTATGAGCAAACTGTAGGACAAAGGCTAGATTTTGTGGTTTTTTAGCCTATTGTAGTTTTAGCTTAGTGTGCTATTGTAGTCTTTCTGAGTGACAGTGTTTGTTATAGTTACGACAGCAGAAGTAATTTTTTGATGAAGTTTGAAGTTTTGTGAGCTGTAGTGCATTTTCCAGATAATGTTAACTGGTGTGCTCAGATATATGTTGATAAAGCACACATTGTTAAAAGTTTTGAAAAAGTGGACATTATTTTGAGATAAGTGTAAAAACGTTTGGCAAAAACTGTTGTACTCCAGGCCTTCTTTTGCCCAGAGTGAGACACATATGCAGGTAAATGATGCAGTACCTACTGCTGTCCACATGGCACGACAACAGCACTAGCTATGTGAAAGCATTTTACAGCCAAGATGATGCAAGGTATGGTAATAACAAGAACAAACACTGCACTTGCAATTTGCTGACATTTCTTGCTGCTTTTCACAGTAAAGTAGGGAAGACGGCAAACAATCGATTAGTCATTGGTCGACCAAAAAAATATTAGCTGACTAAAATTCTGTTGGTCGATTGGTCAGAGGGACAAAAAAAAACCCATCTTTTCGAAGGACTGAAGGGCTTTTAATTTGACGAGTATGATAGAGGAAGTCGTCGTGCCACTAATTTACTGTTGGCATTTTCTTCACGGCATACACCATGTCTGGAAGAAGTTCTAAAATTTGGCAACATTTCGAAAAGTACAAGGATGACCCAAGGAGGGTTACATGCAAAATTTGCAAAAAAAACATTTGCCTTTCATTCTTCCACGACGAACATGTTTTACCACTTTAGACATGCAAGTAGCCTGCTAGCCTAGCTACCCCTTGCAACAAGTTTGATTGCAAATTGTTACAATCATCTTTCATGAACAATGTGTGTGTAGCACGTGTTTTAAACTAGATGTACCGCATAGCGGTACATGGTATGACCGCCGCAGTGTATTGAAGTGTGGGAATCATAGGTATTGTGAGTTTGTGGTAGGTCAGTGTTGTGAGGTGAGAGTTTGTGTGGAAATGATTTGCTGGAAGTGGGCATGGATGTGGGTTTTGAATGAATGACATTCTGTGTGTTTGTGTATATTTTGTGTAGTTCCCACCTCCTCGGCCCAAGATATTGGCAATGCAAAATCCCTATTTTTGCATTTAACTATATGACTAGGTGGCGCTATTTCTTCAAGTGAGTGTTTATGGGATGGGTTGATACGCCTCTTTAACACTGGCTTACTAACACAAAATCATTGTCTTGTGCAAAATTTTGGTAAGTTATTGAACAAAAACTGTTTTTGTACACCTAGGTTTGACCGGAAACATTGCACCCATGTGGTGAAATGTCACAAAATTTGGTGCACATGAAAAGAAAGCGGTTCAGAGTTGTCATGTCAACTTTGACCAAATATGAGCAATAAGAAGCCGAGATATGGACAATTGGAGAATTTTAAGATATGTTTTGAATTTTGATTGACATGTAACTTTGAAACAGTCCATCTCAAGATAAATCCTTTGATAACTTTTTGTCACCATTGTCTGTAGATGACATGTACCAAATTTGGTGAGATTCACATGAACGGCCTATGACGAGTTCGTTTGGTTTCGCTTTCACAATGTTAAAATTTCACGGAAATTCTTTTTTTTGGAAGTGGGCGTCGACCAGTGTTTTCAATGCGGGAGGTTCAATAGATTTCACAACAAAAAAGAACTGCTTGTAAACATTACTGTTCTCTAGATAATAGGCAAAATGACATTTTGTACAATTACAGCGCCCCCTATGGGCCAAATTGTATGGCATGTGCTGTGCTTTTAGAGGTCTTTGTGCTGATTGTGCATGGCATATTTTGTGCAGTTCCCACCTTCCCAGTCCAAGATATTGGCAATATAAAATCCCAATTTTTGCATTTACCCATATCACTAGGTGGCGCTACACTTTTAGTAGAGTGTACATGGGGTGGGTCGATACGCCACTGTAACACCGACATATCACAAAAATTTAATGTTGTTCGGTGAAACGTGCATTGAGTTATTCAGCAAAAACTTTTCAGCGTCTCCCCCTCTTTGATGGACACTGGCACAGCGGGGGGGGTGGCCCTTGGGGGCCAAAAGCTTCTATTCGCTCAAAAACTTCTAGGGCTACATGCCTACAAAGATTCATGTCCCCCAGACTTTCAGTGTCCTGGCAATCGTTGACGAAAAATCGGTGAAAAAAAAAAAATGAAAAAAAAAGGGAAAAAAGTCTCGGCAACACTATAATGACCGCTTTCGCTAGCTTCGGTCATAATAAATATTCATCAGAATGTTAAGAGTCTGCCAGTCTTTCTGATTAATTTGTTTTAACACATCCTGAATACCAGAATCTGAAATAATTTGCCCGTGTAACAGACGGCAGACTGTGCTGTGCGCTTAGTGTGTCAGCCAAGGTCACAACGTTTTTTTTCCTTTTTACTCCGACTGGGAGAACTAGGCATTCAACTGATTTTTATGTAGGTTAGTTAGGTTATGTAAATCAACCAGGAAACATTTTGTAGGCCTACATCACATATTTCAGGCAATCAGACAACATAACCATTTTAAAATGCCTGCAGGGTTGAAAATCGCATGAAGGTTAGCCTCGCCGTTAGTGGTAAATGCGCAGAGACGGCCGCCTCGCAGTTGTGTAGCCTATCACGTTATTTCGTTTTTTTTTTTTTTTTTTGGATGCACGACCACTGGTCGACGAAGAAAATCCTTGGTTGAGGACAGTCCTACAGTAAAGATATTGACAATGTCCTACAACAAGGCAAGTGAATGTACAGTAGAATACAGGAGAGGTCGACCAGTGGGGACAGGATAAGACCAGCTCACTTGGCTTTTCATGAGCCCTCAAATATTGTGCATATTTATGGACGTGTATCATGTCAAGAAATGTCCATCACAGTATGGATATCTGAGACACGATGGACCTGAAGGTGCAGTAGACTTCCTAAAGCTATCGGAAAGATTGTGTTGTTTATCAAATGATGTAGATTTTGCATTGCTCACTGTAGCCAGCCTAACAATAGCTTTGTTTAGAGAAAGACTTTTTGATCTGCACTTAAACAGCCACTGGTTCCATGAACAGTATGGCACTGCTGTGAGGCCGACACCTTTGCCAATGCGAGTGCCTTGATTGATAGATTGCGTTTGTTTTGGGCACTTGTGGAATCAGTTACTGATGAATCAGTCTATGATCTCATGCCAGTATCATTCATATGTGCAAGCCATAATGAGCAGCTACAGCACACAACAGCATGTGCATTGCGCCAGCTGCTGCTTGTACCCTACAGGTTTTAGGTGACTAAATATACTTAGGAAAGTAGTTAAATATCAAAAAAATGAAATGTTGAACAGGGAAAAGAACAAACTATCAACAAAACTATTATCAAAGGCACAAAGAAAAAAAGTTGGCATATGGAAGAAACTAGTATGCAAACTGTGTTCAACACAATGAGCATAACAAGTCATACATAGAAAGTTGTTACATACAATATCCCACCTTTAGGTTAAGACAAAAATACATATGAAGCATCATTATAACAATGATCTTAATTATAGACCAAGGAAGAAGGCAAAATTAAAGGACCATTATTTGCATGATGTAGAATATCAGTTAATAAAAAGGCCCAAATAAGGCAACATTGTTCCAAGATATCAGTTAAAGCAGAAGGCATTATAAAAAAAATGATACATACCCGACAAGCAAAAGTCAGTGATGAAATACTATTATGCACGTAGCCCCGCATACGGGCAAAAAAGAGAGAACTATATAATGACAGATACACAAATGACCCATATTTCAGGTATTACTGTGGTCCATAGAAAAATAAGGGTGGTCAATGCCATAGCAGTTGTAATATTTCACAAAATGCAGTGTGCTTTACAAAAACTGCAGAATTATCAAAACAGTGTTTCATTCATATCAAGACAACAGTCAGAGCAGTTGTGCAGAGATTGAGCAGAAGTCAACAGCAGCAGAAAACAATGTTTTACAGGAAGCCATCAGATTAAATGATTCATTAAATGATCAATCTTTCTTCAGTAAAGCAAATTTATTTTTAGTATATTAACACAATTTAGGAGGGTTTTAGCTTTCATATGAGACATTTCTAAAACCAATGGATTAATTAAAAGTAAGGTTATAAGCTTTTGTTTCTACAAAATGGATAAGCGACAAGACTTTTGTCAGGCACTGTAGATGCACCGCATAGTGGTACATGGTATGACTGCTGCAGTGTGTTGTACAGTTCAGCACAAAAGGAATGTTTTGATGTACATGTTCCTAGGTGGCGCAATATGGCAAATGACCATTTATGAACTGAGCGTATAAGCCCTGGCGAGCCCAAGACGCAACGCAGAAGGATGCAGATTGTTAAAACTATTTATATCTTTTACTGGAAACATCCCTTTCCCACTCTGTTCTACTTACTAGTTAAACAGCTGACCTAATGTAAATTTACACCACAAATACACCAAATACACCACACGTCAAATTACCCCCGGTTTGTTTTTAGTGTCTTAGCACACCACCCAGTATCACAAACTACTAAGGTAGCTCGCTATAACCAGCTGCACTAATAGCACCCACTAGCTAACACAGATGCAGCTGTAAGGGCCCTACCTACACTCTGTTAGAAGCGTGTGTGACAATTAAAGTAGACATTTGTCGGCTTACAAGCGAGCTAGGCCAAGAAGACCTCACAATTACCACACTAAATGCTCCCCTCGGCTCTCTCCAGAAACCAGCCTGCTCTACCCCGCGCCAGAGCCAGCCTTGGACAGATGTTGTCTCTCCTCCATGGTTCGCCATGTAACCCTGTCGAGGACCAAGACATGGTGTCTTCCCGGGGCTCGAGTGAAGGACATCCAGCCCAGGGTACCGGCCATGGTGGACCAGCACCTGACCACCTCCATGATTGGCGTACACGTTGGTTCGAACAACATCAGGCTCCAAAAAATCCATCAGCAGTCCAAAAAACTTAAGTCCGATTTTACCTCCCTAATTCAGACCATACGCGCAACAATCAAAAAATGCATCGTCTCAGGCCCAATTACCTCTGTTTGTTTCTCAGACATGCAGTTCTCCCGGATAAGGCAGCTCCACCTGTGGCTGATGGGGCACCGCTGCCGTGAGAACATCCCAGTGGCTGACAACTTCAGAAGTTTCTGGACGGAACCTGTTCACACAGGACAGGCAGCACCTGAACAGAGCCAGAGCAGGCCTGCTAGCTAGCAAACTGGAGCTAGCACTAGCAGTCCATCAGACTCCAAACTCACACGTAAGTTCTAAGCCAGTGCACCACCTACGCAATGTAACCAGAGCTGATGAATTACCTTGCGTTAGCACTCCTAGCTCTTAGAATACCATGCACTTGGCTCAGAGAAGTGATCAAATTCCCTCCATTATAACTTATTATAGGCAATGCAAATTTAGAACCGCAGGCTGCATAACCAACAATCGAATTAGTATCCCACTCCAGCGCCGAGTTACTAATCCTAATACCCCCATCAAAGCTGCACTTCTTAATGCAAGATCCCTTACCAGCAAGAGCTTCATTATAAACAATTTAATCTTGGACAAAAAAACTCCATTTTATGTTTCTTGTAGAAACATGGTTAGCACTCAAAGCACGTGAAATTTAAAAATAAATAAAAAATAGACATACTGCATATCGCTGCATATGAGCACTGCATGGTATGGAATATCATATACAAATAGGTTGGAATGACTAGGTGTAGTATGTATCGAGATATATTTTAAATACGAAATGGATTTTGACATATCGTATATATCGAGATAATGCTTATATTTAATTTTGATTTCGCGACTTTGCCCATTTGCCCTCCCATTCCCTCGCACGTTGTCTCATTCAACATGGCGGCACCCACAACCAGCCAAGAGGCAACAGAACTAGTCTCAAATAAAAAGGACAACTGGCTCCATTATACGGAGATATTTCGGTTTTAAGGTGTCGGACGAACAGCAGACAGATGTCTACTGCCGTGAATGCCGAAAGTTGGTGCCAACCAAAGCTTCTAGCACCACGAACCTTTTCCACCATTTACAGACAAGGCACAAGCTTGCATACGAGGAGTGCACCAGACTAAGGATCCCGGCGACTAAACCCACTAGCTCTGGCAACACTCCACAGATTTCACACACTAGACAGACAACGCTCCAAAAATCTTTAACGCGGAGTGTAGATTATGAAAGAAAGAGCGCGAGGTGGTGTAGCATCACAGAGCCCGTGGCATTTCATAAAGTGGTGGATATGGCACCTATTGCCGTTGTTGAACAACGTAGCTTCATACCTGCTTCATACGCGTGCTAAAAACAACATTTTATGGCATGTGCTGTGCTTTGAGATGTCTTTGTGCTGATCATGCATGACATTTTGTGCAGTTCCCACCTTCTCGGTCCAAGATATTGGCAACAGAAAATTCCATTTTTTGCATTTACGCAAATCACTAGGTGGTGTTATGCTTCAAGTTAATGTTTATGGGCTGGGTCGATACGCCTCTGTAACACCGGCATACTAACACAAAATCATTGTCTTGCCCAAAATGGTTTGAGTTATTTAACAAAAACTGTTTTTGGACACCTAGCTTCAACGAGAAACATAGCCCCCTGTGATCAAATGTCACAAAAATTGCTGCACATGAAAAGAAAGTTGTTTAGAGTTGGCATGTCAGCTTTGACCAAATTTGAGCAATTAGAAGCCGAGATTTGGATTTCGAACTTTTGAAGAATTTGAATCTATGTTTTTTGATTGACATGTAACTTGTAATGGTTCATCTCAAGATAAGTCCTTTGATATCAATTGGTTGTCAACATTAGTGTTGTGTAGATAATAGGCAAAATGACAAATGATAATTTCACCGTTCAATGCTGAATATAAAATAGTTTCTCTTCAACAATAAAGCCTATGACAATGTGAATGAACTCCTGTTAACAATAATATGTTGACACAAAAGAAATTGCAATTGCATATCACTTTCACTTACAGGACACATAGCCAAGTAGTTAGTCTAAAGGACTGAAAATTCTGCGCACATGCTGCCTTTTTCTGACTTTGAGCCCCTGCCCCTCTATAATCATGTGCACTATCTCCCGAGATGGTCTCGGTTCGATTTGTTTTAACAGGGTGCTAGTGCGCTTAGTGTTCACATATAGGCATACAATGCCCAGTTAGCGATCTGGGTTCGCTTTAAATGCTGAAAGGGAATAAGTTATTGTTATTGCAGTGCATTGCACTGTAATAGGAAAAAGTGACAGGATAACAGTACAGAGCATTGCACTGTAAAAATAATAACAAAACAAAGAGATTACTTAGGAATGCAATCATATGTAAAAAAGTTTGGTAGGAACAGCCTCCTTATTATGCATGTTTGTCACCACGAACTGACTGGCATGTAACAAACAGAAGTGGAAAAAAAGAGTTGGGATCCAGATCAGTTAACCAGCTCTCTAACAAACCATGAATCTAGACATCTGTTTAACCAGCTCAGTTGAGCTCAGTACCACATTTGATTGGTATATAATGAATAAACGGCACCATTTAAACATCTTGCATCTCAGTTGGCAGAGAAATTAAACATACCCGACCTGAGCACAACTAGTGGACCAAGCTTACTCGCTCAGTTGGCAGAAAAAACGAAACAACTTCTCGGACTCAACTGCAAGTATCCAACCAACTTAACTTAACCGAAGCCGTGACTCGCGGTGGATCCTGAGTTTCGTTTCCCCGACTCACAGCTCGCTGCTTTCGGTTGGCTTCACTTGCGGCTCGCTGCTTTCGGTTGTCTCATGCTTGACTCACGGCTCGCAGTTGGCTCATGGCTGCTGAAGCTGTAGCGGAGTGAATCCCCTGCATACCCCAATGGCGGTCTCACACACAAGCACGAGTGCTCCCTGTTGCTTATACTCCTATGACTGTCGTATAAGCTTGTTGCCCATGTTGTGTCAATGAATACTATGCTGATGCACCCCATATCCATTTTGACTATAAAAGAATAAAATAACATCTTTAGTAGCGGTTACTGGTTACCCTGGGGGTGTCACTATTTAGAACATTGATGTTTTCTGCACAACGATGAAAACGTATTCCGGCGTGAAGGAAAAAAATACATCTCATTTTCAAGTAATGTGTTCTGCATTCTGCACTGTAGACTGATTTCTGCATTTGGGCCTATGATAGTGTCAAATTCCTCTTCAAGAACCGTAATATGTATTAAATTAAATATGTGTTAAATCCTGTAATACAGTGGTTCCTCGTTAATCACGGGGGGTTACGTTCTAAAAATAACCCACAATAGGCGAAATCCGCGAAGTAGTCAGCTTTATTTTTTACAATTATTATAGATGATTTAAGGCTGTAACCCCCCCCCCCCAAACATACAGCGCTTCAGAGTAACACAGCCAGCAACCGAAGACATGTACATTTTACAAGCTGAACGCATTCTGTACTGTACAGGAGACATGGCATGGAGGAGATTAACTAACAATGTTCTACAGTCCCTTAGCCATTCAGGGTGCATAACAAATAATAATAAAGAAAATAATTTAAGGTTGTATTTTGCACTCTTGTTACTCTTTGGTATTTTTTATATGCTATTGTTTTTTTTGTTTTTTTCATTTAATGTTTGTGCTTTTACTGTAGTCTCAAAGTGAAAGTCAACAGTAGTCATAGTCTACTGTACATTGTTACTCAACTTCCACACATTGCACTAGTATTTCACATACTTTGTTTATAATGTAACTCAAGCAATTTCCACTTTCACATTCTTCTGCCATTTCTTCTTGCCGACTTGTGCAAATATACCTAAAGACATGGTAGGAGAAAACTAGACTGCATTCCCGCAGAAAATGCAAAAAGTGTGCTTGCATTTTAGCATAGTTAGCATTGCTAGCAATGTTAGCATAACTGCTAAATAACTTCAGCTAATATAGCTACACAACACTGTAAGCACAGTTAATTACTTCACATTTTTAGCATAGTTAGCATAAATTAGCATTGTTAGCATAACTGGTAACAAATATTAGCCGAGTTAACCAAGTAACACTGTTAACCCAGTTAATTACTTTACATTTTAGCATAGTTAGCATTGCTAGCACAATGGCTAAATAGCCTCAGCTAATATAGGTACAAAACACTGTTAGCACAGTTAATTACTTCATATTTTAGCATAGTTAGCATCATTAACATTGTTAGCATTATTAGCATTGTTAGCATTACTGTTAACGAATACTAGCTGAGTCCACCAAGTAACACTTTTAACCCAGTTAATTAATTATTATTCCTGAACATTCCACATTTAAAAAATGGCAGTTGGTCCAGGTGCAACTGCCACAGTATTGTCTGCCTCTCTTTCACGATTTTTAAACTGTCCTGTTTCAAACAGTTTAAGTAGTTGCTGCATCAGAATTTCAGAGGTCACAGTCAGATCCCAGACCTCTCTTAGAAAGTTTAAATCAAGTTTATAGGTTAAACAGTTGAGTTTTGATCATTTAAAACTTCAGACATGCACCCTGACCTGTTTACAGTAAGATGATGAAATGTATGGCAAAATCCCATAGACTGTCTGACACTATTTTTAAACTGTCCTGTCTTAAACAGTTTAAGTAGTTGCCGCATGAAATTTACACAGGTCACAGTTAGATCCCAGACCTCTCTTACAAAGTTTAAATCAAGTTTATAGGTTAAGCGGTTGAGTTTTAATTATTAAAAAAACGAGTGGAGGTTAGAGTGAGGGCAGAGCTCACTCTGGCTGCTAAAGCGGACCAGTGTACTATGACATCATCAGCCTGAACATTCCGCCATTTATTTTCAATGGGCCAAAAGTTGCAGAAAAACGACAATAACGGACGAACGACAAGAGGTACGGTATACAGAATTGCAGGCGGTCATGTCCAAACCGGGCCGGTCGTTTTAGAGTTGGAACGGTGTCTCTATCTCGAAAGCCTGAGGAGTAGTAACGTCCGAAAGATCTGGGTGAAAAATTTTGTGTTGAACTAGACTGCATTCCCGCAGAAAATGCAAAAAGTGTGCTTGCAAATATGCGTGCCAATTATTTAAAGTTTTTACCAATTGGCACTATAGGCTGCAATACACTGCCATGGCAGAACATTATGCAGGCTATGGCATGGGGATTATGACATCACTCGAGAGTTCTATTCCTGAACATTCCACATTTAAAAAATGGCAGTTGGTCCAGGTGCAACTGTCACAGTATTGTCTGCCTCTCTTTCACCATTTTTAAACTGTCCTGTTTCAAACAGTTTAAGCAGTTGCTGCATCAAAATTTCACAGCTCACAGTCAGATCCCAGACCTCGCTTACAAAGTTTAAATCAAGTTTATAGGTTAAACGGTTGAGTTTTGATCATTTAAAACTTCAGACATGCACCCTGACCTGTTTACAGTAAGATGATGAAATGTATGGCAAAATCCCATAGACTGTCTAACACCATTTTTAAACTGTCCTGTCTCAAACAGTTTAAGTAGTTGCCGCATGAAATTTACACAGGTCACATCCCAGATCTCTCTTACAAACTTTAAATCAAGTTTAGAGGTTAAGCGGTTGAGTTTTAATCATTAAAAAAACGAGTGGAGGTTAGAGTGAGGGCAAAGCTCACTCTAGCTGCTAGAGTGGAGCAGTGTACTGTGACATCATCAGCTTGAACATTCCGCCATTCATTTTCAATGGCGACAAAAGTTGTAGAAAAACGACAATAGCGGACGAACGACAAGAGGTACGGTATACCGAAATGTAGGCGGTCATGTCCAAACCGGGCCGGTCATTTTAGAGTTGGAACGGTGTCTCTATCTCAAAAGCCTGAGGAGTAGTTAGGTATGCAAAATCTGGGTGAAAAATTTTGTGTTGAAAAATCAGTATCAGCTCTGCAAGCACACTTAATAACGCATAAAGGCAAGTGTGTATGCTTTTATATGTCTCGAGTCAATGTACCATGGTTCTTGCAAACATTTAATCGGGTCATTTTGTGTCAAGTCGCACCCATATTACTAAGTGACTCAGAATGATCCAAATCCCTCCAAGGATCAGAGTTATACATTTCCAAGTTACGCACACTCAAAAATGGAGCACGCTGTGGTAAACCCACGGGTAAACCGGTGTGCTGTGCTCCTGATCTCTGTCGCTTTCCGCGAATCACTGGTAATGGACTTAACGGTCTTCCACTGATAACAATAATATTAAGAACATAGCCAAGTATTTTGTTTATCCGGAAATGTCAGAATTTCACCAGATAATCCAACTTTTCACGAGGCTATTATTCCGTCCCACCCCGTGTATTTTAAGAAGCCCCATTTGAGAAGTGAGCAGGACACAGAACCTGAAACTTCAATGTTGGTGGGGTACATTCACAAAACTTGAGAATGAGAAATGAGAGGATTTTAAGGAAAGATTACGAAACTGACAAGACACAAATGGCGTTAGGTGGTAGGTTTTTGGAGACAAAGCACAACTCACCCTGGCACAACTTTTGGCTAAGAACACAGTCTGTGACATGGAATTGTTACCTTAAACGTCATCTATTCTTCCATCCATTGGCGGATTGTAACACGCGGTGGTGATGCATGATAGTTCACTTACATTTTCGTCCCCCGAAAGATCAGGATTGCTGTTCTCATCGCTGCTTAATTTTTGCTTTTTGGTCGGCATCTCGTTTCCCGCCTCTAAATACACCTCTGACATCTTTCTTTTCCCCCACTACTTAGGCTGTAGAATGAGCAGTGTTAACCCGGCGACAATAGAACGTTGAAACAGGATATGCGAAGGTTTTAGCAAAGGCGGCTAAAAGTTAGCCAATATTTCAAAATAAAAGCAAAGCAATCTACACGGAACCAAAACTGATAACTAAGATGAACTCCACGACGGCGGCCGAACGGTCAACATGTCACTATTTAATGTTTAAGACTGAGAAATAAAATACGACTTATGGTGAAAATCGTTGAGGATGTTCACATGAAATTGTAATAGTAGCCTACTATTTTCTCAATGTACTAAAAATAGATCTTTTTTTTTTTTTCAGGGAGAGTGGTAAATTTGAAAAAGAAATATTTCATACCCCTCATCTATCTATCTATTAATACAGGGGTTCTCAACATTTTTCAAGCTGGGCTGGTTCAATGCTGGTTCGTTACCAGGAAAGAATCCTCACCAAGCTCTGTTTGGGGAAACTTCCACTGAAGTTTCTTGGCCAGTGTGAAGAGAGGTTGATCAGCTACCATGACTGGTGTCTGGCCTGGATTAAGGTAGCTGATTGTTTGTCTGAGGACATTCATTGCATGCCAAGCCATTGTGGGGCTGGTAGATGACTCAGTGAACAGTGGCAACATGTATGATTTGGATGGAGGATGGGAAGTAGCCTCCGTAATGCTGGCAAAATATGCAGCCCATGAGATCCATTCCCCGGCTTCAATGTTGTCTTTCATAAGAAGACTTCTGACTCTCTCCAACCACTGGTGCAACAACCCCCCGCCCCCAACTACACACACTAATGTGAGCTTGCAGGCCTTCTTATTATTATTATTACTATTATTATTATGAGTAGTGGTAGATCTATTATCATAACTTGTCTATTGCTAATTATATGAGGATACATTCTTCATTATTATTATTATTATTATTATTATTATTATTATTATTATTACTATTATTATTATTATTATTATTATTATTATTACTACTACTACTACCATAACTAGCAGTAGGCAGAGTGGTAGGCCTATTATCATTACTAGGCTATTGCTATACTTGGGAATTGGCACCATATAAATGTATTTATATTATATTATTGCTATTATTAGTTGCATTATACAGGATGGGACAAAATACAGGACGCATTTTAAATGCGTATATCTTGGAATCTAAGAATGATAGAGAGTAACAAATATTTTGTGTTCTGTTCAAAGAAATAAACCTATGTATTTTTTTTTTCCTTTTATTTTTACAAAAACCAAATACAATTACAAAACCAAGAAGTGTGTTACAAACAGAGAACATACAACATAATGAACTAGGACATGACATTCAACAAAACAGTGCTAGGTACATGTAACCAGGTGGTGGTGGGTGGTGGTGGTGGGGGGTTACTAGAATGTATGTGTCTGAGTGTGTTGGGGGGGGGGGGGGGTGTTTGAATGTATATGTGTGTGTATGTGTATTTGCATGGATATATTTGAGTAGTTAGCATGCGTGTAAGGGGTATGTTCTGAAATGTCCGGGGCATGGGGATCTGGATGAGCCCCCTCTAGGAGGAAGCGGGGAGGGAGGGGAGAAACAAGGGAAAAACAAGGGAAGGAGGGAAAGAGGGGAGTTGACTTCCTCTGACCGCTCCAACCTTCAGCGCATCAAAGGGACAGGCCGAACTCCAGCGGGGGGAGAGGACAGGGAAGGACCACTGCAGAGCCACCCAGACCACCCCCACCCCCACCCCCGGCCCCAGCCCCCACCCTCCCGACCAGAACAGGGGCCCAAGCCCCAACCAATCCATGTGCCTCACTGGCCCTATGATGTGTTTTATGTAATGTCTAAATGCATTAAAAAGAGGAGGGGGGGGGCAGAGCAAAGGGGGAGACTCCCCCCTGCCCCCCCACCACCCTTCCTATGAGTTGGGATTGCATATTATTCTAAAATGTATAGCATTAAAAGAAGTGGGGTGCAAGCTAATTTGGGCCCTTTTACAGGCCCCCTGTATATTTGAAATAAACCTATGTATAAAAAAACCTCCTGAATGGCAGCTTTCATTTTTAGATTCCAAAACAGGGGCGTCGCTAGGTATGTAGAACATTCGGGGCTATAGCCCAGAAGAGTAATTGTTTTGTGGGGGGTTTTCCCACGAGAAATTTTGAAAATTGGGCTGATAAACACGCAATGGAACTAGTGAATGACGGTGTTGCTGCGCTACTGTGTATACAAATATATAGTACCACTGGCGTCGCGGTTAGAAATACTACTCTCTGTTTTGATTGGTAGATTTCAATTTAAACCTATGTGGTTGATTTGTAAGTGTGTCCAACCGCTTGCAGTTAGACATGGGTAGGAATATGCTACATCTCCTTTGTACTAGCAAGTGAGTCCGTGATTTTTTTCCCACCTCCCGTCCTCCCGTCCTGTGCTCGCGCCCCCCGGGCAGAGTGTCCCCCTGGTTGAGAACCATTGTATTAATAGGTTCACTTGACTTAGTAAAAACGTTTGCAGCCTTTTGCAGTCAGGGATGCATTCTGCCAGCCAGCCAGCCAGCCTGGTGACGTTGGCCAACGAGCCCGAATATGATAAACTGACTAGTAGTAGATGCTCAATCACAAATCAGACAACATACACTAATTTTTTAATGAATATATTTTTACCATTATCATATATCATATCATATCATATAGGTACAGTCACACTAACGGTGCATGTCCACTGGTTGCATCGGTCGTGACACCTCAAACACCTTCAATGCATTAGGCTCATTCGGATGAGGGTAAATGTTTGCAGACGGATGTAGCCGCATGTAGTCAGCGATGCATTGTGGGCTGAAAATGTTGCATGATGGTTAGACGTTGTGTCAGAGTTGCCAGAAAGGCGTGGCGCTGTCACAAAAATGTCAAAAGGTCAGATGACCTAAAAACCCACGTGATGTAGCCGCATGTAGACAAATCGTGCAAGCGCTTGCAGTTGCTTTCCTGCAGCTACAATCGTCTAACTAACGCCTCCGTGGTGACGCAACTTTGCCCTGGTTGGTTTAAAGTTCATTGACGTCTGGACACGTATGTTGTGTAGGCTCTGTCACAGAACTTCTCATCTTATATGTAAGTTATTTTAGTCCAGTTTGAAGACATATCTTTTCTCTCTCTTTTTAGCTTGTTCTGGGGCGTGTATCTGATGCTGTCAAGCTCAATCTTTTATTTATTTATGTATTTGTTAATCTCGTTTTTATTGTATTGCTTTGTGTCAGTAGGCTGTACCTATTAATGATCTTTGGGTTATGGTTTTGCTGTGTTATTTTTCATCCTTGTGTTGTGCAGCACTTTGGGACATCTCTGTTGTTTTGTTTAAATGTGCTATTAAAAAAACGACTCGACTTGACTTGAAGTCTCAATGCACCCTACTACAACCGCCCGCCCCTCCTTGTCCGTCACACACAACACATGAGCTCTCCGCCATCTACTACGAAGATCAGGTGGTGTAAACAAAAGACTTGTGTCCGAATTGATCGAAGCCCGCCCATGCTGCGAGGCGGAGTTCTTGCTGACGTATGTAGACGAAGTCAGACAAATGTAGACAGACCGATTTGTTACTCCTACGCGGCTAATGTCAATGAAGTCCGTCAAACCGTTACTGTCGCCTTCGCAAAGGATCTGTTTGACCCAACCATAGACAGTAGAAGAAATGGACTGAGGGATGGCGTCGTTTTCAATGGGGACCAAATGAAGCCAGATTTTCAATTTTTCTAATTGGTCACCAGGCTACTGCGCAAACTCGAGACCCAGCCTGGTGACGTTAGCCAACGAACCCAAATACAATAAACTAGGCCCGTTCGAGTAACAAATCGGTCTGTCTATGTGTCTGTGTATGGGTCTGTCTTCGGCTGCGTACGTCAGCAAGAACTCCGCCTCGCAGGATGGGTGGGTGTTTAAAAGGCGCCGGTCAAGTCGGACACAAGTCTTTTGTTTACACCACCTGATCTTTGTAGTAGATGGCGGAGAAGTCAGACGACATACGATCATTTTCTTAATAAATATATTTTTACCATCATCATAAGTACAATCAGGTTAACTTAAGTGGCTAATATTGTACTTCTGGACTTGATTCTTTATCTACTAACTTTGATTCCAGGCAATCTTACAACTTAGCATGTCGAGGGAGCTAGCTAGTTAACATGTATATCACAAATATTCTAAGACGACCAGATATGGCACTCTGGTGCATTTCCGGTTTCACAACACATGATTTTGTTTGCAGTTCCATCGTCATCCACGCGGGGGCGGTCACATTCTGGAGACCAGAATGAATGGAGTCCTATGGAGCAATACCCCTTTACCTGCCCTTATCTCGAGATATTAGATTTTTGTCTACTAATTTGAATATTGTTTTTCAAAGAGAATGTCTATAAAATGCTCCCGACTGAGTTGTAAATTTTTACAGTCATACATTCTCTTTAAAAAGCTACTTAAAGTGTCGATGACGTCATACATAGCTCATACATTAGCATAATGCTAGCGCGTTGTAGACAACAAGAGGCAAACCTGTAAGAAATCAAAGGGACATATGCACTCGTCCAATGGATTTTTTATTGAAACCCCATTTTTGCTCAAAGAAACTACATTCAAATCTGAGCGCACTTGAAGAGACTTGGGTGAAAATGGTGATTTTTAGCATCTAGCTCCATTGGGCCCCATTCATTTTGGTCTCTGCCGACGCCCCCAGTGGAATTCTGACGGAACTGCGGCCAAAAAGCCGTTACAATGGGCCTTAATAGGGGGTCGGCCCATTAGTCCGACAGCCCATTAGTCCGACAGCCCATAAGTCCGAAAATAAGCCATAGAGGACCATACCGAGAATCCCATTACTTAATTATTTTTAATGATGAAGAAGTGTTGCACACCCCGAGTGTGTGATGTGATGTGTATTTCTGTGAAAATATAACTTTCCTCTTCACGGACATAGGCTCAGCAGAGTGTCTTTTTGCAGCTGCCTCATTTAACACGCTTCTTGGTTAAATGAGAGCGCACTTTGCAAAAGTGCTCACAAGGTATATCACAACTGAATTACAGCAAGTACACGACAATAGTAAGTCGAGTACATGATTTAGCTAAGCGGACGCGAGTTTTGGTTAAATCAATCAATCAATGCCGTTTATTTGGACCATGTACAGTTATAACATAAATGTTGCCATCTGATGCACCATACCAGAGTTAGCCTTTGGCTAATTTACATCTGTAGTCCATGAAAATAAACATTAATATAAAATAAAACATAATAAAATAGAATAGTAAAGTAAAATAATGTACAGCCATGAAAAACATTTGAATACAAACATAGAAACAAAAACAAAACACATATGGTAAGTTCCCTGTGCCCCCCCCCCACCCCCCACCCCCACCCACATACCCACCCGCACCCACCCACAAAAAAAGAGAGAAGAAAAATCATAAATATGTCATCATCATAAACAAGGCCTAATGTTTACAGTTTTGACTGTTTTTCAGATAATATTTAAGCTGTGACTTAAAATGGCTAAAGGAAACACAGTTCTTGAGTTCACCTGGTAAAACATTCCATAGTGAAGTGGCTTTAAAGGAAAAAGAGGACTGACCAAATGTTGAACGGTAAGAGGGTGTTCTTCGGTGACACTCGCCGCTGGTGTTGTAGGAGCTAGGATGTCATCAGCGTCCGCGGCAGTCGCAGCCCCGGTAGGCCTACTCGCAGCCTCGGTGACGCGCGCCTCTGGTATTGAAAGAGCAGGGATGTTATCAGCTCCCGCAGCAGTCACAGCTCCGGAAGATGGCGAGACAGTCTCAACACTTCTGTCACTCAGATGCCAGCTGACAGATGCCATCGGAGACGAGGTGATCAGTGAAGAGTGCACATTCTCTGCGCCGCCGACATCCAGGCGCTGGTCGGTTTGGTTGGAATCCCAGCTCCGCAGCTTTGCAGCCTCGGCGGTGCTCGTAGTGGTGGCATTCGCAACGCCATCCCCGACAGCGACAGGTGGGGTGCGTCTAGCTGACGTGGAGATGCAGCCGATGTTCGCCGCAGGTACAGGGATGGACACAGCTCCTTCGGCGGACACAGTCATAGCAACGCTCGTAGCAGTGGCAATCGCATCACCAAAGGCAGTCACTGGTAGCGTTGGTGTTGCCCGGCGTCTTCCGCAATGCACGTAACGCTTTCTCCTCAAAATGCCAACATCACGGCAAAGTTGGAGCACCTCTGCGGCAATAGGGACCCCAGTGGTAGCAAGCCTTCGAAGCTGGTCACCCGAGTATTTAAAGACACCCATCCACAGTCCTTCAATAGCCTAGTTCAACTGCGTGTGGACACGCAGACCACGGCACCAGACAGCCATTTGTCACAAAAATGTAAAAAATACGGTAAAAAAGTAAAAATGGAAATAAAACCCCTATACATACACTAAATATTTACTACAGTACATTAAATATACATATATTAAAATATATAATTATTTTAAGAAACTCGAATGAAAACAGGGAGAAGGAGCGGCGTCCTGCGCACAGCGTCCTCGTCGCCTAGCAACCAGATGAGGGTGCGCGTTGCAAAGCGGGCGCACGCTTTCTTGACAAACCCCAAAAAATATTATGTGGGCTCTCCCAGGCACCGCAGTATACGATATTGCTTAGTTATGAATTAGCCTAAAGCTCAGGATTGGCAGTGGATTCTAGTGCATGTCAAAAGTGATTCATTAAAGTAGGCAAATACATCGCTTTTGTAAGTACTGTGAGGCGTTACGGTGGGTGGTGTTGGGATGGGAGTTTTGCAAAGCTCAGAAGATGCACAGATGTCTACATTTGTGACAAGTTCAAGAGCTGTTCAAGGCTGTTCCAACAGTTTGTAGCAATTCATGGCAAATACCTGGACAGGGTGGTGTCCCTTGTGGTGTGCCTAATGGTACCTGATGACCCGATACAGGCATGTCTTGGCGCATGTGAAAGGCGAGAAGATCACTGGGCAATGGGCACGAATAGGTCCTTGCTACGAGCCATTGAGACATAAATGGCAGATACTGAAAAGTATGGGTGTTACTTCCATCTCTATCAGAGCCAGGACAAAAAAGTGCAGCACCTAGCTCCGTGCCGACGACATTTGGGCTATTAAGTTTATCCAACAAGTGATGCCGTGGGGGTCGGTGCACCAGAATTTTAGTGCTGAAAAAATGAAAGGGTCACAACTCGACTCATATGCCGTTATCACTGGCCACAGGGGTTATTTTTGTTGTTTGTGTTTCCATGTTAGAAAAATACCAATGTAAACAGAAAAAGACTGCTTGCATTTTCTGTTTTTCTATTATCAAATGACAACAAAACAATGCTTAGGGTTTTTTTTTCATTTTCCGTTGTCTGATTTGAACATTAAAATGGACTGGCCTGGCCAGAAGATCCGCGCATTGGGCTTTGCTCTGGCCATGGTGCTGAATCGATTGATTCCTAAGGAAGTATCACGCCAAAAATTCAGTTTATTTGAAGAAACCAATGGTATATTGTAAAAATGAACTGGATAGACAGGTCAACATTTCTTTTCTTTTGAACTGAACTGAAAGAAATTAAACAGTGACTGATGACAGAAAAAAAAAACTTTACTTTAAAGTGTGGTCGGACTAATGGGATGTCGGACCAATGGGTCTCTTTTTTTAGGACTGATACATCCTCAGCGGTCACTGTCGGACCAATGGGATGTCGGACCAATGGCTGTCGGACCAATGGCATGGAACCCTTAATAGGGAGTGCCATATCTGGTCGTCTTAGAATATTTGTGATGTATATACAAGGCTGGCGTTTAGCTTAGCTTAGCCATCTTTCGTTGGTCTTCACTTGCATCTGTCGGTACCACAAAGGTTAAGCCTACCCGATAGGTTACATTTTAGGAAGTAGAATTACGTCATGGGTCCTTCTTGAAACGCGGAAGTGTCGCGCTTAATGGAAAAGCTGGCGATCGCTGTGGATTATTGAAAACCCAGCACTGCGAACAAGAATAAATGTAAGTATCTGTCGTATTATTAAAGTTACAAATGTCTTTATTGGAATGCTATTGATCTATCTTTAATACACGCATTTCAGAATCGCTTGTTATTGTCGCGTAGCGAAAGAAATTAGCGTAGTACTAGCTAACTAGCTGCTCAGGAAGCTATGTTCAGTCAAAATAGACAGCATTTGCTGCGGTAACTTTAATTAATTCACACTTTTTGCTATTTAACAACTTTATTAATAATCATGTCTTAATTGTGTGTTATGTAAGCACTCTTTTCCACGGGGGTATGTTTAGCTTATGTCCTCCTTTTTGTAAGTCGCTTTGGATCAAAGGGTCTGCTAAGGCTATTTGTTGTATGACTGAATGCAGCACGGCGTTCATACTTAAAGCATGTGTGATTGCCAACGTTTATTTCCAAGCGAAACGAAGAAAGGGCACTTCAGTGTTGTGCTATCAGTTGAAACGATGTGTATAACAAAGTATGAAACCTTACTTTTACTTCTTTTCTTTTCTTTCAAACAAACGTGCCGACAGTACACCAACATCCAGCATACAGTTGTGCAGCTGTCATTTTCCAGCGATGGATGAGATCATCAGGTAAAACATGTTTTCCCTTTTTTCAACGAGTAGCTTCATAGTCCACCAACGAATCACGAGTTACGTTGTTATAACTGTGCGTTCAGGCGGTGCAAGTTTTAGCCTGGTGTATCCAGTTAGCAGTGTTGCAGGTGTACTGCCAGTAAGCTAGATAGCAAGCTGTCTTTCTACTAACAGACATGTGTAACAGGTTTAGATATTTGAGTAGCTGTTAAACTAATTCGATTTTAAAGTTGTCTGCTTACCTGGGTTGTTTGGTACGACGGAGCATTAGGGCCATTCATGAAGCAGAAGATATTTTTTTATATGACGAGATTAAAGTCAACATGTTGACATTAAAGTCGGCATGTCGACATTAAACTCAAAATTCCGAGAATAAAGTTGAAATTGGATGTCGACTTTAATCTTGATAGGTCAACTTTAAACTCGACATGTCGACATTAAACTTGGAAATGTCGAGAATAAAGTTGATGTCAAGTCGACTTTAATCTCGACAAATACGTAAAAAGTCGAGAAAAAAAGTTGATTTTTTTCTGAGTTTTGCATGCAGAGAGAGCACTGCTCCACACTGAATCAGACCAAGGACTCAACATGCCACCCGTGGACAATTTGGTGAAATTATACTTTGTTATTGGATTTAGCAACAAAGAAATACTCACTGTTTTAGCGCAGAACCACGGTGTGGTAATAAGTATTAGGACGCTGAAAAGATTGTGCCAAAAACTCCGTCTTTTTAGGAGGAAAAACTACACCGACTTAGAGGAAGTGGCCGCATTCTTGCAAAGCGCAATTACTGGAAATGGCCAGCAAGGATACCGATGGTTACACTTGCGAGCCATACAGCAAGGGTATGTTGTGTCCCAGGACACAATACGACAGCTTGTTAAGTTGCTTGATCCTGACGGTGTAGCGAAAAGGCGTGCGCGGCGCCTCAGTCGCAGGCAGTACCGCAACAAAGGCCCCAATGCGCTCTGGCATATGGATGGATACGATAAATTAAAGCCATACGGCATTGCCATCAGTGGTTGCATTGACGGATTGTGTGGATGGAGGCCTACACCACAAACAACGACCCCAAAGTAATAGCAGACTATTTCGTATCATCCACTGGTCATTTGGGAGGATGCCCAGAGCGACTGCGTGCTGACAGAGGAACCGAAAATGGGCATGTCGAGAATATGCTTATTTTCCTGCGCAGGAACCACGCAGATTCTTTTGGGAGAGATCGAAGTTTTCTCTATGGGCGTAGCACAGCAAATCAGAGGATTGAGTCCTGGTGGGGAATCTTAAGAAGGCAGAGCGCGCAGTTTTGGATCAATGTCTTTCAAACGCTCCAACGTGATGGACATTTCGCCGGGGATTTCTTGGACAAGAATCTGATTCAGTTCTGCTTATTGAATCTGATCCAGGCAAAGTTGGCGTACAGTCTAGGCCTTTAACATAATCTCCTGCAATTTAATAATATTAAACACGTATCACATGCTGATTGAATCTTTTGGGTGCGCGTAAGCCTATTTATCCACCTATTAATAGTAGAGCACTGAAAATCAATTTGGATCGGCAAGGCCTATGTGCTAAAATTTAAGTTTCACTTTCAAAATCACAGTGCATCAGTAAATTTGTGCACAAGAGATCATGTAAAATATCACATTTTCTTCAAACACATTTTGAATATCTTTTAGTAGTGTCTGATGCTGTAGAGTGCAACCAACATGTGATCAAATTTTATCTACCTCCAATTTTACCACTACACCTACTCTTCTTCACACACAATGTTTGTGTAACTTCTCAATCTCAACTTCTTTTGCTGCAAGTTTTTTTTATTCTAATATTTTGTCTTTATGCAGGCTGAACTTGATGAAGTTGTGCAAACCTGGAATTCACACAAGTTGACAGTGAAGGCAGGCCAGGGTGTGACTGGAGGTCGCCCTATTTTGATGTACACTCTCCCCCAGATGTATGGTGGTGAGGACCATCTCAAGACATGGAGGAGCTGGCCCTTTGTAAAGAGGAATGCAGCCCTAAAAGTCAATACCCATGTGATGAGACTTTATTTGAGCTCTGTTGTCTTCTGATGCAGGAAAATGGATGGAATGCTCCAACAGATGCATTTTCTGCTGCTGAGCTGTACACTTCATTGAGGACTGAAATATTGTCTCACATTTAAGGGTGGAAAATTCTCTGCATCAATGGGTTTAGTGATTGAAATAAACAATAAATAGAAGAAATAAAAGAATATGCAATCCCTTCAAGTCATGTAAAATCAGTAACCGGCTTGGCTTGGATCAGATCAGAGCAGCTGCTTGAATAGGAAATAAAATGACTATATTTTTGTACTTGCAAAGCTGTGTCAATATATGATATTCACCTTACACACTCTTTGAATTTGGGGAGCCTCTAAACACCTTGCTTGTCTAATATGTGCACTCTTTACTTTAGGGACAGGTTAAAACACAACTCAGAAATGAAATTGATCATATTTATGAACTCATTAAATCTTTAATATAACATCCTTAATATTACAGAATGGTATAAAGATTTACAAAAATATAAAGAGAAACTTAAGCTAATTAAGACTTTGGTAACACTTTACTTGACGGGTGAGTTCATAACACATTCATAGCAGCTGTCATAAACTGCACATAAAGCATTCATGACTGTTTCATGAGACATGACTTAACATTCATACCAGACCTTTCATGAATGGGAAAGACAGAACGACAAAAACTTGTCAAAATAAAAGTCCAGCAGTCACAAAGCAGCACTGCCGTTTTTTTTCCTAACCTCTTACCATCACGTCACATCTGAGTCAATGGGCTAGTCCAGTGCCAGAAAGACAGAACATTGCTAAGCAAGCAATTTTTGTTTTGTAAAAAAATTATTAGTTTAATAATGTAACCTTTGCTGATGATTTACCTTTTGCTAATGGGAATGTCCAACCGTTCCAGGTTACACAAATACGGGTCAGCTAAACGTAGGCTTGTTTACCTCCTAATGTTAAACTCAGTGATTACGAATACTTCACAACTTGTATAGTAAAGTGACATTCGATGTAGACTTCATAACATATTCATGAAATATTTACAAAGGCTGGAGAGATTACATTAATGTTATCCAGGTTGCACAAATATGAGTCAGCTGAACGTAGGCTAGTTTACCTCCCAATGTTAAACTCAGTGATTACGAATACTGCACAACTTGTATAGTAAAGTGACATTTAATGTAGACTTCATAAGACATTCATGAAATATTTACAAAGGCTGCACTGTAAAAAGTGAATCATTGGATCAATGTAAAAAAGCTGTTTACATTTTCACAATTGAAATTCTGCCAATTTCCAAAAACTAGTTTGGCTTAAACTGTTTTTTAAATTTCCCTTAAACCACTCACTGGTGTATTGGTGTAAACCATTATGTGATGCAAGTCAACATTTTAAATTGGACCAAATTACAAAAGATGCTTTTCAAATGAAATTGGTTTACTTTAATCTAAAATATTTACGTGTCACAAGTAATGCATTTTGATGTGAATCATAGTTCTAAATTGGCTCAAATTCAAGGTGACTTCCAACGGTCTTGATCTAAATTCTGAGTTTACATGAATCAAAACCTAAAGTTATATGAAAAGGTTTCACATTATCATAATCTACAAATTTTACATTATCTTAGTGCAATACATTACCATAATCTACAAATTCACATTAACTCAATATACAAAACAAACCATTTAAAAAAAAAACATTTATTAAAACCACAATAAATATTGTATTGCAGCACAGCTTATACAATGAGTAGAGGTCCTCTGGATTACAACCGGTAGATGGTTTTCTGGCATGTCCTAAACGAACAAACAAAACAAGTGTAATTAATAACATAATAATGACAATACTTGAGTGTAACACTCGCTTTCCTGATGTTACTATCTGAAATGTAGCTGGGAGCAGTGAGGGGCCAACTATGAAGCAGTAAAGATTAGCAAATTGCCTTGGTAACAGAATGTACAGACAGATGTAACAAAGCACCTACAGTATGTTTTAAGACAATTCACCAAAGACATTTGTGTAAAATGCACTAGCTTAGAACGAGCCAGTCATCACAGAAGCGGGTTCTCCCTGCCACAGAAAGCTCCCTGCCCTTACCAACAACGGCGGGAACGCAGCTTTCGATTTCATAATTATACTGTACAGACAATGGCCGGGTTTCCCAGATGCAGTTAAGAAGTTCTTAGCGCTAAGAACGTTCTTAAACCCTTCTTAGGCCCTCCTGTAAGAAGCAACCGCGTTTCCCAAATTGCTTCTTAGCCTAAGAAGACCTGCCGTTAAGAAGGATCTCTAAGAAGAGTCTGGAGCCTTCTTACACCCTTCTTAGCGAGAGAACAGTGGAAACAACGCCACCTTAGGCCGATAATGCAACATGACACTAAGCAAGGAGATAGTCATGCAATGTGTCGGATAGTCCAATTGTGTTTTCCCCCTTTTTTCCTGTAGGCTATTTCGCGCACCCCTTCTACCAATGAAATGTTAAATATTTGTGGGGAAATGTGTCATCTATATGGTATCATGTGTTTGAAATGTTGTACCGCAGTCCCCTCCGTAATATGTCCGCTATAATTTTTTAAATAAATATTTAATATTTATTTGAGGCATGTTCTATAGCATTTAGGTTACTCCTCCTTGGCCGCTTGTTGAACGCTAAAGCAACTCGAGCGGCAGTGCATATCTGAAATGAAGTTGAATAAGGTGTAATCTCAGGACACATTGCCTCTACAACAAGGGACAAGTGGCACCACACAACTGGTACACGAAAGTAAACTCAGCAGTCAATGCTTCGTGACAGAAAGATTGCGGAGAAACATACTGCAACTTCAGGTGGCAGCATTTTACTATGCCGACGGTGCGCTCCAATCGGCCACTCTGAGATCGATTGCTCATTGTGCTCCAGTTAAGAAGACAGCTAAGAAGCATCTAAGACGCACGTTAAGAAGGGCGTTAAGAAGGCATCTGGGAAACATTCTTATCTTAACGTTTCGTCTTAGCCGACCTCTTCTTAACAGTCTTCTTAACTCCTTAAGAAGATTCTTAACTGGGAAACCCGGCCAATGTGGGGTTTGGGACGTATATCTCACAATTGATAAATTACAGGCAAGATACACACAAAGATCCATTCTCACCCAGTTGCTTAACTTAAGTGCCGGAATATTTGGCGATATTGTACTCTCAACCATTCTACACAGGAATGCTAACAGCCCTACTAGCAACAGGTGACATGCCAGCCAATGCTTCTTTGAAAATGCTAGCAGCTTGCTGATAAAGGACACGTTCACTAATCGAATGCCAACGCTACCCTACATTCCCGCAGTTTGTACATAAAATGGTACCAAAGACATGTATTCTGTAATGATTTGGTAAAACGATGCCAATATAGCTACGTTGATAATGCTATGCTTCTCCTCCACAGTCCTCATATTATCCCACAACACTCCGCGTAACATGTAAAACGGTATATTTAACAGTTCACCTTATACAATTACGTTTGAAGTGTAGAAATACATGACAACGATAACAAAAGACCAGTAATTTGGTAAAATCTCACCTCACAGAGAGACCTTGCGTAATCTCAAAGAGTCGAGACTTTACTGGACTTTCTCGACGACTCCTCAGCGCGTTCTCCAGTTGCCATATGTGCGCATGCGCGAATCGGGTTTATTGAATAGATGATCGAATGTACAATTGTCATTTTGTTCTTTCGTATTGGATCAAACTAAGAAATGACATTGCAGGACTCCCACAATTTAAAAAATATAGTTTCACTTGACAATGCAATAATTGTAGGTTTATGAGATTTAAAAAATCACATCAAATGAAAAACGCCAATTAAATTAATGGCATTCTTTGTGAAATATTGAAGGCATATTTAAAACCCTTAACACATTTTCCAAATGTGAATAACTCATCAAGTCATTATTGACTTTATTTTTTATTTCAACATTTTTTTTATTTTCCAAAAAGCTATTGTTATTGCAAAAGTTACACCACATCATTCCAATTAGCAAAAGATAAATCATCAGCAAAGGTTACTAAATTCTTAAACTAATACTTTTTTTACAAAACAAAAATTGCTTGTTTAGCAATGTTCTGTCTTTCTGGCACTGGAATAGCCCATTGACTCAGACGTGACGTGATGGTAAGAGGTTTGGGGGTAAAAAAAACGGCAGTGCTGCTTTGCGACTGTTGTACTTTTATTTTGACAAGTTTTTGTCGTTCTGTCTTTCACATTCATGAAAGGTCTGGTATGAATGTTAAGTCATGTTTCATGAAACAGTCATGAATGCTTTATGTGAAGTTTATGACAGCTGCTATGAATGTGTTATGAACTCACCCGTCAAGTAAAGTGTTACCAAGACTTTCAATACATACAGTAAACATCTCTTCACAGCAGCACCTGCAATGTAAACATGTGAACCCGTAACATAATACTTCACAAAAACTAAGGCAGTTGTGTGTACTGAGGATCAGATAACTCATTAACCCTTCAGTATAACAGCTTCAATATACACAATGCTAAAGTCACCAAAAATATAGAGAGAAACTCTAGTTCAAAATGTAAATACATACAGTCATATGAAAAAGTTTGGGCACCCATTTTCTTGAGCTTTTGAAGCAATGTTCAAATGTTGGACCTATTAAAATTTTTCACAACTAAAATGTTTCTCTTTCCCTATGATTTAACGTATATTAAAATGAGGTTGCTGCTTCAAAAGCTCACCAAAAGATGTAATGATTTCCCAAAGGGGTGCCCAAACTTTTTCATACAACTGTAAACATGTCATCACAACAGTACCTCAAATGTAAACATGTGAACCTGTAACAGTTCACAAAAACTGAGGAAGATGACAAAAAATATAAAAGTGGCATAAAGTGGCATAATGTCTGTGTGTGTGTGTGTGTGTGTGTGTGTGTGTGTGTGTGTGTGTGTGTGTGTGTGTGCGTGCGCGCCGAAGACTGGAGACTTTGTCCGGACACGGACACTACTCCTGCAAGGTTGGTTGGTTTGAGGATTGACTGGTCCCGTGATTTTTTGAGAAAAATCCAGTTTGCGCTCGACATTCCTGATGACAGAGAGAGAAAAAAAGAGAGAGAGAGAGAGAGAGAGAGAGAGATAGAGAGAGAGAGACAAACAGACAGACAGACAAACAGACAGACAGACAGACAGACAGACAGACAGACAGACATACATACATACATACATACATACGTACATACATACATACATATATTCATGAAAGTGGAAGAGCCATTAGAGACAGAGGCTGAACTCAGATTGGGATCTGATTGGGCTAGATCACGTCCATCACCCAGACATTGCTCTTCAAGATCTCATTAAATTCTGTGCAAAACTCTGGGAAACTTTCGTACAAATCAGTCAGCTCTAAGAACATGCCACATGTGTGTGCGACTGGCCGTCTTGTGAAATCAGACATTGCTGTAAACTCAACATTGATAGAGTCAGACACAATCAATTTGGATCCTGTGCAGAACCTCAGAAACTTGGACAGTTTTTCTTCTTCCAGTTCCCTGATATATCTGCGCAGATGCTGTTCCACCTCTTTTTGCTTTGCAGTCATATCTGCTGGGAACCTCAGCAGCCTCAGCACCTTCTTTGTTGTTGCCTTTAGATCGTCATACAGCGTTGCTAGTTGCTCATAGTCCATCTTGAAACTAATTCTTGGTCTTACAACGTCCCTCCAACAATCAATTACAAACATGGGCTTTTGCACCAATTCTTTATGGGCAATTTCGGTCAGAATGGTTGGAAGGTTTTCTTCTGAGATTGTTTTCCTACATTCATAATTTCCAAGAGTTTCCACAAGGTCACCTAAATCAGCAGAAGAAAAATCTTCCAACGCTTGCTTGAGGATCTCTCTATCCTGGCAGCTGACAAACTGGAGAAAGCTCTCTGTCAGGTCACTGTAAACAGCTCCAAACAACATCTCAACAAAAGCAGGTGCAAGTTTTATTGGAAGGTAGTGGCAATCCTGGAAACCTCTCACAAAAATCCTTCCAATGGCTTTCCAGGTTACGGCTTTGAAGTCGTGTCTGATAAAGGGCACTTTCATGGTTGTGCCCAGTGTGCAACGGTCATAGAAGTCCATCCAAAAAGCACTGAGGACATCTCTGAAAACTCCTAACCCAACAACTTCCTCTTTGTTGTCCGGGAGAATTCGCTTCACTTCAAGTGGTCTGGTAAGTATGTCTGGGTCTGAAAAAGCTTCAATCATGTCACTGAAAGAATTTGAATGGTGGATGGTTATTCTTTTTGTCTGAGCTGTGTAGTCAGGTGTTTGAGGGTCGTAAATCAGTGTGTCATCCAAGTCAGTTTCAGCATCTGGTTGTGGGCCAAATGTAATTTCAGGGTCTGATACTACCACATAGTTTTGCAGAACTACATCCTCTTGCAATGCTTCTGTAAGTAGAAAACTGCTTTCTGACATGACTATAAAGTCTGTGTTGACAGGGTGATTTGTAGCAGTTGAACCATCTGTGGTAGTTGGGGGAGGAATATTGACCTGGTCTTGATCTTCGTCTGAGTGACTGAACACCAGAGATGGGGATTGGCTGTCTGAAACCTCAGTTAAATCATCTTGGCCCTGAAGGATAGGATCATCATATTTGCCTGCTGAATTATGTGAGTGTGAGAGTTCATCTGAGTGTGGTTTAGGCTGAGTGGCAATATAGAAATGCAGCTTGGCTAGTTTCACAGTGTCGTATATTGCACCAATTGAGATGTGATGGTCACTGAAAGGGTTTTGTTTGAAGTCCCACACATCAAATGCAAATTCTGATTCATGGCCTTTACTTGAAGTGCCATTAGGGAAAAAAGACCTTTTCCCTCTTTAAGGATTTCTTTGTATGCCCCACTAATGTCCATCACAACCTTTCTTGTACCCCCTCCTTGCTTGGCTCTAACCTGTTTTATGTCATTGCCATCATTGTGGATCCAACCTATCTCAACACTCCGTTTAGTTGACCTTCGCACAGCCCTGGAGGTTTTAGGTGCTTTGTCATGGTCTCCCTTTTCTTTTTCATTACTGCTGGTTTCCTCTTCACTTTCTTCCTCCGTTTTTCTCTTCAGCTTCATTTTCTTCTTGAGCCTTTCAAATAAACCCATTTTGCGTTTTGAGAGAGGAGCCTGATTTCTGCAAAAGTTGAAAAGTGCAATTCTGTCTCCATATGAAGGAATGTATTGGGCCAAAGTTGAATCATCCATAAGCATGACAACATCTTTGTCGATCTGTGAAACAAAGAACAACCATGATAAGTGTAAAATATCAGAGCACAGTATTTTCAGACATGTTCCCCTGAAATACCATATACAGTAACATCTAATATTTCTATTCAAATGAAACCTTGCGGTCTAAATTATTTTTCAATTAACTGAGGGGCAGCCGTGGCCTAGTGGTTAGGGAGTTGTTCTTTAGATAGGAGGGTTGCCAGTTCAAACCTTGAAGTGGACCCTGTAATAACTGTAAGTCGCTTTGGGTAAAAGCGTCAGCTCAGTATAATGTAAGTTGATCTGTAAGTCCAATGTAAGCTGTTCTCTGTAATTGTCCCTCAATGGTGGAATGAGCTACAACTAGACAAGGGTCATCTTTATCATCCTTCAAGAAGTGTGTTGTACGATACCGTTTATGTCCTCGATTGTAAGTTGTTTTGGGTTTAAAAAGCGTCTGCCAAATGCAATGTAATGTAATAATAGTAGTAATAATAATAATAATAATAATAATAATAATGTGTTCTTTGAATTAAGTGTATTGCAGGTGTCTTTAAATACACAAAAAGAGTCAGAACGTTTCCACCTCCTTATTGGCTGTTGACTATTTGTAAAAATCAGAGCAAGGGACCTAGGAACACCTTTGAGCTATGTAGGGGAGAGCCGTGACGAATGAAACACTTTTTACTTAACGGTTATTTTCAAAGACAGTGAAGCAAATTAGATTTATTTTGCCATATGGTCATCAACATACAAGTGTATTCTATTAGTTACTGGTGTAATTTAACACATCCGATAAGAAATCACGTTCATTTTTAACTTTGAACGCAAGGTGTCGTTTGTTACAATCGTCCCTCATTGTCGGCACGAATGAAACACGCAATGATTTTTGATCACAAAAAAACTACCAGTAGGTAATATTTTACTTACCGATGTCAAAAACAGTCTCGCGGAGATAATGTTTGAACGCAGTAACGTAACGGCACGAGATTTCACGGGGTTGTGAAGTCTTGCATGCTGAATGTGCTGACAACATATGATGTTTCAGATGTGTATTGTTTTTGAGAAAATAGCTGTGTTTCTTAGGTCCCGTGTTTCATTCGTCACAGCTCTCCCCTACCTTTTTTGGTTTTCCTTAATGCAAAAAAGCAAGCAATGTTATGCAGGGATGTAAAACTATTTTATAAACAAGTTATTGTTTAGTGACAGCAGTGGAGACTGGGGGTCAAAATGAGTTTTTCCTTCCTGGGGGGACCAGGGGCGGTTTTAGGGATTTTGAGGCCCTGGCCAAAGAACAGTTTTGAGCCCCCCCCTGAGAAAGTTTGAAAATTAGGATGATAAACATGCAATTTTAACATAGTTTAAGAATAAAAAGAAAAGGCCACCTTCATGTCTCACGGGCCATGCACAAGTAGTTCGATGTTTGCATTAAAGATAGGATAGCCTGTGAACGTCTCTTCTGCCACCACACCACCAAGTGCACCACATACATCAGCAGCCAAAATGTGACATTAAAATAGGCTATAGCGTAGCCTATGGTCAGGTCAGATTCTCTTGCGCGTGCTGCAGGCTATGCTACTTTCGGTAGTTTTTCTATGAAGGGTCAATCCATATTTACAACACAACGATTAACTTGAACTTGAAGATGAATAATATGAACATACGTGATACGTGAACTACAAATGAACAATAAACACTAGTAAACAAATCTAGTGAACTTGAACAACACTGCCACATGCCCGCACACACACGGGTACACCACACTTAAAATGTCAGCTACACATATGGCGAACAACAAAGTAAATTCATGGACGCCTACAGAATTAAGTTGTAAATTAACAGCAATCAAAAAGACTGCAACCCCCCTGTCATATTCAACAGAGTATTACTAGCTAAATAGCTAGCCTGTCATGCTATGAATTTGACGCTAGTAGAAGTCACAATAAGTAGACGCTAAATCCTACGTCAAATGATTTCAGATGCAATGAAAAATGTCTTGGTAACTAGTGCCACGGCAGGCATGTGATAAAGGAAACCCTCTGTCCTACCTTAAGTTGGTGCAGCTATGATCCACTTGTGTTCTTGCTAACCCATCCTGACATCTTACTTAGTTTAATTTCACAATTGCAAGTGCACTTGTTTTTACATCAACAGTTCTTTTATTGTAGGCCAAGCAACTTGGTATATTCTGTATGCGACCAACCCTCACTATTTGAGGAACCAGAACTCGGGATTCACCCAGTTGTGCATGTCTAGTTAGTAGTAAGAAGCCCGTTCTTATATACAGTCTATATAAGAAGCTGACTGGAGGTAGCCTGCGATGTAATTCTTGACTGATGTATCATTTTTTCGTAAGAGTGGGGGAGGGGTAGCCAAGTGTGTATAAACTCTGTGCATTAAATCGCGTTCAGTTCTCTTACACAGGCGTCTCTCTCTGTCTCTCTTAATTCAACTTATATTAAAATGTGCTTCATTCGCATGACATCATATTGCCAAAGCATCTATAGCGGTAACAATAATAATAATTAAAAACAAAAAAACTCTTTCCCCAAGACGCCTTGTGCGTACAGCCGCCACTGATCCGGGGCTATTCCCACAAGATCCGGGGCTATAGCCCCGAATGCCCAGGGGTAACGACGCCCCTGGTGTGTGATGTCACGTCACAGACTGTTTTTTCACTGAGAGTACACGCATTGAGAATATAATATAATATGCCTGCTCTCAACCCGAATGATGCTTAATATTAATATTGCTTTTATTACTGTCATAGCAGTGACGACGAGGCCCCTGATTGGACGAGGCCTCGGGCAAATGCCCATGTTTGCCCAATGCAAAAACCGCCTATGGGGAGGACGACAAGTGGAGTACACCATAAACTCACAATTGATAGACAAGACAACAAACATCCCCCCATTCATATAATTAATACAGCATTCGGCCTACAGTACATACAACACATGTCAAGCTTGAACTTGGACTACTTCTGTGATCCACTTCTATTACAGCATACAATCAATGATCAAAACAAGAACGTCTGGGTACATCTGTCATCACGGTTATTTGTGATATGCCTCGCCAACATCATTGCCGTGCCTACCCATCATTTTCTAAACTAAAGCGCACCACATCGCGAGAGATGCAGAATCCTGGACCTAGGTCTATCTTTCTTGTTGCAGCTGAGAAAAGAACAGCCTTTTGTGCACTTAATTTACTTTTGAATATTGATGGAAATGCTAACTCAAATTACACCTAGAGGACGACAAGCGAGCACAGCGACCAGGAGCCGAGGTCGCTGAAGAAGCTTCGCTGTTTAATTCTTTTTTTCCTTTTGCTGTTGAATTTGCCTTGGTAGCTTTGGTCGCTCATTTTATTTTATTTTTTTATTTAACCCTTGTTTAACCAGGAAAGGTCCCATTGAGCCACAATGGCTCTTCTGCCAGGGAGACCTGGCCAAGAGTAGCAGGCAGATATTAATACAAAGACAAGGACAAAAAAAAAAAAAAAAAAAAGTCACTAAATGAAACCATGGGACGTACACCAAATACACAACTGACAATACAGAATAATTAAAAACAAAAGACAAGAGAGAGCAAGACTCACATAAAAGGTAAAACAACCTAAACAGCAATAAAATGATAAGAAGAAAACATGGGCACCCTATTTAAAAGCAATGGCAGTGCTCTGTAAAAGTTGATCGTAAAAGATTTTTAAAAACATTGACAGAGGGAAGTGTCTCTATGTGAAGTGTACTCTGTAGTTCATTCCACATATATGGTGCATAGTATGAAAATGATGTCTTGCCAAGTTCAGTTCGTATTGAGGGTGCAATCAATAGTAACTTATTTGTTGACCTTGTACTGTATACACTTGTGTGAAAAGAAAGCAGAGTGGAAATATATTGAGGTAAGTTACCCAGTAACGCATTTAAAATAAAAATAAGAAAGTGAAATTTCCTTCTAAGGGAAAGAGAAGACCATTTTACCATTTCATATAACAAGCAATGATGAACTCTATTTCCAGTCCCTGTGATAAAACGCAAGGCAGAATTATATATAACATCCAGTTTTTTTTAGCAGTACTAGTGAGGAATGCATATCAATAATATCACTATAATCTAAAACAGATAGGAAAGTACTCTCTACCAACCTTTTTCTTGCTTTGTAAGGAAAACCCTTTCTTTGTCTGAAATAAAATCCTAATTTAGGCCTGAGTTTCTTTAAGAGGTTTTCAATATGTGTATTAAAAGCCAATTTATCATCTAACCATATTCCTAAGTATTTATAGGAGGAGACTTTTTCTAACTGCGTTCCATTTGTGGTGATAATAGAACTATTGCAGGGTGTGTGAGTGCGTGTAAAAACCATGAATTTAGTTTTTTTAGCATTTAGAACCAACCTCCTACAAGTCCTACAAGAGAATTTTGAATCTGGTTAAAGGCAGACTGTAAGTAGTTCATAGCTTCCTGCACTGATGATGCGGAAGTGTATAATACTGTGTCATCTGCATAAAGATGTAGTTTTGCGGGACTTAGAACCATACCCAGGTTATTTATATATATATAGAAAACAAAATGGGTCCCAGGATTGATCCTTGAGGTACACCCATTTTTAGCTCTAGAGAGGATGAGGTGCAGTTATCAATGACCACACACTGCATTCTACCACTCAGATAGTTAGAGAACCAGTTAATAAGTGGGGCTAAAACCTATACTTTTTAATCTTTGTAAAAGGAGGTCATGACAAACAGTGTCAAATGCCTTAGACAAATCAATGAATAGAGCAGCACATGATTTTTTATTGTCTAAAGCAGTAATGATATCATTCATCACTGATGCTACTGCAGTTATAGTACTGTGCCCTTGTCTAAAACCAGACTGCATGGGGCTTAAAACGCTGTGGTCGGTTAGGTTTTTTTTTTTTTTTTTTTTTTTTTATACTGTAAACATGTAGAGGATTAACTGACGTTTAACTCCTGAAATTCGCTCTGGTAGCCAGTTCAGTTCGCCCCGTTGACTGTACAGTATATGGTTCGGCCCCGGTGAATTTCCTTTGGTCGCTCGCCGACCCTCCACATGGTCAGGCCCAACACGCGGAGCCTAATCTGAGGGCGGACCAGGCACATTCAGGCACAATGACTTTTGGTGCATCTCCGGTAGATATTATAAGCGTAATAAACTACACATCTAAATTGTGACACATATCCCAATATACTTTTGCACACCACAGCGTTACCTTCTCTTCTTCCATGAGGTCAAGGGCCTCTTGGGGAACACCTCGGCTTTGAAGAAATTCGGTCACGGTGACATTCATTCTTCATTAGGCTACAATACATATCATTACACGACCAGGGAGAGAGGGATATATCACGTTATTGAAGGCTTATTTTCCAATAATAGTTGCAGGCAACGCGTCAAAATTTAATACCTTACCTTAACCTCAGCGTGTGACTATAGCTGCAGCTGTGCTGTGCCGACTTTAATGTCGACATGTTGACTTTAATCTCGTCATATAAAAAATATCTTCTGCTTCATGAATGGCCCTAATGCTCCGTCGTAGTTTGGCAAGAGTGGTAAGGCGCCTGGTTTGCTTCATGACCACAATTAAAACGATTATATTTCCTTTACCTCCTTCACCATAAAATTGATGCTCATTTAGTTCTTTTAATAACCATACCATGGTTTATGACTACGCAAGCAATGCGTGGCACCAGCCACCATGGCCATTTAAAAAAAAACTACACATGAAAGAAAATGCCAGTTGCTTTAGGCTTAATAACCTGATCCTTTTACTAGTTTTCCAACTTGCCACATCACTGAAGATAAGTGAAAAAGGCAATAGTGGTTCATTTTCTCCCACTAAGCAAACAAGGGGATGACCAAATAAAACTGATGACTAAGCAAACTGAGGTCACCAGCACTTTTTACCTGCAACTTCGGAGACAAACTTAACCTTTAAGTTGAAACTTGGGTTGTATGTGGTTCATGTGCCAGGAAGATTATTTAACTAGTGCAACTTTGCTTCATGAAAAAGATGTTGTCAGAGATGGACACATTAAACACCTCATTTTTATATACATAGATAGCAGGCCACTAAAGTAAGTACACCCCACATTGAACATGTTCAAATTGTTAATATTTTGTGTGAGCGCCACTGTTATGTAGTTAAAGCTCTTGAATAGTGCTATCATATTATAAATCTAACGCATATTTACTAGATTTTAACCCATATAATGTTCTTTGTAATGGTTGCACAGGCATATTGTGCAATGTGTTCATTGGGCAAAGCAGGATGTAGTACTGGTTGCACTAGTATACTAGTTGGTAATGCACCTACTTTGTACTCACCTTGTCACATCTGTATAACTTAAGAAAGGTAAAAAGCAGGAATTAATTGAACATATTTTCTTACCTAGTTACCTAGTTTAAGTCCAACTTTTTTGTTATTTCCCATCACTCTCTTCCACTTGTTTTCTGTCTGTCTTCAGTATCTTACAATTACAAAATATACATTTAAAAAAAGATGAAGTGAAGATAAAGTCAATCAATATTCTCTTTTAAAATCAACGTTGAAAATGCAATAGGGTAATAGCAATTTCCCTTGGACCTTAAAGTTTGTATGTGGATCCTGCCTTTCCCTATGACCATATTGCAGCATATGCCTATGACCATTACATCTGCCATTGCAAAGGCATGATATTGGTTAATTCGTAATTGATTCAAATGTAACACTTATATTATGATGGTCATGTAGTCATGGTTATGATATGTATTTTACAATACGCATGTTGAAATTTCCTTTCTGGTGTTTAGTTCAAAATGCATCCAGCATGCTTGTTTCGTTGTTGATAACTTTCAGAAATTCTGTAACTTCATTGTACTGTATTTCTCTGTTCATTCTAACTGAACTTTCCTTGTATTTACCGATATGGAAAATTGGCCTGCCTTGTGTGAGCAGTATCAACGGCATCAAAACTCCACGGCATTAAGGTTGAGGGTCAAGTGGTGGGCGTAGATATTGGTGGGCCACTTCCATAGAGTAGCAAGTGGCACAGTTATATATTGATAATGGCTTGCTTGTTTTTGAAGTGGGTCGTGGCTAGGCCCATGAGAAGTGGGTTCAGAGGTGGCACTGAAGGTCACAGAGACTCTTTTGGCACAAGGAAACAAGAACATTGGACTGGTCCTTTCAAAGTCTAGCTGTTGTCAGCCAAAGGACTACTGTGGTTGATAGTGGAGGCTACTTTAAATAAAGGGTTTTGCACATCTGCAAGCAAAATGCTGGTATGTAATGTATGGCAAACAACAACCAGGAAGCAGTTAGGTTCAGAGGACATCTGTCTGTAGAGCAGCAAAGAATGTTGTGGAAGATACAGGTAGGCTGTACTAGGCCAGCGACGTGTGGTGGTCTTAAGCCTGAGTAGAGGGGCAGGATGCTCAGGCCTTTGCATATTGTGAATACAGGCACAGCTCAGCTTGTTTGAGAACTTAGGACATACACAACTGTGTTTTCCTGCAAGTTGTAGACCAGCCCAAAGATAAAGTTCACGTACAGACTATTGTGCCATCTGCTGACAAGGTCATTTGTTTTTACTTAACATAGATTTCACATAGCTGGTAATTCGTGTTGTCCTGTTTTCTATTTTTTTTCTTGTATTTCTCAGGATGATGCAGCATACCACACTCTTACTAAACACACACACACAGTCATATCATGGCTCAAAAGCATACGTCAGTGGCAGCAGACAGACTCCAGTAACTGTGGTGTTTTGTCTGCACAGCTGCATAGGCCGTAGTAAGAGTTGTAAGATTAGGCCAGCTCTCCTGTGTTAGATAGTATCATGCAGTAAAAAATGTGTATGTATACCAAAAACCAACATAATGTACAATGACACAGTGTGCTATAGTGCATGAACAGAACTTTGTCTGGTGTGGAGATGGTGCGCACAGTGCCTGTTTTGGTGCATCTTGCTGCTCTGGTCAGTTCTTTAACTTGTGTGTTGTTTTTACAGGGTTGGAGACGCGGGCTCAATTGTATGTGATTATTTTGTATGTGTGTGTTGTTTGTTATTTATTTATTTATTTTGGTGAACTCATGCCCCACCTCCCCTCCACTCTATTGCATTGGATGCATACAGCTAGATAAGCAACAAAGTGTACTATGCAATGTACGTCCGGCTACATGACAAGACGCACTGGGAGCCAAGGTAAGTCACATTTGGTGGAAAAACAAACTCGACGCATCTTAAAATCGTGAAAAAAAGCATAGCAGAGGGAGTAGTAATGGATAATATTTTGCTGCTAGTCATAGTTAGCTAACTTTACATTAGCAGCTAAGGGGGTTTAAACTAAAGCCTGTAGCACAACATTTTTAATATCTTTCGATGAATAAGTCCGATATTATTTAAGTTGTTATTTTGCTATAATTCAAATGGTGTGGTTTTAAATTTGAACCGACGCTGTATTACTAAGAAAAAAAACACGACTGTTTAATGAACAGGGATTTAAATGGCCATCGAAATCGTAATCGTAAACTTAAGGACCTTTGCTGGACATGTGACGTATTTCAACCAATCGCGTTTCAAGATTTTACTTCCTGATGACGTACTTCCTAAAATTTAACCTATCTGGTAGGGCTTAACCTTTGTGGTACCGACAGCATCCAATGGTAAAGATCCATAACTAGATAACGACGCCTCTTACAAAAAAAAATACAAACTCAATGCTACCTTTGTGGGAAATGTTACTGCAAATGTTTCCCTGACATGAACAGAAAACTACACAGGCATGAGTATGGCTACGGCTTGTTATTCAAACAGTACGGTAAATTTTCTCCTGTGCGACAGAAAGTTACTCGCCGTCGCTTAGTTAGTGACGACATTTTTAGCACTCGCACATGCGCAATAACTTATAAAGCGCTTCAGACGGGTGAAAAACTCGCACATGCGGCCAGCAAATACTTTTATCGTAACTATTTTGCGTTTACTAGTGATGGTGAAGTGAGGCTTTCTGAATCACTGAGGCTTTCATGCCAATTGTATTGGAAAAAGGTTCATTCATTCAGAGCTTCAAAGACTCTATGATGACCTCTGCTGTTGAAAACTATGATTTGCAGTAACCTATGCTTGGGTTGTGTTGAAGACTGAAAATGTGAACCAATAAATTCTGAATAAATACATTGATTCCTGTTTGAATAAAAATATTTCCTTACCTGTGTGAAATGTGTCCTTGTTTGTATTTGTATAATGTTAAATTGGAAAGGAAATGAACAAACACTTGGCTAGGCTATGTGTCTGCATATAAGTGTCTCTGATTGTAGTCTTATAATCAGTGACCACAATCTTAACAAAATGTTGTTTGGAACTACTGTGTGTCTTGGTGATTATAGCAAAAGGTACACAAATAAAAGAGACAGTGAAGTGTAAGCTGTGAAAGAGACAGTGAAGTGTAAGCTCTGCTAGAGATTCCTTCTCCCTAGTTGAGAAATTGAGAGGGCTGTGGGACAGTGATGGTGCTTGTGGACTTTGGTGGGATGATGGAGGTGCTTGTGGACAGGTTGTGAGTGGGATTGGATGGGATATTACATGTTATTATTGAGGAATATGATCAGGGGCCTCATTTATAAAACGTTCTTACGCACAGATTTGATCTTAGAGTGTTCGTACGAACGAATTCACGTCAAAGTACAGAGTTATAAAAAACATCTTTGACGTGGAAAAGTACTTATTTCTACATCAGGTCCCAGCTTGGCGTACGACCATTTCCTTGTGGTTATGCCTGGTATTGCAGATATTTTCCGATGCACGGGCTAGGAATTTCATTAAAAAAGACAATCTCGCCTCATCACTGTAATATGATTAGGATTAGCCTGATATATGCAGAAGTACCCTACTAATACTTTAAAAATATATATTTTAAATGTTTCATTATCATAGTCATCATCATCAATTACACAATCAAATCAATACAATCAAATGAATTACATGAATAGGATAGTTGATCCAAATTAAGGTATGATAAGTGTACATTTAATTCCACACTTGTAAAACATTTGGTAGGCTATAAAGACTGTCTTAGTGTGCTGGTTTTTAGTAAGAGACATGGCTGCATTGGCCCTGTTAGAGGATATTGCCAACCGTGCAATAAGGAGAGAACGAGTTTTTCGTGACCGCGCAGACTTTTGGCACATGATGACACATGGCTGATAAGCAGGTACCGCTAGCCGAGAACGGCTTTGTTAGAGCTTTGTGCCCAAATGGGCCCTCAGCTAGAGAGACACACCAGACGCAACCAGGCTATACCCGTTCAGGTAGAGGTTTTGTCTGTTCTTGGGTTTTTCCCGACAGGAACGTTCCAGCGAGAAATTGTAGACCGGTCGGGAATATCCCAATCAACATTCAGCAGAATATTGCCAGATGTTCTTTGCGGAATTATTCGCCTATGCCCGGAATTAATTTGATTCCCATACAGTGCCCAGGAACAGCAAGAAGTGAAGGAGGATTTCCTGCGTAAAACACGGTTCCCAAATGTGATCGGTGCGATAGACTGTACCCACGTTGCCATACGAGCTCCACATGTCAACGAGTACATGTATGTCAACAGGAAAAACTTCCACTCCATAAATGTGCAGCTCATTTGTGATGCTCGTATGGCAATCTTGAATGCTGTTGCACGCTGGCCAGGGTCAACGCACGATTCCTTCATTGTGCGTAATTGTAGTGTTGGGAATCGACTGGAGGCGGGAGCGGGCAGAGACGGCTGGCTTCTAGGTAAACCCTTTAAAAAATGTCGCCCAATTTATTTGCTTTTTTAGAAGGAACATGAGGTTAAATTAATAATTTCTGTCAACAGGAGACCGAGGTTATCCTTTGAAGAAATGGCTGCTCACCCCGATTGCGCACACAGAGACAGCCGAGGAGGCTCACTTTTTTTTTCTTGCGTTCCTCTTTAGTTGCCATTGTCACAGAGAGTTTTTGCTTTGAGGATGAGCTCATTTTATATGTTAATTCATTAAGCAGGGGCGTTTTGAGGGCGGAGCATTCAGCTGCACACAATTCCACAATCATTTGTGATTTATAACCGAATGATTGGCGTACGCATGGATTTCGTGCGTACGTTCGTTTTCTCTGAATCGCACTTACGATCAAATCAGAAAAGTTCTTAGATAAAATCAAGGAAGGTTTCTACGCAAGTCTTTATAAATGAGGCCCCTGTTTGACTGTATTGGGATTTAGCCGGTTTTGTTTCTTGGAAACGACTTCTCCAGCCTGAGAAAACACCCGTTCGCAGGGAACACTCGATGCTGGGATGCATAGGAGATTCCGCGCCAGGACATATAGGTGTGGGTATACATCTTTATTTTTGGCCCAATATAAAAGTCGATCCTCGCTGCGTGCTATATTGGGCTCTGTCAAATAACGGTTCGTCTCTACTGAGGCATTTGCACTAGCACTCCTGATGGTCCTCTTTTCCAGGACTTCAGTGTCCAACAGCTCCCACAGGCCTGCAATAGAAATTGTACAAATGCCTTAAAATAATGTATTATACATTATAATAACACAATACAATATTGACCAGAGGTCCATACCTGATAAATTAGAGGTTGGAACATCTGTGGATGTTAAAGGCTGTGGTTCCATAGGTGTTCTTTGCCTTATGACTGAGGCACATTCTCCAGTTAGTTTTCTGACTGCATTTTGCTGGTTTGTGGCATTGCAAAATCCCATGGTTTTAAATCGAGGGTCCAGAAGTGTGGCCAGAGCATGCTGGCCTGCCGTTTCGTAACAGCTCAGTCGTTCTCCCATTTGGGCAAGGAGGTTTTGGCACAGGCCATCCCATCCTCAAGCTGTCTCTGTTTTAGAGTGGTTGTGTACCGCAACATCTTTATTAATGGAATAATTTTAGAGCCAGATACAACTTTTTTTGACGACAGCTCTACTGTAGCTTCTTTTAGAGGAGCCAACAGTTGTAAGCACTCAACAATGCTGCCGTATTCAATGGCTGTTAGTGGAGCCACATCAGTTTGAAGAGAAGCCAGGGCTGCACCCACTGGCTCTCTCTGTTCATACAGCCTTTTAAGCATGTCATACGTGCTATTCCATCTTGTCTCCACCTCTTGGATGAGCTTATGAGGTGGAGTTTTCATTTGGGTTTGAAGAGCCAGAAGCCGCTCCCTGCCTACAGTGCTCGTTCAGAAATAGGTGGCTTTGTCCTTGGCTTTGCTGTGGAGCATGTCCAGACCTGGTGTTAAATTGATTGCTTTCTTTACTACCAAATTTAGCGCATGTGCTACACAGTGGCTGTGGCGTACCTGCAGGATGTTACTGCACAGGCCCATATTTGCAGCACCATCAATTATTAAACACATCACCTTTGCCTTAGAGATGCCCCATTCTTCCATTATCTTACCTTTGGCAGTGGCAATTGGCGCTCGCCAAACTTGCCAACAGCCAGCAATACTGATGCCAACCTGTCTTCCTCATCTATAAAGTGACATGTGAGACCCAGGTACGAGTCCATGTGGATGGACGTCCACATGTCAGATGTTAAGGCCACAGCAGTAGCCTTTTGAATTTTCTCCTGGGCCTTCTGTTTCTCCTGCCTGTACTTGCATTCCACCATGGACTTTATTGTTTGCCTTGATGGAATTACGTACATAGGTGCCACCAGCTTCATCAAGGCCCTAAAGCCTTCAGATTCCACAACCTTAACAGGAAAAGACATTTTAGCATATGCTTCAAGTACTGTATCTATGTGATAGGCTAAATAAATATCATACTGTAGTCTACTCTACCTTGAAAGGCAGTGAATCCAGCACAATCATGTTCATCACCGCCTCATCAATTTTGGTCTTCAGTTCACCTGTAAAATAACAAAGGTCCATTAATAAAAAGTTATCTTTTGCAGTGATATATTATAGTAGGCTACATGCTTAAATGTTATGAAATGAAATGAAATGAATGAATGAATGAAATGAAGAATAAATATTAACAAATATTAACACATTTCAATAAGGAATTTTTGAATTAAAAGAAATGAAATGGTAGGGTATTCACTCTGAGGGCTGGATGGACCTTGAGCACTCATGCTTAGCACGAAAGTGCCTCAACATGGACGAGGTGTTATTATTGTACGCTAATTGCTGATCGCAAATAAGGTACTGGACCTGAAAACAGAAATTACGCTATTAGCCTAAATGACATTTCTCCAAAATGAAGATTCCTTCAATAAACATCGTTTAAATAAATAAATATTCGTGGGTGCACCTAACCTAAGCCTAAGCCACGTCATCACATGGATAGCCTACAGGGATGACGTGGACAGGGACAAAAAAATATTGCCTGATACAGTTCAAACACTATGTGTAGCAAACCTGTGGGCTATGCAATTATAATATCAGAATAATAAAACACAGCCTTTCCACGCTGTGTTGCTCAAGCAGACACACACAAAAAAAATATTAAATAAAAATCGATTAGTCCTACAAAAAATATGTTGCCAGCTCTATCGCACACCTTGTTGGGGGAAATCAAATTTAAATGCTCCACATCTCAAAGCGACCTCTCTTTGCAACCGGTTCCATGCTCATTCTTCAATTCACACGCTATAGTATAATCTCCTCACTCTCTACACTGAACGCCAATACTACAAACCCACGAGTGCGCACACTGTTTTGCGCGCCTTTGAACCTTTCAAATTCCATGTTGAAACGTCACGTGAATGTGCGTTGAAACGATGCTTCAGATGTCACAGGCCATATGATCAACAGCAAACGAATCAAGCTTCAATACATTGCTTTGCCCTAGCGCTGGTTCATTTTTTTGACACAAGCTTCGAAGCAGGAGAGTCATCGGTAACATCACTAGTGTTTACCATTTGATTGCTTGAACTAGATAAAAGTATATTACTTGTTTTATATTTTTTTTCTGAGATATTTGCTGTTTTGAAGGTGTAAGGAATTATAGTTGCCCTGCCTGAGACAAATGCTGAGACAACCACTTTGAGAAGGTGGTCTGCCTGATAATCCCATTATGGTAACAAGAATGGTCCACAATCACCCAACAGCAGAGTTGACAAAGTCAACTGTGTGAAAGAACCAAACAATTGTAGTATGGGTTGTGGAAATAGGCCATTGAGAACCATCACAGGAAATGTGTCAAAGTAATTATCATCCCGAGAGACACACAGTCTCCCCAGAACTATAGTTACCTGATTAACTTAGTTAATTTACATCAAGAACATAGGAGGAGTCTTAACTGCATAAGTAACTAGAGTTTTAGTTGCTTGTAGTTCAGACTTGCACCGCTGAATCCGAAGTAGGCCTATGGTTTCCATGCTTTGCCACTACTTGTTACTGGAATAAAGTATGATTGCTGCATCAACAAAGACACACCATGAACCCTTTTTCTTACAAAGGAGTACTTCAAAGCCGAATATATCTATTAGATTCGCGGGCAATTGAATTAGTAGCTCACTGACATTGTTGGTAAGCCTTTTTTTTATTTAAACTGTTTTGCAGAAGTAATTAACAATCCCTTGGTTGTACACTGCTGTGATGGCTGAGCTGCTAAGTTTCTGGTTTGGATTTTGACGAAACTGGAGCAAAAGAAACAGACGCTATCAGGCCATAGACAGTAGAAGAGATCAAACACGTAAACAACAAGCAACATTTTGCGTCAACGAAGCAGAAATGAAGCGTTCCAAGCTCTGGTTGTCAATGTTGTGAGTAACTTTGTCGATATTTACAAATGTTACTGCACTGTCGTTTTTTTTAAGTGGACATCAATAAACGTTACTTTACGGCATCTTATTAAGCAACTCATTAATTCTGACGATATAGTTAAGGTTCCCTGCATAACACAGACTCAGCGTGTAGAACTAGCTAGCTAGCTAGCTAGCGAGCGCTAGCGGAAACAAACATAAACAGAAATTAAATGCTAATTTATAATATTTCTACTTTGTGAACCTAAGCCGTGAGCTCTCTGTGATCAGCCCACAATTAGAGGATTGCCCCCTGTGGGCCCAGTGTGGGCGCCCATATGGGACCATAAGAACCTTTGTACCATTGAGCCCATGTGGGTTTTCTGTGGGCAGCCCACACTTCATTTCCATTCCATTTTTTTTACCATCCTCTGTAAAAAGGCATTGAAAACCAAACTCTACCTAGATAAAAGTGATAAAATGATTTAATGTCCATCACCAAATGGTTTAATGAATTTTCAAAGCAAGCTGCATGACGAGTGAGGAAAAAAAGTGAACCGAAATCACAGGATGTGATTGCTTTTACTCTTAATTTTTCCACATTCAGAACTCGGGTCAAGATTGGTTTACACTTCAGTTGAGTAATAAAATTAAAGTATTTACATTACATTCACTTTACCATATGTTTATGGCTGAGGTCTTCCAGAATACAACTATGCTACTTTTACACTGCTGGCCATAAGGTCCTGAGACCTCATTTATCAATGTGTTGCTGACAATCCCAACGGTGTTGTCAGGAAACTCCACAATGCTATACATCATTGGCCTTTAAAGTAAAAAAAAAAAACCTGACATTTGTGTCCACTTGTATATTTACATTTTAAGTTGGGTGAAAAACTTAAAAATGTCGAGGCTTTTCAGACTGCTTCAAAGTGTCTGTAATTCCCAGATGCTTAAACCTTACCTTTATGCTACCAGTAACTGTTTGAGCTATTCTGCTGCAACATGTAAACTATTTACATCTTACCTCTTGATAGTAAAATACAATACAAAAACATAAAAAATTACATTTATTTATACATATTTAGAATCATCAATTAAGAAATTATTTGTCATGGATATTTTCACAGGTACAAGAGGCAGTAGAAGCAATGATAAAGTGAACCTTAACAGTACTCTGGATGCTATGCATGTTGTAATTGCACCCCAAAACATGTTTGGGAGGGGAGAATGACTTTTCAAAAAAGTACAGGGCTCTTACAGAAAATGTTATTCAGGGAGCAGAGGCAAACTGACCACCACAAACAGTTAGACAGTAGAAAACAGTTTCGTAAACTTGTACAAAAGAGAAAGTTTTCCACACATCGATTCCTATAGGTGGGTGGAAAAGCCCCCACACCAATGACACCGACCGCCGTTCCTCTCAGAAAAGTGGAAATTTTGCATTGCACAAATGCTCAACGACCACACACATTATGCGCTTGTGTCAAAGAAATTTCCAGGTATTTATTACGGTCATCATTTCTGATTGTAGCATGCTTAGTAGCTCCAATTCCCCCAACGTAGGTAACTTGCAGAATATTTTTTCCCTCTTGTCAACATAGCTTACATACTACAAATGGTCAAAGTGTAACACTCGAAATGTTGTTTAAAAAATGAAGCTTTACGGAGCTTTAGTAATCGGTGTGCGAATAACTTTTTCTTTTGTACAGTTAAATTTTTGCAATCTTTCACCCTTGCCAAGGGAATTTACATGCCGGTACACTTGTTTACCATTTCATAAACCTGCCAGTTCTGTCAGTTTATGCTGTTCACAGGGAAAGTAGTGCTGCAGTGGATTCTATAGAAAGACATTTACAGACATTTTGTCATTTAGTGTAGAAATGTGCGTTCAGATTTGGCAACATCTTGATGGGAGCTGGAAAATGCCTCCAACAACTGCAGCAGAAGACTGGAAAATCCAACGAAGAGCAGTACCTGTGAAATAACACAAAAAAGAAGAAAAAACATGCCATCAATCGCATTTCCATCATTTCCTTTGTTGGACAAAGCTGGATAGAATAGTGCGACAAGTCACACAGAGAAGGTAAGTTGAAGTTTCAAACATTCTTACTTTGGCGCTATTATGTCATTAATTAAAGAAATGTTGAACTTTGGAGGTGACTGTAGTGTGTAAAGTCTAGTATGTAGGGTAATGGTGTACTTCACAGTAGTGCTGTAGTTAGCCTAAAACCAAAAATTGTTAGTAGGCTATACCTTTGTCTCCTTCTACCTACTTCAATGCAAGCCGCACAAAACTAGTTCTTATGCTGTCTGCTGTATAATTTACATAATAGAATACAATACATACCATGGGAAGAGTCATCAGAGATTATACAACATCTCCCAATTAGGGAATTTCTGATTGGATGAAATGCATTCTACGCATTTACTAGGAGTGGCGATGAGGTACGAAAGTGTCCGATTTGACACAGAATGACATTTTCTAGATACATGTCAGCATATAGGGATAACATTACAAACATACTACCTAACAGAATCATTACAATTCTGGTAGCTTTCAAATTGTGTAAAATTCATTTATTGAACTGAATTAATTTTAGAATTTTGAACAACCCTGCTTCCAATAGTACCGTTTCACAAATTCCCTACCGTCTGGTTTGTTTTCGTATTTCGTATTACCTTACAGTTAGACTTCCTGCAATTTCTGCAGCAGATCAGCAGCGCAGCAGATGGCATCTGTGTTGAACCTGACTGCGTGTAGACAAACAGGTGCAGCAACTATCCTTTTGTGTTTCTGTTATGACCAAAAAAAGTAAGTTACATAGACAATTCAGGCTGTACTTAACCAATTATCTTATTGTGGGGTTTGCGGTCACAAAGCATACAGTATTGTGCAAAGGTTTTAGACAGGTGTGAAAAAAATGCTGTAAACTAGGAATGCCTTCAAAAATGGAAGTGCTAATCATTTATTTTCATCAATCCTCAAACTGCAGTTGATGAACAAAAGGGGAATATAAATCAGATCAATATTTGGTGTGACAACCCTTTGCCTTCAAAAGAGCATCAATTCTTGTAGGTCTACTTGCATATGAGAGGAAGCCTATATCCAAAGAACATCTGTGGTTAGTTCTTCAAGATGTTTGGAACAACCTGTAAATGAATAAATAAATGAGGAAGACTTCCATTTTTGAAGGCATTCTTAGTTTTGGTTAAATGAGGGTGCGCGTTGCAAAGCGGGCGCACGCTTTCTTGACAAACCCACAAAAATATTATGTGGGCTCTCCCAGGCACCGCAGTATACGATATTGCTTAGTTATGAATTAGCCTAAAGCTCAGGATTGGCAGCGGATTCTAGTGCATGACAAAAGTGATTCATTAAAGTAGGCAAATGCATCGCTTTTGTAAGTACAGTGAGGCGTTACGGTGGGTGGTGTTGGGATGGGAGTTTTGCAAAGCTCAGAAGATGCGCAGATGTCTACATTTGTGACGAGTTCAAGAGCTGTTCAAGGCTGTTCCAACAGTTTGTAGCAATTCATGGCAAATACCTGGACAGGGTGGTGTCCCTTGTGGTGTAATGGTACCTGATGACCCGATACAGGCATGTCTTGGCGCATGTGAAAGGCGAGAAGATCACTGGGCAATGGGCACGAATAGGTCCTTGCTACGAGCCATTGAGACATAAATGGCAGACACTGAAAAGTATGGGTGTTACTTACAAAGTATGGGTTTTTACTACAAAAAAGTGCAGCACCTAGCTCCGTGCCGACGACATTTGGGCTATTAAGTTTATCCAACAAGTGATGCCGTGGGGGTCGGTGCGCCAGAATTTTAGTGCTGAAAAAATGAAAGGGTCACAACTCGACTCATATGCCGTTATCACTGGCCACAGGGGTTATTTTGTTGTTTGTGTTTCCATGTTAGAAAAATACCAATGAAAACAGAAAAAGACTGCTTGCATTTTCTGTTTTTCTATTATCAAATGACAACAAAACAATGCTTAGGGTTTTTTTTCGTTTTCCGTTGTCTGATTTGAACATTAAAATGGACTGGCCTGCCCAGAAGATCCGCGCATTGGGCTTTGCTCTGGCCATGGTGCTGAATCGATTGATTCCTAAGGAAGTATCACGCCAAAAATTCGAACAGTTTATTTGAAGAAACCAATGGTATATTGTAAAAATGAACTGGAGAGACAGGTCAACGTTTCTTTAACTTTGAACTGAACTGAAAGAAATTAAACTGATGACAGAAAAAAAAAAAACTTTACTTTAAAGTGTGGTCGGACTAATGGGATGTCGGACCAATGGGTCTCTTTTTTTTAGGACTGATACATCCTCAGCGGTCACTGTCGGACCAATGGGATGTCGGACCAATGGGCTGTCGGACCAATGGCATGGAACCGAAGAGAAGACCGGAACCAGTCCACGTCCTAGCAAGAGGGTTGAAGGTTTCATCCTCCTGCGGGTAAAGAGCAGACATTGGCAGTGTCTGAGGCTTCACCACAGCCTTCCTCCACTGACACTTAACGTCTGTGGCACTCATTTCGTGCATCGCAAAAATGCACAATGTCGCAGCATGGCTGCATTTGAATTCTCCCACAGGGCACTCACATGACGACCTCTGAATGCTTCCATCATCTCGTAGGATGATCTGTTAAAAAACAAGACATGGGTAGAGGTATTAGCTCGGTGGCTTATGACAGGCAGCTTGTGTATAAAAACCGAAATTGCCAGACTTTCCAAGAAATTGCCAGACTGCTCAATGTACAACCTAAACAACATTACGCTGCCTTATGATGCTACTTTCTGATTGGTTGTTAGACATTGATTTAAATCCTTTAATATGCACGACAAGACGGTGGTTCTGTCAAAAGTATTTAAAACCTCAGCACCATTCCATGTCAATGTATTCACGACAACCATCGACCATTTGATTACTGGTTGACAGCTGTGACTGAGTGCTGTGATGAGTCTCAAAATTTTAGCAGCTAACTGATCATTTTTAATATCATTTATTGCACGTTGAGAGATATTACAATGTGTACTGTTATTAATTTATATACTATAGCATATCTAGATTTATTTTTTATATATATTGGATGGGATATAGAAGCTTGAATGTTGAATCCCAGTGGGGATGGTGACGTGCCAAATGTTGTTAGGAACTGTTCAACATCGACAAATATCTAACAATACATTAACAAAAAACATCATAATTTTAATGTGGATTTAGATACAGCTACCATTGCATTCCGTCCTTAAGGAGCAACACATGGACTTTTTAACGTTTTAACGTTGTTTGTGGGCGCCTCATTTAACTAGCTGCTAGCTTCGTTTGCTAGCTAGTTTGAAAAGGCAGCTAATAAGGTTGTACTCACCGAAGCCTTGTATCTCCGATCCCTGCGGCTGGCGTGCACAACACCAACAATCTCCCCGTCGGCATAGGAGAAGCTCTTAACATGCCCGGACTTATAATGATTTTTGCCCCTATCAATGCTGCCCTTGGAAAAAGGCGGTGAAGTGCAGCAGGGATATCGCCATGTCTACCCCAGCGTGGTGCAGTCAGTGGTGACGTAATTCATTCGCGTCGAGCTGTAGTCCTAAACGTACCACAATAAAATGTATTCGTGGTGAATCATGTTTTTTCTTGTATGAAAAAATATATTTAAAACTAACAAACAACATATGTTACATTCATGGACGAATTCATGCGGGACCAAAAAATAGCGACTTTGCCGTCATTGAAACCCATTCATTTTTTTTTACTTCCGAGGACCCATGGAGTCTGGTGGAAGTGACGTCACTTTCGCACTCTATACCCCAATGTCGAGGTACGTCCTTTGAACGTCCGCAAATAACGTTGACGTGAACGTCCACAATGACGTTCAGAGAACGTTCGGAAAGGACCTCTAAAGGACGTCAAGGGGACGTTTTTTTGTTTGCTGGGTATGCTTTGGATCGACTTAACAATGGTGCAGTGCTGTCTCCCCTGTTGTAAAAACAGGAATGATGTATGACAAACATCTTTTTACCACTTTCCTGTGGAGGAAAAGGAGAAGAGAAGGTGGCTTAAGTTAATACGGTAAGTTGGACCTCAAATTATGATTAATACAGCTTAATGCCAGTACCTCACGTTAATGTTAGCTCTTTATTTACATTCGTGTCAATGTCTAACGTTAACATAAATAACCCAGGGCCCGGCGTTGTCGCGTTGTATTTTGAAGTTCATAACGTGACATGTAAAACTCCCACCACCTTACTTGAAAATGCGGATGTATTTTCATTTTCACCTTTCAAACGGTGTATCCCATGCCTTGATAGCCTAACCAGGCGTTTTACAGTCCAGCGGTATAGCTGGGCGTTATAACCGTTGTTTTAGGATAAATCCATAGATATATTTGATTTGTTTTGATTGTCTGTGAAGCCGTTTTGTCAAAAATAATAAAGTTTATGTCTCTGTGCCTGTGTTTTGATGGACAGGAATGCAGAACATGCACTGCTGTGAATTTAATGTTTTACAAATGGCAAAGCAGCTGGGCCGACGCGATTTGCCTGGAATGAGGGAAAGGCATTCCAGTCCGACCATATCAGCCATCCTGCCAAACTGCACAAGACGGTTTAAAATATAAAAGACATTAGCTCTTTTAAGGTCGTTTCGTTAAGTAATATTGACTACCTGAGTGTTAAGCTCTTAGGAGCAGAGGAATTTGCTAACCTAACATTTTGATGTGGAAGGCACAATCACCTACAACCTCTTTGCTGTGATTTCCTCCGATTTGGGTGTCGTAGCCCTCCACACGCACTCCACATCCCTGCGTGTGCAGCTTTTCTCTGCCCAAATCAGGAGGGCTGCTACATGGTGGCACCTGGCCGTTCCGATAGCACAAGAACATTTGCTCTCTTTTACCTCCTGTGAACATGTACCTGGGTGAAAACAACTTTGCTTACCCTCACACAAACACTAACACAAATTACTGCTACCCTGCTGAAACAGCAGGGACAGCCCCCTGTGTTTGTTTACTTCAGGCAACATAACCAAGTAGCGCTACCATCTACACTGTAGGCCTACAGTTGTCATGTTGTCAACTAACCATGGTACCTATTCTGATATGACTTTACTTACTTACTTTACTTACTATCATAGATAATTAAATAACTAACATTACTCAAGTACAGTAACGTTAGCTTTATTGCTGGCACCCTTCGCTTAGCTTTAGCTAACATCACTTTCTTAGCTCAACCTCATATACTTTCTTTTTCACGGAAGCATGGACTTTCCCTTTCAGGCTGCCACCTGCCATTATCCTAACATGTACAACTCTGTTTGAGTAGTACGAATTGAGTCCTCTTTTAATGAGTTCGGGTAACTCGCAAAATAAGATGTCACCGTGAAAAAGGTAACCGGCTCGTTAACTGAAGAAATTTTGTTTATATTCCCATCTGAGGCTTACGACCGACAGGCTCACGCTCACGACAGCTTACAACCCAGGGCCCTGCCTGGTCGCGTTGTATTTTGGAGTTCATAGCGTGAGATATAAAAGTCCGATCAACTTAATTTAAATGTGGATGAATCCTCACAGTTTCGCCTTTCAAAATGTGTTGTCCATGCCCTATAGCATTAGCAGACGTTTTACAACCTAGCGGCAAAGATAGGCTGCAACCATTGCTGTTTATATTCGCAGCTGGGGTTTGGACCCGGAAGTGCGTTGTGACGTCACACTAGCCATCCCCATAGGGCAATACCCGCCAGAGTTTCAAAATAAAAGATTGAGCACGTTTTATATAGCCTACATATGTTGTCGAACTCTGCTATATTGTATAACCTACTAATGTCACGAACAACTTCTCACACCTTTTTTCTGTCGATTTTACTCAACCAAGCGCACCCATGGCACTGTTTGCAACCCCAATTCTAAAGTATGTGGATTTTTTTTTTTTCATTGTCGTAAACACCGTTGGAATGAACATTGCACGCCACGGGAAATGTAGTCAAATATCAAAAATAGCTTTCTTTTAAAAAGTATACAATAGTTTTATTTGTGTCATGGCAAGCATGTCAAAATTACTAATATGTATCACATGCTTACAATATATACTTAAAATCTGGCATTATTGTTATTATTATAAAATAAACAGTATTTACACATGTTTGCACTCAAGGTAGACCAATGACAGAAATATTATTTATAACCCATATCTTCAGTGGTTACCATACCAAATTTCAGACCGATCTGACCAATGGTTCAGGAATTACAGCCATTTAAAATGTGCATTTTTTACACACTTGGTGGGGGCTCCTGGGGTAACTGGGGGTCCTGGTGCAATAAAAAATTCTCTGGTGCTTCCTTGCATCAGGGTGAACAACAGATGCTATTTTATTTCACACTTAAATTTTTCATTTTTCACTGACTAGGCATAGTCATGGTGTTAGGGTACACAATTGCATAACACACAAAGAATAATCAGGACCAGAAACCTAAGGACATGGCGTATATGCAATTTTGGCTAAAATAATTTAACCTGGACTTATTATCTTATGGCTTCAGGAGTATTTAGCTAAATTATCTGTAGGCTAAAGAAAGGTGCTTAAGATGTTGTACAAGCATTAATGCCTATTTATTTTACTTTTTTCTAACCACTACATGGTCACTGTGCACACCTAAGACCATTGTTACCAGTCTTGACATTTTCATCCTCTCACCTGACAGCAATGGTGTCCGAAAGTGTACTCAAATGGGCATAATGTGGTCTCTCACTGCAGACTTCAGAATTCAGGGTTTCTTTCAGTAAGAAGTAATGTGACTTGTCACAGATGATGAAATGACCTTGTATCAGGTTATTCTACGTTATTTTAAACAATTTTTAAGTGTAATGTGTAAGACAAGGCCCACTATTAAAGATATGTGGCCCACTATTAAAGACATGTCCATCATCCCATCAGTAACAAGTGGCCTCTAAAGTCTACAGAGACCACTGGGCTGCTTTCACTGAGAAGTGACTTGTGACAGGTGAACAGATCATTTCATATCAGGTTATTTTTTACTTATTTCAAATAATTCCAAGTGTAATGTGTAACAGAAGACCAAATATAGATGACTTACATGTGTATGTGACACCACCTGACATGGAGTGAGCAGTGAAACACTGTTGTTATCAGTGATAAGTTCCCCAGGTGATCAGAGGACCTTATGTAACCCCACCGAGGGGTAAGACACAGGTCAGGATATTCAATTGTATGAATCAAGAAAAGGGAGGAGACTTGTGTACCAAATATATATTCGTTTTTTATTAAAGTAACCCACCATTAAAATGGGGATGATGAATTCAAGTATTTATTAAACAATTCAGGCATATAAGAAAAGGCATAAAAAACAGATACTAAACACAAAGTGGTTGACTGTGGCTGCAGAATCCCAGAGGAAACCCATTAAGTGTCACACCTAAACCCCATTAATCAATAGGCTACAATGGTAACTCTCACTCCAAATATGTGGCCTAACCACAATGGCAAATGTTGTTCACCACACACAGAGGAGCCAACTCAAGGCTGATCACTACACACCAATATGAGCCAACTCAGGGCTTGTCACCACACACCAAAAGGAGCCAACTCAAGGGGGCTGTTCACTACACACAAATGAAGCCAAGTCAAACTGGCTAGTCAGCACACCACAAGCAAGCCCAAAGGCTTCTGCACTGCACTCTAGGGGTGTAATGTAAACCCACTTAACTTACGCAAACTACCTGGCCACAGCCTAACCAAATAAAAATATAAAGAGAAATAAAGAAAACAAACACAATAAAATGGAGGTGGTTTAACAAGAAAGCTAAATCACAGTACACTGCACTGGTAATGAGTTTGAATACTCGACCCCAAGTTGATACTATAGAAAAAAAACAGTGGTTACAATAATCGTCTACAATGCAACACAGAAGAAAAAAGGATCATTAGTGACACTCATTTCTACATTTACACTATTTAGGGAAAAAACTGACGAGTTGTAACTACACTACCTTGGCATACGTAGTTTGCCTTTCGTCCACCTTAGCACCAGGATATGGCGAGTAACCTAACAACAGTATTAAAACAAACATTACAATCGTACAGAAAAAGAATGCACACCAGTGGGCTAAGGCCATACATACATATTTAAACACGGAGTGCAATACAGTAACAATGAATCTGTGAGCAAAGCAGACTGTTAGAAAAACACTTATAATAAATTACCTCTGTAAAGTTCAGTCCTCCAGAAACGCTGCTTTAAAGTGCTGTGTTCCTCCGTTCCGCAATACACTGACTGTGAGACAAATCATTTTGTCAACGTGATTGTTTGTGCAATAAATATGTTGAGAGCATTTAAGTGTGGCGGATAACCTACTTTTGGCACGCAAAATGTTACTTTGCCTTGCAGTTCTCTGTCGTGTCCCAGTAGACCCGAACTACGAGACAGACAGCAACGTAAGCCACAGGTGTATGTGTGATACGCAAATTTACAACCGTCAGCAAAGTTAAAGCGAACTACTCACTTTTAGCGTCTGTAGCCTCCTCAGAAGGTAATGGCGTGGCACCGCACTGCTTTCTCACCGCGGGAGTGAATTTCGAAAGAACAAAGGGTGTCCCAAGGTACCGGATGTACTAATACCGCGTGACCAATGCTGAGACACCTACGATTTAAAGGGCCAGAGCCAGAGCCAGTGCACCTCGTCACACTTATATCATGTTATTTTGACTTACTTCAGCTAATTGTAAGTGCAAGATTAAGATATGCCCTTCGACCCTTAACCGCTACACCCTCCAGTTGGTGGGTCAGCAGTGGTGGCCAGATCACTGCCCATCGGCTCCAGGCCTCCAGCCCCCTTCCTCCCCTTTAAACCATTAGCCAACAAGAGGCTCTTTCTGCTGCCTCCCCAATCCTGCGCACAGCTGCCTTGCGTTCTTTGCCTGCCACGCCAAGTGTAGTGAGCACCGACCATACAGACTGTGCGGGGAACACTCTACACCCCACCTCCACTGGAAATAGCCATGCCTGCCAGCCTTTCTCCCGGCACTCCATGATGAGGTCTTGGTATTTTAGGCTTTTCCTCTCATGGGCCTGTTCAAAGCCTTCCTCCCATGGCACGGTCAATTCCACCAGGATGACCTTCTTTGCCTGCTCTGACCAGATAACTATGTCAGGCCTCAGGGTGGTCTGGACGATGGGGGGGAAGGTGAGCTTCCTACCCAGGTCTGCTGCCATCTCCCATCCCTGTGCCCCCTGGAGAATGTTGGTCCTGCCTCTCTTCACAGAGGATGTCTGTTCTCCAGCCATGATGAACTGCACTGAGGATACGTGTGGCTTTGGTGGTTGTGGTCTTCTCCTGGCCTGTTCCAGAATGTCTGCGATCACACAGAGCACCTGATCATGCCGCCACCTGTATCTCCCCTGGGCCAGAGCCGTTGGACATCCTGCCAGTGTAGTAGAAAAATCAAAGATGCATGTGTGTTGGGGCGTGTTTCCATTGCATTCCATTGAGTGTGGTAAGGACACTGAATTTACACATTTAAAGCTGTGTCTATAATTCAGAAAAAAGGCCTATTGTTTGCCTGCCCTTAGACGGGCAGAGGATTATTAAGGTGTCGGGGACACCGCCCCACTAAAAAAAATTATTGGACGCTGATAAATTATTTATTTGGTTATACTAGAGTGGGGATAAAGTCTACTCGAGGAGTAGCGGTACCTAAAGTCTACTCGAGGAGTAGCGGGCCCTAAGTCTATACAAGGAATAGCTGTCGGTACCTTGCCGTTCGGGGAACGAGAAGGCTCGAGGAGTCTGTACCTTGTCCGGGGGGCAAGAAGCTCGTGCTGGAAACGAGAAGGTTCTGGGAACTTTGTGTGTGTATTTGTCATAGAACGAACAGATCTGGTGCATGCAGTGTTTATAATCGTTAGTACTGATTATTATCATCATATGGGTGTCCCTGATGACTCCCACTAGTCTGCCGACGGGCATTGAATGGTAGTGAGCGTACAAGCTAGTGTGTCTTCGGCACGTTAAGTGAGCGAAGCATTAAAGTTCGTGTGTGTGCGAGCCTAGGTTGTGCGTGTGTGTGTGCGCGAGTGTGTGTGGTTGCGTATGTGTGTGTTTGTGCGTATCTATGTCTATGTGTGTCATTCCCTCAAACTGCATGTCTTGTGCTCTGTTGTGAGTCATAACAATTAACCCTATTGAGATCTAACAACTAACCATGAGCATGTTTTCCCCTTTGTTTCCGGAGCAAGTGAATAAGTGTGTAAGAGTTGGCCAGCCAAAGTAAATGTTTTTGTGTTGTCTCTCTGTGTGAAACCCCAGAAAAACCTAAAGGAGAAAACTTCCACTTTCACAAAGACCATATTTACCACTTTCATTTGTTCACAGGATTCCCAGATTAGATTCGGAAAGCTGTATGGATTTGTAACATGACATTTAACTTTCACGTTTTTTCCATTCCTTTGTTTAGGTTTATGAAGTTAAGCCTATCAGGCGAGAATATGATTTTATGCAGAACCTGACTTAAACAAGAAGTTGATTTTGATTACAGATTTCGAATTGTGTTCGGATTGCATCAGATTTCGTTTGTGTCACTGCTAAATCTGTTTTCTGATGAATCATCCTTGAGTATACTTGTGCAAAATGTTTGCCTTTCCATAACCTCTTTGTGTTCTTTCAGAACAGATGAGCTTGTTTTAATCCCTCTGAAGCAGAGACTCTAAGCCACTCAAGAGTCATGCTAAACCTGTTTTTATGCTAATCGATTGCCATTTGGCCACCTACAGAAGGTGTTGGTGTGAGTAATTTGATGTCTGAAATGTCTCGGCAAAGAGCATAAAAGCACATACATTTTAATGCCTTTAAGTTATACTGTTCATTTTGCCTCATATAATCAATGCAATAATTCATTTATTTATTTTGTTTGCAGTTATTCCATTGTTTGTTTGTTTTATTGGTTGTCCTGTCTTTAGCATTGTCATCTCTATGTTTATAAGGTCACATTGATATAAGAAACTAGAAGAGGTTATGCCAATCTGTAGTATATATTATGTTTACAATGCAAATCCAGGACATTTAAATTTAATGGCTAACGTGCAGTTGGGTCTCAACCTCCACAACCATCCTCTAGTTGTGTATTATTTTAATTCTGTCTGGTTTATCTAAACAGTTTTAAGTTTTTCAGGAAACAAACAGTTGTGTGCCATGGGCAAAGCAAAGAATTTAGTTTTCAAACAACAGAATATACTTTTTGTTTGTGGGTAAGAAGTTTTGGTACACTCCTGGTATTATGTCATCTCTCCTTTGCTAATTTAGACTGAAAAGTTTAATTCCTGACGTAAGCTAATAGTGGAGATCAAAAGGTGCTTCCCCGTCTGAGTTATTTAAACTTATGGCGTAATATAATAATGGACACTAAATGGTTTTTCCCCGTCAAGGTTAGACATTAAGGATATTGATGCAACTAAAGAAAAAAAAAAGGTAACATTTTTTTTTTGTGTGTTTGTTGCAAAGGACCCTGATCTGCTAAGCTGTTAACAGCTATCGCAGATCAGAAAGGGGGAGGAGTACGGTTTATAGACTATAGGCTATTAACTTTCAATGGAAAATGGGGGGTGAAGCCTAACTATGGACCATGTAATCATGAATGGTTTGCGGTATTAACAATGAAGTGGCTAATTGAATAATGTCTGGGGTGGGACAAGGGGGTAGCTAGATGGCTGATGGGTCTAGGATCACCTCCTGATGGGTCTAGAATCACTTCCTGATGGGTTTAGGATCACCACCTTTTTGCAGACATGTTAAGTCAACACCCATCGTCACCTAACAAAAGCTGGTCAGTCTGAGCTACTCTGAGCTACAATCTCTTTGGGTGTCAATATTGAATACACATGTACTGTTGGATTAGGGTGTCTTTGTGTCTTTGTTTTAGGTCAGATCTAAGAAAATAACTGACTCCGATAGCCCAGCCAGACCTGTGTAGTCTAATCAGACTTATGAATCAAATCAGTTTCAATGGAGGATGGGGGTGAGGAGGGGTTGTTGATTCTGACTGTACTCATGCCTGCACTGTTGATACTACAAGTTATAGGTTAATTACAAGTTATCAGGTCTATCATAACTACATTTAAGGTCTGTTTGAGATTTGCAGGAAACCAACGCCTTGCCTTCCACCATTGAAGAACAAGGATTTTACTGATTCTGCTGCATTCACAAGGTGTCAAAAGGGGGAGATTAAAAAAGAAGACCCTTGTGCCAAGTGCCATTTTATTGGAGGAAGACCTGAGAAAGTTGCTGGTGAAATTGGAGCAACCAACCAACACAGAAGCTACACACACATATACACACACACACACACACACACACACACACACACACACACACACACACACACACACACACTTTTAGCATAGTGGACCTACTGTGGGCAGAATAATCCCAAGCAGTTAGGATCCGAAGGGCACAGGCAGTCTACCCTGGCCTTTAGTCTAGGCGCATCAAGATTTAAGAAGACGAAGAGGAGCACTCTGCATGTGTTTACACACACAGGCACACTGCACACCACATGAAGAGGAGTCAAATATCATATGCGTCATCCCCACACCTTTTGTTTCTATTACAGGAATTCTACAGCTACCAAGATGATGGTGTTCACCATACTTTTCATGTGTCTGTTTATCATGGTCTGTTGTTGTTGCTTTTCATATATCTGTTTAGCATGGTCTGTTGTTGTTGCTTTCCATATGTCTGTTTAGCATGGTCTATTGTTGTTACTACTTCTTTCCAACGTTCTACAGTATTCTGTCACAGCCACAATATTAGAGTATTAGAGTTTCAACATGTTACAAAATTAGAGAATGAAGATGACACAATTGTATAGACCTTTTTAATGCACATTTTTGTCCGCTCTCGGCTGTCCAAACCTGGGTGGTCATTTTTCACATGACACCAGAAAGGAATTTTTCCCAAACCTCCCACTGGTTTCTACATAATTGGCAATGATAGTGGTTTTACTTTGGTTAACATGGGTTTCGCCTTTCCCCGCGAGTGTGGCTGATAAAGAAAAGAGAAACTGGCAGGTCTCATTCATGGAAACTGTAAATGTATTTGTTTAGTTCTTCTTAGATGCATTAATGGTAATTGTAATAGTCAAGTCAGTTAGATCTATAGTCATAATATCATGCTGTTTACGGTATTTCCTTTGCTCATGGAACCATCTTTTTATCTGTACAGACTCTCTACTGTCAATTTCCTTTTAAGCTGAAGTTCAGAATGTTTATACACATGTTAAGGCTGTTTTTAATTTATTTTATGATTTAGTGTCAAGTCAGTACAAATGGAAAGTTTAAGAATACATGATTCTGAATTGTTTTTGTCATTGTAACAGCTTGTGTATCTCAATTAACCTGGGTTTCATTTCCATTATAACGTAACATGTGACATTTTTTTTCTTTTCTTTCTTTTTCAATATGTGAAAGTTTAACCCTTAGAAGCCAGAGCGTTTTTTTTTTGTTTTTTTGTATATCGGTCTTTAAATGCATGTGTGAGGCCTTCAGGAGGGACCACTACTGTATATCTTATATCATTTTTCTCAGCAGAACCTAAGCAATATGATAATATATAGCCTGTGAGCCGAGAGCCCAAAAAGTGGGTTGTTGGTACCACTTGGGGGGGCAAATTCTCACTATATTTTTTTGAAACCTATGTGTCTCTGGAGTATATTGCTGTATGATAGCAAGCTGGATCTCATAGCTTTTTGATTTTACAGCCCTTCAAAGATGACCTGTCCCAGAGAAAAAAACGATTTTCTTACAAGTGACTTTTTTTAGATTAACCACTAGTAGAGGCTATAAAAGGTCCCAAGCAGAATAATTACCTATTTAAATATTGCCCTCAATGTTGGTAGACACATATATATTCATTATATGAACATTGTATGAACAATAGTGGAGAAATGTGAAGATGGACAGCCAATTTTCTAATAATTTAAGATTTCAGAGCCACATACTGCAGTAACGTTGTGTAATAATACATTGTGCTGTGGATTAATGTTAATCTTTCACCAGAGAGTTGAAATATGAGTAATCAAATTCAATAGGTGTACCTTAGCAAGAGTTTTTGCTTTTATAAGTCAGTGGAATCCATTACAGACTTCATAGTGAAAGGTAAGTTACACTGTTTCGGATTGAGCCCAGAGTAGTTATCACAATTATGCTGCTCTTTGACACTGTGCTGCCTATTGCCAAATTTGATCTTTTTATGAGTATCTGCTAAGTAATAAAGACATATTTACTAGTAGTATTACCAAAGTACAGTCATTTCTGCAGCTAAAATGTCTATTTCTGGACATTTCAAATGGCGGACATGGAGATGATCCATCTTTATATATATACAAATAACACTTTTCCTTGTCACAATGAATACATAGAATTTGATGGTGGTGGCAAGTACTCATGAAAAAGGTAACATTTATGAATGGGCAACATGAATTCTAGAAATAAACTTTAAAAAAATATTACACAGTGCACCTTTAAAATGTAAAAAAAACCCAAATGTTTCAGATCAATAGATACAATAACAGAAACAGAAATGAAACATCTGTCAGAAAACATCAAGGGAAATATTTACACTACTAAAATAGTTTTTCATGGAAACAAACAAGTTCAATCAAAATGCATTATGTAACATGTGATGTATATATTTAGTCTCTCCAACAGCATTTAGCCTATATGAACACATAAATCAGAACAAATATATTTATAACTTAGCACAAGAACTTAAACATAGGCAGAATAATCTCTATTCTCAAGGGTCATCATCATAATCATCATCTTCAGTGTATTCTGGTTCACAGTTGTCTGTGTTTGGCTGGTTAGCACAATCCATTAAACGACACATGTCAGTACATTTCAGGCCATACATCAGACACTCACAAGATGGCAACTTGCAAGATCGGCTACATTTGCAGGACAGCAAATCCAGCACGGCTTGAGGAGCAGCAGGTCCATCCATCCAATCAATCACCAGTCTGCCATCTTCAAGCTTCCAACCTTTACCCACTGGACTGGGAGTCTGGGGATGTGTTTGAAGGCATCTTTTCCATATTGCTGCTTGGAAATTTGCTCTTTGTAAATGTTTTGCAAGCGAGTCTTTGCAAGGCGGCAGTTGATGGGATTCAATGTCTCCTTTGTGTGAGCAGAAAAGAGTATATCTCAACTCATTCACATTGGAGGTGGCTGGTTTGGATGTGTACAGCAGGCAAACAAGTTCCTCTAAGCTGCTTTGTAACTCTGGTGAAACGTCCCAATTGTCTCCTATTTGCGCCAAAGCTTCTCGCATTCGTCTGTTTTTCTTAATGATCTCTAGTGCTCGTACCTTCCCTTTTCCCGCAAAAGCACTCACAGAATCACATCCAGTGAATGCGTGAAGTCCAATGATAGCCTTGCACATTTCAGAGCCAAGTCCAGAACATATTTTGCCAATGTCAATGAGGTGTGACCGGGTCTTTGTTCCACATTTTTTATATAATCGGACACCGATTTCTTCGTGAAAGGCCAAACACATCACAAAAACATCAGTGTCCTCCGAGCATATCACCACTGCAGAGTACCCTGATGCTGCGGCATGAGCTGCATGGAGTAGCAATCGTCCGTCTGCTTCTTCATGCTGGCTCACTAGTTCTGGTACTTCTTCACAATGTCCACCACTAATCTTCCAGCAGTTTTGAAGATGAGTAACAAAGAGTTCTTTTCCTTGTAGTTTGCCTGTGTACTTTGTCTTCTGCCATTCCTGAACAAGAAATTTGATGAGGCTGCTTTTATTGTTGACTTGCTTTAAAAATTGTCTCCATTGCCGTACTATTTGAGTTGGAGTAATTGTTTGGGGTGGCAGACTTTGTTCTTCACCTCTGTATGCTCTCTCAGCTGTTTTGATGGATATGTCCTCATATGTATCAAATACAACATCCACTCTGGTGCTCTTGCTTGCTTCTTTACGAATCATGCTATGAATAGCAGCAGCAACATCTTCAAAGGTCGAGACGCTGTTATTGACCTTCTGGACGAGAGACATTCCATCAATGACTGTTGCTGAGGATTCATCTGGGAGATCATCTGCTGAGGTTGCAAGTTTCTGCAAATGCTTTCCCAGCGCTGCCTTAGAGGTTTTCCTTGGAGTCCCTTCAGGTGTTGAAAGAGACCATGGTAAAGGTCCGAGAGGGTGACAAAACACCTCTTTCATGTTCAGACTGCGGCTCTGAGCAATAACAACAATCCTCCCAAATAAGGATCTGTCAGTCTTTAACATGATTGTGTTTCCATGTGCCCGTGTTTGCTTTTTCTTACTCATGCTTGAAAATGTTTTCAGCTTTTGCTTTGTCAGAGGATCATGAAATCTTTTCACAGGAGAATGTTCCAACCTCTCTGTCTTAAAGTTATTGTATGCATCTTTGCCTATAGCATGTGCATGGAGGAGATCATCCCTAACCTCTTGTGTTGCTTTGGCAGCTGTAGATATGCACACAAGATCATGATCTTCAGAAAAAGGACTGATCCAACTCTCAATGACATCAGTGACAGCTGCAACATTCTTTTCATCCTTCTCAATCCGAGGCTTTAGAAAGTCTGAATGTTGAAGAGAATGTGTGTTTGTGTGGGTCATGTCACGCAGGAATCCTAGAAAACAACTTCGGTACTCAGCTGTTAAATAGTATCTCTTTATAGCACTTGCATTCAGGCTGAACCCAGTTGTGCCTCCAACTGTTTGAGTGTCTTTGTTGATTGTCATTTCAATTGTCTGGTCTACTGGGACCCATCCAAAAGGATTGTTGTCAGACAGCTGGACTGTGAACCCACCCTCTTTTAAGTATTCGTACACTTCTGGATGGTCTTGTTGGAGATTGCACATCTGTAGAAGGTAGACTGGTAAGTAGCGAGCATAATTCACTCGATCATAGGCAAAGCACCAGGGAATCAATTTTTGTATTGCAGACAAATGCAGTTCCCAGTTTCCTTCCCTAGATGCTCTTATGAGGCCCAGAAGAATGTCACCAACTATGTCCAAGTAAGACATCCAGAATGCAGATAGGTCCCCATTTCCATGGCGGAGGTGTTGTTGGTATTCATTCCAAAGCTGTGCTGTTTGCAAAAAGTCATCATCTGCTAGAATCGAAAATGTTGCTGACACACATCATCATGAAGATTGGACACTTGATTCAGTAAAGAGGTTAGTCTGTCAGCATGACCTTCATGGTTCACTTCCACCCACGTCATAAATGCTTTCCAGGCCACCCTGAGCAGGCCTTCATATATGCATTTATGCACTCTTACTGCACGTTTGTATGCTCTGCCCTCAACCACAGCTGATAGAGAACCTTGAGCAACTAGTTCAGATTCTAAACAGATGTCGCGAAGACCTGCATCCTGAAAACGCTTCCCGAGTATGGCAAGCAGAGTCATGATGGTGTGGAACGTGCCCATTCGAAGGATTATGTGACTGAACTTGTCCTTGAGTTTCCATGAAATTTCAGTTGCTTTGGCGTAGATTGCTTGATCCATCACCACAACAATTTGTTGGAGTTTTAGATCCTGTCTCATCAGCTCGGCTTGATTGAGAATTTCCAGAACAGTTGCCATTTCAGTGGCTGGAGCATTAATAGTGGGAAGATACCCAAGCACATCTTGGGTCACTATTTCTGCGTTTCTTGTTCTGATGTTAAATCCAGTCCAGCCTGGTATTTCTTGATCAGAAGGCTTTACTTGTCGAGCAAGCATCCAAAGCAGATTTTTGTTTTTGGCTTCTTGAATTATTTCTGAGTGCACTTCGTCTGCAGCTGGGGGAGAAACCAAAGGATTAGGACCAATCCGCTCTCCAGATATGTAACACTGTAGGGACCTCTCTTCCACAGCAATTGAGCGTTGCTTTGTTTTCTGTACAGGTGGAAGTGATCTCTTAGGAGGATGGGGGCCATACACTCTTGGTTGCACAGCTATTCCATTAACTCTGTGAGAGGTTCCTCCACCTGTCAAGGTCTCCTCCAGACGGTCCATGTTGTCAAAAGCCAGTGTTGTAGATATGTATGGCTGTATATTCTCTGGTAGCACAATGTCACAAGTGGAAGTTGCAGACAGTTTCTGTAGGCAAAGAGCAGTATCATTTTCCTCTAACTGAGAATAGGATATAGCATGCCCTAGTCTGTTGAGTATCCGAATAAGCTCTACATTACCCGTTAGAGTTTTTACTCCATAGGCTAGCAGTACATGTTTGGGAGGTTTATGCTGTCCATTGGTTACAGCAAAGATCAGATCCTGACTGAAGGATTCTATCCGCATATCAACTTTGGTTGTGTTTTTGTTCATCAGAAGGGTCTGAAAGAATCTTTTCAGTTCAGCTGGTATGTTTACTGCCTCTTTGTTGGTATTCAGTGGATGGAACGGCCAGTGATTTGGGTTCTCCATGTTCTTGATTGACATTTTTATGATTGATGCGGCTTTGTCGATGGTATTTGTGTCCCCCACTGATTTATTCTTCCATATTTCCAATTCAGTTTTTGTAGTTTGGTACATTTTAGCAAGTTCAAAGATGCTCAGGCTATCAGGAAGTACAAGAAGCTTTCCTTTTTCATCTGGAAATATATGAAGGAGGTTACCAAATTCCTTCTCTAGCTTTCTTCTGAGATGCTTTTTTGTGGAGTTCTTCACATAGTCTACACCCTTGGAAAGCATCAGCTGAGTGAGTTTATCAGTCAGGCTGTTGAGTGTAACAATAGTTGGTGACTCTATCACTTCTGCACGAATGAACTCAAACAATTCTGTGTATGATTCATGCTCTACGTTGAAGAACTGGATGTCTTCCTTCTGTGTTTGCTTGTGCTCAACATGATGGCGACGTGTTGGATTTCTTGTGTATTCTCGGTAGCATGTCCTGTGGTAATGGGCTTCTGCAGCAACAATCTCGCGACTAGTGACTGCCAGCATATGTGAATTTTGTCTTTGAGTGGCAATGTCACGAAGCGTTATGTCAGATCTGGTGTCTACTGCTTGAATCAAAGGTTCTCTGGTACCTGATCGCCTGTTATACCGGGTCCTTTTGCAGAATATGCAGACCTTTTCATAGACCCTAGAACATTGTGATGTCCTCTGCCGTTTAACTTGCTGCCTGCCATCATAGTCAAAACAGCCTGGTTCGCTGGCTGGTTCCTCATATTGTAAAGCATTAAGTTCCCTCTTCATAGTGAACAAGCTCCGGCATTGTCGATGGTATGCTACATCAGGGATAACACCATCTCCAAGATTTTCAGCAAGATGAAGAATGCGTTCGTGATTTCTTATGTTTGCAGCCGCCAATAGAGTTTGCCAGGAATTGTAATCGACAGGCCGAATGAGCTGATCAGACAGATGAATCTTTGTGGAATGAATGATGCATTTGGCCTTTTGTTGCAGATCATTTCCTTCCATGTTATGCCACAGCAATAATGCAGTTATGCATTCACAGCACAGACACAGGGAGACTAAATCACTGTGAGATCCATCATGCATAAAACCAGGCAGAGAAAAATCTTTGCTTGATGTGTGGGATGTTCTTTTTCTACACTGGGGGATATACCGGTATTTTGTTTGCAGGATAGCAAGTTGAACTATTGGCAATGAATTACGACTGTTATGCTGATGACAATTATTTTGAAATTGACCATTTGAATTGTAGAATTATAAAATAAATCATTTATTTAAGTAAACCTGATCACTAATCCACTCAAACAAGTTGGTGTAACAGTCAGTAAGTTGTTTCGGTGAATTTTTTTTTTTTTTGTGGCAACTTTTATGAACTGCACTTAGAGGCTGCAAAATCCCTTAGCTAAGAGATACAACTTGTGCTCATGCAGAAATGTGCTTCAGGAAAAGATAGCTTTCACACAAATATAATGGCAATTTGTCCCCTCAACTGTACAAAAAGCTACTAATATTATCAGCAGTGATGCGATTATGTACGCTCTATTTTGATGGGCGAACTATGAAATACAATATTACTCTTTATTAACGGTGATATTTAAACCAGTCCAGCAAGCTGATGGAAAAGCCGAAAGTGATTTAAGTGAAATTGTATCTTGGGCGACTTTTATTAAGTGCTCTCACCAAAGAGGCTGTAAAAGCACAAAGCTATGACATTAAACTTGCTATCATCTAGATATATACTCAGATGCAGTGTTTTCAGATTAACTATGAAATACAATATTTATCTTTATTAATGGTGGGATTTAAAGCACTCAAGCAAGCTGGTAGAACTTTTATTAGGTGCACTGTAAAATCCCAAAGTTATGAGATCCAACTTGCTCTCATGCAGAAATGTACTTCAGGTACAGATAGCTTTCACACAAATATAGTGGGAATTTGTCCCCTCAACTGTACCAAAAGCCATTATTTACGCTCGGGGAGTGTTAACTGCATTATTCATTTGTTTTATTTTATGAAATCAATAGAACAAATGACAATTTGATGGGGGGAACATGAAATACAACATTTATCTTTATTAATGGTGATATTTAAACCACTCCAGCAAGCTGGTGGAACAGCCAAAAGTGATTTAAGTGAAATTGTATTTTTGGCGACTTTTTAGCAGCTTTTATTATGTGCACTTACCAAAGAGGCTGTAAAATCACAACACTATGAGATCCAACTTTCTCCCATACACAAATGTACTTCAGAAATAGATAGTTTTCAGACAAATATAGTGGCAATTTGTCCTCTCAACTGTACAAAAAGCTGTTAATATTAAGTTTATCAGCAGTGATGCAGTTGTGTACACGCCAGGAGTATAAAGTGCACTACTAAATTATTTTATTTTGATGAATGAATTAAAAAAATCACAATTTAGATGATTGAAGTATTACATATTATTTTTATCTTAATTAATGGTGATGTTTAAACCACTCAAGCAAGCTGTTGTAACAGTCAGAAGTAATTTAAGTGAGATGGTATTTTTGGCGATTTTTGGCGACTTTTTTAAGTGCACTTACTAAAGAGGCTGTAAAATCACAACGCTATGAGATCCAACTTTCTATCATACAGAAATATACTCCAGAGATACATAGCTTTCAGATACATATAGTGGCAATTTGCCCCTCAATTGTACAACAAGCTTTTAACATTAAGTTTATCATCAGTGTGACAATTATGTATGCTTCGGGAGTACAAATTGAATTATGAAATAATTTTCTTTTAGGAAATTCATAAAAATGACAATTTTGAATCATGGAAGTATTAAATATAATATTTATCCTAATTAATGATGATGTTTAAACCACTCCAGCAAGCTGGTGTAACAGCCAGAGGTGGTTTAAGTGAAAATTGAACTTAGGCGATTTTTGCTTATTTTTCTCTAAAGGTCCATTTACTAAAGAGGCTGTAAAATCAAAAAGCTATGAGATCCAGCTTGCTATCATACAGAAATATAATCCAGAGATATATAGCTTTCAGAAAAATATAGTGGCAATTTGCCCCCCCAAGTGGTACCAGTGAACCCCTCCGGCTCACGGGCTAACCAGACATGAACATCATTGAGCATGCCTGGGGTAGAATGAAAGACGAAGCATGGAAGGCAAAACCAAAGAATCTTTATGGACTCTGGGAGGCATGTAAGACTACGTTCTTTGCTATTCCTGGTGACTTCATCAATAAATTGTACGAGTCATTGTCGAACCACATGGATGCAGTCCTACAAGGTCATGGAAGTCATACAAGATATTAAATATCTTTATATCTTTCTGTGTTCATTAAATTATCAATCTTTATTCAGTAAAGCAAATTTATTGTCAGTATATTAACATAATTTCGGAGGGTTTTAGCTTTCATATGAGACATTTCTAAAACCAATGGATTAATTAAAAGTAAGGTTATAAGCTTTTGTTTCTACAAAATGGATAAGCGACAAGACTTTTGTCGGGTACTGTATATAAGAACTATGGCAAGGTTTATTGTCAAACTAAGTATGAACTGTAGAACTCAACATTACACTGTATGTCATGGCCCCTCATAAGGATAGATTACAATTGTTATATTGACATCGCTTTTGTGCTGTAACATTAGCCTTACCTAACATTAGCCTCACCTAATCTCAAAAAATTGCTGTGTCAACACCATAAATCAACATTAGATAGCTATGACAGCTACCTCTCAAAGCTGAGTAACTACAAGTAACCTAGTACCTTGCCCTTGTATCTGTACTGACTAATATCACAGAAAACACAGAAATCACAGACTTCACACCTAGAGAAGCATATACAGTATGTCACAAAAGTGAGTACACCCCTTACATTTTTGTACATTTTTATAATATCTTTCCATGTGGGAAGCCTGAAGATATAACACTTTGCTACAACGTAAAGTAGGCAGTGTACAGCTTATATAATAGTCCAAATTTGCTGTTCCCTCAAAATAACTCAACACCCAACCACCCATTAATGTCTAAACCACTGGCAACACAAGTGAGTACACCCCTAAGTGAAAATGTCCAAATTGTGCCCAATTAGCCATTTAGCCTCCCTGGTGTCATGTGATCCATTAGTGTTACAAGGTCTCAGGTGTAAATGGGTAGAAATTGTGTTAAATTTGGTGTTATCACTCTCACACTCTCTCATACTGGTCATTGGCAGTTCAACATGGCACCTCATTGAAAAGAAGTCGCTGAGGATTTAAAAAAGAAAATTGTTGCTTTACATGAAGATGGCCTATAGGTTATAAGAAGATTGCCAACACCCTGAAACTGAGCTGCATCACAGTGGCCAAGACCATACGGCGCTCAAGAGGACAGGCTCTACTAAGAACAAGCCTCGCTATGGTCGACCAAAGAAGTTGAGTGCATGTGCTCAGCATCATATACGGAGGCTATGTCTTCAAAATAAGCGTCCTGCCAGCATTGCTGCAGAGGTTGAAGGGGTAGGTGGACTGCCTGTCAGTGCACAGACCATACGTTTCACACGTTGTATCAAACTGGTCTGCATGGCTGTTGTGCCAGAAGGAAGCCTCTTCTGAAGATGATGCACAAGACAGCCCAGAAACAGTTTGATGAAGACAAGCAGACTAAGGGCATGGATTACTGGAACCATGTCCTGTGGTCTGATGAGACCAAAATAAACATATTTGGTTCAGATGGTGTCAGGTGTGTGTGGCGGCAACCAGGTGAGGATTACAAAGACAACTGTGTCCTGCTAACAGTCAAGCATGGTGGAGTAAGTGTCATGGTTTGGGGCTGTATGAGTGCTGCGGGCACTGGGGACCTACACTTCATTAAGGGAACCATGAATGCCAATATGTACTGTGACATACTGAAGCAGAGCATGATGCCCTCAAGGGCTCATGCTGATTGTTTATACACTTGTGTGATGCTTTTGTATTTGTGCAGTGTGTTTTGAGATTTCGTGCATTTGACTTTCACGTGTGTTTTGGTGTGCTCCAGCTGATTACTTGCCATGTTTTCGTGTGCTGTGATTAACTGCTTGTCAGCATGAACACCTGAGACTCCGCTCTACTAATCACCAATTAGCCCGTCATTGGCGGATGCACTAACTCCCGTCACCATAAAGACACAAAGACTCAAACTCTCTTCAGTCTTCCTGGCGATCGAACGGCCCCGTCGCTTCTCACCTGTCCACCGCCGCCACCGGATCCGGAGCGCCTCGCTGCCCACTACCTGACCGACGCCGCTGTTGTCTTCTGTGAGTGCTGTCGCTGTTGCCTGCTCAACGCATCCAAGCTGCCATGCCCGAATGCTGAGTGCTAACTCCCCTTGATAAAGGGCCGTAAGATTGTCCTTGCAGTCTGTGTGTGTGGAAGAGTTAATGCCCTGCTCAGTTGACTACTGATTGGTTTCCTGTTTCCCAGCCTGACAGCCCAGCGACGCCTCCGGAGACTCCTTGGATTCATCGCCGCCGAACGTCGCACCCCAGCCGCACCCCGATGCTGGATTGTCTGATAAGCGCAGCCTACTTCGCTGAAGGGTCGTAAGACTGTTCACAGTTGTGTGTGTGTGTGTGTGTGTGTGTGTGTGCCTTCGGCTGTAACTACTGCTGGCTCTGCCGTTGATTTCCTTGGTTATTGAGGACTGATATAACAAGAACAATAAAAATAATTTGTAATCCTTCATGGTCAGATGACTGACACTGACAAAAAATAAATAATAAAAAAGTGAATAACTAATACTGTGCATCTGGTACATTTGTGATCTGGGATCAAACTTGAGGCATTCTCTATCCATAAACATATACACTGTACAGTGACCCTGAAGGTAATGCACCAAATATGCAGTTAGTTACTGACTGGCATTGACTTTTGGTGTGCTTGTGTGGGGGCCTAATGCTTCCTTTTGAAGGTAGATTACTCTACTTATGTTAACTCAATCAACTGGTAGATGTTGCCAGTAACTCGGCTTTGAGTAGCTGTACAAACACATACAGTATTCTTACTCTACAATACCTACACAGCCAAAGTGGATTGTCTCTTGGTCTAGCATTTGAAAAAATGCCTGGCAAGACCTGGAGGCGCCATCTTCATATGCATATATCTTTATATTATTGTTGAAAAGTGTTGGGTAGCTAGCCGGTAGTCACTCTCTCCAGCAATCCATGTGGCGTGGCATTCCTCGCACCCGATCTGTGGCAAACTGAGATCATAAAGCCCTTGAAAGGCAAATACACATGCAGAAGACTCATGCACTTTGCTTCTTAAAAATGTATACATCAAAATAAACACACTGTACTGTTCTTCCTCCACGTCAATCACTGACCTCTGCAACTGTTGACCGTGAAAATATTTATAATAAAATATTTGTGTGTTTGTGATGTTGGACATTAAGCTATACTGGTCTTCTTAGGAAATTGGATCACAACAGTGGACCCCAGAAGCAATTGGGCTTACACAAAGAGAAGCCGAGGAAACAACAAAACACGGGATACAGACAAATATTAAAAACAGAAAGTAGAAATATTATAAATTAGCATTTAATTTCTGTGTTTTTTTATTTCTGTTCTGTTTTCCACTAGCGCTTAACTATATCGTCAGAATTAATGAGTTGCTTAATAAGATGCCGTAAAGTAACGTTTATTGATGTCCACTTAAAAAAAAACGACAGTGCAGTAACATTTGTAAATATCGACAAAGTTACTCACAACATTGACAACTAGAGCTGGGAACGCTTCATTTCTGCTTCGTTGATGCAAAATGTCGCTTGTTGCTTACGTGTTTGATCTCTTCTACTGTCTATGGCCTGATAGCGTCTGTTTCTGTTGCTCCAGTTTCGTCAAAATCCAAACCAGAAACTTAGCAGCTCAGCCATCACAGCAGTGTACAACCAAGGGATTGTTAATTACTTCTGCAAAACAGTTTAAAAAAAAAGGCTTACCAACAATGTCAGTGAGCTACTAATTCAATTGCCCGCGAATCTAATAGATATATTCGGCTTTGATGTACTCCTTTGTAAGAAAAAGGGTTCGTGGTGTGTCTTTGTTGATGCAGCAATCATACTTTATTCCAGTAACAAGCAGTGGCAAAGCATGGAAACCATAGGCCTACTTCGGATTCAGCGGTGCAAGTCTGAACTACAAGCAACTAAAACTCTAGTTACTTATACAGTTAAGACTCCTCCTATGTTCTTGATGTAAATGAACTAAGTTGATCAGGTAACTAGTTCTGGGGAGACTGTGTGTCTCTCGGGATGATAATTACTTTGACACATTTCCTGTGATGGTTCTCAATGGCCTATTTCCACAAGCCATACTACAATTGTTTGGTTCTTTCACACAGTTGACTTTGTCAACTCTGCTGTTGGGTGATTGTGGACCATTCTTGTTACCATAATGGGATTATCAGTAGGCAGACCACCTTCTCAAAGTGGTTGTCTCAGCATTTGTTTCAGGCAGGGCAACTATAATTCCTTACACCTTCAAAACAGCAAATATCTCAGAAAAAAAATATAAAACAAGTAATATACTTTTATCTAGTTCAAGCAATCAAATGGTAAACGCAAAATAGTTACGATAAAAGTATTTGCTGGCCTGTCTCAAAAGCTTTATGTTACAACGCATGTGCAAGTTTTTCACCCATCTGAAGCGCTTTATAAGTTATTGTGCATGTGTGAGTTTCTGTCGATGCGTATGCATGTTTACGCATTAGCGTGCACAGGTTTGCGTAACATATCATATGCACACGGTTCTTGAGACCGGGTTGGTTTGACCAGCTCGTCGCGTCAAGAAGTTGAGCTCTGCTGAACTTTATGCAAATGAATCCGTCGGACGTGACATGATTGACCAATGGAGGAAGACCAGAAGGCATGGTCTCGCGTGACGCATTTACCTCCCGTCATTGTTTTGTTCCCGGGCAAATTTGAGAAATGATGGAGGACAGGCTTATTACCACTGTCTCAGGTATTCTAGCCCTGTATGCTTTCTAGTCTGCCCTCACACAGGGATACAACTATAAAGGACGGGTCACGGAAGAAAGTGGCGGACATTGTCGGTGCAGTGGTGGGTTAAATATGGACTGTTATGTGCAAAGACAGTCATGTACCGTTATGGTTGGCTAGCCCCACACACATGCACACACACACCAAGTACGTGTTCTCGAAGTCATGCTTCTTAACTAGATGTACCGCATAGCAGTACATGGTATGACCGCCGCAGTGTATTGAAGTGTGGGAACCGTAGGTATGGTGAGTTTGTGGTAGGTCCAGAGGCGGACAAACCAGATTGAGAAAGTAAAAGTCCTGCCGTGTATTGCTTCTGCCTGTGCTCTCAACACAGGTGACTTCACTAATAGGCTCGTTTACCTAAGGATCAGCTGGATTAGTGAATTGGCTGAAAGAAATATGTGGCAGGACTTTTACTTTCTGAACCTGGGATGTAATTACATATTAAATATCATAAAGACGGTTTGTGCACAAATGTTAATTTTTCCTAAACAAACGAAGCACAAACAATGCACAAACGAATCAAAATACATCTATTCATATTTTCAACATGTGGGGTGCCAACTTCACGCAGGTGTTGAGCAGCGGTGCTGAGCTCAACAGCGGAGTCAGAAGCTTGCGCAGTGACAGGGGTGGACAGTGTCTGCTTTTTAATGAGCCACCTATGTATGTCTGTTAATGGTGTTACTTACTAGTCAAGAAACCGGTTTTAATAACAATGACTGTCTGAGCTATGCTTTTTAAGACAATAGGACGGCAATGTAACTAGCTAGCACAGTCTCCTAATGTCAGGGTTGTACAGGCAGATCTACACAAATCAACAAGGTCAACAAAAACTACTTTGTGAAAAGGGTTATAGAGAAGAACTAAATAGGAACAGGAATCTAAGTTATCAGTGTTTTTTATTTGGTTTAAGACGACACCCCGCTCCTCCTGCCCATAAACAAACCACCTGGAAAGCAGGGATTACGGGATGGTAACAAATAATAATTAAAGCTATAAATAGATGTTTTGTTTTATGAATACAAGACACAAACAGAAATCATAAATAGTGGCATTTTTTCTGGCCAGTTTTCTTTGGATGGAAAGGGCATTTCTCACAAGGGCATTTCTGCACAAAACGGACACCCACTTCTATTCGATGTGTCACCAAAGTCAATCTATGTAAGAAAGTCTCTGGTATCACTGACAAGGAAAACATTTATATTACAAATCTTTACAATACAATGTATGGTCTTGCTGTTTAGTATTTGAAACTATTAAATAAGAGCGACTTACCTTCCGGGAGGGCCAGAAAAGAACATTTTTTTTAGGACTAAAAATGTAAAAGTTCATTTTTTGTTTTCAAAGCTGTGTTTTTTGTTTGGATATTTTTTTATTTGTTTGAATGATATTGGAACAAAAATAGCTCCATACGAGGACAACATGGAAAGAATTTATAGACATTTTTTTGACAGGCTGTACATTTCTAGGTTTATTGTTTCATAGCAACAAAGTGCATGTGTAGTGGTAGTAGTTGTGGGCAGGGTTCAATGTTCAAGGTTTTTTTGCCATTTGTGCGTAAACTTAACAGTTCAGACACATTGGGAGCTTCAATTGTGTACAGGAGTAGTGTAATGACTTGGACATCACTGTAGCTAAGAAAGCTCAGAAAGCTGTAGCTACACTGTCAGTGAGCTGTATATTTGGGAATTTATTCGCCTATTTGCTATTAATACCAAAAATGTAGTTCGGTCTTATAAATCTTTATTTTGCTTGTTATTTTTTAATGTATTCTAATGAACAGTCAATCACTTCTGGGAACAAAAAAGAGAAGGAGGTAGAGCGCTTCTAGTATCCCTCAAAACCCACCGGTGCTCTTGGAGGGCGTAATATTCAAGAAAAAACTAAAGGAAACAGATCCTTAGTCCAGGCACTAAAGTGAATTAAAAAATCAAAAACTCACTTTTATTTAATAGGCAAATGCATTAAGAATCACCAACGCGTATCGGCCCCATGGCCTTCATCAGGGTGTATGGTGGAAGCAGCCATCTGATTATATAATTACCCTCAGGTGTGGTGAGCTGGAGCTGTGAGCATACTGCTAGGCCTACTCCTAGCCACAAGGGGCAGTGATAAGACCCACAGTCTTGTGTAGCACCATGGCAGTTTAACATTAGTATAGAGGTCACAGTATACACCATCCCAAAATGGATGATTCAGTATGGAAAAGACATACAATAATCATAATTGCACATAGCATACGTATAGAGGTCACAGTGTACACCATTCCAGAATGGGTGATTCAGTATTTAAAAGACATACAATAACCAAAATTGCACATAGTATAACAGTATGCACCATCCCAGAATGGATGGTTTAGTATGAAAAAGACATACAATGATCATAATTACACATGGGCCATAACTCGCTCTCTCAATAAAAAGTGATTGACAAATACCAGTTATTCATCAATACAGAAACTGAGCAACCAAGTAGCCTAAACCAGTCCAAATATGTTGCATGCAGGGATTATCTCACATGACAATACTGTCAGTATCAACACCAAAGCATTCATAGAAAAGGAGATAGATCAAAGTCCTCATTTAGGCCAGGGTGACTTGTAGCCTTCAGGGTATGTATCCAGAACATTTCTCTTTGTTTAAGACGCTTGACTTTGTCCCCGCCCCTGGCATCAAGGCAAACAGCCTCAATGCCCACTGCACGTAGACTCAAGTCGCGTCCATGGTGTGCTTCTTTATAATGTCTGGCCATTGGATAGTTCATATTACTTACCCTGATTGCATATCTGTGCTCAGACACTCTGTCCCTTAATCTCCTTTTTGTCAATCCTACATAAAAACAACCGCAGGGGCATTCCAGTCTATATATTACATGTGTGGTATTGCAATTGATAAAGCTATTAATGGGGTATGTCTTGTTGTTTGATACATCCACAAATATATTAGTTTTTACCACATTCTCACAATAATTGCAATTGCCACAGGGATAGTTGCCCTTGGGTCGACTAAGCCAAGTGTCTTTTTTCTCAGCAGGAAGGTAACTCCTTACGAGTTTGTCTTTAATTGTGGGGGCCCTTCTAAAGCTAATACCTGGTGGCTCCGTGAATATTTCTCTCAGAGTGGGGTCACATTCAATGATGTTCCAGTTTTTCTTAATTATATGTTTAATCTGAACTGCCTCTTTGCTATAGCGTGTGACAAAGTAGGGTCTCTGGGTTTGCTCTTCTTTTGGTTTTGGACTCAGTAAGTTCTTTCTTTCCAATGATTGTGCTCTACTGTGAGCCTGAGTGAGAGTATGAAACTGATAACCCCTTTGCCTAAAACGCTTCTGCATGTCCACAGATTGAGCCTTAAAGTCATCATCAGAGTCACAGATGCGCCTTAATCTCTGTATCTGGCCATAGGGGATGTTTTCAATGAGCCAGGGCGGGTGAAAGCTTTTTGCATGCAATACAGTATTTCTGTCTGTTGGCTTTCTAAAGATGGTAGTGTGTAGAAATCCTTCACCATCTTTGGATATCTGAAGATCTAGGAAGTTTATCACGTTTGTATCATATTCCAAACTTAACTTCAAGTTCTCATTCAACCTGTTCACATAGCCATGGAAATTAAGGAGTTCTTCTTCTGACCCAGAGAAAAATACTAGTACATCATCGATGAATCTCGCCCACCACACAATGTTTTCTTTAAAAGGATTTTGGTTTGACAAGATGTGTTGTTCCTCCCATAGACCTAAAAACAAGTTTGCATAGTTGGGAGCAAAACACGCACCCATGGCTGTCCCTTTCTCTTGTTTGTATAGTTTGTCTTGAAATAGGAAAACATTGTTCTTTAAAGTCCACTCAGTCAGTTGCATAATAAATTCTGTAGGGGGCATAAGGTCATCTGGTCTGGACCCAAGGTAGTGTTTTAGAGCCTCCAGACCTTCCTCATGTACAATGTTGCTGTAAAGTGACTCAACATCCATTGTAGCCATAATACAAGAGCCGATATTCTTAATCTGTTCAATCTTTTTTAAAACTTGTGTACTGTCCTGAATATATGAGGGCAAAGTTGCCACAAATGGCTTGATAAAGTAGTCAACAAATTTAGAGGCTGGCTCTGCAATTGAATCATTCCCACTGATAATTGGTCTACCTGGTGGGTTTTCTAAATTCTTATGTACTTTAGGCAACATGTAAAAAGAAGGGAAACGTGGGTGTTTACAGAGCAAGAAGTCATGTTCATTTTTAGTAATCCAATCATGTCCTTTTGCCACATGCAGTAATTGTTCCAACTCTCTTTTCATGGTCTCCATTGGGTTAGACGAAGGCATTGAGTAATAGTGGGTATTCTGCAATTGGCGCAGCGCTTCATTTATGTATTTCTTCTTATCCCACACACAGACAGCACCACCTTTATCAGCACTTCTGGGAACTATTTGAAGTTTACATGAACCATGTGACCAAATGAATTTTTGGACCACAATTGTCGCAACTCTATGTTTATTTATGTTTTTATGGCTCTGATCAAGACCCATTGAATGTTCACACTATAGAAAATATGTACAAGCATCTTAAACCACCTCCACATGTGGTTTGAGCAATCGGATTCCAAAGCATTTTGGTCAGTTTTCACATCTACAATGAGCCATTTGCTCAAAACACATTTCAATGACTAGTGTGAACAGGCTTCAAATTAGTTAACATTCAAACCAACATCTTAAATTACTTCATAATACAGATTAACACCACCTGAGACAACCATTTTTAGTTCAAGTTCAGTTTATTTATATAGCATATTTTATACAACAGAAGCTGACAAAAGTGCACAAATAGAATAAAACTAAGTAAATAGATAAAATATATAACAAATCACAATGATATGCCAAAGAATAAAAGTAGGAGAAGTTTTTATTGTCACTATAAAAAGTATAGTGCAATGTTGTTTGGAACAGCCCACAGATGCACAAGAAGAAGCAGTAGATGATAATTAGAATAGAAATAGATAGGAATAGCTAAGTAAAATTAAAATATAAGTTCTGAGATGTACAACAATATATACAAATAAGACTATAAACATACAATTTACAATGCCAAGCTGTGGATAAATAAATAAGGTTTACAATATGTCAGCAGCAAAAGTGGTGTGCACAACAGAGTCATATGGCACAGAGTTCAATGTAATTAAACACCAGAGTCCATTATAATGCCCAAAGGCAGGGATTTAGGTATTCAGGGATTTTAAGTGCAGTAGTGAGCAGATAATACTGTGTGGAGTTATATGGAAACAGTGGAAGAAGGACCACATATGATAGATGTGCCTTGAGTAAGTTTGCCAGAGCACACAGGACCTAGGGTAGTGGGGGGGAGCGGTGACGCATGGAGTTCAAGAGTCTAATGGAGGTGAGGTAGAAACTGTTCTTATGTCTCAGAGTGCAGGTGTGCAGTCTCCTAAAACGTATGCCTGATATGGATAGGGATGTTTTTTGAAATTACACTTAAAACTATTAACAGTTGTACAACATTTTATATATTATTTATATAAAATCCAGAGCCGAGGAGCAACCATAGAGAAAGCTCGATCGCCTCGTTTTCCTGAGTGTCAAGGAAATTTAGAGCAGGTTTTAGGAGGATGAATAAGCATTCTTGGAGCTGAATAAGGTGCTATTAAATCAGTAGTGATACACTGAGGAGCTGAACCATTTAAGGCTTTAAAAAAATAGTAGGATTTTAAAATCTATCCTAAATCTAACTGGCAGTCAGCACAGCTTCACCAAAACAGGAATGATGTGCTCTCTTTTTTGATGTGCTCTCACAGTCCCCAGAGTTAAATTAACACTTTCAATATGAAATAACCCCAACTCTGGACATCATTTAAGACCAAAAAGGTTAATTAAAATTAGAATTTGGACTTCCAAATGTTTAACTTCCAAAAATTTGAACACTCCATTTTTTACTGTGTACACCGAGTTGCAATGATCTAGTCTTGATGTAATGAAAGCATGAATGAAAGTTTTAACATTGTTAAATGTTAAAAATACCTTTATTTTAAGAATTTTGCATTTAATCAGCATTTGTTGTGTAAAATGTGTTATATAAATAAATAAAACCTGGACTTGAACATAATGCCATTAAATATCTACAAATTACTCATCACTAATTAATTGTCCTATTTTTAATAGTAGTGGAAAACCAGCATATATGCATGACACAATTTTTAAAAGTTGCCACATGCTCTCGGCTTCATAACCTGATAATTGTCCTTTACTTGTAAACTAAGACAAAACAAAAAGTTAACAGCCAGTCAATCTTGGTGGTCAATGTAACCTTTTATGTTGCCAATTGGGTTGCATGTGGCTTGCTAGTCTACTAGTTATTTAACTAGTCAGCCTCCCTTTACTTCTTGAAGATGATGTGGTCATTGTCGAAAGAGATGGAGGACACTTTGAAAACCTTTTCCCACAATGAAGTTTTTTTAAATATAATCTGAACTTACATATACATATATACACACATATACATACAGATTCAGATTCTGTTTTAAACATTTTTTACGGATGCATCCATCTTCTTATCTTTTGGAGATGAATACATGGCTGTAAAATCAATCCATTTTCTTTCTAATAGATTACAAGGGGTAAATAGCATTGAGGCTGCCTGTTTTTCATGGTACTGTAAATGTAAACAGTGTTGTGTGTATAGCAGTGTTGTGTGTACTGTGAATTACTGTTGTGTGGGGATCATAGACAGTAAATGAAGTGCACAGAAGGATCAAGTCGTCTACAGTGGGAGGCATTGAGGCCAGATTTTCAATTCTCTGTTTCCTCCTCTGCAACATAATCACTAGCCATCACTTAATTTATATTGTAACTTTTAGCATCATCCCAGATAAAAGTTTCTTACAAGGCAATAACATGACAGTGGACATAATGGAGCATGATATGCATTGTTGTGTTTTCTCAAGGTACAGGGTGCTTCACTTGTAAAGTTATTTTTTTTCCACTTCTGGGTGGAACCAGCCCATGGGTGATCCAATCTCAATGTGTATTCCTACCCCCTTGGTTGGGGGTTGTAGCAACTCATAACGTAATAACGGCTCTTAACGTAATAACGGCTCTTAACGTAATAACTGAAATGTAATAAATGTTCATAACGTAATAATCGACTCTTAATGTAATAAAATCATGAGCGCATAACGTAATAACATCTTTGCGCATAACGTAATAATGTAATAACCTATTACGTTATGAGCTCCACTATATAGCAACTCATAATGTAATAAAACCTCATAACGTAATAATGTCTTATACTGTGAGAAAAGCTGCATCAACACTGTTTATCTAAAAAAGGAATGGTTTTCAGTATATTATATGTAAATTAGAGAAACTGAGTAGCCTTTTATTTGATAGTTTTGTATTCTTACATTTTGTCATTAGTCATTAACTAACATTAATTGATTAAATAATGTTGGTTAGTTGATTCTTAGTTGTTGATTCATAATCATGATGATTATTAAACATGAATTAACAGTTATTAACAATATTATTTAGTTATTATGAATTATAACAATTATATCAATATATTATAACAATATATTATAACATTTATAACAATTATTCTTAGGTACTTCGACCAAGGGGGGTTATGTTTTTGCCAGGGTTTGTCTATACTTTTATATGCTATCAGTGGTTACAACACCACCAACAAAAACCAGACAAACAAACAAAATAAACAGAAACTTCATTACCCACAAAGGGTGACTGAACTGACCAGATGGATATCTAAGCTCAAAGTGCATTTTGAGTTATTATAATGTATTGCTTAACATTAATTAACATATTAGTTATTCCATTACTCAGAAGTCAATTAATTTCTTCTGATTGAAAATTGAAATGTCAAAAAATAGAAACTTACTGTCTATGGCCAAATTTGAAAAATGGAGAAAATCACGGTTTTCATTCATGAACAGTTTAATTTTCCCAGTCACAATGAGTACTTAGAATTTGATGGTTGTGGTAAGTATTCATGTAAAATGTCACATTTGTTAATGGGCAGCATGAATTCTGGACATAAACTACTAAAAATATTACACAGTGCACCTTTAATAAACAATAGGATTGATTCAAAAGCGCTAGTTAACCGTTAACGTTTCACCTTGCAGCAATGGCAAAGGTAAAAAAAATGATAATGCAAATTTCTTTTTCCTTTTTTAGATAAACAGTGTTAACAGCTTTTCTCACATTATAAGACATTATTACGTTATGAGGTTTTTTTACATTATGGGCCCTATTTTGCCGCGGCGCATTGTGCATTCGCGACATGCGCATGCTGTCATTGCTATTTTGTGCTGGCGCATCGTTCATTTTTTCAGGCAAAAAATTACGTTGTCTAGATAGCGAATGACACTGTGCCCTCACGGGTGTGGCAGCGAAAAGAAGAGGTGTGGTCTGGTCTGCTATTATGAGGACGCATAAATCAGTTGCGCCAATGATGAGCATAAACCATGTTTTTCGCGCATTGCTGAAAAGCTATTTTAGGGGCGCACACCGCTTTGAACTCCGATGCCCCTGCTGCTGCGCCAGGGAGGCGAACTGAACTGGCAGAAAAGTTGCAACATGTATAGCCTGTATAGCTATGTACTTCTATGTTTTAGTAAGCAAACAGGCACAAATAATAAGAGTATAGCAATGTTTTGCAGTTTATAGCAATGTTCTGCAGTTTCTTTTGTCGTTTTAAATAAACAGCGATTGCAATGTTCTGCAGTTTATTTAATAAACAGCATGGCAAGTTGTAAGAAATGAAATGGACTAATCATCAAAAAGAAAACTAGTGGACTAATGGTTTGATGGACCTCCACCTTTTATTTTTGATGTTTCCTTTGAGGTTAAAGGTTTTGTTTCCTGTCTTCTATAACATTGTTGTACCGCTTTGGGCACTGTTGAAAGTTCTCTTCTTGCCAAAGGAGGACACAATTACCGAAGATATTTCCTCCCATACTTCTTTGATCCGTGGAGGTTTGGGGGGATTCTTTCCATACCCGAATATTAACTGCTGCCGCGCTTGTACTTCATCGTAATAGCAACAGACCATGGGCAATGCGCCCGCTGGCTCTTAAAGGGAATGAGAGTATAAATTCTCATTGGTTAATTGTATGTTACGCCCAAAAAACACCCATGACTAATGAAGTAACTTAACCCAACCCTTTTGAACGATGCGCCTGGCGCAATGTTCGCTTTTTCCGCCGTGAAAATACCAAATTGTGTCGAGAACGCCCCCAAAGCAACTTGCGCGACAGACTTTAGACAATGCGCATATGATCGTGAAAATAGAGCCCTATGAATTGCTATATAGTGGAGCTCATAACGTAATAGGTTATTACATTATTACGTTATGCGCAAAGATGTTATTACATTATGCGCTCATGATTTTATTACATTAAGAGTCGATTATTACGTTATGAACATTTATTACATTTCAGTTATTACGTTAAGAGCCGTTATTATGTTAAGAGCCATTATTACGTTATGAGTTGCTACAGGGGTTCACAAGAAACAACATTTTGTTCCTCTACATGCTCTATTTGTAGCAGAATGAAAATAAAAACCTAACTTGAACTTAAACTTGAAGTTTGCCCACAGCAACCAAGACATTAATTGATTTCCACCCTGGGCGTATTTAGAAAACTATGCCAGATATTCATCCCAACCTGCAAAAACTCATTTGTGGGAAGTCAAAGTATATTGATTTTTATTGTTGTAGTTACTTAGTTTTAACATTAGCTAGACATACCGCATAGTGGTACATGGTATAACTGCCACATGGTATTGATTTTTAGCTACCTTACATAATAAGCTACTTTTTTTTAGTCATTTTTGAATGTTGACATACACAGCTCTGGCCTTATCCGTCCAAGATATTGGCAATTCAAAATCCCATTTTCCACATGTATTCATTTCACTAAGTGGCGTTACACCACAAACAAGTCTTTATGGGCTGGGTTGATACGCCTCTACCACCAGCATACAAAAAAAATCATTGTTGTGGGCAACATTTTTGGTGTGTTATTTAGCAGAAACTGTTTTCAAACTGCTAGCTACAATGAGAAACAGCATCCCCCATCATGAAATGTCACAAAATTTGGTGGACATTCAAAAAAAGGTGTGTAGAGTTTGCATGTCAAGTTTGACCAAGTTTGGGCAATTAGAAGCCCAATATGGACATTACATATGGACTGTCAAACAATTTTAAGCTTTAAGCTTTTAAGTCTTCAATTTTGATTGACATGTAACTTCGAAATGGTTCATCTCAAATTCCTTAACTTTTTGTCAGTATGTGTCTTCTGTACTGCAGAAGACACATACCATGTAACTGACAAATTGTAATAAGAACAACCCAAACTTCCTTTTTGATGTGGCCAGTCTTACCCAGGAAAATGCGTACAAATAGCAACATTTTCAGTTGATGAAGGTTTTATTTTTTATTTCCAAAATGGACCTAATTAGAAACAAAATCATTTACTACCCTGATCCCTTTACGTCTGACACTGACATTGCATCAACCCAACCCACTGTCACCCTATCTCAATTCACCATTTCCCTGGAAGCTTTTATGAGGCTGGTTAACTCGAAGTCCACCATTATGCCCATTATATCTTTACTAACTTATTCAAGGAACTGCTACCTGTCCTCCGCAGTTTATGTCTCCACATTTTAAATGAGTCCCTCCTACTTGGCTCAGTTACTTTAGCTTTTAAACAAGCAATTGTCAAGCCTCTCCTTAAAAAGCCAACCCTTGACCCACAAGTACTGCAGAATTACAGACTCAAATTTTATGTCAAAACTATTTAAAAAGACTAACCAAGTCATATCTTGCCTATTCTATAACGGCCTATTTGAAAAATTTGTCTGGTTTCCAGTGGCGGTTCTATAGTGTTTTACGCCCCGGGCGAGACCACCTCTCAGCACCCCCCCCCCCCCAAACAAATACACCAAACATTAAAGTTAAACAAATACATTATTTTAAATGGTTAATAAATAAATACCACAACCATTATTAAACAAACACTTGTGCAATGACTGTAGACGGCTCTACATTCAGAATTAAAAGACAAAATATATAGGAATTCTACTGAAATACAGTTTTGCACTTAGTACAAAAAACTGCATAATAAATTAGGTTTATGTAGGCCTACGTGTAAATCACTGGTACATTTAAAATTCACTCTATTTTACATTTATAAAGGTTTCATATGGGAGAACCAAAACATTGTGTACAGAGTTTGAACTAAATACGAAGAGGGAAAATCTACGTAACAGTAAGATTGTTTCTTTTCATATTAGTTTCACCAGCAGATGTTGCCCTTGGCCTATGAACCTGCAAACCGACGAGAACTAATGTACTTGTGACTGAGGGCAACCACAGCATAGCTAGCTAGCAACCTAAGGAAGAAAGTACTAGTCTTATCCGAACGTTAACTGAAAACAGTCGAGTGACCATGATGAATTGCTTTATCCATATTTATATCCACAACCTAAACTAGCTAGCCAGCATCAATCATTTACAACTTCAATCATTTGCAACACTTGTTAACACAGTCTGAACATTGCTAGTAGCCTGGGAGCTAACGTTACAACGTTTGTTGACGGTAAGGAGCAAGGGCTACAAAATGAACTTTTTATTATTATGATTTATTTATTTAAAACACTGTCTTATCTGTCTTATTCATCTCGCTTTCTATTCTTTTTTCCGCTCCCGACTTTAGATATCTTTTCAAGGCCCTGTCCAAGCATTTGTCTGCCAAACTTAAACTAAGACTGAGCAATAATCGACCAGACCACTGAAAGATGGGGGAGGGGGGCACCAGGAGGAGAATGGAGAAGGAGAGGAGCAAATTGACCTATGTTGCTTTTGTATTGCTTAAAATAAATATTAACATGCTTTGCACATTTTTAAAATATCCTTACTAGCACGTACCTAGCCTATTGTGATGATTTTTTCACGAGCCATTTTTTTTGGTGGTGCCCCCACAAGCACTTGGTGCCCTACGCACTCTGCGTTATGTGCGTGTGCGGAGCTACGGCACTGCCCCCGAGACAGAGAGACACGCTGCTTCTCTGCATGCCACCTTCTCAGCAAGCAAGGGCGCCTGCAGTTCGCCATTGTGCCGATTGCAGCATTACAGGGGGCGCCAATGTGCCGATTGCAGCGATATGTCAAACGGAGCTTTTTATTTTATTTTTTTCCCCAAGCACTCGTGGCGCCCACGAAATGGCGCCCCGGGCGGCTGCCCGGTTCGCTCGTGCCTAAAACCGCTACTGCTGGTTTCTGTTCTGGTCACTGTACAGAAACAGTTCTGACTTGAGTGACAAATGATTTATTGTTGGATTCTGGACAAACGTCATTATTGCTTCTCGACCTGAGTGCAGCATTTGACACAATTGACTATAAAATACTATTATGGTGGTATGTACGCAACACACTTTTAACACAGCTTTTTGGCCCCTGGGCCCAGATATACAACAGCCTGTGTACAACCCTGATCATCATTATTGTCAAACCGGTGTCAGGGGCATGCTAAGCCTGGCTATCGCGACTTGTCAATGCTCTGCGAGCATTGGTCTGGCCATGCTGTGTTGTAAACCCATTTCTCAGAGGCGGGCTTAACCTGCCTCTTTCAAATGCCTCTGTTTGCTACTGGATGAAGCCTCAACCAATCACACCCCTTTGTCCTCTGACGCATGCAAAATGACCACAACAACAGGGCTCTCACAAAGCCCCATTGACTTGGCTACCAGTGGGGCTAACTGATAAATCAAACTTCAAGGGCTGCCCTTTGCTCTATTTTCAGAGAGAACTTCTCTTTGAATTCTTCCAAAACAGCAGCTACAGCTGCATTGAAATCTTGCCGTTGCTTCACATTCGCCATGTTGACAGTGCCTGAGGTAGATTTACGCTCACTAAACTACCACGTCATTGCCTTTTTGAAATGCTAGATTTTCATTGGTCCCCGTTTCTTTGCAAAGGTAGAAATGGTGTAGACAGGCAGCTTGGCCAGAATTACTTGCACACGAAATGCAAATGCAGCATCACAGGAAGTATGGGCACACCCAGGCTAGGGGCATGCTCCCCTGTTAGAAAATTAGCCCCTTGAATAATAGATACTGGTGATTAGTAGCGACTGACTAAAGGACATGAAGATAGACCTGTACAGATTCATTTCCTGTAAAAAATATAATTTCAAAATATGCCCTATTTATTTGAATACAGTCTGAAACACAGTGCAATAATGAACAACATTTAATACTACAAACCTAAAGTTGTTTATTTAAAACAATTTGCTATTATATAAATGATAAAATGTAAATACAACTGTATCCTCGTCATAAAATCAGACCAGTACATTTAAAATTTCATTGATACTTTTGTCCTAATTAATGTTGAGTGAAAACATGCCATTTGTTAGCTTCTTTAGCTTTAGCTTCCCTAATTTCTTACATGAATTGACGAGTGCATGAGAAACAGTAAATGACAGCTCAAGCTCAGCAATTAAGGAGCACAAGCAATTTTTTGAAATAGCCATGCAAAAGCTGTAGCTGCTGTCCCCAACAAACGTAAGGTGTGTTCCATTGGCTTTATGACTACGGTTTAATTCGTGCAGTGACAGCACTTTTCCTCCACTAGTTCCATATATCAGCTTACTTACATGCAAAGTCCAAAGGCATGCTTTTGGTTATCGGAGCTTTTGGCACCAGCTTCCAAAGGGCTTTTTGTTACCAGTCAGAGCTAACTAGCTAGCTGTACTTTATTTATCCCAAGCTGGGAAAACCAACAATCTAAGGCCTGTACAATTTATTCTTTAGTCCCCTTCCCTCATAAACGTGCTGTCCATGGCTTATTTGGAGAATTTGGAGAAACATCCACACAGCATGAGAAACACAAAACACATTCTCACATGGAACTACTCAACTTTTCACAGCCCCATCGGTACTCCAGAGATCTGCTGTGGCACCAGAATGCCATCAGCCCTATTTTAATCTGTTTTATTCTTCATTTTATTCAGATTTTTTTATCCTGTTGTTTCTTTCATTTTTTATTCTTTTCATTTATTTACTTTTGTAACTTAGTTTTAAACATTAAAAGTTGTCTACTTACATTGCCCTGTTATACACAATGTATGTGACTGCCTCTACGCTGCCTATATGGTGTCTGTATGTACAGTGTTCTGAGACCATGTTTTATGCTAACACTGCACTTTAGATAGAATGGCATTCTGTACACCATTAAAACACTGGCATCTTAACTGTATGTAATTTTTATTGATGCAAAGCTATAACAATGTACAGTTGACCGTGTATTATATACATAAAAAACAGATTACATCAGTGGTAGTCTTTCAAATATTCTCACAATTCTTACACTCTTATCCTAAGAGCTTATCCTAAACCCTGTTATGCTACTATATATTGTGAGACACAAACACATAGAAGTATCTTGAACCTTTGATTTTTTTCTTCATAGACTATAGTCTCATATCAAGTAGTCATTGTCATTATGTAGACATCCTGCTTGGATGGAGTCTGTCACCCATGACTCCTTCACAATCTTAAACTTCCTTTTAAATCGTCTTCGAAGTGTCCTTAAATCCAGTACTCTTGTTTCATCTGCAACAATGACATGAGACACCCCTTCTTCAAGCTCGTCAACCACAACACCTCCATGAAACTGGAACTCAAGTGCACATGTGTCCAAGCAAGAACCAAGAATAACACTATTGGGGTCTTTAATGTCTGTGCACCGATCCATGTAGGCTATGACAGCCCTGAACATGCTTGTTGGCAGATCATCCCAACCACATTTCTCTTCAACATCACTTACACTGAATTCTTGTTGGTTTGAGGTAGAGATCCTGTTAAAAACTTCCCTTAGTTGCTGTGGATCTGTGTTGACAAAGTAGCTGTCACCATAAGGGTCATATTCCTCGGCAAAGTGCTCCCGCGTGGATGGTGACGTGTGGATCATATGCCTTGGTTGCCACGGCACCACCTGCATCTGGTCCAAGCATTCAAGAAGCCAACTGGCCCACACAATATCATGCTGGTCAGCAGATATAAGGTTTTTTACCCTCATGTTCTCAACCCCTGCAATAATGCAGTATGTGTCAGTTCCTGGGTTTTGCACAATAATTCCACCACATCGTGCCACACTCTTCTCAAGCTCTGCTTTTGAGTGTTCCTCACTGCCATTAAGAACACAGAACTCGACGCCTTCAAACATGTCAGTTTCTTTTAATATGGCTGACAAGTCCTGAGACTTAAAGTGGTCAAGTATACCCACAGTCTTCTTGGGTTTAGAAATAACCTTCCTCTTTTTCCTGTCATGCTGTCCCTCCTGCATGTGAAAGTGCCTGGAGGCCAGTTTTCCGGAAGCTTTACTTCGAAAGCGAGTTAGCTCATTTAAGGTCATGCATTGGTGCCACTCTTTATCTTCCCGAATTTTCTCTATTCGAGGGAAGCGCAATGTGCAGTTAGTTTTGTACATATCACTGGCCACAATCTCTGCTGCCTTGACTTGAATGATGACAGACTTGGGTGGCTCAATATACACCTCAGGTTTCTCAGTGGCACACAATATAGCTGCTGGAGGATCATTTTTTCGATACACCTTCCAATGTTTTGCCAGTTTCAGACCAAGGTCATACAACTCTTTCATGGTGTAGCCAGAACCAATCCGGCAAATTGTATGGAAGACTGATGGTTTCTCCCCAGAAGGGGGTGTTTCTGCTACAGCACACAAGAAATGGGACATCATCCCTCCACGTCTGCCTTTTCCCCAGTAACCACCGACTATTAGCAAATCCATCTCATCCATCAGGCCATCTACATACTCTGGTTTGATTTTCAACCATCCTTCACCACGTTTGTCTGGTTTGTAGATTGACAAAGGGTCTTTGACCATGATTCCTTCTTCCCTATTGTCGATGGCTTCATTGAGTGAATTGACAACCTCCTGTGTGGTTCTGGCCTCGAATCTGGAGACAAGCTGGATCCGACCTTTCACTGGTGTAAGAACTGTCAGAAGGGTGTCATGGCGCTTTTTGAGGGGCTCGTTTGCCAATTTCTGGTCATTAAGAAGAAGTATGTCAAAAACACAGAAACATGTTTGCACCTCTGAGTCATCCATTAACTTCTTTATGTCAAATCTGCTACCTTTTTGCATCAGTGTCTCAGTCACTGGGTTGTAGGCCATCATCTCACCATCCAGGATACACTGCACTACATGAGGTTTAAAAACATTGTGAATGTAAGGAGTAAGGGAGCCATCAATTGGGGAAGTACCAAACTGTTGAGAATACTCAAAAGAGTTTCGGGAGTAGTATTTATACACATCCCCATCTTTGTGCAGTTGGATGCGTTCTCCATCTAGTTTGGTCTCAATGAACAACATCTTACCACCTATCTGTTTTGCCACCTGATGGATGTTGGCCACAGCTGCCAGCATGGGTTTAAAGGCAGAAAAGAGCCCAATGGAGACTTCACTGAGGGACACTGTGGGCTCATGGAGCTGCTGACACACCTTGTTTAGGTCAGTGGTGACATTGTAGAGTTCAGGAGCATCTCTGTGGAAAACCTGAAGCACAGTTTCCTTGCTTATGCCAAGCTTCATGTCTTTCAAAATCATACGTATCAGCCATTTCTGTTCCAAGGCAGAACTCTGAGTGATCAGATGGAGAAGGTTCTTCCTGACCTGGTCTTTCTGCTTTTTGGCATTGTGAATTGCAACGAAATCAAGGAAGTCATTCACCTGTTTTATTGTTAGCTCTCCCTGGTTATTACAACGCTTCTTTAAGACAAAGTAAGCCATGCCTGCAAAGTCCCCAGCCTCTTCCTGGGAGGTTGTTGGAGCACGGTAATTGAGGAGTTTATTTGCCTCTGATCCATTCTTTGGGAGGCCCAAAACATCAATGTAGAGCTTCGCCAGCATATTCTCCTTGATTCCATAAGCCATCCTTTCCCTCTCAAATAGAGGAACAATGAGCCGCATAGCAGAGTAGAATGAGTCAGTGGTCACTAATTTTGATCCATGTAAAGCAGCATGGAACTTTCTCCATGAATCTATGAAATCCTGCAAAGATTTTACTTTATCTGGGCGTGTTTTTGCCCGTTGAATTTTTTCAAGGGTAGAACACAGGTGAATAAATGGGACATGATCAGCCACTGTGTCTTCAAGACGAAATTCCCCTTTTGAGTTTCCTTCCATATTGGGAAAGAATCTGTAATAAAACCACACAAAATAATTGTATGAGTAGAGCATGCATGAGTTGTGAGCACATCATTATGTCTAAGTTTCAAACAGGGCAAACTATACCCATTATATTTTGTTAAATGTCAAACCCATTAGCAGCATAGAAGAGCTTACATAAAGATAAAATACAGTAAATACGTCAATGCTTGGCAAAGCTAGACAACTAAACCATTAAATCTCACAACTGTGTAGAGCTATATTTGTGGAAGATCACACAGTAATGGAGTTACACTCCCACTAGATTTTTGATTACAATTAGCAAATAGTAAACCAATATTTACAGAACAATATGCCTGTTTGTATGTGCCTACATGTGCTTAAATTGTGTCATTTAATTCATTCTTTTTTTGATGCCAAAACTGCTCGGTGACGAGTTAGTGAAAATCACTTTCATCATTCAAGTCTGTAAGGGGTCTATTCTCCCATGTGCTTAAGTAAAAAAATGCACGTAACTGCACGTTTTTTTGCCTGCGCACATTCCACTGCTGACTTAAGTCTGTCATTTATGCGCGATGAAGCCAGTTACGCCAGGTACAATTATGTTTAAATGGCAAGATGATGAGCTTTACCATCTTGCCACATAAACAGTAAATGTGGCATTAAGTCATAGTGCGTTGAAAGATTTGTCTGAACCTTCTAATGTTATTAGATATCGTGATTATAACATCCAAACACCCAATATCAATGTCTGGCATTACGCCACCATCTGGCCAAGCAGAAAGTTCACAATGCCTTACAGAGTTGAACCGAAAACTTTACAAAAAATTGTATTATCACGACAATGATATGTACATGCTTCATGCAAGGAAATGTAAATTTATCACATTCAATTTAGGTGTATGTGAACTCAGCAGTTTCTTGACTCGGCAGTTTCTTGACCTCACACAGGCACACTCTCATACTCACATCATCCCACTTCACCTTTTCTACAATGGCAATCTGCTACAGCGCCACCATGTGGTAGCAGTATTAATTGCTTGTGGCCATGGTCGGCATATACTTTTAGGTACACTTGTGTGCATGTCAAAGAGATGAACAACATCTGTATATACACTGTATTAGCCACACCCACCAGGAATGAGGTAATAGGGATTTTATGCGTTTGGACACATGATCAATTTTAACATACTACTGCTAGGCAGTTCATTGGATTCCCCTGAAACTTGACATACATAATACTGAGATATTGCTTATGTTAAATTGCGAATGAATGTTTGATTTGCTGTTGTATGATAAAATGACAAGATTATGAATTTTACCATCTCGCCACATAAACAGTAAATGTGGCATGAAGTTATAGTACATTGAAAGATTTGTCTTAAACTTCTCTTGTTATTAGATATTATGACTATAACGACATCCAAACATCCAATATCTGTCTGACATAGTGCCACCATCTGGCCAAGCAGGAAGTGTGCCAGAAATTCACAACGCCTTGCAGGCTTGGACTGAAACGTTACAAAATACTGGATATCATGTATAACATGTACATGCCTAATGCACATGCCTGGTGTAGCGAACTGGTAGATTTTTTAATTGAAATTTAACAGATTAAATATATAAAATGTCAACAGATTAAATATGTATCTATATCTATATGTATATAAATATATATTCATCATGTATATTTATGAATCACAAACAGTGCTGTATGTTTATTTTTCAAAATGCATGGTGAAATCAGCCTATTCTAAATCTTTTTATTTTGTTTCGGAAAATTTACAATCCACATTTTTCTTTCTTAACATATTTACAATAAAGCTGCAAAATGTTTTCTTTCCCCAATAGTAAAATGTATGGGAGGAAGTAAGCTTACCACTAGGTGGTGAGCCAGAGCCCGGCCTACAGCTTATTTAAACAAGTTGTGGTACGAACACCCAAAGCAGGGTCCAGCTTCTCCCATTTTCAACAGTTAGGAATTGGGTATCCTGCTTTGTAGTAGGCCTGCTCTTCTCTTTTTTTAAACATTGCAAGCAGCAAAATTTGACTACTGAAAGGAAAGAAAGTAGCCTATATTTTTAAAAAGTTCAAAATGTCAATTATTTGGTTAGTTTCTGTTACATGAACTGGTTAAGTCTGAATTTTGAACAGTCCTATGTTTGATTTCATGGATTTTTGGATGTTGGACAAACAAAACTTTCAAAATACAACAAGCACAGAACACTTCTACCCATAATATTCAAGAGGGATATAGCCAAATGACCTAACCATTGGGACAACTTTTTGGCATCTGTAACTGCTACGCAACCTGATAAACTCTCTTTGGTGCAACTGCTGCTCTGGAACCCGTCTCATGAAGTGCTCTTTAAGCCAGTAGGGTGCATTATCTTCCATCACACAACAGAAGACGCACTCTGTCACAGAAATGCCAAAAAGAGAACAAAGAAAAAATATCAAAGTCAAACAGTCAACGTCAAAGTCAGCTTTATTGTCAAAAACCATATGTACAGGTTGCACACACAGAATTTGAAATTGCAATGCTCGCTAGGCTTACAGTGAACATTACACATCTTATAAACAAGACAGGAAGACATTGTGACAAACATAATAATATAGACATAACATAATACAAATAAGTAAAAACACAATGTGTAGTGTAATCAAGCTCAAATGGTGCCATTTAAGCAGTAGTGTCATTGGTTGTAGACTGGCAGCAGACTGAAGAGGCTGTTGGATGGGTGAGTGGGATCACCCGCAATGCAGAGGGCTTTGCGGGTGAGGCGGGTGTGGTATAGGTCCTGCAGGGAGGGGAGAGAGACGCCCACTATCCTCTCAGATGCTCTCAGTACTCGGTGTAGCTTTTTCTGGCAAGACATGGTGCAGGTGCCATACCACACAGTGATGCAGCTGGTGAGGATGCTCTCTATGGTGCCTCTGTAGAAGGTGTTCATGATGGGAGATGGGGCTCTGGCTCTCCTCAGCTTGCGGAGGAAGTAGAGTCGCTGTTGGGCTTTACTGGCCAGTGATGCAGTTTTCTTTGACCAGGAGAGGTCCTCGGAGATGTGTATGCCCAGGAACTTGGTGCTGCTTACTCTCTCCACAGCAGCTCCATTGATGGTGAGGGGGGCGTGCTGTGAGTCCCTCCTGAAGTCCACGACAATCTCCTTTGTCTTCTCCACGTTGAGGGACAGGTTGTTCTTACTGCACCACTTGACCAAGCGGCTCACTTCGCCCCTGTAGTGGGTCTCATCGTGCGTCTCAAATATAGCTGCAAGCAGCGATAAGATGGCCAAGCATCTGACTGTAACATGACCTGTACAATTTTTCCTGTAACAGTTCCCTCTAGCAAGTGTGTCTATCAAGTTTGATGGGCATAAATAAAGTCTGTGGCTATGATATGCAAATGCTTTTGCTGATTAAATCACCAGGGGGGTTCCTTTGTGTGGCTTGGTCTGCAGATTATATTGGGAATATTGGACGAAATGTGTGGGAATATTGGACAAAATGTGTGACTTGTGAAAATGTAGTCTCACTTAACTTTTTCTAAAATGGTGGAAAAATTTGGAGGCAGAAACAGATGTCATGGGGATTCTTGAATTTAGCTTGATCCAAGGATTCAAAACACATGATCATTTAGTTTCAAAACGCAGTAATGGATGAGCCTAAGGTTTACTACAGAGCCCCCTTGTGGCCAAATGACACTAAATTAATTGTGATTGTTCAGAATGTAGTGTTGTATCATTAAACCAAAATTGAAAGTGATGTGTTAAAGCATTGCCAAGATATAAGTTTACTTCCTGTTTGGTGGCCTTCGCACTGAATTTTAATAGCCTGGGGCAGCAACACATTTGGACAATAAGCGCCGGTCTCAAATGCGTCTTTGATTGCGTGCGGTTTGGTCAGAGCTGGTATGCATGTTCACACAGCTGCAGTCTCTATTTGCAAGTTCAGGTAGTAGTAGTAGTTTAAGTGAAAGAAACACATATTAAAAATTTAAATTCTGGCTCTGGTATTCTCATAATTTTGCTTAAAATCAGATGCCTGGTAAGCAGGAATAACAGAAAGCGGAATTAAAAAAAAAAGCTTGGGGAAGAGAAAAAAAACATGCAGCAGGAAATCATCTGTCAGGCCAATGACAATCATTTGCAGGCCCAAGGACCAGACGTTGCCCGTGGTGTATGGTGTCCAATGACTTTGTATGCTGAACACCGTAGCCTGTATCAGGAGCTGAGCGACATGTTGGGTCAGGTACGGTCTCATTTTTCTAATATTGTACAACGCATAGCGGCATGACCTCGCTACGAAGGTAATGTGCTTAGAGAAAGATAGACGGTCATCTAATATGACACTAGTGTTGTCACGATACCAACATTTTGGTACCTGTACCGGTACCAACATGTATTTCGATACTTTTCGGTACTTTTTGATACTTTTTCAAATAAAGGTGTTTTTTTCAAATAAATAAGGTAATGCATTTGTCATACAAGCTAAGACCTTATTAACATTGAGACACATAACCTAAAAAATATTTTCCATCACATACAGCCTGTCTTAAGTAGGACCAGTGTCTTTAAATGGTATGTTAGCAGTATTTCTAACATATTAAATGGCTAAATGTGTATGTAAAAGTTTGTTACTTTATAAAGATCATGCATGTATTGTAACAACCTCTGTCCTTTGAATATGTCAGTTTATTAGAGTTCGTTTTTTTGTACTTTCTGTCTAAAAACTTTCCAGTCAAAGCCCTCTCTGTATTACCTTATTATTAGGTGTAATACCTAGTGTGGCCATTTGGCAGTATGGCGCTAATTCCTTAATTGGCCTTTCCTTTTTTGTATATATCCGAACGTGGATGCTACATGCTAGTAACATGACGGAGTCAGGTATCCAGCTGAATGTCTCTGGAGAGCTCATGCACGTGTTTTCTATCATGAGTTGACACTGCCGTCATCGTTTTGTGCTGAATGCATTATGTGCAATAGATCAACAAACTCATACGGATAGTTCTGCTGTCTAATTTTTGACGCGGATTACGCTGGAGAAAGTTTGCTGCTCGCTGCTCAAATCTCGGACTGGATTATCTTGTAGGCTCTCTGACTGACACTGAATATTTTTTAATGACTATTAACTCGTCTTTAAACCTTTGCCTGCTAGGGTGTTAGGTTTTGGTGGTGTATTGCAAGACTGCTATTATGAACTGAAACAAACTTTTGGGGTGTACAATATATTGCAAAACTTGAAATGTGGTGGTCGCTGCGTGTTTTGTTCATCATGTGTCTATCATGTGTTGCACTTAAAACTATTGAACTATTACATTTGAAAAGGGTACGTGTCATGGGTAAATTACCTGTCGTTCCCTGAACTCAGTGTGCAGATCTTGATGGCTAAGTTGGAGGTGTTTCCGCCTTTAGCCATGCATGTTTTAAAACACTGTTTACACATTGGTGCGTCAGCATCAATTGCCTCGTCTTGCTCATTTGTTTTTAAGCCGAAGTACTGCCATGTGGCACTTAGCGGCCGTGGTTTGTCCACAAGTTGCAGCGTGGTGGCAGCAGCCATTCTCCCCTCCGTGCTCCACTCTCTCTCTGTCTTCAGCGTCTTTTTTTCTCTACAAGCTCTAGCTTCCTCCTCATCACGTTGCGACGTCACGTGCAAGGTACCGGTACCTATCCAAATGCAGTATAGTACCGTTTCAAATGCCTCAGTACCGCGGTACCAAATCAGTACCGGTATACTGTGCAACCCTACATACAACCGTTTTTTCATTATGATAACAACCCCTAACACATTTCCAAGATGACCACTGCCTTCCTGAAGAAGTTAAAAGTGAAGATAATGGAATGGCCAAGTATGTCTCCAGACCCGAACCGTATTGATCACCCATGGGGCATCCTTAAGCAGGAGGTGGAAGAGTACCAGTGTCTAACATTTGCCAAATCCGTAATGCCATCATGGAGGAATGGAAAAGGATTACAAATACAACCTGTGCTGCTCTGGTGAATTTCATATTAAGGCAGTGCTAGATAACAATGGTGCTCACACAAAATATTAATGATTTTGACACAATTCGGACAGGTTCACTTTGGGGTGTACTCACTTTTGAGGCCTGCTATGTTTACAAAAATGATTGTGTCTTAAGTTATTTTCTATAAGGGCAGAAAATCTATACTGCTACACAAGCTTTATACTAACTACATAAAAACATATCCAAGTTTCATTTGTGTTGTATTGCCCCTTTTGCTGAAATTTGAAGGGTGTACTCACTTTTGTGAGATACTGTAGGCTAATTGATCTTTTTGGAACTATAACCATACATATTAAATCCCTCTTTTTAATATTTACATAGTATTGTAACACCCCATTTAAATTACTATGGGCATTTACATTGATAAGAAATCAGTGAGGAACGCACTGCAAAAAGGCCCTTTCACTGGAAATGGTTGTAAACCACCAACGGACCGCCCAATAACTGATGAGCAAAACTCCAGTGGGCCACTAGTGGAAACCACCATTGGACCGATAACTAATTTCAACCAGGCCAACCTAAAGACTGTACTTCCACAATTCCATAAACATGTGAACTTTATGACCAGGGGGGAGAACTTGCTTGTCCAGGTCTACACAAACATCAACAAGGCATTCAGAGCTGATTCCCACCCCCACCTGGGGAGCTCAGACCTCTCTGTTATGCTAATTCTAGCCTATAGACCACTGTTAACTAGGAGCAAGTCAGCTGTGAAGCAGATCAGGGTATGGACAGAGGGAGCCACCTCAGCTCTCCAGGACTGCTTTACCTGCAGACTGGTCTTCTGGGAGGCTGCCACAAACCAACCAGCATGTTAACTTCACCGAGTACACAGAGTCTGTGACTGGATGCTATACCAAATGCATGGATGTTACAGTTACCAAAAACGTCACTGTACGAGCAAACGACAAACCTTGGTTCATGGACAGAAAATCCACTATTCAGCGACACAAAAAACCCCAGACGCCTGTGGCAAAACATCCAGGCAGTCACAGACTACAGCCCAACCTCCGCACCATGTGAGGATAACACAGACGTCCTCAACACCTTCTTCAGGTGGTTTGAAAAAAACACCACCACCACACCAACAAAATCCCCTACCAGCCCAGACCACACAACACTTAAACTAGACCCAGCAGACACGCGCAGGACCCTACTCAAGGTAAACCCCAAGAAAGCTGAAGGTCTGGACAACATACCCGGCCGTGTGCTCAGAGACTGTGCAGACTCACAGATGTCCTCACAGATATCTTCAACATCTCTCTGAGCCAAGCTATTATACCAGAAAGGTTCAAAGCCAACACCATCATACCACTACCAAAGAAATCCCCAGCCTCATCACTAAATGACTACAGACCCACAAAACAAAAGAAATAACTGTCTAACTGACTAAAAAAAACACCTGACACACACCCCACTCAATGGCAGAGCTGTGGAGTCTGTGAAAAGCACGAAGTTCCTGTAAGTGCACATCACAGATGACCTCACATGGACCGCCAACACCACCTCCCTAGTCAAGAAAGCACAGACCCGCCTTCACTTCCTGTGCAGGATGAGGAGAGCTGACTTTCCCACTTCTGCACTCAGCACCTTCTACAGGGATACTATTGAGAGCATCCTTACCAGCAGCACATCAGCTGCAAACAAGAAGGCACTACAGAGGGTGGTGAGGACTACAGAAAAGACCATCAGATCACCTCAACCAGCCATTCAGGACTTATAGTATGTCACAAAAGTGAGTACACCCCTAACATTTTTGTATTTTTATATTATATCTTTCCATGCTAGAAGTCTAAAGATATAATACTTTTCTACAACGTAAAGTAGGCAGTGTACAGCTTTTATAACAGTGCAAATTTGCTGTTCCCTCAAAATAACTCAACACACAACCATTAATGTCTAAACCACCGGCAACAAAAGTGAGTACACCCAAGTGCCAAGTGAAAATGTCCAAATTGTGCCCAAAGTGTCAATATTTTGTGTGGCCACCATTATTTTCCAGCACTGCCTTAACTCTCTTGGGCATGGAGTTCACTAGAGCGTCACAAGTTGTCATTGGAATCCTCTTCCACTCCTACATGACGACATCACGGAGCTGACCTTGAGCTTGAGACCTTGAGCTCCTCCACTTCCATTTGAGGATGCCCCACAGATGCTGAATTGGGTTCAGGTCTGGGGACATGCTAGGCCAGTCCATCACCTTCACCCTCACCCAAGGCGTGGTCATCTTGGAGGTGTGCTTGGGGTCGTTACCATGTTGAAATACCGCCCTGCGGTCCAGTTTCAAAGGGGGGGCATCATGCTCTGCTTCAGTATGTCACAGTACATATTGCCATTCATGGTTCCCTTAATGAATTGTAGGTCCCCAGTGCTGGCAGCACTCATACAGCCCCAAACCATGACACTTCCTCCACCATGCTTGACTGTTAGCAGGACACAGTTGTCTTTGTAATCCTCACCTGGTTGCCGCCACACACACATGACACCATCTGAGCCAAATAAGTTTATTTTGGTCTCATCAGACCACAGGACACCACCCACCCAGCACACAAATTGTTCCCCATCTTACCATCTGGAAAACGCTACTGCAGCATGCCGTGCCACACAAATAGACTGAGAAACAGCTTCTTTCCACAAGCCATCAGGCTAATCAACACACTAAAGAAAATTCCATGAACATTCCATAAACATGTTACTGACATTCAAAAACAATCTCCATGCCATTCTGCTTTCAGCACTCTTGCACTTTACAAATTGCACCCTTCAGTTACTGCATCTTACATATTGCACATTTCACTGTTTACCTTCACCACCAGCTACCAAAAAGAGCTAACTCAGGCTTCCTTCTTGTTGGAAGTATATATGTCTACCTGTATGTCTTATGTGTATTTATTGTTGATGTCTATACACTTTACATCCATGAGTGTGGCTGTGTGTGCTTGGGCATTTTAGTTTAAATTGCACATTGGTGTCTGGTGAAATGAAAATAGTGAATTGACAATAAAGTACACTTTGACTTTGGTGGACCAACAGTAGGTTGTTGGCCTATTCGGTCTTTAAGTCTGACGTCATAAACAGTTTCCAGGTACAAAGCTCTGTCACGCAACTTTTCAGATCTAGAAAATGACTTAGCCATTCAACCTTTTCATCATCACCTTCTTCTTCAGTGAGACACTGTTACAGGTTAAAGAGAGATTTAACTCTCAACTCCGGACGTTTTAAGTGTTGCCGTGCAGCCAGGAGGTATATTTAAAGGCATCAATGAAAAGGTTTAGGCATTCAGGTTCAGGAATCCATAAAAAAAACGAGGTTGAGGTGAGTTAGTGTTAGTCATCTAGCTGTCACTAGTGCCTGACAAAAGTCTTGTCGCTTATCCATTTTGTAGAAACAAAAGCTTATAACCTTACTTTTACTTTTATCCATTGGTTTTAGAAATGTCTCATATGAAAGCTAAAACCCTCCTAAATTATGTTAATATACTGAAAATAAATTTGCTTTACTGAAGAAAGATTGATCATTTAATGAACAGTACCCAAAGACCCAACATGGACTGCAAATATTGGGCTCATTCGACTTTATAAAAACATTTGTATCCATCTGCAGTCAGTGATACATTCTGGGCTGAAAGTGTTGCATGATGGTTAGGTTTTATGTCAGACGTGCTCGAAAGGTGTGAGGATGTTAGCCTAGGCGTGCACATACGTACTGTGATGCTGCACTTGCATTTCGTGTGCAAGTAAGACTGGCCAAGCTGCCAGATAATACTAGACAATAAAAGAAATATTACCTTTAGAAATTTTTGAACAGATCAGGTCAACATGAAATGGGACCAGAGGGCTAAATCGCCCACTCCGACTTCCACTGTCAGTAATCTGTCCCTTGCATCAGACTCGCTGACACGATGGTGTTCCACATCATCGGCAACAGACCTTAGTGCAGCAGCTAGCTATTCCATTGCTAAAGGTAATTAACACGGAAGTGACGAGTGGCAGGGAGACTGATAGGGTGGAAGTGTGTTTTGCAGATTGGATTGCCATTTGAGTTTTGTGACACTAAGAGCATTACAAAGTGCTATGCAATCACGAAGTGGTTCCATTTCTTTTCCATTTGAAAAAAGATGTTTGAAAGCTGTGGCAAAGGGTTTTACAAAAAAATAATCCAAACCGTTTTAAGGGGTGTTGTTGACACTTTTGTCAAATATGTTTTTTTAAATGCAATCCTACATTGAATTTTGCATTTAAAATTGCAAAAATAATTTAAAGTTAAATTATGAGACTGAATATTAAATATTACATTTAAAAAATAATTGCCATTTGAATTTAAGGACAGAAGTAGCATGGCAAATTGGAATGAAATTCAATACATGTTTATTCAAATTTATAATCAAAACATTTCAAATTGAATTGAAGATTTAATTATAACTTTGGCTATTACATTTGTACAATACAATTGCAAATTACATTATTCAATTGGATAATGAATTGACTATTTGCATAACATAATGCCTTCTTGAATTGCATATTGCATTCTCATTTCAATTTCGCAGGAGATATGCTTCCATATTATTGTGTCATGTCAATTTTATTTAGGTTTTAGCTTGTTAAACTATGAGTAGATTTATTATTGAATACAAAACTCGGACCTTAACGTCAAAAACCTTAAGAAGCCCTGGTATAGGCCACAGTGCTGCAGTTGGCTGTATTATTGTGTTGTATGCATTATATTAGCATATATTAGCACCTACACCTAACTCCCCAGTCCCCACACCACATGGTCATCAACAAGTTTATTGCTTGAAACCTCGACCGTTCAGTGACAGCGAAAAATGTTAACATTTTAATGTGGAGCAACCGTGTTCATAAACAAAGCAAGAAGTTATTAGTCCACTATAATTACAAAAATCTAGCAAAAACATACAGATAAAGCCGTAAAGAAAACAGCTAGACTACATGTATGAAGTCAGACGGAATAATACTCTTTATAAAGAACACAACCACTTACCTGCTCAGTCTGTTTTAGTGGGAGAAACGGCAAAATAAGTCATTTCAATATCAGGAAGGGTGCCGACGATTATTTTTCCCAGCGTGAAGACGACTTCCGGATAAGAGCGGCGTGAAGTCAGCCACACAAGCAAAAATTTCAATATGGCCGCCAGTCTTTTTTTTGTTTTTCAAAATAAAAGTTTATTGTAATGCTTTATTTTCTTTTTATTTGTAAGGATATCAATAAAGAAATGTACATTTAAAATAAATTCATTCTCAAAGGTAAAATCTATGTCAGCTACAAATAAAAATAAAAATCAACATGAGTTTAAAATAAAAAATAATCCTTTTGACACTATTGTTACATGTTCAAAACTTAATCTTATGGGGTGGAGAAAAGATTATGGTACATGATAGCGACACTAGCAAAAGTTTTAATATGGCCGCCAAGCCTATTCTAATGCTTTATTTTACTTGCTATTTGGAAACATATCAATAGAGGAATGCACATTTAAAAGAAATTCATTTCCAAAGGTAAAAGCTACGTTAACTAAAAATATAAATAAATTAATGAATATGAACACAAACGTCATCTTATGGGGTAAAAATGATTACGGTACATAATGGGTAAAAAGCCTAATCACATCTGCTTACACAATTACTATACATATAGAACTTCTGTAACTGGACATAATTACACACCTGAATCTGCCTACTATTATCATACACACATTACTTCCAATTGTGCAGATATGTAAAAACAATCTGTCAAGTTGCACATATGTAAATGCAGGGCACATAAAATGCTTGTATTATAGTTTTGAAGATTATGAACGGATATTTAGGCAGGATTTGTCTGTGTAGGTACCATACCACAAAAATGCCAGTCAAATAGTATGCATTGGACCTACCACAGTAATACACACATGACCTTAAAATTGTGTGGCTGAGAAAACAAGTTGTGCACATATGATGTAGGGGTAAAAAGAAATCCTTATATCATGTCCTTTAAGAATATCAATGGGTAATTATTCAGAATTCATTCTTGTAGGTACCAGGCTATAGAAATGCCAGCCGAAGGGCATGTATCAAGCATGCCATAGTAATACAGACATCACCTTAAAATTGTGTGGCTGACAAAACAACAAGTTGTGCATATGTACAAAGGGGGTGAATGGAACTCTTACAACATGCCCTTTGAGAATATCAACAGGGAATTATTCCCAATTTGTCCGTGTAGGTAACAGACCATAGAAAATGCTGGCTGAATGGTCTGTATTAAGCATGTCATAGTAATACACACACGATCTTAAAATTGTGTGGCTGACAAAACAACAACTTGTGCATAAAAGGCAGGTTAAATGAAATCCTAACATGATGTACTTTAAAAAATATCAACAGGTATTTATGCAGAATTCATCCATGTAGGTACCAGGCCATTAGCCTGATTATCGCGACTTGTCAATGCTCTGTGAACATTTGCCCAGGCTTAACCCGCCTCTTTCAAATGTTTCTGTTTGCTACTGGACGAATCTTCAACCAATCACACCCCTCTGTCCTCTGACGAATGCGAAATGACCACAAAACAGGAACAATTCCTTTCTGGTGTTTAGTTGAAAATGCATCCGGCATGCTTATTTCCTTGTTGATAACTTTCAGAAAATCTGTAACTTCATTGTACTGTATTTCTCTGTTTGTTTTAACTTAACTTTGCTTGTATTTACAGACATGGAAAATTGGCCTGCTTTGTGTGAGCAGTGTCAACAGCATCAAAACTCCACCCCATTAAGGTTGAGGGTCCTTGGCAAGTGGTGGGCGTAGATATTGGTAGGCCACTTACAGAGACTAGCA